>OY728131.1:86058107-87308107 GCA_963277665.1 Viscum album
AGGAAATAAAGAAATTCAAACAGTGAGTCGAGTGATCGGTAGGTAATCAGCATCGGTAGCTTGGACATCGGTAGCTCAATTTCATTAGTTTCTTTGACTCTATCGGTGGCTCTATGCGTCGGTTGGTATATGCTTGTATCGGTGACTTTGTTTATCGGTAGCTCCATGCGTCGGTAGCTCCATGCGTCGGTAGCTCCATGTGTCGGTATCGGTAGCTGTGAGTCTGTCAGTAGCTTCGTCCATCGGTGACTCTTATTCCATCGGTAGCTATTTATACTTACACCGGTAGCTCTATGTTTGTATCGGTAGCTGTCTGTAAGTCAGTAGATTACATTTATAAGCACATCGGTAGCTCTGTGTTAAGTATATCGGTGACTCTGTCTGTCGGTAGACTAAGTCTATCGGTAGATTGGGTACCGGTAGCTCTTTATCAGTAGCTATAGGCAGATTACTTATCTGTTTTATGCAGAACACATCTGATTGTGTTAGAATAAATTTATAACTTGTATGAACATGGATAAATGAGGATTAACATATTCCAAAGACTATTTTAAAAATTATTATTGGTTTGATCACATATTTGAAAGAATTAAAGTATAGATCAATGATACTTAAAAATATCATAGAGAATGAAAACATAATTGGGATTTTCAACACATATGAATACATGATTGAGATTATCAAAACAGGTGAGGTCAACACAACTATAGGTTAATGGATAATTAATCACACTAATTCCACAAACATAAAGGGAACAAACAATAGAAGATTCCTAATAGAGAATCCCAAGAGTATTTGATCACTATAAATAAAGTTGAAGTTTGTAATGATGTATTGGAAGATATATTAATCACGTCTTTACATATAGTAAATTATTTCATGGATTTTTTTTCACCCTTTTATATATTTCATTTTTTCTGTGATAATTAAAAAACTCTCTAGCACCTTAATAAGGAATTTTTCAGTCAAAACATCTAGTGGAAATATCACTGCAATAAGGATGTGTTGGTCAGTTCCCACTATGACCTATAAATACACCCTATTTATAGTCATGATTATTATTCACATGGTTTCCTTTGATATAATCCATAGTATATATTGGATTTAAAAACATAATTAAAAAATTTATATCAAAGATATGTAAATTCTAATTTGTGATGAGGATGTTAAATTCCTAGAAATTAAAGGGGAGACTTCATCATATGGTTCATATCTACTTCCACTTCCAATATCTATATTGAATCAAATTCTTAGGTTTGAAGAGTATACAAAATCAATGGATGGAATATCTAATATTCAAATATAGTATGTAAAAATTGTATAAGAATTCACTGATGTATTTCATAAGAAATTATGTAGACATCCATCAGAATATGAAGTTGAGTTTTCCATATATTTATTCTCTAATGTAAGACCTATATCAAAGAATCCATATAGAATGGACACAGTGTAGTTACTATTGATGAAGAAACAACTAGATGAGTTGTGCTAAAATGTATTTAAACACCAAATTGTTTAATCTGGTGAAGCCCATGTTCTATTCATTAAAAAGAGTGATGGATATATGAGGCTCTACATTGCTTTTACAAAAATCAATTCTAATTAAACAAAGAAAAAGTACCATATTTCTTTTATTGATAACATATTCGATCAAATTAATAGAGTGAAATACTTTTCAATGATTTACCATTGTTCTAGATATCACCACTCATGATTAAAGAATTATTTTTCTTTAATGGTAACATTCATAATGAGGTATGATAATTATCAGTTTATGGTTATTTTATTTATATTTATTAACGGGCCCTATTTTTTATAAATATAATAAATAGTTAATTCATGGAATATATTGATAATATTTTTGTAGTATATATTGATCTTATATAGGTGTAAATTAAATTATATTAGGATGATTGAAATAATTTTTTGATTTTTCATTTTATTCCGAGAAGAAAATATACATATGGTAAATTTAGAATGTGTGATTTTTGACTTCATAATGTTTTATTTCATAGAAATATTTTCTCCAATTATGGAACCTTAGTTAATCTTACAAATCAAAAATAATTCAAGGATTTTCTTAAACTAATAAGAATAATATAGGTACATAGTTTCAGTGGTTTGGGAGGTTACTATTAGTGATATGTTAAAAAAAATAGATTTGATATCCTATTAACAAAGCATACATGTAAAGGGGTTATATTAATATGGAAAATGTAATGTGAATATTGTTTTGAGTAATTTAAGAGGATATTGGTCAATTGTATAATTGTGAATAACACAACATAAAATGATGTAATTTTGATATATATTGATGCACTGAATAAAAAAATTGGTTGCATCCTTATACAAAATGATACAATTTTTGCATACGCATCAAAAAAATTTAGGATTTATGAATAGAACTATCTAAATCAAGATATTGATTCAGAATCTATAATATTTACATTAAAGATATGCAGATACTATCTATATAGAAAAAGATTTGAGATATACCTAGATCATAAGAATCTGAAATACATTTTTTCATAGCATGATCTCAAGCTATGCATGGATTATGATTACTCAATACAGTGCCTCCTAGGGAAGGAAAATAAGGTAGCATATGAATTAATTAGGAAGATAATAAAGTCCTAACCAAGATGATAATTTATATGGATCACATGTTCAGGATTTACTAAAAATGGATATGATAATTATTATGGAATCAGAAACATCACTCCTTTATCAAATGGTTTCTAAACCATATTTACTTTAAAATATTACAATGTCTTATCCTCATGATAAAAATTTTCAAAATAAAATTAGGGATGTGAATGATGGTAAATTTGTAAGTTAATATGTGAAAAAAATAGTTATTAAATTTGGAAAGAGGGTATTGGTACCATATATACCTAATCTAAAGATTGAATTGTTAAATGTTTCTCATAGCCCTAATTTCTCTATACACCCATGTAGTATAAATTAGCATACATATTTCATGGAACATTTTCTGTTGGGATAGTATGAGGATGGAAATAGATAATTACATGCCGATATGTTTAGTTTTAAATAAGTGAAGGATGCTATAAAATATCCTAGAGGAGTAATTCAACCATTATCTATTCATATATTGAAACAAGGTTTCATTATTATGAACTTTTCATTGGATTACCAATGAATCTCGAATGAATAGTGAAATATGGATTATTATTTATCACATTACCAAATTTTCTCATTTCTTCATACTAATAAAATTTTTATCTTTTGAGATCATCACTTGGCTCTATATTAAAAAATATATAAGACATTTTTGTGAACCTCTATCAATTTTGTCTTATCCTGATCCATAATTTACATCAATATTTTAAAAAAATTATTCCTTAGGATCTTGATAATGAGCTTCATTTGAATGCTTCATATCACCCTCAAACTAATGGATAGTTTAAAAGGATTATTCAAACAATGATACATATGTTAAGGTCATTCTATATTTATTTTCATGGTATAGGAAATATAGACATACCTTTAGTAGACTTTTATTGTAAAAATAGTTTCCAATCATGTATTAAAATGTCACCATATTAATCATTATATGGAAATATATATATATCAAATTATAATATATTTTGAAGAAATTTTTTAAAGAGAAATTATGGGTCTATAACTTTTTTAGGGGACAATGGTAAAGATAAATTCTATTCATAGTCATACTAAATAAGCTCAAAGTAGGAAAAAAATTTACGTTGATAACCAAAGGAATGATTTGGAATATCATGTGGGTGATCATTTATTTGTTAAAGTATCTCTATGGAAGGGTGTTATAAGGTTTAGTAAGAAAGTAAAACTAAGACCTATGAACAATAGAACATTTTATATATTTTTAAATCACTGGATTTGTGGCTTACTGATTGTTAATTCCACTGAGCCTCATTGAATTAAAAATTGTGTTCAATATCTATTTGTTAATGAAGTGTATACCAGAACCAACACAAGTTATAACATCTTAATCAATAGAACTAGAAACTGATTTATCCTATTGTGAATACCCATTACATATTTTTGGCAATATATAGTACGTGTTGAGATATCAAATGACTCAACTTGTAAAGGTTGTAACATCCCGGATAAATAAAAAAATATGAATTTTTTATTTTAATTAATATTTTGTGAATTAAATATTAATTTTTCTTTAAAGGGGATGCTATGTTCGATAGCATACCCAATACACAACAACATGCTTCTTTGAAATCTTACGTTGCACACTAATAATATAATATTATTATTTTAAATGGTAGTTGACTCCTAGAAATTGTATTGGCAAGAATAAACAAAAATAACTACAATATAATTATACATGTTTGTTAAATGTTTTTACATTTATCCTATAAAAGTTAGAGGCATAAAATGTGAATGAAACTAATTTTAAGCATAATTTACATTAAAAGGTCGATTTACCACCTTTTAATAGAGAACCCTCTTTAAATATAGTTTTGGTAACCTTAATAAATTATATTTGACCAAATAAAATCCTTTTTTAGAATGGGGACATCAATATTTAATTTGGGTGAATTTTTGGAATTTTTCCGATAAAGTTCATTTTTTAATGAATAGTGAAAAATATTGTATTTTAATTCAAAACTGTGTTTTAATATAATTTATTTATATGGTTATATTATCTTTTTAATTGGTTTTAAAGTGTAAATAGAATATATTTTTACCATTTATTCCAATTTTGGTCATCATAATTAATTTCACTTTGAAATTGGACAAAAACAAGTAACAATGTTTTGATAGTTATTGTTTCTTAAAAACACGCCTTTTGTTTTGACAGCGGGAATTAATTTTAAATTAATTTCTACCACTTCTATGTTTTGAATTTGGTAAAATAGAAATTATTTTTGAATTTGGAATATCAAATATATCTTAGGCTTAATTTTTGGTAGTTTTCAAAAAAAACTTCAATTTTTGATGAATAGTGAAACAACTTAGTAATAGGTAAAAAACTGACTTTTTCATTTAAATGAAATTTTACCGCCTCTGTGGATTGAATTTCGAAAATCTAACATACATGGTTGTTATTATTAAGTAAAATTTGGTTCAATAAGATGAAAATAATTTTTGGTGAATAGTATCTTTGGACTTTTATTTACCACGGTTAAAGGTAAATATGGTAATTCAAGGTAAAAAGAATATTATAATAATTCAAAATTAGTTTAACACTTGTCCTAACCTTATTTGATGAGTAATGGACAACCATTGGCATCCTTGGTTCAATTTTTGTTCTCCATGGAGCCACTTATAAATGATAATGACACTTTATTTTAACTAACTTAAAGTAAAGGCAAAAATGACATAAACAAATATCTCTTTGTAAATTAGATTTTACATGGTGTTATATAAGTTATCTTTTCGACTATAAATATTCATTGGAAATATAAAAATATTTCATACATCATAGTATTTTTTTTATAATTTTTAGACATCAAATAAATTAAATTATTTATGACACAATAATGGTGCAGTGTTTACCTCATTAAAAATTATTTAAATAAATACGATTATTAATATTAAAATAACATATAAAACCTGTCCAATTCTTATTGTATAAATTTATTTCGACCATGAGTCATCTTATCCTATACCTTAATGAGTTTTGGACCTTTAGAAACTGAATATCATTATATAATAAAATAATATTATCACACTGTCCTAAAGAGCCCCTCCTCCCCCTTATAAAAAGCCCTCACTTCTAACCCATTCCAAACACCTCTCAAGCCCCTTGGCTCATCCAAACCCTACCCAAATAAGCTCTCAAGATTTCTCTCCTCCTCTTAGAAGCCTTACCTTAGGCAATAGGAACTTCCAGAAACCCTTTTGGTTCATACCAAAGGGAGTTACCCAAATTAAAGGAGATTAAAGAACGATCGTGCCAAGTCGGACACAAGGTAAGGGACTTCGTCTCAAACTCCTTTTATTGAGGAATATTTTGTTCTAATACATGACTTTATTTTATACTCTGTATAAACACCTTTGAATTTTCATTTTATTCAAAGGGAATCTTTTTCTATGAAGCATTTTACTAAATGACAAAAAAAAGAATGTTTCTTTTTAACGTAAGCGGTGACAACAACCTTTCCACCACCGTGAGTATTATTTGATCTTTGGATTCCTTAACAAGACATAATTTTTTAAAAATTAAAATAAATACCATATACTATTTTACATATTTTTGGTATTGAAAATGGTTTTGATAATGATTTTGATAGTTTAATATATTGAAATGTTGTATTATTATTGCAATGTGGGAATTTTATCTTTCATTTATGCTTATGTTATGTGTTATGATCATGTTATGGTTTTTGGGAATTATTTATGTATACGGGTGGTTCCATGATAAACCTAGGGTGGGTGAGCCTGAGATAGCTCTCCAATGCATTTGGTAACATGACGGAGGTAAACGTGAATGTTTCTCCTAAGATATTTAGGGGATATACTATGATGAGTATTCCAAAGTTAATCCCTATGTAGCTATGATAGCTACAATGTAAGTATGTTATGGATTCCACAAGTTACCTTTATGATTTATGATTTCTATGTGTTATTAATAAATATTATGATTTCATGAGGTAAGTAAAAGATTTTCTATTTTGTATGTATTTAGGAACTAATGTTTTCTTTCTTGGTTTTATAACCCTTAATGAGATTTTTATGCTCATCCCAAGTTTTGAAATGTTTTCACAAGACTTAAATATGATAGGGTCAAGGATGGGATCATAGAAAAGTTATGTTGTCTAAAACATGGAACTAGACATGACTCTTTTTTTCAAGAGTTTTTATTTTATGAAAAAAAGGAAACTGAGTAGAAGTGTCTACTTTGTAATCTTTTGAGACATAATAGTTATGTCCTGATTCTCTAAAACACTAAACCTGAAAAGATCCTCAATGTGAATTATTCATTTAATTAAATATTATGTAATTTTTTAAGGTCGGGTCCTTATAGTTGGTATCAGAGGTCAGTTTAGATAACTTTAGGAGTTAGGGTATTATTAAATTAATATCCATGAAGTAATTTATGTTAATATTGAAATGATATAGCATTTACATATTACCATGTTGCTTCACCTAAGATATTTTTGTGTTTAGAGTGGTTTTACACAAAGGAAACAGGGTAGCTATGTTGGGACGACATCAGGAGGAAGACAACATTCCAAATCAACAACCTAATATGGTCAGAATCTGAACTGAACAGTCTGTTGTAGTGATGGCACAGTTGACTCTGGCTATTAATGGTGGTGGTATCCATGCATGAGATCAGCCAGATCAACCATAGAGGAACATGTCAATAGTGGAGAATTTCATGAGGCATCATCCCTCATCATTCATAGAGGCATCTGACCATGTGCTAGCAGAAGGGTGGATTAAAGCACTAGAGAAAATTTTTGATGTCATGGGGTGTTCATAACATTAAAAGGTTAGTCTTGTTGTTTACCATTTTTAAAGTGAAGCTGATCAGTGGTGGTCGATGGTGAAAAATATTAGGTATAGTGAGGATATTTATGCTCTTGATTGGGATGAATTCAAAGGTATGTTTCTTGAGAAATATTTTCTTATGGTGGTTCTTCTTAGGATGGAAAAACAATTCCTGGAATTAAGGTAGGAGGATGACTCAGTGGCTGCTTATGAATAAAAATTCACTCGATTGGAAAGGTATGATCAAAATTTCATATGAGATCTTGATAGTGAAATCAACCATTTTTACTCAGGATTAAAGCCAAAGTATCAAAGGGATTTAGCTTCTCGTGAGTTGAAAAGTTATGAAAAACTTATTTGTTGTGCAGAGAAGGTGGAAATGGAGTTTGCCGATGATCAGGTTTTCTTTGAAAAACAACAGAATAAGAGGTCGAGGTGGAAAAAAAAGGGAAGAACTCTTCAAAAAAGTCTGATGGTAAGAAACTTAAGTTTAAAATTTGTGAAAATTGTGGTAAAAATCATATTGGGGAATGTCTTTTGAATTCTTGTAATTGCTACTGATGTGGTAAAATGGGACATAAGGCTTGTAATTGTACTGAAAAAGAGAAGTTAGTGGCAATAAAAAATATGATTTACAGTCAGTAAAATGTTTTAAGTGTAATGAAATGGGTCATTATGAAAATGAGTTTCCAACAAAGAACTCAACTAAGAGAAAGTAGCCAGACTACAAGCATAAAGGGGAGGTGAAATCCTTTGCAACTACTTCAGCAGATGTTTGGCTATCAAATGAAGTAGTATCAGGTACACTGTTTGTTTGTTCAGACTATGCCAATGTGTTGTTTGATTCAGGGTCTACACACTCTTTCGTTTCTAAGAAGTTTTCTAGTAAATTGGGAATTCCATCTCAATATATGAATGTATAACTTGTGGTAAAAACACCTGGAGGAAATGTTGAGACAAAAATAAAACATAAGAACATTCTTGTCCTTGTGTGTGGGAAGAATATACCTGTAAATCTTATTGTTTTGCCTCTAGTATATTTTGATGTTATTTTGGGTATGGATTGGCTTTCTATTTATCATGCTATGATTGAATAAAGAGATAAAGAGGTTTCTTTTTAGAAATATTTTTAGTTTGTGTACAAGAATGAACCCTTGCTTTTGATGACATATCAGGAAGCCGATAAACTAGAAAAAGATGGAAATAAATGTTACCTTGCATATATTGTTGAAAACAAAGGAACTATTTAGATTAATGATGTTCCAGTAGTAAATGAGTACCTTGATATTTTACCTAATGAGTTACCTGGTATTATACCGAATTGGGAAGTTGAATTTACTGTTGACTTAGTTCCTGATGCTAAGCCAATTTCAAAACCCCCTTATCGAATGGCTCAAATTGAACTTTTAGAGTTAAAGAAGCAATTGTAGGAGTTATTAGATAAAGGTTTCATTCGTCCTAGAACATCACCTTGGGGTACTCTTATCTTTTTTGTTAAAAATAAAGATGGTTCAATGAGAATTTTCATTTATTATAGAGCATTGAATAACATCACTGTTAAGAACAAGTATCATTTTCCTCATATCGATGATTTGTTTGATCAGCTCCAGGGAGCTAAATATTTTTTGAAGATTGACTTGAGATCAGGGTACCATCAGTTGAAAGTGAAATAAGCAGACATTGCAAAGATCGTGTTTCGTACTAGATATAGTCATTATGAATTTGTAGTTATACCTTTTGGTTTAACCAATGCACCTGTTGTATTCATGGATCTTATGAATACAATTTTCTGTGAGTTCTTGGATAAGTTTGTGGTTAGGTTCATTGATGATATTTTGGTTTATTCCAAAAGTAAAGAGGAACATGAAAGTCATTTAATGGTTGTCTTTAAAACCTTACAAGAAAAGAAACTATTTTGGAAATTCAGCAAGTGTGAGTTTTGATTGCAACAAATTTCTTTCATTGGTCACATTGTTTCAAAAAATGGCATAACTGTTGATCCTGCTAAAACAAAAGTTGTTGAAGAATGGCCAAGACCCACAAATATAACCGAGATCCATAGTTTTCTTGGTTTGACAGGTTATTACTGGAGGTTTATTGAAAATATTGCATGGTTATCTATTACAATGACTAAGTTAACTCAAAAAGGTGTTAAGTTCATTTGGATAAGAGAATGTGATGATTGTTTTCAGGAATTGAAAAGAATATTGGTGTATGCTTCAGTTTTGGTACTGCCTTCCAGAAATGGTGAGTTTGTTATCTACAGTGATGCTTTGTTGAAAGGGCTTGGTTGTTTCCTTATACAGAATGATCAGGTAATTGCTTATGCATCACTTCAGTTGAAACCTCGTGAGTTAAATTAACCTACACATGATTTAGAATTAGCTGATGATGTTTTTGCTTTAAAAATTTGGAGGCATCATTTATATGAAGTAAAATGTGAAATATATACTGACCACAAAATTTTAAAGTATATATTCACTCATAAAGAATTTAACATGAGACAGAGGTGATGGATGGAATTAATCAAGGATTATAATTGCAAGATCCATTACCATCTGGGAAAAGAAAATAAAGTGGCTGATGTTTTGAGTCGAAAAAGTAATGTTTCATTAACATGTTACGTTTGGAACAAGATCCTTTGGTTTTTGATTCGATAAACTGTGGCATAGAAGTTGTTGGTGTAGAAAATTCTTCTTTTTTGTATCAGGTGTCAGTGATATCATCTCTATCAGACAGAATTAAGCAAGCACAGAAGGAAGACAGTGAGTTACAGAAAAAGGTAGAGTTGGTTCAGAAGAGTAAGTTTCCTGATTTTAACATTGATAATGATTGTGATTTGAGATCTGGAAAGAGATTATGTGTTATTTGTGATTCACATTTGAAGAATGAGTTGTTATGTGAAGCTTATAGTTACCCATTTTTAGTTCATCCTAGAAGTACTAAGATGTACAGAAATCTTTGGGAGTATTGCTGGTGGGATGGAATGAAAAGAGATATTGTTGATTTTACTGTGAAGTGTTTGACTTGTTAGCAGGTTAAAGCAGAGCGGCAGTTATTGAAAGGGATGCTTCAGTATTTATTGGTGCCAAAATGGAAATGGGAAAATATATCCATGGACTTCATTATGGGATTACAAAAGACATCACGAGGTAATAATTCAATCTAGGCTATTATTGATTGATTGATTAAATCTGCTCATTTCCTTCCTATTCGAGATACATTGTCTCTAGATCAACTTTCTTGGTTGTATGTTAAAGAGATAGTCAGGTTTCATTGAGTTCCCCTCTCCATTGTATCTGATCGTGATCCCAAGTTTACTTCTAACTTTTCGAAAGGCCTTCAGAAGTCGTTGGGTACTGAATTAAATTTTAGTACAACTTTTCATCCTCAATCAGATGGGCAGTCAGAATGAAAAATTCATACCTTAGAGGATATGTTATGTGCTTGTTCACAGGATTACCAAGGAATTTGGTACCAACTTCTTTCTTTGGTTTAATTTTCATATAATAACAGTTTTCATTTCAGTATACAAATGGCTCCATTTGAGGCACTATATGGAAAGCGTTGTCGAACTCCAACTTTTTGGGATGAAGTAGGTGAAAGGATACTGATGGAACTAGAATTTGTATAATAGATGGCAAAGAATGTTCAGTTGATTCAGAAGAACATGAGAATAGCTCAGAGCAGGCAGAAAAGTTATGCGGATAACTGGAGGAAGGATCTTTCTTTTGAGGTAGGTGATCATGTCTTTCTCCAAGTTTCTCTATGGAAAAGTATGATGTGTTTTGGTAAGAAGAGAAAGTTGAGTCCAAGTTTTATTGGACCTTATAAAATCCTGGAGAAAGTTGGATCAGTTGCGTACAGAGTGGCTTTACCTCCAAGTTTATCCCAGGTACACAATGTTTTTCATGTTTCGATGTTGATAAATTATATTCCAGATCCATCTCTTTTTTTGAGTCCAGTGGTAGTTCAGTTGGAAGAGAATCTCTTTTATGAAGAATGGCCAGTCTAGATTCTTGATTGTAGAGAGCAAGTGTTACGGAATAAGGTAATTTTTCAGTTAAAGGTTTTGTGGAAAAAGCATATGGTTGAAGAGGTAATGTGGGAATCTAAAAATGCTATGAGGGATAAGTACCCCCATTTATTTGATAAGTGAATAAAATTGTGAGGACGTAATTCTCAATAGGGGGGTGGATGTAACATCCCAGATAAATAGAGAAATATGAATTTTTCATTTTAATTAATATTTTTTGAATTAAATATTAATTTTACTTTAAAGGGGTTTCTATGTTCGATAGTGTAACCGATACGCAACAACGGGTTTCTTTGAAATATTATGTTGCACACTAATAATATAATATTATTATTTTAAATGGTAGTTAACTCCTTGCCATTGTATTGGCGGGAATGAACAAAACTAACGAAAATATGATTATACATGTTTGTTAAGTGTTTTTACATTTATCCAATAAAAGTTAGAGGCTTAAAATGTGAATGAATCAAATTTTAAGCATAATTTACATTAAAAGGTCGATTTACCGCCTTTTAATGAAAATCCATCTTTAAATATATTTTTTCTCACTTTAATACATTCTATTTGACCAAATTAATTTCTTCTTTAGAATGGGGACATCAAAATTTACTTTGGGTAATTTTTTGGAATTTTTTCGATAAAGTTCATTTTTTAATGAATAGTGAAAATATTGTATTTTAATTCAAAACTGCATTTTAGTATAATTTATTTATATGGTTAGATTATCTTTTTAATAGGTTTTAAAGTGTAATTAGAATATATTTTTACCATTTAATCCAATTTTGGTCATTATAATTAATTTTACTTTTAAATTGGACATAAACAAGTATCAATCTTTCGATAGTTATTGTTTCTTAAAAACACGTCTTTTGTTTTAACAGTGAGAATTAATTTTAAATTAATTTCTGTCACTTATATGTTTTGAATTTGGTAAAATAGACATTAATTTTGAATTTGGAATATCAAATATAGCTTAGTCTGAATTTTTGGTAGTTTTCTGAAAAACTTCAATTTTTGATGAATAGTGAAACCACTTAATAGTAGTTAAAAAATTGACCTTTTCATTTAAATGAAATTTTACCACTTCTATGGATTGAATTTCAAAAATTTGACATACATGGTTGTTATTAGTAAGTAAAATCTGGTTCAATAAGATGAAAATAATTTTTGGTGAATAGTAACTTTGGACTTTTATTCACCGCAGTTAAAGGTAAATAGGGTAATTCAAGGTAAAAAGAATATTATAATAATTTAAAATTACCTTAACACTTCTCCTAACCTTATTGGATGAGTAATGGCAGACCATGGTCATCCTTGGGTCTATTTTGGGACCCCATGGATCCACTTATGAATTATAATGACACTTTATTTTAATTAACTTAATGTAAAGGCAAAAATGGCATAAAAAATATCTATTTGCAAATTAATTTTTACATGGTGTTATATAAGTTATCCTTTTGACTATAAATATTCATCTGGAATATAAAAAGATTTAATATATCATAGTATTTTTTTTATAATTTTTAAACATCAAATAAATTAAATTATTTATGACAGAATAATGATGTAGTGTTTACCTCATTAATAAATCATTTAAATAAATAAGATTATAAATATTAAAATAACATCCAAAACCAATCCAATTCTTATTATATAAATTTATTTCGACCATGATCCATCTTATCTTCTACCTTAATGTGTTTTGGACCTTTATAAACTGAATATTATTATATTATAAAATAATATTATCATGCTTTCCTAAAAATCCCCTCCTCCCCTTATAAAAAGACCTCATTTCTAACTCATTACTCACACCTCTCAAGCCCCTTGGCTCATCCAAACCCTACCCACATAAGCTCTCAAGACCCCTCTCCTCCTCCTATAAGTCTTAACTTAGGTAGAAGGCACTTCAAGAAACCCTTTTGGTTCATAACAAAGTGAGTTACCCAAATTAGAGGAGATAAAATAGCGATCGAGTCAAGTCAGGCATAAGGTAATGGACTTCGTCTCAATCTCCTTTCATTGAGGCATATTTTGGTCTAATACATGACTTTCTTTTATAAGTTGTATAAACACTTTTAACTTTTCAATTCATTCAAAGGGAATCTTTTTCTACGAAACTTTTTATTAAACGACAAAAAAAAGAATGTTTCTTTTTAACGTAAGCGGTGACAACAACCTTTCCGCCGCCGCGAGTATTATTTGATCTTTGGATTCCTTAACTAGACATAATGTTTTTAAAAGGTAAATAAATACCATATACTATTTTATGTATTTTTGGTATTGAAAATGGTTTTGATAATGATTTTGATACGTTAATATATTGAAATGTTATATTGTTATTGCAATGTGGGAATTTTATCTTTCCTTTATGCTTATGTTATGTGTTATGATCATGTTATGGTTCTTGGGCATTATTTACATATATGGGTTGTTCCATGATAAACCTGGGGTGGGTGAGCCTGAGATAGCTCTCTAATGCATTGGGTAACGTAACGGAGGTAACCGTGAATGTTTCTCCTAAGAGATTTAGGGAATATACTGTGATGGGTATTCCAAAGTAACTCCCTATGTAGTTGTGATAGTTACAATGTAAGTATGTTATGGATGCCACAAGTTACCTTTATGATTTATGATTTCTATGTGTTATTCATAAATCTTATGATTTCATGAGGTAAGTAAAAGATTTTAGGTTTTGTATATATTTATGAACTAATGTTTTCTTTCTTGGTTTTATAACCCTTACTGAGCTTTTTATGCTCATCCCAAGTTTTGAAAAGTTTTCACAGGACTTAAAGATGAATAGGGTCAATGATGGGATCAAGGAAAATTCATTATGTCTAAAACATGGAACTAGACATGAGTCTTTTTTTCAAGAGTTTTTATTTTATGAAAAAATGGAAACTACGTAGAAGTGTCTACTTTGTAATCTTTTGAGATGTAATAGTTATGTCCTAATTCTCTAAAACTCTAAACCTAAAAAGATCCTCAATATGAATTATTCATTTAATTCAATATTATGTAATTTTTTATGGTCGATTCCTTATAAAGGAGCTTCATAAAAAATTTAAAATAAAGGAATCAATTTGGGAATAAGAAGATTTTATGAAATAAAACCACCCTCATTGGTTTATAATGTAATATCTATTAATATTTAGAGTATCATATTTTTTTATAAGGGATGAATATAATATCTTATGATTTTAAGAAATCTATGTTCAATAATGCATACAACATGGACCCCATAGCTTAAACGAACTATGAAATATTATTATTTATATGCGACTATTAACCAAGCCATTGAATTGGAGGGTATGAATTGAAATAAAAAATTAGGAAATATATGTGAATTTTAGACTCAATAATTTTTTTTATTATTTACTTGGAAATAATCACTCAATTTTTTTGTAATGTCATTTAATTTTTGAAATATACATTTTCTTCAACAATGATTTTTATTTAATTCATTGTGAAAATAATATAAATATTTTTCTATACTTTTATAAAATTTATTTGAATAAATTAACATCAATTTGTAAATAATCATATTAAAATAATATAAGGTTAATATTTGGGTATTTTCTTAAAAAGTTTTGATTTTTCAATGAATAGTGAAAATGCCAGTTCCTATTAAAAACTATATTTTTATTTCAAGATTTTATAATGTTTCATTTTGTTTCAATAAATTTAAAACAAAAAATAGTTCAATAATATTATTATTAATCCAATTATGGTTTTGGAAATAAATATTATACTTTAATTTTGTATAAACACATTTTATACTTAGAAATTATTTTTTCTCAAAATTATATTTCGTTACATGTTGCATTTTAATATTAAATTAATTTCATAAAATTATGGAAATTTAATCTTATAAAATGGATTAAATATATTTAATAAGGAGATATAAATTTTTTAAATAGTCACCTTTTATTTATGATCATTATTAAAAGCAACATTAAAATATAATTTTCACCATAGTAAGCTAAAATTGGGTTATTATGGTTAAAAATAATGTGATTAGGAACTAAAAATCAACCAAAAACATGGGTTAATTTCATTTTATAAGTCTATATCATAAAAAATAATCATAAATTTTAAAATAATACCTATTTCCATTTAACCAGGATTTTTACCATTATAATATTTATATAAGAAATAATGTTAAAAATATCACTTGTTTTCCTTGAATATCCATAATATTTTATGATAGGGTAAAATGAAATATATTTTTAATTATAAAAATTCATTTGAATGTTAAAATATTATTTTAATAATGTTAATTTAATTCTAAGTTATATTGATGAAATAATTACAATATATTCTTACATAACACCGATGGAATATTTATTTAATTAATAGAAAAATAAAATAAATGATTCTCAAAATACATATTGTAATTTAATTTGAATAATTATTGTATTCTAATTTTTTTAGAGAAATATACCATTTAGTGAAGTTTAAAAGATTATATTCAAATTAACCCATTTTCATGAGGTATTTAAAGTCAAATTAAATGAATAGTGTCAAAATGTAAGTAATAATATTTTATAATAAATAATATTTTAGTAAATGATTTAGAATTTATAAGAATATTATATTCATCCAAAAATTGGGAAATGTTTTAGAACATAAATAGTGATCCATTAATGCCTCTTTTTCATTTTATATCACCATTATTGACCCTTAAATGTTATAAACCTTTAATACTATGGTAAAAAACAAAAGATTTAATAGAGGTTAAAAATAAATGATATGTGTGAGAAAAAAACATTGTCCAACTTTTTTTGTATGAGATGATTTAGACTCATACACATCATATCTTTAAATTATATACATTTTTATCCATTTATACCTAAAATTATATATTAATTTAACTCTTTAAGAAAATTCCAAAAATATACCTCTCCACACTTATAAAAGGACATACAATCACTCAATTATTCACAACACACTGATACATCTACCTTAACCACCCCTATATAATTATCTTCCCAGTATACATCGATATATTTTGGAGGTTTTTCTATTCCTAAATTACCAACATTAGGTCCCATAGGAGATGATATAAATGATCTCTCTTGTATAATAGGTAATCCTCCTTACCAAATATTTCAAATTCATTTCTTCTTCTGCATCGTCCTTATGATTTCTATCCATCATAAAATAATAACAATAGTATAATAAAAATAAATATATGTTGATATGAATATGGTATCACTATATTATATATCTTTTCCTTTCAATGAAAATTTAAAACATCACATGTGAATACATACAACCTATTATCTTTATGTAGTGGTGTAACTCATTTTTTATCATCATAGTAATTGGATGTTTATAAATATAGAAATAATAACAATATATGATATTTTTTAGATAAATATTCCCAATTAATTTTAATATCATATATACCTTCTTACCTTCCAAACCATTGGAAAATGATAATATCCCTTTTGCATATGTGTGGAATACAACCTCCACCAACCGATCTGAACCACTTTTCATTTCCACTATACATATAAGATAATAAAGACAGATTTAATAGATATATAAAATATTTATATCACTATTAATATTAAGGAGATAATGGAACCAAAATAAATGTATATTTATTAGAACATACATGAAAAAATATGTATCAAAAAATAAATAAGTGAAAACTCAAAAGACTGATAATAATAGAAAATTGTAAACAAATGAGTGATATTATTTTATAAGTGGATCATATATGATATTATAAATATCAATATGATTCTAGTATTAATTAATAACATTTTAAAAACATTATAATGGTGTTTCAAGTATGATCATCTTATAGGTAATGTGAGATAAGGGATTTCATTTTAATTTTCACTCCATTAACAGATATTGGGTATTGGAAACCTATTTATTTTTATGTGGTATATATACTTCCCATTTGAAGTATTTAACACAAAAATCCATTCTATCATAATGTTTAATGATTCTATTGAATTTACTATTCCAAGTGGTATTTTTAAAATAATAGTTGATCATATACCTCTTTTTTATTTGGTATATTTTTCTTTCATATTCATACTTTTCAAAAAAATTAATTTTTTTATTTAAACAAATATTTATAAATTATATATTTTTTATCCATGAATTCTTTACATGGTATGAAATTAATCATTATAATTTTTTCATAGACAGTTCCATTTTAAAATTTCATTAAAAAAATCAAAATGTTGTTTTTCCACAAACATGTTATTAATAGGCCTCACACTACCATAATCCTTTTACACTCTTTAGATTATTATAAAATAATTTAAATTTATTACATGTAAAACTATTTTGAGAATGTTCATCTCATATATTTTCTTTTTTTCTCCAAAATAAAAGTAGTTATTTCAAATAGTATATTATTTGATTAATATAAAGTTATCTTGTGCCTCTTATTAATTTCTTTCTTATTAACTTCTTGAAATAGTTACTTTATTGTGTTCATCAATTATTATATTTTCCTTAAATATCCAACATGGATAGTATTATTTCTTAAACCTTTTACCATTTCTACATAGTATGTTTTACATTGATTGTTATTTAATTTAATTTTGAAATATTGATATTCTATATTATTTTCTCAAAGTGGATATTTATTTATAAGGAATATAGTTTATTAATTAAATTTTTCATATAATATTTGAGGGATTAAATGTAAATGTTGTGATTGGTGGAGGCCATAGTTATATAACCCCTTTCTTCATCGATAGGTCTCATGAGAATAAATGTTGGGCCAAATAAAATTGGTGTTTACCCATAGGGTTTAATTTACCATGGTTAAAGGTCTTGGTATTAGAGATATAATCATCTATAAAATCAAGAAGTCCAATAGTATTCATCTCATTAATTGAGAATTAAGTTGTTATTATTCATGAGATTATTTCATTCATAATATACACGGATACATTTTTTGCTTAGTTTATTGATTAAATGGAAAAAAAATTTAGTTATTCACCTTACCATATTAATCATAAATTATTTACTCATGTTATCTTTAGATCTTAATAACCAATAAAAAACATTTGTGATCACTCTAATTTTTATTCCTTTTCCCATGTTATGAAGTAGAAATTATTTAATTAGTTTCAAGTTTGAAAACAGTTTACTTTTATAATTTTTATATTTTATTCCCAGTGTAAAATTCATATAATGAATTTATCTAGTTCTAAAAAAATTCTAAATTGGTCATTAATTTTGTATTAGATCGCTTTTATCTATGACTATTTAAAAAATTATACACTAGGCCTGGGATACTAGAGTTGGAGTTGTCACAACTATAGAACAACCAATAGTTCCTTATGAACTATAAGTATGTTATTATACATCTCTATATTGTAGAGATATTTTTAAGACATGGTCTTATTTAAAATCAAAGAGCCCCAGAAATCTGAATCAGTCTCTTATGGAATGGACTTCTTCTCTATGTTTTTGATATTGATTAAAATAATCTCTATGAAATCCATAAAGATAATATATAATTATACTTGGTATCTCAATGATATATTTTAATATTTCATAAATCTTAAATGGGTTTTTACATATTCATTTTTACATGGTGTTAATATCCTCAAATAACCTAAACTAATTAACATCGTTAGATTATTCTCTTCAGCATGAAATATTTCCTAAGGAATGGAATATCAATTTATTAATTTAATTTTAGTGTGAAAAGATACAACAATAAGGTCCTATATAAAATGTAATATCCCAAATAACTTTTCATAGCATTATTTATGGTGTGAGAATTTCCTCAATAACACTGACACTTGTGTAGTAAAAATACTTCCATCCAAAAAAAATATTTGCAGTGTTTTTCTCTATTTCAGCATGGATGAAATTATTCCATACAACATATTCCAAATTTTGAACAACATTAATAATCCACATAATGATATTTTCTCTATATTACTACCTCCACACACTATGACCACTTTAACTATAACATTTCACCATTATTCTTATGAACTAAACATAATCGCGCTAACCTGAGATGGTTATGCCACTCCTCTATCACCTAATACATGTAACGACTTTCTATATTGTTTTTTCCTACCACTGGCCTTAATCTAGTTGTTTTAAAAAGGGTTTCCCCCTTTTTTACCTTACTCAAACTCATATTGTAGGGAAATTTTCTTCAATGTAGTGGGATATCATATTTTCAAAATTAAAAAATTTAATATCTTTATAATGTTGAGAAAAAAACATTAATTAAATTCCCTAAAACTATATGTGATTTGGTAATTTTAGAACCACAAAATTAAGTTTTACATTAACAAAAACATTTTGGGCTTATTTATAGAATAACCACCTATTCTTTTATTTGACTTCTATATGATTATTATAAATTGAACTCAAACACTTATTTAACCTTTTTTACATTGGTTCTAGCAATCTACAACCCCAAAAACAACATAATGTTGATATTAATTTCAACATAACAATGTAATCATATATTTACAACCAACCATAAACCTTTAATGTTTTTAATTCAAATCCATCATCATCTAATTACCAATCCTTAATTGGATGGGAAAAATTATAAACTATTTCAACGTATGAGAATTGAAATCCATGTCATCCCATTAAAAATATCCTAAAACTATTTATATAATTTATGTGATCATTAAAATTAACCCTAAAATAATTAATGAAATATATATTCTATGGTTTTTTATATAACTCAAATATTTTTTATTTTCCCCCTTATTTTTAATTATAGCATCTCATACCTTTGAGGATAATTTCCTTGCAACTTTTTGGAGTTGGAATTTTTTTAGAGGAGGATGAAGGATGAGAGATTATATTAGAGATAATATTTTCTCAAGGAAGAAAGTGGCATGGAATTTCTATGTTCATTGAAGTGTAATTTTTTGGCTAGAAGATAGGTCAGTTCTATAGTCTAGTGTGTCACACAATGAAGATTTGAGTCATTTTTTTATTTTTTTTAATGATATTTGGAATATACTATGAGATTTTTATGTTTCACTATTTCAAGGAGTGTATCATTGTTTCAAAAAAACATACACTTCCATGTGTATATACATATATATATGGGTCATTTCATCATTTTGGTGGGTTGAATACGGTTCATCAATCATTCACATTCTTTTTGTTATTTCATCTCTAATGAAAACTCCCTATGGATTCTACATCCATAACAGAGTGTGGGTATTCCTTCCAAATACCATTAGCCATTGGTATTTTATAACAATTGTAACACCCCAGGTAAATAAAGAATATGACATTTTATATTTATCCATATTTGTGAATAAAATATTAATATTACTTTAAAGGGGATGCTATGCTCGATGGCGTACCCAACACGCAACAACGAGTTTCTTGGGAATCTTACGTTGCACTCTAATAATAAAATAATATTATTTTAAATGGTAGTTAACGCCTAGGTGTTGTGATGGCGGGAATGAATAGAACTAACTAAAAAATGATTATATATGTTTGTCAAATATTTTTACTTTTTACAATAAATGTTAGAGGATTAAAAATGTGAATGAATCCAATTTTAAGCGTAAACATTCTAATATTCTTTAAAAGGCCGATTAACCGCCTTTTGCTGGAGAACCTCTTTTAAATCCACTTTTTGAAAATTTTTTGTGTTATATTTGACAAAATAAAATTCTTCTTTAGAATCGGGACATCAAAATTTACTTTGTGTAAATTTTTGGTATTTTTTCGAAAAAGTTCAATTTTTAATGAATAGTGAAAAATGTTGTATTTTAATTCAAAACCTCTTTTTAATCTAATTTATTTATATGATTAGATTATATTTTGAATTGGTTTTAAAGTGAAATTAGAATATATTTTTAACATTTAATCAAATAGTGGTCATTGGAATTAATTTCACTTTGAAATTTGACTTAAACTAGTGTCAATCTTTTGATATATATTGTTTCATAAAAACATGCTATTTGTTCTGACAGTGGGAATTAATTATTAAATTAATTAATGTAACTTATATGTTATGAATTTTGTAAAATAGACATCATTTTTGAATTCGGAATATCAAATATAGCTTAGGGTAAATTTTTGGTAATTTTCTGAAAAACTTCAATTTTTGATGAATAGTGAAACCACTAAGTGGTACTTATAAAAACTGATTTTCCGTTTAAATGAAATTTTGCCACCTTTGTGTTTTGAATTTCAAAAATCTGACATACATGGTTGTCATTAAGAAATAAAATGTGGTTCAATGGGATTAAAATAATTTTTTGGTGAATAGTAACTTATGAAGTTCTTAATCGCGATTAGTGGTAATTAGTATAGTTTAAGGTAAAAATAATTTTTTAATAATATGAAATGACCTAGACACATGTCATACCCTCATTTGATGAGTCATGGACGACCAAGAAAATCCATGGGTCAACTTGGGAACCCCATGCAGCCACTTTGGTTGGGAAATGACATAAATAACTTTTTATTTAATGTTAAAGTAAAAATGACACAAACATGAGATGTTTTACTAAAACAATTATTACATTGGGTTATACAAGTCAGATTTTTTACTATAAATAGTCATTGGAAATATAAAGAGATTTCCTACATCATAGTATTTTTTTATAATTTTTAGACATTAAATAAATTAAATTATTTATGACATCATGATGATACAGCGATGACCTCATTATTTAACGATTTAAATAAAATGGAAAGATAATGTAAAATATAAGACCTACACATGTCCAAAACCTATTGGATGGGTATATTTCAAACCCTTATCACCTTATCCGAGAATTATATCAATTTGGGACCTTTTAAATCCGAAACTCATTTTAAAATAAAGGAACATTTCTTTACTTTCCTTGAGTGCCCCTCCTCTCCTCTTATAAAAGGCCCCCACCTCTACCTCCTTACCCACCCTTCCAAAGCCTTTGTCTCGGCTAACCCCCGCCCATTTCATCTCTCCACATCCCTCTCTTCATCATTGAAGCCTCACTTTGCTCAGAAGTCTTCCCAAGGAAGCCTTTGAGCTCAAACCAAAGGGAATTACCCGATTTTAAGGTAATGTCTTCACTTGAGTCCTTTTGTTTTATTTTGCTTCTCCACCCCCCCCCCCCCCAAACTCTTTTTATTCCTTTCTTTTGTAAAAACACCAGTATATTAAATATACTATGATGTTGTTATGTTAAGGATTCTAGATAAACTTACACACACCTTCGTCTAATGGTTAAAGAACATATTGTTTCTGTGGTTGGCGATTTTCTGCCTCACGAAACGATGATTGTTCAATATTCTTTTAACACCTTTAAAGGTGGCCATTATGATGTCACTGTATTTTATATATGATATATATGGTATTTATGTTTACTATATTATTCTGTATTTTATATTTAAAACATACCTTTATTCTTTTCATGTTGTGTAAATGCGATAATTTCATATGAGGAAGTGTGGACTACCGCCCCCTCAAGTGATGTCACTCGTACATGCAATACATGGAATGTATAAAGAATTAAATTAATGAACATATGTAACCTATATAACATATATATTATACTAGAATTATAATATATATATATATATATCATTCATTTTTAATTCCATTAATATGACAAAAAAAAATGAAAGTGGCGTTCATGCGTACGTACGGCCTACCGTCTCCATGAACGGTGTTTTTCGTTTTTATCTCAAAATGATATGGAATAGTATAAAATGAATATGTACTGGATATATATGATATTTTAATCATTAATACTATTCTGGAAATTATTTACTTATAACAACATGGGAATTTTTTTTTCAAACAAGTTCATTTTTGACTCATGTACCAAACATCGGCAAAAATATCTGATATGAACTAACATTATTAAACAATTATTATAACATTATAATATGTGATATGAACTGAATAATAATCTTTAAAGGGGTTACTTAGGAAATTATAAATTGACCAAAGTTTATTATTCAGGAATATAAAGAAACGAACAAGACAAGTCGGACTTGAGGTAAGGGACCCTACCCCTCTCTTTCTTTTTAAGTACACTATTTTATGTCATTCCTTTTAAAGCCCATATTTCTTGTTATTGGGATGTTATTTTATATTAATCTTACTGTAATTTTTATGTTCATATGATGAGAGACTCTATTCTCTATCATCAATCCATTTTGGAAGTTTAAGTGGCGTCGTTAGGCTGCCGAGTTTTTATAAGGGATTTTTCATCTCACTTTTATTCCCGTGAGATTTATGCTACATTTTCCACAATTTCCTTTTAGTGGTGTATGTACTAACCATTATTTTACTCATTGTGTAATATACTTTCATTTATGAGTATTTACATCAATTTTGTATTGTCCTTCTTTCACGGGGTGTATGTTTCGAAAGATACCCATGTCGGTAAGGGAACCTTTCACCCTCCTCTTTTTAAAAGACTTCTTTTTTTATGTATTTTAATTCACATAATATTATGTTGGGATATGTTCTTCTATATACTTATTGATTTAAATTTTATGACCAAGTGATCAGATACCCTTTTTATCTCTCATCAACTCTTTTTCTGAATTTTGTAGTGACGCCGTTAGGCTGTCAAATTTTTGCAAAGGAACTTCTTAACCCAATTTTGATTCTTTGGGATAAACTTGTACTCCTTGAATATGTCATTCTATGAATATGTGTGAATAACCTCTAATTGTTCTACACTTAATATCCACTTATATTTGGTGTATTCGTTTGTCACACATAATTATGTAATTGATTTATCCTTAATCCAAGGATACCGTCTTTGTATGGGACTTCATCTAACTCTCCTTTCATTGAGGCATATTTTCTTTATACACAACCTTATTTTATATGGTGTATAAACCCCTTTGACTTTTACGTTTATCCAAAAGGAATCTTTTTATACGAATCGTTTTACTAAATGACAAAAGGGAATGTTTTTGTCATATGTATGCGGCGACAACAACTTCTCCACCGCCGTGACCATTATTTGAGTTTTGGCTTCCTCTACAAGCCATAACTTTTTTTTAAATGAAAAATAAATACCATGTTTTACTTTTCTTTTATTTTGGTATTGAAAATGGTTTTCATAATGTTTTTATATCAATGTGTTGTATTGATATCTTGTGATTGAAAAGTGGAAATGTTATGTTTCTTTTGTGCATGTTTTATGTGATACGATTATGTTATGGTTCTTGGAGATTATTATGAAGACGGGTGGTTCCGTGATAAACTAAGGGCGGGTGAGCCCGATATAGCTCTCCAATGCATTGGGTAACGCGAAGGAGTGAAACATTAAGGTTTCTCCGAAGAGATTTAGGGAATATACTGTGATGGGTATTCCAAACGTAACCAAGAGGGTTACTCCCTATGTAAAAATGTTATGAATGCCTCAAGTTACCTTTATGTCTTATGATTTCTATGATTTATTCATGATTTGATGAGGTATGATTAAAGTATGACTTCATTGATTCTTATGTGTACATGTACTCATGTTTCCTTTCCATATTTTTATATCCCTTACTGATCTTTTTATGCTCATCCCAAGTTTTTTGAAATGTTTTTCACAGGTCAAGGGAAAGGTACATTATATGATGATAGTGTCAAGGATGTGTCAAGAAATAATCCATGTTTTATTTTAAATATGATTCCGTTGATGGAAAAAAATGAATACTATCTTTATGTAACCACTTTGTTTAAATGTGGAATGTAATGCAAGTTTTATGATCTAATTCTCTAAAACTCTAAACCTGAAAAGATCCTCAATGTGTAATCTTGTAATAACTCAAGATTAAGTAAGGTTTAAGGCTGGGTCCTTATAGTTGGTATCAGAGGTCGGTTTAGACAACTTTAGGGATTACGAGTTTTTGTTAGACACATGATTAGTCCCTATATCTATTATTTCAGTTAAATCCTTGTTTTATAACTTTTTTCAGGTCAATTAAAGTTGGTTACGAATGGAAGGAGAAGGATCTCAAATGATATTCCTATCTCTTCCTGATGACATGCTTGCAATAATTATTACAAAGTCATGTTCGGATGATTGTGAAACTTTTTCTAGCATACAACTCACTTGCAAGCAGTTGTTTGAGATATCAAAAACCTCCACTACACCTCGTTATCATCATGGATCTTGGGTTGTTTTTAGACAAATACTATTTTCACAATATTCTCGTATTTTCAAGAAAGGTAAATATTATCAAGGTATTTTCAAATATTTTACCTTATCACAAGAATTTGAAGCATATTATGATTTTAAAAATGGTGCTGAGGAAGGAGACCCCTGCGCAACCTATTTATATTTGCTTTTAAAATATAGTCTCTCAGCACATACTTATGGTATTTTAAAAGGACTAATAATAGAAAGTTTTATCTCAAATTCTGTTCGACTATTTTATAGAAATCATGTTTTATCAAATGTTTTGGAATTATTTGTCATACATGATTATTTTCCAAAACTGTTTTTCTGTGAACACCCATATGACCCATGTTGTACAAGGTGTATTTGGATGGAGGGAGAAAATGATTTTGAAGGATCTCTAAATCATTGTTGTAATGCATGGGACTTCTACCTACGTGAGCAAGATGATAATGAAACCGAGTGGACGCCATGATCAAGGTATGTTGTTATTCATTTTGGGAATCGTTTTATTTTATCTTATGGTGGTGAAATAAGACTTCAAGAATTAAGATGTTGAGATCATAACGAATTTGGTTGAAAATGAGAGGTATAAGGAAACTATTGAGGTTAAAACATGTTAGTTTTATTTTTGGAGTTTTATAAAAAGGACAACGCGTAGACTGTGTGAAAACCCGTCGCGTCGGACAAATCTGTAGGAATCAAACCCACAACCAAAGTGCGACTGGTATTTATCGCCTACCACTGGACTACGTGAAGTCCCTGGTTAGTATGACTAGTTCTTTTTAGTTATATGATTTTATGAATTAAGATTAAGTTGATTTTGGGTTATCTATGGAAATTTATTAAGCTATCATGGAGGATATGTGATTAGGTTAATTACTTTTCAATACGAGACATTAAGAGAAACTGATGTTGTTTGGAGATAAATGTTACAATTTAACTTGGAATACTATGTGACTAAATCCTTCAAATAGTTGGGTTTCAATCATAGTTTGGTTTACTTTGAAGAATTTTATTGACAAATTGTTTATCGAATGGTCCTCGTTGAACTTTGGGTTTTGTTGGACATATTTTGGAGATTAAGAATAGATTTTCTTTTTATAAAGGGTTATCCTTTTCTGGATTACCTGATCCTATACTAACCTTTTTGGTTTTGGTTTTGGTTAAAGTCTAAAGACATGGGAAGTATATAGTTTTCTTTTGTGGATTAGGTGATTCTCTAGAAGTTGATTACAGTACTCTTAATGTGAACAAGTATTCCTAAATACTCGTCTTTTGGAGAAAATATGAGTTTGTGTAAGGAATCTAATAAAAGTTGAAAGTCAACATGATAAGTGATTATGTTTCCTTATGAATAAATTCCTCAATAAAAATTAACTTAAAACAAAAATGTTGTCTATTAACTTTTTCTACTGGGGAATCGAATACCGTTTAACCCATCACAAGTTTGTGATTTTCTTGTGGTTAACTTTCTCCTAAACATGTTTTCTATCACTCTCTATCAGAACATGACCCTATGTTTTCTCCTCCATGTCCATTTTTTCCTACATGGAATCCTAGTATGGGTTAACTCGGGTGACCTCTGTACTTATCTTTCTTTATTTTAAATTGATTGTTTTACCGAATCTTGTTCTGATGTGAGACTTTCAAGGATGTTTCCAAGCCCAATTTTAGAATTGCGAGGACGCAATTCCCAAAAAGGGGGAAGGATGTAACACCCCAGGTAAATAAAGAATATGAAATTTTATATTTATCCATATTTGTGAATAAAATATTAATATTACTTTAAAGGGGACTCTATGCTCGATGGCGTACCCAACACGCAACAACGAGTTTCTTGGGAATCTTACGTTGCACTCTAATAATAAAATAATATTATTTTAAATGGTAGTTAACGCCTAGATGTTGTGATGGTGGGAATGAATAGAACTAACTAAAAAATTATTATATATGTTTTTCAAATATTTTTACTTTTTACAATAAATTTTAGAGGATTAAAAATGCGAATGAATCCAATTTTAAGCGTAAACATTCTAATATTCTTTAAAAGGTCGATTAACCACCTTTTGATGGCGAACCTCTTTTAAATCCACTTTTTGAAAATTTTATGTGTTATATTTGAAAAAATAAAATTCTTCTTTAGAATTGGGACATCAAAATTTACTTTGTGTAAATTTTTGGTATTTTTTCGAAAAAGTTCAATTTTTAATGAATAGTGAAAAATGTTGTATTTTAATTCAAAACCTCTTTTTAATCTAATTTATTTATATGATTATATTATCTTTTGAATTGGTTTTAAAGTGAAATTAGAATATATTTTTACCATTTAATCAAATAGTGGTCATTGGAATTAATTTCACTTTGAAATTTGACTTAAACTAGTGTCAATCTTCTGATATATATTGTTTCATAAAAACACGCTATTTATTCTGACAGCGGGAATTAATTATTAAATTAATTAATGTAACTTATATGTTATGAATTTTGTAAAATATATATCATTTTTGAATTTGGAATATCAAATATAGCTTAGGGTGAATTTTTGGTAATTTTCTGAAAAACTTCAATTTTTGATGAATAGTGAAACCACTAAGTGGTACTTATAAAAACTGATTTTCCGTTTAAATGAAATTTTTCCACCTTTGTGTTTTAAATTTCAAAAATCTGACATACATGGTTGTCATTAAGAAGTAAAATGTGGTTCAATGGGATTAAAATAATTTTTTGGTGAATAGTAACTTATTAAGTTCTTAATCGCGATTAGAGGTAATTAGTGTAGTTTAAGGTAAAAATAATGTTTTAATAATATGAAATGACCTAGACACATGTCCTACCCTCATTGGATGAGTCATTTACGACCAAGACAATCCATGGGTCAACTTGGGGACCCCATGGAGCCACTTTGGTTGGGAAATGACATATATAACTTTTTATTTAATGTTAAAGTAAAAATGACACAAACATGAGATGTTTTACTAAAACAATTTTTACATGGGGTTATCCAAGTCATATTTTTGACTATAAATAGTAATTGTAAATCTAAAAATATTTCCTAAATCATAGTATTTTTTTATAATTTTTAGACATTAAATAAATTAAATTATTTATGACATCATGATGATGCAGCAATGACCTCATTATTTAACGATTTAAATAAAATGGAAAGATAATGTAAAATATAAGACCTACACATGTCCAAAACCTATTGGATGGATATATTTAGAACCCTTGTCACCTTATCCTAGAATTATATCAATGTAGGACCTTTTAAATCGGAAAATCATTTTAAAATAAAGGAACATTTCTTTACTTTCCATGAGTGCCCCTCCTCTCCTCTTATAAAAGGCCCCCACCTCTACCTCCTTACCCACACATCCAAAGCCTTTGGCTCGGCCAACCCCTGCCCATTTCATCTCTCCACATCCCTCTCTTAATCATTGAAGCCTCACTTTGGTCAGAAGTCTTCCCAAGGAATCCTTTGAGCTCAAACCAAAGGGAGTTACCTGATTTTAAGGTAATGTCTTCACTTGAGTCCTTTTATTTTATTTTGCTTCTCCACCCCCCTAAAATCTTTTTATTCCATTATTTTGTAACAACAACATTATCTTCAATATACTAGGATGTTGTTATGTTAATTATTCGATCTAAACTTACACGCACCTTCGTCTAATGGTTAAATAACATACTATTTTTGTGGTTGGCGATTTTCTGCCTCACGAAACGATGATTGTTCAATATTCTTTTAACACCTTTAAAGGTGGACATTATGATTTCACTGTATTTTATATATGATATATATTTTATTTATGTTTACTATATGATTCTGTATTTTATATTTAAAACATACCTTTATTCTTTTCATGTTGTGTAAATGTGATAATTTCATATGAGGAAATGTGGACTACCGCCCCCTCAAGTGATGTGACTCGTACATGCAATACATGGAATGTATAAAGAATGAAATTAATGAACATATGTGACCTATATAACATATATATTATACTGTAATTATAATATATATATATATATCATTCATTTTTAATTCCATTAATATGACAAAAAAAATGAAAGTAGTGTTCATGCGTACATACGACCTACCGTCTCCATGAACGGTGCTTTTTGTTTTTATCTCCAAATGATATGGAATAGTATAAAATGAATATTTACTGGATATATATGATATTTTAATCATTAATAATATTCTTGAAATTATTTACTTATAACTACATGGGCAATTTTTTTTTCAAACAAGTTCATTTTTGACTCATGTACCAAACATCGGCAAAAATGTCTGATATGAACTAACATTATTAAACAATTATTATAACATTATAATATGTGATATGAACTGAATAATAATCTTTAAAATCAGTCCTTAGGCAATTATAAATTGACCAAAGTTTATTATTCATGAATATAAAGAAACGAACAAGACAAGTCGGACTTGAGGTAAGGGACCCTACCCCTCTCTTTATTTTTAAGTACACTCTTTTATATCATTCCTTTTAAAGCTCATATTTCTTGTTATTGGGATGTTATTTTATATTAATATTACTGTAATTTTTATGTTCATATGATGAGAGACCCTATTCTCTCTCATCAATCCATTTTGGAAGTTTAAGTGGCACCGTTAGGCTGCCGAGTTTTCGTAAGGGATTTTTCATCTCACTTTTATTCCCGTGAGATTTATGCTACATTTGCCACAATTTCCATTGAGTGGTGTATGTACTACCCATTATTTTACTCATTGTGTAATATACTTTCATTTATGAGTATTTACATCAATGTTGTATTGTCCTTCTTTCACGGGGTGTATGTTTCGAAAGAAACCCATGTCGGTAAGGGAACCTTTCACCCTCCTCTTTTTAAAAGACTTCTTTTGTTATGTATTTTAATTCACATACTATTATGTTGGGATATGTTCTTATATATCCTTATTGATTTAAATTTTATGACCAAGTGATGAGATACCCTTTTTATCTCTCATCAAATCTTTTTCTGAATTTTGTAGTGACGCCGTTAGGCTGTCAAATTTTTGCAAGGGAACTTCTTAACCAAATTTTGATTCTTTGGGATAAACTTGTACTCCTTGAATATGTCATTCTATGAATATGTTTGAATAACCTCTGATTGTTCTACACTTAATATCCACTTATATTTGGTGTATTCGTTTGTCACACATAATTATGTAATTGATTTATCCTTAATCCAAGGATACCGTCTTTGTATGGGACTTCGTCTCAATCTCCTTTCGTTGAGGCATATTTTCTTTTATAAACAACCTTATTTTATATAGTGTATAAACCCCTTTGACTTTTACGTTTATCCAAAAGGAATCTTTTTATATGAATCGTTTTACTAAATGACAAAAGGGAATGTTTTTGTCATACGTATGCGGCGACAACAACTTCTCCACCGCCGTGACCATTATTTGAGTTTTGGCTTCCTCTACAAGCCATAACTTTTTTTTAAATGAAAAATAAATACCATGTTTTACTTTTATTTTATTTTGGTATTGAAAATGGTTTTCATAATGTTTTTATATCAATGTGTTGTATTGATATCTTGTGATTGAAAAGTGGAAATGTTATGTTTCTTTTGTGCATGTTTTATGTGATACGATTATGTTATGGTTCTTGGGCATTATTATGAAGACGGGTGGTTCCGTGATAAATTAAGGGTGGGTGAGCCCAATATAGCTCTCCAATGCATTGGGTAACATGAAGGAGTGAAACGTTAAGGTTTCTTCGAAGAGATTTAGGGAATATACTGTGATGGGTATTCCAAACGTAACCAAGAGGGTTACTCCCTACGTAAGAATGTTATGAATGCCTCAAGTTACCTTTATGTCTTATGATTTCTATGATTTATTCATGATTTGATGAGGTATGTGTAAAGTATGACTTCATTGATTCTTATGTGTACATGTACTCATGTTTCCTTTCCATATTTTTATATCCCTTACTGAGCTTTTTATGCTCATCCCAAGTTTTTTGAAATGTTTTTCACAGGTCAAGGGAAAGGTACATGATATGATGATAGTGTCAAGGATGTGTCAAGAAAGAATCTATGTTTTATTTTAAATATGATTCCGTTGATGGAAAAAAATTAATACTATCTTTATGTAACCACTTTGTTTAAATGTGGAATGTAATGCAAGTTTTATGATCTAATTCTCTAAAACTCTAAACCTGAAAAGATCCTCAATGTGTAATCTTGTAATAACTCAAGATTAAGTAAGGTTTAAGGCTGGGGACTTATAACAATGATTCTTAGGAATTCCTATATATTTAGTGGATATGAGTTCAGCCTCATCATACCATATTGGGTAATTATTTCCTACTTCGGGACTCTCTTAAAAATGTAGGATATGTTTATGAATATTTCCCTAATACCAATATTGGACTGCATTCCCAAAAAATTTAGAACCTATTGTTCACCACTATTGTGATCATATATACAAATCAATGAAATCTCATGGTCTTAACAATTTTATGTGTTATAATTTTTCCACCATGTTACCCATTATTAATTAACTGTTTTTTTCGGGGTAATTATGTTTTAAAATCCATACATATAAACACATAAGAATCTATTAATGACTACAAATAAAGTTAGTGATTTTGATATCAATATTTATCCCATAAAGGGGATTTCTATGCATTATCTTCAAATTAATAGGAACCTCTATAGTTTGGGTGATACATTTTAAGGATGAATGATAGATTCATACTATGTATCTTAACATCATGAAACAAGTACATATGTGTGGGATGTTTCCTTATATGATATGGGTGATTGAGCTATAGAATATAATATTTTGTACCCTCTATTGGTAGGAATCAATATCCATGTATTTTGTATGTTTGAGTGGGACGTATTCATATGAGGTTTCCATGATTTGTTTCATCAAGGGTATAATTATTTGAATATATATATAGTGGTTACATACACAAATGGGGGAATCCTATATTGGTGTAATTTGTATGTTTTTAAAGGTGTTATAATTTAATATATCTAATCTCACATGAGTCATTATAAATTCAAGATAAAATAGATAGTAAAATCACAAATGTATTATATAAAATTTTCTAGATTGAATCTTCATGTGTCTCACACCCTAGGGTTTCCTCTAAATTCTTCATTTGTAATATGGAACTTGGTAGAAGATGGTGATATAGTTAGGGTGTACACCAAAAAATGATACCCATTTTGGGGGTATTATAAAATGATACATACACACTAAGGTTATCATAAGATATGTATGTTTATGAGTCTTGTGTAGGATATGCCTCTACAGGAGAAGAATTATGACCTTCTATAGGGCACATTAAAATAAAAAATCTATATATATGGGTGTATTATTATATAGACCATGGGCCATAGAGAGGACTCTTATATAGCCTGATTATGAATGGAATTAGTGTTCTCATAATTCATATGGGTTTTTTATGATAATTAAATGATCAATTAAAATTCAAAATCCCACATGAGTTGTACTCGATGTGAGAAATAATAGATAGAAAATGATTAGATTCATCTTATATGGTGATTATGGGGCTCATGACATAAAATTATTCCTATGTATCCTGAATATTATAGGAATTAGAGTTCACATAGTTCATATTGGTAATTTTTAATTAATATAATGATCATTTTAAATCTATAAGAACATGTGATTCATGATTAGTGTGATAAACAACTAATATAAAAAGATATTATGTATCACATAAGGTGAGTTTGGATCTTAGCAATTAATGGATGTCCTGTATATCTTGATTTTATTAGAGATTGAGTACTCTTAGTACATAAGTTATCTTGACCGCTGATAGGCATGTGTCGACTTGACGGAACTCATAATGATTATTACTCCATGAGTTAGGGATTATCATATGATATTAAGTAGTATAGCCTTATGCGGGAATATGTTCCATGTAAAGGCATAAGGATCATTATCTTCACATAAAGGATGAGTGATCATGTGATTTCATAACTAAAAGAGGGTTTGGTGATCGAATGAAGGAAAAGGGAGTTCCTGCTACTTTGAAATGGTATAGGGGTTGTGTGATATGGTCTCCTAGATGGGGGATCATTATATTATGGCATGACCAAGAATCCTCATATGATTTCATGACCAATGTGTTATTAATATACTATCTACCATGTTGGTGATCACAAGGCCATTCCATTCATGAATGATTTATGTGGTTATAAAAACTATTCATTAAATTTACTTTATTTTTTTCAAATGGTTCTTTAAACTCAAAAGACTCATTAGATCTATAAATTATGCTCTCTATGAAATCTCATATCATCTTCTCTCTATGTCTGTCTTCTTCAAATATCAATGGGGTTTTTATAGTTTCCCCCTATGTCTATATCACTTTTTTGTGGTATGAAATCAACATTTATTATCTTAATAGAATGCAAGGATCTTTAACATAAGTCGCTAGTTTATCATGTGATTCGCGTGACCAAATCACATTTAGTAACTGATGTATCTTAGTTCATCATGTGAAATAAAGTGATTGTGAGAAGGGTCCATCATGGATAGCCTCGCCTCAAAGATGGTAACATGATCTAATATTCATAGAGTGTTCACAATACTCTATAGGGAATCATGTAAGTAATCATGACTGCATGAAATCCTCATCACGGATATCCTTTCCGTGTATAGTCATATAGTCGGTTCATCATTGGGTCGATCACATGACATTATGGGTATTGTGTATGAATCATAATCTGTGCGAAGGCCCTATAATGGAATGGTTTGGTCACCTGAGGTCATTTTCATTCTATCATCATGTGTTACAGCGACACAACATAAGCTATCATAGTTCATGAAATTTCATTTTAAACTCAACATAGATATCCTCGTCACTTGTCTTAGATACATCATGCATATCAGTCAAGGATTATTTTATTTCTTTTCCATTTATAGGTTACATGATCATGAAACCCATCCATATGAACCTCAATTGGTAATGTTATTCATTATTTTCCATTGTACGAAAATGGTACATGTGTTTTAGGTATTTTCTCAACACCAATTTTTTCAAAATTAATCTACTAGGATTTACTAAAGGACCCCCCCCCCCAAAAAAAATATTTCTAGAAAAATAATGAAAGACTCGAATTTGAGGAAGAAAATTACTTCCTAATTATATAGGATTCTAGCAACTAGTTTTCTAGGAAAATCATGGTATTATAAGTAATAATTGTTATTATATTAGATTTACTATAATTAATAGTCAAAGGGGTAGTCCATTTAACTAATGATACAGTTTTCCCAAGATCTCGTAATTATTTTACATCGTGATGACTACGAAAGATCCCTTCATGTTATGGATTCAATGGATTCGATCATGTGATGTCATCATTATACCATATTACATTGAAAAAAATCATAATATAGTCACTAACTAATTAAAAGTCACTCATTCATAATTTTTTCATTCATCCTTGGCTGGTAATGACACTAAAAAGAATAATTTTCTATTATGTAGTTTGTGTAACCCTATTATGGTCACATGTTTCATGTAACTCTTTGTGGGCCATGCACTCCATGCAATGTTTCCCATGTCACATGATTCTTTTGTACAATCCCCCATTCAAACCCAATCTCTACTCCCATTATATTGAAATACAATATCCAATTTCTATTTACTTGAATGTCTTCAAGAAAGGATGTTGTGGTGGATATAGCTCCCTGAAACATCATGATTAACATTTTCATGATGATCAGTGATTCATTATTCAATATAAATAAGAGAAACATACAATTTTTATGGGAACTAATTTTATAGAGTATCATCTATCAAATTGGTTACAGCAATACATATTCCACCTACATAATGATATCCTATTTCTAGCATCTTGGAAAGGGGTCATGATTACTTTTTGGATTTTAAATTCACACTATACATTCAGATTAAATGTCTAAAATCTAGGTCATTTAATCTATGAAGATGATCACTCCAATAGATATATTTTAAAACCACTATTTATAGATTAAAAAGGGTTTAGGCATGAGTCATATCCTGTTATACACATATAATGTTTGATAATTTGCATGTTTATATCTAGTAAGTGGTTTTGGTGGATATCTTGTTGGGATATCTAATTAGGAGGGAGATTTAGAATGGAATGGGGAATACCCTTATTGGTGGAGTTCTTTTCATAGAATTTTCCATTAATCTAAAGTATATTGACCTATACCTGAAAGTTTTTGTTTATAAAAGCCTCACATATTTCAACAATTATATGATGATAGTATTAGATAGTCTATGAAGTCTAGACATAATCACATTACATATAATACATGGTGAGGTAGATATTAGTCTATAAGATGTTGTGAATGCATATTGTGAACATATTATAGAGATATGTACAATTTGTTTCTTCTTACCCATTTTTCTTGGGATAATGTAGATAAGACCACTCTTATTTGGAAGGATAGAATAAACATGGTAGAGATTTCCATTGGGAAGAACTAAAATCTAGGGTTGGATATTCCATACATGATGTGGGCTGGATTTTTATCAAGAAGGCCCATAATGATCTTAAAAACAAGAATACCAATTCATTCCTATTAGGATAAAATCATTGGATAGAGGTTTCTTAATAGACAATAGTGTAAAAAGGATTAATCAATATGTGTGGTGTGGAAGGTCACTTCCCAGTCTAGAAATATTTTTTAGTTGGATGGATTTCTAGAAATTAACCTAAGATTATACTTTCTCCCAGTATGATAGAATGGTAGATCTTGGGTTTCCATATTCATGATGGTTGAAATAATGTAAGAGATTATACATATCAGTTTTGACATTCCTGTACTAACCACACAATTCATCCAACTGTGCCATGTTAACTGGGGAATTTCCCCATAATGGATCATCAGCCCATTCTATGTTTTATGGGGTTGGATATGGTCCCTCATGGAATTTTGTTTCAAAAATAATGATATTGGGACCTTATAAAGATGATAATATGGAAAAGAAAGTTATATCCATTCAAAAATATGTCAAAACTGTACATAAAATTATATAAATGTTATGAAAATAATTTTTTTATGTGATTTTGAATTTGAAGTTAGTCAGAATATATTTCTAGGAATTTATCTATAGAATAAAGAAGAGAAAACTAAGATTTAATTATATCATTCCCATTAAAATAAGTGATCATATAGAGATAGTATCTTATCATTTATGGATTCTACAAAACCTCTCTTAGGTTCACGATGTTTTTATGTATCACTCTTAAAGATGTCCATACCTGATCCATAATATGTTCTGAACTTAGAGGTTATATCATTGGAGTATGATATATATTATGAGGAAAAACATGTAGAGATTATTGATCTAATAGATATAGTTTTATGAAAAAAGGTCACTCACCTATTCAGTGTTTTTTTAGTGAAACCACCATCTTGAAGAAGTTGCATGGGAACCTGAGGATGTATTTTAGAAGATGTATCCTCAATTGTTTGTACAAATATGATGAATTTGGAGGGAACAATTATATTTTAGGGGGTAGAATATAACACCACTAGTATTTGTGAAAAAAATCAAGTAAATTTAATCATTAAAATATTTTTTATAAAACTAAGTATGGATTTTATATTCCATTACATGTGACACTAATTTCTAATGAAACATGGAATATTATTATTATTTATTTATTTAATTTGATAGTTTTCACTTATATGTTGAAATTAATGGTATGAATATGATTGGATAAATTATGAAGATTATTTGGTTTAAAAACATATTAAATTTACTAAATGGATACCTATTTACAATAAATAAATTTTGAATCATTTGATAGTGAATGCAATGTTTTCTGAAAAAATAGTCTTTTTTAAAGAAAATGGCTTCATCGCATCTACTAAATGTATGATAAAATTAATATTTAAAATTTTAATAAAATTTATTTGATAATATAAACTTAATTTTTTAACTCTCCATGTAAAAAAAATTACGGTGAATTTTTTGGTTCTTTCCGAGAAGTTTAATTTTTTTAATGTATAGTGAAAATTTATGAATTTCAATTTAAAACATAATTTTACATTAAGTTATTTATTAAGTTAAATTATATTTTATATTGGATTTAATATTAAATTAGTTCAATTATATATCTATAAATCTAATTTTGGACATTGAAATACTTTTCATATTGTATTTTTTTATAAAAATATCAAAAGCTTTAGAACATTTTCTATTTGAAAACCCACTATCTCATCACAATTAGAGGATTAATATTAAATTAAATTTTTTCGATTTTTTTAATGGAATATATAAAAATATATTATATATTTTGAATCAAAATAATTTATATTATCTCATATTTTGAAAATATTTTTCTACCATAATGAATAGTCAAGATAGTAAAAATTAATTACAGTTGTTAAGGTAAAAATGGGTTCATAAGGGGGAGGGGTTAAACTAAAACGATAAGCGATAAAATTCCATAAAAATGTATAAAATATATTTTATGGCTATATGTAGAGCATATAATGTCTAGAACTCAATTTTTTCCATTTGGGAGCCTTGTTATAGGAGGAAAATAATGTTACTACTTTTTCTTTTCAAAATATTACATGTTTTCCACTCATATCACTTATAAAAGGCCACCCCTGTCCTCTCGTCTTTAAACATTCAGCCCATTTTGGTTCATCAAATCCCAATAAAGATAAATTCTCAAATTCCCACCTCTTATACTAGAAGACATGTTATGTAAATAAATACAACCTAGAAAGTATTTTTGTGCAAACCTAAGGAGGTAAACATATATAGAGGTAACATTATTCAACGAGCATTTTATTTATTTATTCATACACCTTATACTTTTATAAATAAACCATGCTGATATATTATCCTATGAATATCAAATATAAATAGAATTTATTTATTTTAATTCATTAACCTAAAATCATCTTAACTTACATAAAATGGATTATGAAATCATTATTTGGGTGTACAGTGGACTACCACCTCGTGAATTGTTGTCATTCATTTTTTCCTTAACACCTCTCAAAGTTGAGTTTAATGATGGATATCAAGTGTATATATGATATATATATATATAACATAATTATACATCTTGAGTAACTATATCATATCTACCATTTTTAATTTCCATTTCATAGGGGTTACGATAATGTCATTCATGTCTACGATGGACTACCACCTCGTGAAGCATTGAAATTCATTTTCACTAATGCTTTAAACGGAAGATAATAAGTATAATGTTAAATTTATGTGATATATGTGAAATAATAATGATATTAAATTCATATTTATAATTTTTACAATGTTATATATCATTTTATTTCATACCACTTTACTCACTGAAATATGATAATGTTGTTCATGTACATTTGGTATAATGCCTTCATAAAACGATGTGACTCTCTCATCTCATAAACACGCCACATGGATTATGTAAATCGGTATAATAAAATAAATAATCTTTTATTTTTGATATTATTATCATTATGTAATGATAAAATATTAATTACCCTTTTCATAATGATCGTTGAAAAATGGAAACATTACTCGTGCATATGTATAGCCTACCATCTCCATGAACATAACATACTTCATTTCTCAAAACCAAATTACATGATCTCTATTAATATTATAATTTAGGTATAAATTTAATAAATATTTAATTATTATTATTATCAAGATTGTGGAACCATGATCAATGTAAGGGGACTAAAAATAAATAATCTAATCATATATTAAAAACAATGCAGTTATTACCCAGATGTGACATTAACGTAGAATTTTTCAAAAAAATTGTAAAAAATAAAATAAGTAAATCATGTATGGTATGATATATATAATCTTTTTTCTATACTATATGTACAATAAAATTATATTTATTATATATGAGGTTGTAATATGTATGAGGGAAGTTGAGACCTAAGGAAAGGGATTTCTATCTCACTATTATTTTTTATGAGATAAAAGACATATTCATAACATGTTTATTTAAATGGTGTATGTACTAACCATTAATGTATATTATGATTATTCTAGTTAATATTATTTTTATTTACAATTCACTTTTATTATCTCTCTTTCTTGGGGATTATGGTTCAATTGTTACAAAAGTGGTAAGGAATTTTTGTCACAATTTGTCATCTTTGAGACATATGAATATGTATTGCACCTATCTAATTTTATTAGGTGTATATATATATCCTCTTTGAAATTTAATTTCATGAATATATTTACCCAAATGATATTTTATGTATCATTCAATTCTATTTTTTCATGGGTCTTACATTTCAAAGATACCAAAGTGGTAATGATTTTATGTTAAAATATCATCATGTATCGGGATTGTTTACAATTATTTTTCTAATGTTAAAATATTATTATCCATCTCTCAAGAAACTTGCTAATTTTCTTCTATTATATTTATTAATGATATTTTGAAGTAATTTTTTCATTTTTACACACTTTGGTACTTAAATTTGTTGAAAATTTTATTTAAAAATATGTCTTTATTTCTCCCTTTGGTCGAAAAACCTTTTCATCCAAAACTATGTTCTATAAAAGTGTTTTAAAAAATATTTTAAACATTATTCAAATGATTTGATAAATAAATTTTTACCCATTTTTATTTTTAAATAAATATTAAATTTATCATCACTTAGTTTTACAAATAATTCCCATTTTAATTTTATAGAAAAACATAAGAGGAATCATTATTTAAACATGTAAGGTAGGAACTTAAATTTCCCACAGTCATAAAAATTATTTTCTTCAAATATTCATTTATAAATATTCAAATTTATTTATAAATGGACTTTCAAGATGTTTAATTTTTTAAAAGATGATTTTAAAATAATGTTTATTTTATTTAAAAAATGTTCCAAGTGAACTTTCAAAATCATTTTCCACCTAAGATAAAATCCTTTGATATGTTTTAATATGGATATGATCCAAGGATACCATTATTATTATTTCTCTGGATAGTCTATGGTGAAAATATTTTTAGGGAACCTTTTTCCATTCCATGGGTTATACTATGATAAAATTCATAGGAAACTCTCTTCTTCTTCCATGAGTTATGCTTGGTTGAAATGATGAAATTATTTTAAAGATTGATTATTTTAAAAATGTTATGTTATGATGAAATGTTTAGGAATCCAATTCCATTTTGTGGGTTCTGATGTGATAAATTTTTTATTATATTATGGCACACAAATATATTATTTCCATTTTATGATGGTGTTTACGTTATAAAAAGTATGGTGGTTACATTGTAAATAAGGCATTTGGGAAATATATCTCCCTCCATTGAATGGGGTAATGAATAATGTTATATGAAACAAATGGTACATGGGAGGTTATCCTAATATCTAAGAAGATTCATGGGTGGTTATCCTAAGCCTAACATATTATGAATGTCTTGGTGTGTGTCCTTGTCATAGGATTTTCTATACTTATGTGTATACTATAATTCCATATCTTATTCCAATGTTATGATATCATGGACATGTTATTAAATTCCATTATGATATATGCCTTATGAACTCCAAATATGTATGCCATGTCTCATGATTTTGATATTTGATATAAAGGGTATGTTTTTCATGTTTTATGATCATGTTATCACGCCATTATACTGTCATTATGTTTATTATTTCCCTTTTTTACCCTTACCGACCATATAAGATCACCCTTTATTATGTATCTTATTCCTAGGTTATGAAGAATAATTTTATGTAGGGTTTTTTTGTGAAGAGTGGTAAAGGTATTGATCATTAGTGGATATGTTTAAGAACTCTCACCATATTAGAATATTGTGTTCCATGTTCCAAAAGGAACTAGACTGTTATGGTCCTTAGAATTTTCTTTTATGTAATGTATTGAATATTCATCTAAAAATATTTAATTTCCATGTATGAGAATATTGGGTCTTTATATAGACGTAACATTTGTACTATCTTCACATTCATAGATTATCATTAATCATTTACTAATATTTCCCTTTCCCTTTAGATATTTCAGAAAGCTATAGAGACATGGCCACCTCTAATTTTCATATTATATTCTTCTAGGGGTAAAATGGATGAGGCTGAATCGGATGATGATTTAGAGGGTGATGATAAGGTCTCCCTTAATTAGACCGAACTAATGGAGCATGTGTTTGAAAATCCTGATGTAACACTTCCCATGCCTATACTTATTCCACCTACAACAATTCGGTTGTCAAACCCTTATGATCAGGCTCCTCCATTGTTAACCCATTATGAATATCCTTCATTATATAAGATAAAGAATAATATGTAGGACAACTCATTAATGCAACCTTATCTGTAATAAAAAAAATTAAGTGTTGTCATTTGAGAACTCTTTCAGTTTTTTTAATTTATCTAGTAGATTATTGTGAGAATATTAATTGTCAACACCCACAATAAGTCTGGTTGAGGAAACTAACATATGTGGACATGGTGGAAAAAACCATCAATACCTACATTGGGACCTCTAACATTAGATGAGGTTTATGGAGAAGTGGATGTAGTTGAGATCAAAATGAGGTTAGTTCATGTGTCTACTATTAATTCACTAGCACTCATTCCTTTTGACATTGATTGGAAGAGTGGGATACTAGAATATTCTAAAGTTGGTAGATATTAAACTGATTACTTGTCCATAATTGAGGAATCATTGGGAAATATTTATATTCACTTTAGTAATTGAAATCATCTTCATGCTTGTTTCGTGTCCTCTAATATCTTTTTATGCGTACTAATATTCATGGTGTTGTTCAGACTACATCAATGGATGGGACATTATCGGAGCCTCAATGTTGTGTAGTACTTATACATTTCATCATAACCCCCTCCCAATAGAGGTTGGAGAGATCGAATTTGATTCTATTGTGGATCAGGTTTCAGAGGTCTCTAATTCTTATCTTCAAGTGTTGTGGTACATTTGTAGCCTAATCACAATGTACCACTTCATAAAGGTGAATGATCGGATGATCCACCATAATTATATGTTCACATCAATTGGTTATCGAAGGGTTTTATTATAAGTGTGATGATATTAAGGAAAATTGGGGTGTTTTCTATGAGGGAGTAAAATAGGGTCATTGAGATGAGGATATCAGTAGTATGGGCCCCATCTTTAGTTGGGAAACAATGATGTGAGTCCCAAAATTCATCTTCCCAACATGAAATAGAAATAAAATATTATAAAAATTTGGTCAATGCTGGGAAGGATGAGATTGAAAATCTCCTACAAGATTTTTCCCAACTACAATAAATTCCAAATTCCAGATATAAGGTAGTGGTTGAGTTAAATTCACTCCTTGACATGGCTGAAAAGAATAGCTCGACATTGTTTTCAGGGTAGAGGTATTGCAACAGGCTGTAGAGGTACACACATTATCAGTAGATCAATAGAACTAATATATAGCTTATATTAAGTAAAATTTAATTGATCTCAAGGGAAAATACATGTAGATTATTTAATTTTATTTTACATTTTAAAGCCTCCTGTTATTTTGGGGATTATGGGAGAGAATCCAAGATGGTGAAATTACTCCTTCCTTTTGTACTCATCAATGAATGGAATCTCATGATCTCTTTTTCTTGGTTTCAAACACATAAAGATTTTTCATACCACTAAATGAATAAAAAACTTAACTCAAGCACTCAGGTAGTAAATGATTACTCTTAAGGATTTCACATTGTAAATTATCAATATAAACATCATATTTGATATATGCGTGCTAGTACATTCAATGTTTTCCTATTCAAAGAGATGTCTTGGGTTGATGTGTCATGATGAAAGAGAGTGATCATATTTTTTTCACAAGACAGGGGCCTAGTGAGTATAGTGTGACTATTATTGGGGGTTTATGGTAGGCCCTATAATCTTTTTGTTTTTTTCATTATGGACCTTCCTTTTTATAAGGATTCTATAAGGATGGCCTATTTTTTAAAGGATTTAATTTTTCTAATGTGGTTATTTACCATTTTTATAACTAATATATTTTATTATAATATTTTTTAAGATCAATTTTTCCATGATAGCACAAAATGTGTGTCTATAAAGTATAGACCTGATTTTTCCTAGACCACTCATTGTGGATTCTCAGTATAGGATGCATTTCATCTCACTCTATGAGAAATTTATGGTCTTCAATGCTAAACCAATATAAATAATATTTAGGGTCTAATTTCTCTGACATAAGATTTATAAAATTTAAGGATATATAGCCTTGAACCTGGGATAGTATATATATGAAATATCATAAATCATATATTCCTAGAAAAATTGAATCATGTCCTAGAGAGATTGAATCGAGGATGATGTAATAGGAAAAAAAGTTTGGGATGCTCCCAAATCACTCTGAGGTGGAGATATCCTCTATAATCAAGGTTCAATAGAATTTGGAGACCATTTCTCAAGGTATATATTATTTTGGTTGATTTTTTCTTCTCCCTTATGAAGATATATATCATGAATGGTTTAGTAGAGGGGTCCCTTAGAGATTAAAAAGCTGCATTCACTGGGCCTTCGGATATTTTATGAAAAATGTAGGAACTTGAGACCTGAAATCATTCATGGGGTATTAATTTTCAAGAAGGTTTCTAGAACTCAACATCCATTCATAAATTTGGGATGGTGAGTATTCAAGAAGGGTAATGAAACCTTGCATCCTTATTTCCATGATGGTCTATGTAGATGGAAACATGTTGACGAGGATGTGAAATCCAATGTGATAGTTAGATTGTGGGTTATGTAAATCATGACACATAATGTTTTAATAGAGGATGATAAGATGGGGAATAAACAATGGAGATGATCTTGAATCACACGGGGGTAATGAATTACACTAAAATTTTTCTAGGATCAAGTGGATCAAATGACCCTTTCACAAGGCAAAGACATATCTAATTGATGGGTCAAGGACCCTTATGTAGATCTCATTCATGCATCGTCAAGTAGAGGGCTCTGTTAGAGTTGGTAAATATCATTTCAATGGTCCATGGAAGAATATAATACATTTAAACACTTGATCAATGAAGTAGGTTGTTGATAAATGGTTATCCAAGGAAGGGTATAACATTCTAAAGATAGTCCATATGTTAAGGGCTAGTTGGATCATGATGTGAATGAAGGGTCATTTATCAGTATATACAACATCAATTTGGTTTCTTATTTTTTATTTACAAATATCAAACACGTATATCATGGGTTTTATGGTCACATGATGAGGACCACAAAAAGCTTCAAGAATGGGGGATTGTATCATTTATTTGAGAATGGGTATGGTATAGGTTGACATAACATAGAGGATGTTGAATCCACTAGAATAGTTGGATTGTGAGATTTCTCAATCATGTTATAGAAATATCGGATTCAATGAGATGTTGAGACATATGGTAGAAGGTTGACCACTAGTAATGGAAGAAACCATTATTGCACACCATTAAGAAAATAGTTCAAGTATTTAATGGGGATGTTTCCTCCATGACCAATATATCCACTATGTTACAGTCACTAAGGAATTATGTTATTAAAAATTAAATCCTACTTGGTTATCTTCAGATAATTCAGTCCATATTACCAATATTATATAGGGTGGAACCAAGAGGAATTACTCAAGGTTATGAGATTCCGAGAGAGAGTACAGACTCAATGAATTGTTGAGTATTAACATAAAAATTGGAGATATGACGTTGTTTTATTGAAATTGTAAAATTCAAGTTCTTCAAAAACCAAATGGTTACACCTACATGTAATGAATAAATTTTTAGTGATAAGATATATTATAGATCATTTCTCTGACTATTCCCATGACCAGAATTTTTTGGTGAAAATGATCATATTTCTTCCGGGTCATAGGATTATAACTATAATCATTACCCCATTTTTATTTTTAATATAAAATTCTCCTATTTTATAATTATAAAGAGATTAATGAATTGAGATGTGACGCCCACGACATATTTATATTTGTAATAACAATAATTTTTTATTTATTATGATTAATGGTATTATTATTGTTTTGTTTTGTTCCAAAACAAATGCTTGCATAATGAAATAAGATACATTTTTATGCGGCTGAGGATTTCGCACATGAGACGTGGGTCCATTTCTTCAGCCGTCTGGAAGAGGGGGCCCCAATCTCTCCATACCTCATTTCTCATGCGACATGCCTGCAAGATCTTACGCATGAAATTCTTTCTGATTTGCACAAAAATCCACCCGGTTGGTCGCTCATTTACACGTGCCGGTTTTCTTCTGCGCAACATCTAGTTTTTCGCGCAAAGTGTGGCCTTTTCATGCAAAACCTGGCCTTTTCACGCAAACTCCCACCTTTTCGTGCAAACAGGTATGTTTCATTTCATGCACCTTCCTTGAACAATTTACTTTTTGCGCCCAATTCTTTTTTTTTTTATGCGCTGAACCCTTTTGTTAGGCGTACGCAGCTTCTGAATTTCGAGATTCACTCAAATGGCCGCTTGACAGACTAATGCTGAGAGGGAGGGTGCCCATACAACACGGAGGGCTGAGATGGTCGCAAATCCTTAGAATTTTTGGGCAAGTACGGTTATATCTGATAACCAGATGCTTCTTGGTATGCTGACTTATGTACATAAAGACTATGTGTTGTTCGAGGCCGCGTGGACATCTCAATTCCATTTCTACTATCAACATGAGATAGTGTTGGAGTTGCTTAGCTGATGGTCTCCTGATACCAACACCTTCCATCTCCACCATGGAGAGTTTGGTATCAGCTTTTGGGGTGTCCATTGTATCTGTGGAATCCCTCTGGAGGGATATCATTATGATGAGTTTTTCTCGCAGTGAATATCTGGGGAGACAGGTCCAGGACTCCTGTTCTAACATTGCATCTATTTGAGATGGCCAAGGAGAGGCTCTGGATCAAGAAACATTCGAAATACATCACTTACACGAAGTGGTTCAGCTTGCTTCTGAGGCAAGATAAGAATGTAAAGATGCCAACGTGAGCAAAGCGGTTCTTGACTGTGTTGTAGAGAAGCAAGATTGGGTCCTATTGGAGGGTCTTGGAGACAGGAGAATATCAATCCTGGGGCTTTAGCGTGAACAAAATCCAAGACCCGAATATCCAGTATGTCGGATTTCTGGCTGTGTTCTTTAGTGGATGGATACTTTCGGTGTGGGACAGAAGGATCAATGTTCGTCCCAGGAAGCTAGAGATGGCTTAGATCATGGTGGCCAATCATAGGTTCAACCTGGGGGTCCCTGTGCTAGCCTGACTGTATGCGATTTTGGGGTGGATTTCAATAAGTGGCATGCCCAGGAGGATCTTCGGCCCCTTCCAAATTCTTCATGGTTAGATAGGGGCTTATTGTGGTGGATATGATTTCCTGAACACCATTCATCCCCATGGTGGCAGCCTATGACCGTCTTTATTGAACATTGTGGGGATTAATCCGCTGACGCTTAATAAAGCAGGGATAAAGCTTTAGATTGGAAATCATGCTAACTTTGTCTTTAGCCCATTCAAAACCACGTCCATCGAGATGGTAGATGATGGGCGAGGCCCATTAGAATAAAGGGAGTACTTAAAAAGTATCAGAGTTCGAGTGTTGGTGGCCTGTATCGACGGGAAGATCTTCTGTGAACCCTATGTGCCATCGAGGTTCGCTAGGCAGTTTGGATACATACCGTAAAGACCCAGATTTTCCATGTAATTTTTTTTAATTATATGGAATTATTTCGAGACCGCAAAATCTGACAGCGCGTGATTCCAAGGCCCTGAGTGCCCGGAAAGATCTGTCAAAGTTTTGTTAAGTTTTAATTAGCGTGCGTAATCAGTTTTCCTAAAAAATTGGAATAACTCTTAAACAATTGCCCGTATCAGAAATCTAAGGGCACGTTTTCATTCAGGATGGCAGGTTTACCCTAGGCGCAACATAATTTTAGTCAGCGCAGGCCTCTAGTGGAAAAATCCGAAAATGACATAACCGTAAATAAAATAATTAAATAAAATTATTTTATTTTTCAAATTCTTATAACTCACGAACAATAAATCAGATTAAAAATCTGAGACCACCACTGAACTCATGAGGGTATTCTTTCCTTAGACTGATACTAGCATTGGCCGGCGCAGGCCACCAGTGAAAGTTAGTTTTTGGCCGTAAATAAAATAATTAAGTAACAATTATTTTATTGTTAAAATCCATAACTTCTAAACAGTAACTCAAATTGGAAATCCGAGAGTACCATTGAGTTTGGGGCGTGTTCTCCTTAGGAAGAGCCTAACCTCGACCAGCGCGGGTCGAGGGTGATCGTTAATAATTTATTGAACTTTTTTTAAGGTACGTTCAGTAAACGCACAAGCGGCATTTTCTAACTTTTGAACCGGTGCTCGGGGTAAAAATCTGAGGGAACCATTGTATCTGCAGCGCCGAGATTCACTTAAGAGAGACTTTTCTTTGACAACAGTAGGTTTGGGGAAAAAGTTAAGTTTTGTGACTTTTCAAAAGAAATGAAATAAAATTATTTTATTATTTTATTTTCATTCTTATCCTCCAATAGACAAGCAGAGTGTGGGGCCAGTGATGTGTCAAGCCATTAAATGACTTAACCCTTCAATCTAAGTAACAGAAACGTTGAGGAATTAAGAAGCTTCCTAATTAATGAGCCGCCATTAATTCCCAACGTCATTACTTACCCTCCCTCTCTCCTATTTATATGGAACTTGGGGGGGTATCGGCACTGCTTCGCCAAGAAATGAAGTGTTAACCAAATGCTGAGACGCCAAACCCTTGGAGAATGTAGTCAGTTCCAGTGAGCGGTGATGAGCGACACTGAAACCCCGAACTAGAGATCGACGATCAAGCGACGTCGTTGGAGGCTAGATGTGGGGACAGAGAACACTGACCCACATCCTCAACCGCGGGCGGGCATTTCTCCATCGTTCTTAAGGTAGGGGTTTGATCCTTGTTTAAATTCAAGTGAATTTCATAAAACCTTTAATCCTCCCTCATGAATACGAGCTAACGCACAGGGTGCGGGCCTAACAGACCCGGCTCGAACCCTTCGCTACTTTAGTGCCCTTGCGCCCTACGTGGAAGACGGCCAGTGTGTCGGCACCAACCAGCTATGAAGGAGGCGACGCGCCAACGTACTCCGTAAGAGCAGGTTGTGACACTATGCTGCGGTGGTCATCGGAGCGGCTGACACCAGCCGGCCGCGGAGGAGGTGCGGCGCGCCACCGGTGAGCAAGGGGTCGCGTATCGTCAGTCGCGGCGGACAAAGGAGGCATCTGACACATCGACCGGACACGAAAGGGGAGGTGGCGCGACCAGCATTCCGTCGGTGAGCAGGTGGCCACAGTCGAAGCCGCGGTGGAGGCAAAACCCACGCCTACCGGGCGGGTACCGCGGTGACCGAGCGGTGCCCACGTGGTGCTGCCGTTCTACAAAGCTGAATGGCCTCTGTACCATTCGGGATACTGGGGGGGAAACGCTCCCCCCTTGCCAGCTCAGGCGGACCGCGGGGCGCCCCCTTGCGGGCTGCATCTCACGCGGCGGGGCCGCCTGCCCAGCGAGCCGCCGCCTAGCAGGCCGGGCCGCCCTCTTGCGGGCGGCCCTTTACGATTCGGGTTGCCCCCTTGTGGGTTAGACCACCCCCTTGCGATCCAGGCAGAGCCCGCTGCGACCCAGCACAGACCGGGTCGGACCGGACCTGGGCCCAACCGGACCCAGAAACACTTAAAGAACCATATCTTGAGAACCAGAGGTCCATTTGACAAACCGTCTACAATGTTTGGATCCTTTGATTGAGAAGGTCCTTTGGGTATACTCCAATTGATTTTTGGAGATAGTTGGAGTATGGCTGGGTTGGATCGAACCCGACTCCACCCGAGCCCTTAGAATTAAAACACTTATAACTCACAAACTATGCATCCAATTGATTCATCGTCTATCGCGTTGGAACCCTTAAAATGGTGGTCCTTTGGGTTACTCTTTTGTGGATCTTAGTGGTAGTCGAGGTACAAATGATATCTCAAGGGTCAAATTCTATGGAACTCAAGCGCACCGGGTGCAAGGAATCATGTGGCTGGCTGTAACGTGAAAAAAGAACATTGATCCTGTGTGGGTTAGAATCTATCAGATCCTGTGTGGGTCAGTACTCAGCGATCCTGTGCGGGTTAGCACATACCGATCATGTGTGGGTCAGATCCTGTGTGGGTCAGCGCTCAACGATCCTATGTGGGTCAGCACATACCGATCATGTGTGGGTCAGCAGGGGTTAGTTACCTATCGATCATGTGTGGGTCAGATCCTGTGTGGGTCAGCGCTCAGCGATCCTGTGTGGGTCAGCGCTCAGTGATCCTGTGTGGGTCAGTGCATACCAATCTTATGTGGGTCAGATCCTATGTGTGTTAGAGGGGGTTAGTTACATATTGATCCTTTGTGGGTCAGATCATGTGAGGGTTAGTGAGGGTTAGTACCTATAGATCATGTGTGCGTCAGATCCTATGTGGGTCAGCGCTCAGCGATCCTATGTGGGTCAGCGCATACTGATATTGTGTGTGTCAGATCCGATGTGGGTCAGCGGGGGTTAGTTGCCTATTGATCCTGTGTGGGTCAGATCCTGTGTGGGTCATCAGGGGTTAGTACCTATCGATCATGTGTGGGTTAGCAGCAGTACATCTTAATAGAATAAAATGATCTAGCTTACAACTAATCATCTGTACTTCTATACTTAAGTTATACCTAGTGTGAGCAGAGTCTTTAACCTTCGTGGTGTTAACTTCGTGGTGTTACCTGTATGGTACTTATACCTTCGTGGTGTTACCTGTGTGGTACTTCTATCTTTTTAGTGTTTCATATGTGGTGCTTCTATCTTTGTGGTGTTACATGTGTGGTACTTCTACCTTTGTGGTGTTATCTTCATGGTGTTACCTGTGTGGTACTTCTATCTTCATGGTGTTACCTTCATGGTGTTACCTTCGTGGTGTTATCTTTGTGGTGTTACCTATGTGGTAATTCTACCTTCGTGGTGTTATCTTCATGGTGTTACCTGTGTGGTACTTCTATCTTCGTGGTGTTATCTTTGTGGTACTTCTATCTTTGTAGTGTTGCCTATGTGGTGCTTCTATCTTTGTGGTGTTATCTGTGTGGTACTTATAACTTTGTGGTGTTATCTTCGTGGTGTTACATGTGTGGTACTTCTATCTTCGTGGTGTTACCTTCATGGTGTTACCTTCGTGGTGTTATCTTCGTGGTGTTACCTATGTGGTAATTCTACCTTCATGGTGTTATCTTCATGGTGTTACATGTGTGGTACTTCTATCTTCATGGTGTTAACTGTGTGGTACTTCTATCTTCGTGGTGTTACCTTCATGGTGTTACCTTCATGGTGTTATCTTCGTGGTGTTACATGTGTGTTACTTCTATCTTCGTGTGTTACCTATGTGGTACTTCTATATTCGTGGTGTTATCTATGTGGTACTTCTACCTTCATGGTGTTACCTTTGTGGTATTCTTCCCTCGTGTATGAGATAGGTATATCTTGATAACTTAGGTATATGTATGGACATATACCTAAGTAGAGATGATATCTCTTGCTTCATGATTTGAGATTGATGTCTTTTTTTGTGATATTTATTTTTTGGAACTCTGGGAGACCTATGTGGGTCTTGTGGTCCCTACTGAGTAACATTATACTCACCCCTGCATGGGTTGCACCCGCGCCTTATTGTGTCTTGTGCAGATGATGGACAACATTGACCGAGGATGAGGGAGTCAGGACCGGATGATACACATAGGTGTACCATTTGGCGTGACGTGACGCAGAGACTACTGATCGTGAGTTGTACCTACCCTTCAGGTAGGATCCTCGATGGAAGATGCAGGATCTGTTTTTCACATTTCAGTTGTACTTGTACTTTTCAGTTGGGCTTGTATTCTGGACCCTTTACTTTCAACACACTTTTACTACACCATTTTACTTCATAGTTCTTCTTGTTGTGTTCTTGGACTGTGTGTCTGTACCGGTTAAAAGGGAAATGCCTTTCTGTTTTGGGGATACGTCTTTCCGGTGCTAGTCGTCATCCCCTGGCCTATGGAAGGCAGGCATGGGGTAGTCATCGCATGGGCCCCGAGGCATGGGTCGTGACAAAGTGGTATCAGAGGAGTCAGTTCTACCGAAGAATCAGGACTCTGATATTTTCTATTTTTCAATACTGTTAAGTGTTATGAGTCTGTTTTTTGGTTTGGGGAATCCAGTGTTGGTGTGGCGGCTGACGTATCCATACACCAGGACCCTGAATTTTGATTTCTGACTTTGTGCATGGAAACACTGATTGGGAGTGTTTTTGGAAGTGTTTTTCCTTGGTTTCTTTGGAGTCATCTCACCAGGTATAACTTAAGGACCCTGGCGCACCTGTTCCTTATCATGATGCCGCCACATAAACATCCATCTAGGATTCCTGAGAGAGTACATGATGACGGTCCACCAAGCGATGAGTCCTCTGTGCAGGGCCCTCTTGCGGCGTTAGCACCTTCGGGTGGTGTACCAGCTATACCACTTCCTGTTGGTCAACAGTTACAACCGACGGTACCAGTAGAGGACACATGTAGGCCTAGTTCCTTACACGTGTTTTAGCATCAGATACCCCTCAAGTTCTGAGGCGATTCTGACTCACAGGCGTCTAAGGATTGGCTTGAGGATGTGGTCGAGTTTCCATTTAGTCAGGGCACCATTCGATCAAATGGTGGTCCTGGTAGAGAGCCTTCTACATGGATCATCAGGACGATGATACGGTTTAGATTACCTTGATCTTGCGAAGAGGTGACTTTTTCTATGAAAAAACTTGAGAACCTTCCTCAGAGAAGGGGTCACTTTCCATAAAGATGTAAGGGATGATTGTTCCTTAGGGCTTCTACAGCTTCAGTAGGATGACATGTCGGTAACTGAGTATTCATCAAGGCGTACCGACTATCCCAGGTACTCGATGAATATGGTATGGTCAGTGCTTCAGGGCTCGGGCCTCCGAGCGAGTTGTGTTTTGGGACATCCAAGCCGACACTATTACTCTGTGAATTACTACTTATGTTAAGGTGTTATAGAGAACCTTTGTGGTTAAATATTCTTTGGATGAGCAGATGCAGCCAGTGAATGTTAACAGTGGGAAAGCAGGAAACTAATTCCATTCTCAAAGACTTAGGCGTGTAAAAAGTTTCTCGAAGAGGAAGTGATGGGGACAAATGAATCTGTAGGGAAACAGATGTGGAAGTGGAGCTAGGAGAGTAGCATGCGGTGGTATACATTTCAACATGTTATAACCACCACCTCAATGTGTTCCCCATCAGGCTTAGGGGGCTGGAGGACAGGGGAAGGGAGTAGCTGCATGTGGTTAAGGAGTGTGACCCAAGGGCTCCAGGAATGATTAGAGGTACGGTCTATGTCTACTACTAGCTGTCATATTAATAGACATAGGAACTAATCATTCCTTCTTTCCATGAATCTTTTTCAAGACCTAGAGTTTCTAGTTAAGCCATTGACTTGACCCTTATATCTAGAGATACCTTTGGGAGGAGACTCGATAATTACCCTTATGTCGATGATGTGATCTGACATGTGAGGTGAGAGTTTTGGTTGGAACCTCTTGGTGGCAGTGTTAAGGCCTTACGAATTTAGTTTGGGTATGGACTGGACATCCACAGTTCATACTCATATCGACTGTATTAGGAAAAAAGGTTATGGTTTATCTACAATGTTGGAATGGGGTTTTCCTTGGTTAGTGAGAAAAAAAATGAAATCCATTCAGCACAGGATAAACTCATACAAAGGAGCGTGCAGCCAAGCACTCTTGAGTCAACCAGCCTTACCCTCATGGAAATTGGAGTTTTGAGTTTTCAGTTCCCAAAAGAAGTGGCAAAGTGTGGGGACATATTTTCAAAATATGTTTTCTGGATTACCTCTCATAATGGAGAGGGACTTCTGCTTTGGAAGGGTACTACCGGTGTTTTGAACCAGACTTCTCTAGGGTAGTGTCACCCTTGACAGCTTTGAAGAAGAAGGGGGAGCCTTTCCTATGGATATATTAGTGTCATTAAAGATTTTCAGGAGCTGAAACAGCAACGATGGCTAGATTTCATCCAGGAATATGACCTTGAGATAGTCTATACTCTTGGAAATGGGAACGTGGTAGTAGACACACTCAGAAGGAGGTCTGGTCTACAGCTGCTGAGTGAGGCGTCAGAGCATCTACTCATGATGCAAATATCCTTCTTGGATAAAGATAGAGCTTCTTACCTCTAGTCTATGTCTGTCACTCCCCCAATTCTTCAGTGAATTTGGGAGGCACAGCTTGGGACGTTGACTGTGAAGCCCGGTGTGCTCAAATATCCTCAGGACGGTCTCCTGAAGGATTTTATGAAGGTGGGGAGCACGTTATCCTCTTCAGAGGATGCACCATGGTGCTAGTGAAGCTTCGGGAGGAGGTGTTGAGGGATATCCATACATCCCCTTTAACTGTACAACATGGAGTGGGGAAGATGTACCATGACCTCCGGCATCAGTACTGGTGGAAAGGGGTGAAGGAAGCAGTGGTAGAGTTGTATCACAATGCCTCACTTGTCAACAAGTGAAGACTATAAAGATCTGGTATAAGTCTTATGCTGATAGGAGGCATAGACCTTTGTAGTTTGAGGAGGGAGACCATGTATTCCTACGGGTCTCACCTTGATGAGGTTTATGGAGATTTGGCCGAGGTGGTAAGTTATCACCGAGGTTTATCGGACCATTTCTGATACTTTGGAGGATTGGAGAGGTGGCATACCACTTGGAAATTCCACCGCATTTGGAGAGGGTGCACGGCGTCTTCCACGTATCTCAGCTGAGGAGATACATGCATGACCCATCTCACATCATCGACCATAGTGAGCTGGACTTTGATGATGGGATGATATTTACGGAGGTTCTAGTAGAGATTAGGGATCAAAAGGGGTGGGTCCTTTGTGGGAAGTCAATACCTATGGTGCGCATTCAGTGGTAGAATGGGAATATCTAGGAGAGCACATGGGAGCAGTAGGCTCAGATTCCTGCTCAGTTCCCCCATTTGTTCCTTTAATCAATGTTGTGGCTTTTGAGGACGAAAATCCCTAAGGTGGGGAGAATATAAAGACCCATATTTTACTTGATTTTTTTAATTATATATAATTATTTTGAGACTGAAAAATCTTATGGTGCATGATTCTGAGGCCCGGAGTGCCCGTAATGATCCATCGAAGTTTGGTTAAGCATTAATTAGCGCGCGTAAGAAGTTTTCTTGAAAAGTGGAATAACTCTTAAAAGGTTTCTCAGATCATAAATTTAAGGGAATCGTTGCATTCGGGATGGTGGGTTTACCCTAGGTGTGACATAAGTTTTGTCTGCACTGGCCTCTAGTGGGAAAATCCGAAAATGGCATAACTGTAAATAAAATTATTAAATAAAATTATTTTATTTTTCAAATGGTTATAACTCACAAATGGTAACTCGGATTGAAAATCCAATACCATCACTAAACTCATGAGGGTATGATTTCCTTTGACTGATACTAACATTGGTCGGCATAGGTCACCAGTGAAAGTTAGTTTTTGGACGTAAATAAAATAATTAAGTAACAATTATTTTATTGTTAAAATCCATAACTTCAAAATAGTAACTCAAATTGGAAATCCGAGAGTACCATTGAGTTTGGGGCGTGTTCTCCTTAGGAAGAGCCTAACCTCGACCAGCGCGGGTCGAGGGTGATCGTTAATAATTTATTGAACTTTTTTTAAGGTACGTTCAGTAAATGCACAAGCGGCATTTTCTAACTTTTGAACCGGTGCTCGGGGTAAAAATCTATGGGAATCATTATATCTGCAGCGCCGAGATTCACTTATGAGAGACTTTTCTTTGACAACAGTAGGTTTGGGGAAAAAGTTAAGTTTTGTGACTTTTTAAAAGAAATGAAACAAAATTATTTTATTATTTTATTTTCATTCTTATCCTCCAATAGACAAGCGAAGTGTGGGGCCAGTGATGTGTCAAGCCATTAAATGACTTAACCCTTCAATCTAAGTAACAGAAACATTGAGGAATTAGGAATCTTCCTAATTAATGAGCTGCCATTAATTCCCAACGTCGTTACTTACCCTCCCTCTATCCTATTTACATGGAACTTGGGGGGTATCGGCACTGCTTCGCCAAGAAATGAATTGTTAACAAAATGTTGAGATGCCAAACCCTTGGAGAATGTAGTCAGTTCCAGTGAGCGGTGATGAGCGACACCGAAACCCCGAACTAGAGATTGACGATCAAGCGACGTCATTGGAGGCTAGATGTGGGGACAGAGAACACTGACCCACATCCTCAACCACGGGCGGGCGTTTCTCCATCATTCTTAAGGTAGGGGTTTGATCCTTGTTTAAATTCAAGTGAATTTCATAAACCCTTTAATCCTCCCTCATGAATAAGAGCTAACGCACAGGGCACGGGCCGAACAGACCCGACTCGAAACCTTTGCTACTTTAGTGCCCTTGCGCCCTACGTGGAAGACGGCCAGTGTGCCGGCACCAACCAGCTATGAAGGAGGCGACACGCCAACGTACTCCGTAAGAGGAGGTTGCGACACTATGCTGTGGTGGTCATCGGAGCGGCTGACACCAGCCGGCCGCGGAGGAGGTGCGGCGCGCCGCCGGTGAGCAAGGGGTCACGGATCATCAGTCGCGGCAGTCGAAGGAGGCAGCCGACACATCGACCGGACACGAAAGGGGAGGTGGCGCGACCAGAATTTCGTCGGTGAGCAGGTGGCCACAGTCGAAGCCGCGGTGGAGGCAGAACCCACGCCTACCGGGCGGGTACCGCGGTGACCGAGCGACACCCACGTGGCGCCGCCGTTCCACAAAGCTGAATGGCCTCCGTACCATTTGGGATACTGGGGGGGAAACGCTCCCCCCTTGCCAGCTCAGGCGGACCGCAGGGCGCCCCCTTGCGGGCTGCATCTCACGCAGCGGGGCCGCCTGCCCAGCGAGCCGCCGCCTAGCAGGCCAGGCCGCCCTCTTGCGGGCGGCCCTTTATGATTCGGGTTGCCCACTTGTGGGTTAGACCACCCCCTTGCGATCCAGGCAGAGCCCGCCGCGACCCAGCACAGACCGGGTTGGACCGGACCTGGGCCCAACCAGACCCAGAAACACTTAAAGAACCATATCTTGAGAACCAGAGGTCTGTTTGACAAACCGTCTGCAATGTTTGGATCCTTGGATCGAGAAGGTCCTTTGGGTATACTCCAATTGAGTTTTGGAGATAGTTGGAGTATGGATGGGTTGGATCGAACCCGACTCCACCTGATCCCTTAGAATTAAAACACTTATAACTCACAGACTAGGCATCCAATTGATGCATCATCTATCGCGTTGGAACCCTTAAAAATGGCAGTCCTTTGGGTTACTCTTTTGTGGATATTAGTGGCAGTCAAGGTACAACTGATATCTCAAGGGTCAGATTCTATGGAACTCGAGTGCACCGGGTGCAAGGAATCATGTGGCTGGCTATAACGTGAAAAAAGAACATCGATCCTGTGTGGGTTAGAATCTATCAGATCCTGTGTGGGTCAGTACTCAGTGATCCTGTGCGGGTTAGCACATACCGATCATGTGTGGGTCAGATCCTGTGTGGGTCAGCGCTCAATGATCCTATGTGGGTCAGCACATACCGATCATGTGTGGGTCAGCAGGGGTTAGTTACCTATCGATCATGTGTGGGTTAGATCCTGTGTGGGTCAGTGATCAGCAATCCTATGTGGGTCAGCGCTCAGTGATCCTGTGTGGGTCAGTGCATACCAATCTTATGTGGGTCAGATCCTATGTGTGTTAGCGGGGGTTAGTTACATATTGATCCTTTGTGGGTCAGATCATGTGAGGGTCAGTGAGGGTTAGTACCTATAGATCATGTGTGGGTCATATCCTATGTGGGTCAGCGCTCAGCGATCCTGTGTGGGTCAGCGCATACTGATCTTGTGTGTGTCAGATCCAATGTGGGTCAGCGGGGGTTAGTTGCCTATTGATCCTACGTGGGTCAGATCCTGTACGGGTCATCAGGGGTTAGTACCTATCGATCATGTGTGGGTTAGTAGTATTACATCTTAATAGAATAAGATGATCTAGCTTACAACTAATCATTTGTACTTCTGTACTTAAGTTATACCTAGTGTGAGCAGAGTCTTTAACCTTCGTGGTGTTAACTTCGTGGTGTTACCTGTGTGGTACTTCTACCTTCGTGGTGTTACCTGTGTGGTACTTCTATCTTTTTAGTGTTTCCTATGTGGTGCTTCTCTCTTTGTGGTGTTACATGTGTGGTACTTATACCTTCGTGGTGTTATCTTCATGGTGTTACCTTTGTGGTAATTCTATCTTCATGGTGTTACCTTCATGGTGTTACCTTCGTGGTGTTATCTTTGTGGTTTTACCTATGTGGTAATTTTACCTTCGTGGTGTTAGCTTCATGGTGTTACCTGTGTGGTACTTCTATCTTCGTGGTGTTATCTGTGTGGTACTTCTATCTTTGTAGTGTTGCCTATGTGGTGCTTCTATCTTTGTGGTGTTATCTGTGTGGTACTTATACCTTTGTGGTGTTATCTTCGTGGTGTTACATGTGTGGTACTTCTATCTTCGTGGTGTTACCTTCATGGTGTTACCTTCGTGGTGTTATCTTCGTGGTGTTACCTATGTGGTAATTCTACCTTCGTGGTGTTATCTTCATGGTGTTACATGTGTGGTACTTCTATCTTCATGGTGTTAACTGTGTGGTACTTCTATCTTCATGGTGTTACCTTCATGGTGTTACCTTCATGGTGTTATCTTCGTGGTGTTACCTGTGTGGTACTTCTATCTTCGTGTGTTACCTATGTGGTACTTCTATATTTGTGGTGTTATCTATGTGGTACTTCTACCTTCATGGTGTTACCTTTGAGGTATTCTTCCCTCATGTATGAGATAGGTATATCTTGATAACTTAGGTATATGTATGGATATATACCAAAGTAGAGATTATATCTCTTGCTTCATGATTTGAGATTGAGGTCTTTCCTTGTGATATTTCTTTTTTGGAACTCTGGGAGACCTACGTGGGTATTGTGGTCCCTACTGAGTAACATTATACTCACCCCTGCACGGGCTGCACCCGCACCTTGTTGTGTCTTGTGCATATGACGGACAGCATTGACCGAGGATGAGGGAGTCAGGACCGGATGATACACATAGGTGAACCATTTCGCGTGACGTGACGCAGGGACTACTGATCGTGAGTTGTACCTACCCTTCAGGTAGGATCCTCGATGGAAGATGCAGGATCTGTTTTTCACATTTCAGTTGTACTTGTACTTTTCAGTTGGGCTTGTATTCTGGACCCTTTACTTTCAACACACTTTTACTACACCATTTTACTTCATAGTGCTTCTTGTTGTGTTCTTAGACTGTGTGTCTGTACCGGTTAAAAGGGAAATGCCTTTCTATTTTGGGGATACGCCTTTCCGGTGCTAGTCGCCATCCCCTGGCCTATGGAAGGCACGCTTGGGGTAGTCACCGCATGGGCCCCAAGGCATGGGTCGTGACAAAGTGGTATCAGAGGAGTCGTTTCTACCGAAGAGTCAGGACTCTGATCTTTTCTATTTTTCAATAGTGTTAAGTGTTATGAGTCTGTTTTTTGGTTTGGGGAATCCAGTGTTGGTGTGGCGGATGACGTATCCACACACCAGGACCCTGAATTTTGATTTCTGACTTTGTGCATGGAAACACTGATTGGGAGTGTTTTTGGAAGTGTTTTTCCTTGGTTTCTTTGGATTCATCTCACCAGGTATAACTTAAGGACCCTGGCGCACCTGTTCCTTATCAGGATGCCGCCACATAAACATCCATCTAGGATTCCTAAGAGAGTACATGATGACGGCCCACCAAGCGATGAGTCCTCTGTGCAGGGCCCTTTTACGGTGTTAGCACCTTCGGGTGGTGTACCAACTACACCACTTCCTGTTGGTCAACAGTTACAACCGACGGTACCAGTAGAGGACACATGTAGGCCTAGTGCCTTACACGTGTTTTAGCATCAGATACCCCTCATGTTCTGAGGCGATTCTGACTCACAGGCGTCTAAGGATTGGCTTGAGGATGTGGTCAAGTTTCCATTTAGCCAGGGCACCATTCGATCAAATGGTGGTCCTGGTAGAGAGCCTTCTACATGGATCAGCAGGACGATGATACGGTTTAGATTACCCTGATCTTGCGAAGAGGTGACTTTTTCTATGAACAAGCTTGAGAACCTTCCTCAGAGAAGGGGGTCACTTTCCATAAAGAGGTAAGGGATGATTGTTCCCTAGGGCTTCTACAGCTTTAGTAGGATGACATGTCGGTAACTGAGTATTCATCAAGGCGTACTGACTATCCCAGGTACTCGATTAATATGGTATGGTCAGTGCTTCAGGGCTCGGGCCTCCGAGCGAGGTGTGTTTTGGGACATCCGAGCCGACACTATTACTCTATGAATTACTACTTATGTTAAGGTGTTATAGAGAACCTTTGTGGTTAAATATTATTTGGCTGAGTAGATGCAGCCAGTGAATTTTAACAGTGGGAAAGCAGGAAACTAATTCCCGTCTCAAAGACTTAGGCATGTAAAAAGTTTCTCGAAGAGGAAGTGATGGGGACAAATTAATCTGTAGGGAAACAGATCTGGAAGTGGAGCTAGGAGAGTAGCATGAGGTGGTATACATTTCAACATGTTATAACCACCACCTCAATGTGGTCCCCATCAGGCTTAGGGGGCTAGAGGACAGGGGAAGGGAGTAGCTGGATGTGGTTAAGGAGTGTGACCCAAGGGCTCCAGGAATGATTAGAGGTACGGTCTGTGTCTACTACTAGCTGTCATATTAATAGACATAGGAACTAATCATTCCTTCTTTCCATGAATCTTTTTCAAGACCTAGAGTTTCTGGTTAAGCCATTGACTTGACCCTTATATCTAGAGATACCTTTGGGAGGAGACTCGATAATTACACTTATGCCAATGATGTGATCTAACATGTGAGGTGAGAGTTTCGGTTGGAACCTCTTGGTGGCAGTGTTAAGGCCTTACAAATTTAGTTTGGGTATGGACTGGACATCCACGGTTCATACTCATATCGAATGTATTAGGCAAAAAGGTTATGGTTTATCTACAATGTTGGAATGGGGTTTTCCTTGGTTAGTGAGAAAAAAAAGGAAATCCATTCAGCATAGGATAAACTCGTGCAAAGGAGGGTGCAGCCGAGCACTCTTGAGTCAACCAGCCTTACCCTCGTGGCAATTGGAGTTTTGAGTTTTCAGTTCCCAAAAGAAGTGGCAAAGTGTGGGGACATATTTTCAAAAGATTTTTTCAGGATTACCTCTCATAATGGAGAGGGACTTCTTCTTTGGAAGGGTACTACCGGTGTTTTAAACCAGACTTCTCTAGGGTAGTGGCACCCTTGACAGCTTTGAAGAAGAAGGGGGAGCCTTTCCTATGGATAGATTAGTGTAATTAAAGATTTTCAGAAGCTGAAACAGCAACGATGGCTAGATTTCATCCAGGACTATGACCTTGAGATAGTCTATACTCCTAGAAATGGGAACGTGGTAGCAGACGCACTCAGAAGGAGGTCTGGTCTACAGTTGCTGCGTGAGGCGTCAGAGCATCTACTCATGATGCAAATATCCTTCTTGGATAAAGATAGAGCTTCTTACCTCCAGTCTATGTCTGTCACTCCCCCAATTCTTTAGTGAATTTGGGAGGCACAGCTTGGGACGTTGACTGTGAAGCCCGGTGTGCTCAAATATCCTCAGGACGGTGTCCTGAAGGATTTTATGAAGGTGGGGAGCACGTCATCCTCTTCAGAGGACGCACCATGGTGCTAGTGAAGCTTTGGGAGGAGGTGTTGAGGGATATCCATACATCCCCTTTAACTGTACAACATGGAGTGGGGAAGATGTACCATGACCTCCGGCATCAGTACTGGTGGAAAGGGATGAAGGAAGCAGTGGTAGAGTTGTATCACAATGCCTCAATTTTCAACAAGTGAAGACTATAAAGATCTGGTATAAGTCTTATGCTTATAGGAGGCATAGACCTTTGTAGTTTGAGGAGGGAGACCATGTCTTCCTATGGGTCTCACCTCGATGAGGTTTATGGAGATTTGGCCGAGGTGGTAAGTTATCACCGAGGTTTATCGGACCATTTATGATACTTTGGAGGATTGGAGAGGGTGCACAGCGTCTTCCACGTATCTCAGCTGAAAAGATACATGCATGAACCATCTCACATCATCAACCATAGTGAGCTGGACTTTGATGATGGGATGATATTTACGGAGGTTCTAGTAGAGATTGGGGATCAAAAGGAGTGGGTCCTTTGTGGGAAGTCAATACCTCTGGTGCGCATTCAGTGGTAGAATGGGAATATCTAGGAGATCACATAGGAGCAGTAGGCTCAGATTCCTGCTTAGTTCCCCCATTTGTTCCTTTAATCAATGTTATGGCTTTTGAGGACGAAAATCCCTAAGGTGGGAAGAATATAAAGACCCATATTTTACTTGATTTTTTTTAATTATATATAATTATTTTGAGACTGAAAAATCTTATGGTGCATGATTCTGAGGCCCAGAGTTCCCGTAATGATCCATCAAAGTTTGGTTAAGCTTTAATTAGCGCGCGTAAGAAGTTTTCCTGAAAAGTGGAATAACTCTTAAAAGGTTTCTCGGATCATAAATTTAAGGGCACCGTTGCGTTCAGGATGGTGGGTTTACCCTAGGCATGACATAAGATTTGTCAGCACTGGCCTCTAGTGGGAAAATCTGAAAATGGAATAACTATAAATAAAATTATTAAATAAAATTATTTTATTTTTCAAATGCTTATAACTCACAAATGGTAACTCGGATTGAAAATATGATACCATCACTAAACTCATGAGGGTATGATTTCCTTTGACTAATACTAACATTGGTAGGCATAGGTCACTAGTGAAAGTTAGTTTTTGGACGTAAATAAAATAATTAAGTAACAATTATTTTATTATTAAAATTCATAACATCAAAATGGTAAATCGGATTGTAAATACAAGAGTATCATTGAGTTCTTTGAGGTGTTTTCTCCTTAGGAAGAGCCTAACCTTGACCAGTGTGGGTCGAGGGTGAATGTTAATAAATTATTGAACTTTTTTTAAGGTACATTCAGTAAACACGAAAGCAAAATTTTCTAACTTTTGAACCGGAGCTCAGATTAAAAAATCTGAGGGCACTGTTGAATCCGCAGCGCCAGGATTCACTTAAACAAGACTTTACTTTGACCACAGTAGGTTTGGAGAAAATGTTAAGTTTTTTGACTTTTTAAAAGAAATGAAATGAAATAATTTTATTATTTTATTTTCATTCTTATCCTCCAATGGACAAGCGGAGTGTGGGGCCAGTGATGTGTCAAGCCATTAAATGGATTTACCCTTCAATATAAGTAACATAAATGTTAAGGAATTATGAATCTTCCTAATTAATGAGCCACCATTAATTCCCAACGTCGTTACTTACCCTCCCCCTCACTTATTTATATGGAGATTGGGTATGGGTATCGGCACTGCTTCTCCAAGCAACAAAGTGCTAACCAAGTGCCGAGATGCCAAACCCTTGGAGGATAGAGCCGATTCCGGTGAGCGGTGACGAGCGACACTGAAACCCCTAACTCGATATCGACGATCAAGCGATGTTGTTGGAGGCTAGCTATGATAAAAGAGAACACCAACCCAATTCCTTAACCACGGGCATTTCTCCATCGTTCTTGAGGTAGGGATTTGATCCTTGTTTAAATTAAAGTGAAGTTCTTAAACCCTTTAATCCTTCCTCATGATTACGAGCTAACGTGGAGGGCGTGGGCCTAACGAACCTGGCCAGAACCCTCCACTACTTTTCTACCCTTGCGCCCTCTGTGGAGGACTTCTCGCATGGTGGCACCAACTGGCTACGAAGGAGGCGGCGCGCCGATGCACGCTGCAAGAGGTGGCCATGGCACTAAGCCGCGGCGGTCATCGGAGCAGCCGGCACCGGTGGGATGCGAAGGAGGTGTGGCACGCCATCCCGCACCGCCGGTGAGAAAAGGTTCATGGATCATCGACCGTGGTGGTCGGAGGAGGTGAACGACACATCGACCGGCCGTAGAAGGGGAGGGGGCGCGACCAGCGTGCCGCCGGCGAGCAGAGGGTCGTGGCCGAAGCTGCGGTAGAGGCAGAACCGGCACATACCCGGAAGGTTCTACGGCGACCGGGCGGTGCCCACGTGGCCCATCATTTTATAAAGCCGAAAAGCCTCCATTCCATTCAGGATACCAGGGGGAAACGCTCCCCCCTTGCCATCTTGGGCTGACCATGGGCCGCCCCTTGTGGGCCGCACCTCACGCGGCCGGGTCGCCTACCCAGCGGGCCACCGCCCAGCGGGTTGCCCCCTTGCGAGCCACCCTTTTTGGGCTACCCCCTTGTGGGTCGGGCTGAACCTCATCCCTATGGGCCGAGCCCGCCGTGACCCAGCCTAAACCGGGTCAGGCCGGGTCGGACCAGACCCGGGCCCAACCAGACCTAGAAACACTTAAAGGTTCATATCTTGATAACCAGACGTCCATTTGATTAACCGTCTGTGGTGTTTTAATCCTTGGATCAAGATGGTCCTTTGGGTATACTCCACTTGAGTTTTGAAGATAGTTGGAGTATGGACGGGTTGGATCGAACTCGAATCCAATCGGTCCCTCGGAACTAAAACGCTTATAACTCACAGACCGGGCTTCCGATTGACGCATCATCTGTCACGTTAGAACCCTTACAACATGGTGGTCCTTTGGTTACTCCTTTTTGGAGCTTAGTGGTAGTAAAGGTACAGCTGATATCTCGAGGGTCAGATTCTACAGAACTCGAGCGCACCGGTGGCGAGGAATCAAGTGGTTGGCTGTAACGTGAAGAAAGAACATCGATCATGTGTGGGTTAGCATCTATCAGATCATGTGTGGGTCAGCACTCAGCGATCCTATGTAGGTTATCACATACCGATCCTATGTGGGTTAGATCCTATGTGGGTCAGCACTCAGTGATCCTGTGTGGGTCATCCCATACTGATCTTTTGTGGGTCAGATCTTATATAGGTCAGTGGGGGTTAGTTACCTATCAATCCTGTGTGGGTCAGACCCTATGTGGTTTAGTGGGGGTTAGTACCTATTTATCCTTTGTGGGTCATATCCTATGTGGTTCAGTGCTCAGCAATCATGAGTGGGTCAGCGCATACTGATCCTGTGTGGGTTAGATCTTGTGTGGGTTAGCGGGGGTTAGTTACCTATTGATCCTGTGCGGGTCAGATCCTGTGTGGTTCAGTGATTATCCAATAAAAACACATATTTTGATTAAATTTTAATGGTATTAAATGTTTATTTATGATCTTATGGTCCTGAGTTAGTGGATTTTAATTTTGAACATCCATTCTCTTCATTTGTGCACTCCATGCCTAATATGCACCAATTTAGGCCCAATGTTTCATCTGATTTCAAAAAATGTAATTATCCATATTTTAATTTGATATTTTTGGAAATTTATATAAACTTAAATATGAACATTTTTCATTCAGGGATCAATGGAGGATTCATAAAGGATGATGAGGATTTTTGGCGAAAAAATGAAACAATTCTGGAGAAGGCAGATTGGATATCATCCCACTGATCGGACTTTGGGGCCCACAATACAGGCCCAATGAAGCCCAAACTTTATAGTATACTAGAAGACATATAGGTTAACAAATAATTCTTATGGAGATAGTGCTACTTCTTTCTCAATGGTGGTGATTAAGCCGTCCCAAGTTGAAAATTTAAATTTGGGCTAGATTCTGGGGCCCAGAACAACATCCCTCTATTTCAATCATATCTCCCTAACCACAAAGTATTTTGGGATGAAATTTTACAGGATGTTAGGGGACATCAGGGGATTAATTTAAGTCTTCTAGGGCCCACTCAAATTCGGACTTCTAGAAGGTCCTTTAGGCGCTTCTTTCCGATGGATACAATCTGGCTGCAACTTCGGGGCAAGAAGTGGAAAAGTCTCTCATCATTAATGTTCCACCCACCTTTCCCCAACATAATTAATTAAAGGCACATGGGATGTTGGGGGATCGAACAAGGATTCATTTTTTTCCTATTTAAGGTAGTATTGGTGGTGGATTTAGGGATATTGGATGCTTTGTTTCATTGTAATGTTTTGCTGTCCATTTGATGTTGTAATCGTTCTTCATTCTCATGTAAGTTATTTGAATCACATTAGTTATTAATAAAAGTTATTCATTTAATATTTTTCTTTTCTTCTTCTTATCACTTTGATACCATTGCTTTAAGGTGTGAATTTATTCACACAACAGTGGAGTGATCGTTTCATTGTTTTATTTTTCTTCTCCAATTCCGCTTCTTTAAGTCGACTTCCCGCTTCCATGTATTTAATAGTATAAATGGAGGGCTAACCCCTTATGGGTTGGTCCTAGGGAGTTTCATGGGGATTATTGGATGTTATTTTATGATTTAAAATTCTGTAATCATTTCATTAATTTAATATTTACATTTGATGATTAATTTCTTCTTCATCTTCGCCAATTTTAACAATGACACATTTCGAGTGCTAGTACAATCCAATTCCTTGAAGTGATCATTAAATTTATCCTCTAAGTGCATTGTTGATTAGCCTTGGAATTGTGTAGGGATTAAATTGGTGAATAATGTTAAGGAATTATATCATTTTGTGGATACGTCTTCAATTAGTGAAACGGACGTTATAAGAAAATAAATACATCCAATCTAACCCTAGTAACAACTTAGGATCAACTCATCTCCATTAATTGTTTTATAATAAGTAATTGTATGTTTTAATTTATTTTCTTTAGTTTAAATCAGTAGTTATTAAAATTAAATCAATCCAAATATTTGGCCACTCCATAGCCAAATCCTTCCAAAACCAGAGTGTCTCTCGGTTTCTTCTTCGGTCCCTGTGGATTCGACCCCTACCTGTACTACAACGACCGCATACCTATAGGGTAAATTTGGGCGCAAAAAAATTTTGGCACCATTTTCGGGGACCCAAGTAAGTTATATTAGACACTATCATCCTTTTCTCACCCCACATTCTCTATTCTCACCTCATCTCTCTTATCTTTACCCCTTTCTATTTGTGTGTGTCCTGAGAATCTAGAATCCAACTTTCTGTCTTCTCCAATGGAGTATCTTCAAAATCACCATGTCAGAAGCTCATGTAGGAATCCAATGGGAATTCAATATTGGGAAACCTCTAAATTTTAAAATTTCTTTGATCAACCCTTGAATGATTACCCCGCAACCGATGAGACGTACAATCAATGGGATAATGAATGTTTAAATGATCAGTTTCCTTCCCTCTCAAGGATGATTGAAGAGTCTAATCTTAGTGAAGTCCATAATGTTCAACATCCCATCCTATCTATTCCTCAATAATTTCTTAAAAAATTGTGTAATCAAATGGATATAATGATTTCTGAGGTATCATCTTTGATATTAGAACTACAACGCATTAATACTTCTGAGGAACTCATCCCTACACCAATTGTACCTTCCAAAACCTTATGTGGAGTGTCTAGTTTTCCACAATACTCTCATGAATTAATTGAAGAACCAACTTTTGGATTTGGGGTAGGGGAAGTGAATCATGAAATTGTTGAAGGGTCTTTAAATCAGGATGAAATTGATTTCATGTATTCACAAGAGGGGAATTTGACATCGTGGATTGAGTCTCCTAAGTGTAACTCTATTGATGATTTTTCAAAAACACCAATCACTGAACCACTGAGAGAAATCAAAAACATTGAGTCCATGCCCATTCCTAACACTATTCTTTCCAATTTTTTGGTTGAATCTTCTGTTCAAAATGAAACAATTTTTTTGGAAAATGAAACTGAGTTGGATTCAAATTCTCAACCTGTGTCTAAATGTCCTATCCAAACCAAGATCAAAATCATTGTCCTTCCTTCCCCACTAGAGTGCCCTATAATTTTTGTTAAGAAAGAGCTTGGGGGTTTCATTCATTTATCTCATGAAACCCAAAAAGGGGGGTTGATCTTTGATTTATTAAGAAAGACTACAGAAGAAAAAAGATCAACCATTTCTGATATTCCTTGGATTTTTCCATTCATTTTAGAAAATAGGATTGTTCATGAATTAAATTCCAAATATTCTTACCAACAACAAGGGATACACATTCTCAATCATGTTGAAGTAGAGAAATATGAGGTCATTAAAAATTTTAAAGTTGAATTGGCTAAGTTGGGGGGTTCAAGTTGAGCTAAATACTTTAAATTAAGCGCTGCATGGGAGGCAACCCATGGTTTTCATGTTTCAAATCATTGTGATTCATTTTTTTCATTTTTATTTTTATTTTTATTTTTTAAAAAAAAATATAGACTGTTGACCTGTTCTTCTTTTATGAGTAAGGATGGGTATAAAAGGGGAGCACCGTATTCATCTGTGTCACGCGGTGTGATCCCTGAGTAATACCTTACCCAGAAAATATTAAGAAGACAATGTATCATCAGTTTATTCTTATTATATGTTTTTTTAGGGATTTAAAAAAATAGATTGTTGACCTGTTCTTCTTTTACGAGTAAGGATGGGTATGAAAGGGGAGCACCGTATTCATCTGTGTCATGCGGTGTGATCCCTGAGTAATACCTTACCCGGAAATTTAAGAGAAGACAATGTATCATCAGTTTATGTTATTTATACCTTTTTTTAGGTTAAAAAAATACAAAAAATATATATATATTAAAAAAAATTAAAGGCATGTCATAGGTCATTGGGAAAAGCTGGTCACAACCGTCCAAGCCATTGGGAGATAAACCAGAACTGAAGGGAGACATGGGAATGCATTTTCAACATCAACCACCTGGTGACTTCATTCCATAATTTTCATTTTCAATGTCTTCGTTGAACTTCTATCCTGCCACTTCTATGTTTCAATTCTTTAAACACTGGGGATAGTGTATTCCAAGTTGGGGGGGAGATGAAAATGTGTGGAAGGAAAAATGTCATTAACCTTGAACATGATAACACACATTCCAAACTCTAAAATTGGATATCAAATAATTTTGCATGCCTTGATTCTGATTTTAATGCAAGTTTATGTTCATGTGCATAGATATTGGAAAGTGCGGTTGTCCGATGTGATTTTTCACTGTTTTATTTTCATACATTTAATAAAAAAACAAAATGCACGTCCTCTAGATTATGGGGTCTTAGTTTGAGTTCTTAGGGACCCATAATAAATAGCATAGGATTGGAGATCATTTTAATTTTAACATGAGTATTCAAAAAAAATTGCGCGTAGAGCAATGAATTGACCTAATGTGTGGCTTTCGGCACTTGGGGATTGTGACTCCATAGTTGTCTGGCCCAGAGTTGGGCATTTTATCTCTATTTGTGGTAATTTGAATTTGTTTTTGATTGAGTTAACTCGAGATGAGCCCGAGTATGTGAGCTTCACTTGGTGCCCTAAGGTCTTTGAGCCTGGGAGTCATCGGCAAAGTCTTGCTACATGGGTTGACTCGATTGAGTTCAATTTCAATTACCATGGAAAAATTGCAAAAAAAAACAAAAAAAATAAATAAAAAATGAGTACTCATCTTATTATTAAAATTTGATTGCTCCTAGCGCTTCCATCTTTTCTCTCTCGAATGAAAATGAACCCCCATGTCTATTTTGACACACAACACTTCCTCATGGTTAATTGAATTTGGATGAAATATGGCAATGAATTTGAACAGAGGAATGAGCTTGGGATTGAGATATGCTTATGGAAATAGCTTGTTTTAAATTATTTTTATGGGTTTCATAATTGTTTGGTATGTGATCTTTGGGTGAGAAATGTGTATTAAAATGTTTTTGGAAAAGGTCATTTGAATTTCATTTTTGTGAGATATATTTTGCTCGGGACTAGAAAAACTCAAGTTGGGGGTGTGATTAGCCAATAAAAACACATATTTTGATTACATTTTAATGGTATTAAATGTTTATTTTTGATCTTATGGGCCTGAGTTAGTGTATTTTAATTTTGAACATCCATTCTCTTCATTTGTGCACTTCATGCCTAATATGCACCAATTTAGGCCCAATGTTTCATCTGATTTCAAAAAATGTAATTATCCATATTTTAATTTAATATTTTTGGAAATGGATATAAACTTAAATATGAACATTTTTTATTCAGGGATCAATGGAGGATTCATAAAGGATGATGAGGATTTTTGGCGAAGAAAGGAAACAATTCTGGAGAAGGCAGATTGGATATCATCCCACTGATTGGATTCTGGGGCCCACAATACAGGCCCAATGAAGCCTAAAATTTATAGGAGACTAGAATACATATAGGGTAACAAATAATTCTTCTGGAGATAGTGCTAATTCGTCCTAAATGGTGGTTATTAAGGCGGCCCAATTTGAAAATTTAATTTTGGGCCAGATTCTGTGGCCCAGAAAAACAGCCCACTATTTAAATAATATCTCTCGAACCACAAATTATTTTGGGCTGAAATTTTACAGGCTGTTAGGGTAAATCCGGGGATTAATTTAAGTCTTCTAGGGCCAACTCAAATTAGTCCTTATAGAAGGTCCTTTAGGTGCGTCTTTCCGATGGATGCAAGCTGGCTGCAACTTCGGGGCAAGAAGTGGAAAAGTCTCTCATCATTAATGTTCCACCCACCTTTCCCCAACATAATTAATTAAAGGCACATGGGATGTTGGGGGCTCGGCCAAGGCTTCATTTTTCCTATTTAAGGCAGTAGTGGTGGTGGATTTAGGGATATTTGATGCTTTGTTTCATTGTAATGTTTTGTTGTCCATTTGATGTTGTAATCGTTCTTCATTCTCATGTAAGTTATTTGAATCACATTAGTTCTTAATAAAAGTTCTTCATTTAATCTTTTTCTTTTCTTATTCTTATCACTTTGATACCGTTGTTTTAAGGTGTGAATTTATTCACACCATACCTTGTGAATTTATTCACATAACGGTGGAGTGATCGTTTCATTGTTTTATTTTTCTTCTCTAATTCCACTTCTTTAAGTCGACTTCCCGCTTCCATTTATTTAATAGTATAAATGGAGGGCTAACCCCTTATGGGTTGGTCCTAGGGAGTTTCATGGGGATTATTGGATGTTATTTTATGATTTAAAATTCTGTAATCATTTCATTAATTTAATATTTCCATTTGATGATTAATTTCTTCTTCATCTTCGCCAACTTTAACAATGACACATTTCGAGTGCTAGTACAATCCAATTCCTTGAAGTGATCATTAAATTGATCCTCTAAGTGCATTGTTTATTAGCCTTGGAATTGTGTAGGGATTAAATTGGTGAATGATTTTGAGGAATTATATCATTTTGTGGATACGTCTTGAATTAGTGAAACAAACGTTATAAGAAAATAAATGCATCCTATCTAACCCTAGTAACAACTTAGGATCAACTCATCTCCATTAATTGTTTTATACTAAGTAATTGTATGTTTTAATTTATTTTCTTTAATTTAAATCAGTAGTTATTAAAATTAAATCAATCCAAATAGTTGGCCACTCCACAGCCAAATCCTTCCAAAACCAGAGTGTCTCTCGGTTTCTTCTTCGGTCCCTGTGGATTCGACCCCTACCTGTACTACAACGACCGCATACCTGTAGGGTAAATTTGGGCTCAACCAGTCAGTGGGGGTTAGTACCTATCAATCATGTGTGGGTCAGCAATCAGTGATCCTGTATGGGTCAGCGCATACCAATCTTGTGTAGGTCAAATCCTATGTGGGTCAGCGAGGGTTAGTTACCTATCGATCCTGTGTGGGTCAGATCCTGTGTGGGTCAGTGGGGGGTTAGTACCTATAGATCCTATGTGGGTCAGCAGCAATACCTCTTAATAGAATAAGATGATCTATATTATGACTAATCATCTATACTTTTTTACTTAAGTTATACCTGGTGTGAGCTGAGTCTTTAACCTTCATGGTGTTAACTTCGTGGTGTTACCTGTGTTGTACTTCTACCTTTGTGGTGTTACCTGTTGTACTTCTATCTTTGTGGTGTTACCTATGTGGTGATTCTATCTTTATGGTGTTACCTATGTGGTACTTCTACCTTCGTGGTGTTATCTTCGTGGTGTTACCTGTGTGGTACTTCTATCTTTGTGGTGTTACCTGTGTGGTACTTCTATCATCGTGATGTTAACTTTGTGGTGTTGACTTCATGGTGTTATTTGTATGGTGTTACCTTTGTGGTACTTCTATCTTCGTTTGTCGCCTGTGTGGAACTTCTATCTTTGTGGTGTTATCTATGTGGTACTTCTACCTTCGTGTTGTTACCTTTGTGGTATTCTTCCCTCATGTATGAGATAGGTATGTCTTGATAACTTAGGTATATGTATGGGGGTATACCTAAGTAGAGTTGATGTCTATTTCTTCATGCTTTGAGTTTGAGGTCTTGCTTTGTGTTATTTCCTTTGTGGAACTCTGGGAGACCTATGGGGGTCTCAGGGTCCCTACTGAGTAACCTTATACTCACCCCTACACGGGCTACTCCCGCACCTTGTTGTGTCTTGTGAAAATGAAAAACAACATTGACTGAGGCTGAGGAATTCGGGACCGGACAGTACTCAGAGGTGGACCATTTGGCATGACGTGACGTAGGGACTACTAATCGTGAGTTTTACCTAGCCTTCAGGTAGGATCCTCAGTGAATGATCCAAGAGATTTTTTTCACTTTTCAGTTGTACTTATACTTTTTAGTTGGGCTTGTATTCCAGACCCTTTACTTTCAGCACACTTTTACTACAGCAGTTTACTTCATAGTGCTTCTTGTTGTGTTCTTGGACTGTGTGTCTATACACTTTAAAAAGGAAATGCCTTCCCATTTTGGGTATACGTCTTTTCGGTGCTAGTCACCAGCCCCTGGCCTATGGAAGGTGGGCTTGGGGTAGTCACGGCACGGGCCCCGAGGTACGGGTCGTGACATATACATCGGATGTCCAAGAAGATGTATAAAGAGGTCCGGGAAGAGCGGAATCACTGTATCCTTAGCCAATTGTGGATAATGTTCACAACCTCTGTCTTTAGTGAGGTAATTTTGCTTCCCCATTCACACGTCAATGTTGGCCTCTCAAAAAAGTATCATGAACGTTGGGTGGAAACATATCTGAAGGCAGTTTTGTGGAAATGCATCTAGTAGATCAAAGCAGTGGGTACAAAATCTATACAGCGAGAGGGAAAATAGAGTGATCCTAGGGAATTAAGGTCGGGGACAAGTCAGTCGGATGGGATAGAATAGGTTGGTACCTCAGTGGCCGAAGCGTCTCATGGTGTGGTTGTGCCTTTTCCATCAAGATGGAGGGGGTCTAGAGGACCATCTAATGGGGCAGTTAGGGATATCCCTAGAAAGAAAATAAGGTACCTACTCTAGACTTATAAATATGCAGTTTTTCCTACCCTCTAGTGAGAATGGATGACCTTACAGCAGTCACTGAGCATTGAATCCTTATGGAAGAATTTGACACGGGACGACCTCCTACTGCCTAAGGTCCAGCTCCTCCGAATTGATGACAGAGTGAGATTTCACTAACAACACTCATATCTTACGGCTATGGATGTATATGCACACCAGAAGGGATATCATAAGGAACCACATCTTCTGGTGAAATTATTTCTTGACTAAGATCATGATATGGAAAAATATTCATCTGATGATGACAACGGTGATGAGGAGGAAGAAAGAGAAGAAGGAGAAGATGAAGAAGGATGTGAGGAAGAAGCAGAGTTTGAAAGTGATGATCCCCAGGTAATAGTGGACCATCAGAGGAGTCCTCATGAGAGTGGTGACATTGCTGACTCTAACACAGAAATGAAAAAACAACTCTAGGTAGGCCTCAATCCTTATCCTCATCCTTTCTGTTTCTATGTTGGGATTCACCAACCAATCTCTGCTTTGTTCAGGTGCATATTAATGCTTGTGTTCATTCACCTGAACCTACATCTCGGGGGAATAAAGTGGGAGATCAATCACGGATGGAGTGGCTAGTGGCAAGCCGACCAGAGGGGCTGTAGTGGCCGCCTCTGAATCCCAAGTCGTCCATGTATCCTTGAAGGAGCTGACGCCTGTTATTGAACTGAAAAGTTCTCAGGGATATCCTGTGGGGGAAGCTCCTGTAGCATCTGATGTTCCAGATGTCACCACACTAAGCTCTTGTAAGTATCAGTTTTTGAAATACCCACATTCACCATCAAGGAACATGACTGAACAAGGAACCACTCCCCTGTACATTAATCACAATATTGGAGACTCAACAACCTGCTAAATTCAGAACACCTACGGGCGATTTACCAGTGCCTGTAGAAACTCATTTAGGTCCAACCTTTCAAACCAATCCAGCATTGGTGCCTAGTGACCCGGGAGTTGCAGTTGTGGGTGAGGCCACTACGAGGGTGGAGTCAGAAGCTGGAAGGGGAAACACCGTTAAGGCGGGGACAAGTGAAGAGGGCCACAAGCCAAAGGAGCACCCTGCAGCTGAACTTCTAGATGTCTTTCCTGAATACCAGCCTACAGACACAAAATAAATAGATGATTCTGACCTGGAAGTAGCTGAAGAGAGCCAAATGATGCGGTGTAAGGGGTGGAAGTGTGTCAAATTCTTCCTTAAACATCCAAAGGTCAAATGGATGACCCATATGGGGTCACTCTGCATTTGGTTGTGTGTCCTCTGTGTCGAAGGGGTGGATGACTGTCATCTTCATATGAAAATCCGTGATTACCTTGATGATAAGATGAGGAAGAGTATCCAAGATCAAGATGTCTCTACAATCCTAGAAAGGTCTGAAAATTTTTAGAAACTTCATGAGTCTGAGTAGGAGATACAGATTTTGGACGAGTAGGTGGGTGAGTGTTCCACGTTCATTGTGAGCCAATCTGTGGTAATTCAATGATTGGAAATCCAGATGGTAGAAGACTGGGAGAAAGAGGTTTGGGCGAGCCATCAAATGGATGAGTTCCAAACTAAGCAGGAGGAGCTACAAGTTAGTACCAATGCATTCCACTCTATGGATACCAGTGAGGAGAGAAGGCTTAGGGATCAGGAGGAAAACCTGGAAGCTATATGCAGAAGGGTGGATGAGTTTATGTAGTCCATTGAAGGGGGTGATCCATAGGGTACCTATTTTGGATAAACCCTAGAACATGTCTTTCCTTTTTTTTGTGTATTCTAAGCTACATGTATGGACCTATTATTTCCCCATTTTAATTCATCTCAATCATAGTTGCTGGAAACAACCAATGACCAATACCTAAGATCACATCAGTGATACCTGGTGTGAGAAACAAGGGATGACCATATCATTATTTTGATTGACTATGAGAATTCCAACCCATATCCGAGAATTTAGGGTCTGATCAACCAGATCCAGGTTTCTGAGAAGAAATATGGAGGCCTGATCGGATAATGAAGTTCTCATAATAGTAAAATTAATAATTTCCCAACGATCTCTAGTGCATGAGTGGGGTAACACCAAGGGCATTGGAATCAATCTGAACAGAGGGGACTGGAAAGTGTGAATCATGATACCCAAAATTCAAGACCCTATAAAGATGGCATGAGAATGAAGGCTAACTATTGACCATGTTCAAAACACAGTATCCTTATTGAATTAGTATAAAATGGGGACAACAAATGAGGGTCAACCGCTGACCATGTTCGAAACACAGGACCTGACTTGAAATTTCATCCATATTCTTCCAGAACGTTAGCTGAGTATAGTTAGTGAGCCATAGGCCAAGAATATATATTGTTAGGGGGTTCCTTTAGACGTGGAAGAGGATGAGGGTCCAAATAAAGGGAAGGCAAAGCATAGAGGGTGGAGTGATGGGTAGTTCGAATAGAGTATAACACTCTTGAAACTCGCCATTGCAATGAAAACGCATTAGGTGAGCACATCGATATGATCATGGATCATACTCATTTATTGAAAGGATCTATCAGGCAAGAACCTAGAGTGGTGCTTAGTTTTACGTCATGCCAATGAAGAAGATAGACATTTAGTTTAGTGTTGTACGGTGTGGACGATGCACATAATAGTTTAGCATCATATGACCAGGAAGTTGTACATAACTTTTAGGTCATACTACCTGGACTGACTCTAATAGTTTAAATCCATGTTTCATAGACTACAGGATCCTAGTTTAAGGTCATAGATGTTGGACCGTGAGTTGGGGAAAAGAGCCAGGAAAGCTAATGGTCATGGGGTAGGCCCAAGGTTAAATTCCTAGGCATCTCTATGTATCCCATAAGGATGAGAATAAAACCAAACGTAGTTCTTAAGCACGACGTAGTTAGAGAGAAATGCTGGCGGGGAAATCCTCTCTGTCAAGGAAGTTAACGCATCCCATAATTGTCATGGGGAATCCTGAACTTGTTCAGGGTAGGGCTGTAGTCTAAAGTTAGTCCTTAATGATATGGGAATCCCAAAGGAAATGTGTGGTGCAGTACATATCTTGAATTTAATGAGGACCATAAGAGTCCACACCACACCACGTGTTCCTGATGGGGTTCTTTAGACCATAGAGCAAAGGTGGATTAAATTGGGGCTGGACCCAAGGTAAAGTGCTTGGGAATTCCTATGTATCCTAGAAGGATGGAAATCAAGCCATATGTAGTCCTAATGGATTATTGTAGTTTAATTTTATGTGATAGGATAGAGAGTGAAAGGGGATATCCCAAAGGGGGAGTACATGGTGCGGTCATTATATACCTGACGTGAATGAGGACTAAAGAAGCTCATACCACACCACGTAATCTTGAGGTAAATCTTAGGTCGAGAGCCCGAAGATGGCGAAAGTTGAGATGGGCCCAAGACAAAGTGTTTGGGAGTTCATATGTACCCCATTAGGATGGGAATCAAGCCATACGTAGTTCCCAGATTGCAGTTTAACATTATACAGGACAAAAGGCATGTGTAGTTTGGCTATACCAGTACACATCCTAACAAAACCACTAATCCCATGTGATTCGTGCTTGATATGGGAAACATGGAGTAATGATGGGATTTTCTTGGTACATGGAAGCACACATTAGGGGAAATAGAATGCTAGGTAAATGACGTCCCAATATTACTTCCTTACCTACTCAACGCACATAGATACATGGAGGGGTAAAACTGAGGGTGTTAGAGTTTCACTTAATTATAAGGAAGTAGAAAGATGTGAATCATGATGCTTGAGATCTAGATTTCAATGATGGTGGCGTGATGATAGAGGATAATAATTGACCATGTTTTAAACACATCATCTATTTCACATTATCCTGGCATAGGGACAAGTAAATGAGGGTCGACCATTGACTATATTTGAAACACAGGACCTATTGTAAAATTTCATCTGAGGTCTTTAGGGGCCTTGGCCCAATATAGTAGGGGAGCCAATGTGGCATGAGACCAGACCATAAAGGGGGTCCCTTCAGACATGGAAGAGGATGGAGATCCAAATAAATGGCTCATGAAGTGTGGATAGAAACGAGGGAATGTCCATGTGGAATTAAACACTTTCAGCTCTACTCCACAGCTCACTTGAGTATGCCAATGAGGCATGTCAGATAGAGGGGCTCGAATCCCTTTCCAAGGAAGAGGGTACTATGGATGAAACTCTTAGTATAAGGTCATAGATTGGACCATTGAGAGGGGACTTGGATTAATGTAATGTTCATAGGGTGGCAAAGTAGAAAAACTCGATGTGGATGAGGAAATAATAGGCCTTCCATCTCGTGACACATTCTTGGTGAAAAATCGCACAAAATTTAAAGTCATGATGCTTGGAATAGGGTATGTAGTTTAACTTCATGTACATGGACGATTTGAGGATTTTTAGTACTCGGGGATGGACCTGAAGAATAAATGTCTGGGCATTCCTAGTTATCACATGAGGATGTTAATAAATCCATACATAGTTCTCACAAGATCATAGTTTGTGGTTGTAGAAATCAGACTAGGCTAGGAAGAATCAAGGGAGACATATGGTGCGGTTGTTGAAAAACCCAACGGGGATGAGGAAAAAAGGATTCCCCACCATGCCACATGCTTTTTGGGGAAACATTAGGTAGGGGGACCAATGGTGGAATTTAGGATGGGCCTGAGACAAATTGTTCGGGTTCTCCTACATATCCCATGAGGATGAGAATCAATCCATATGTAATTCTTGATAGAATCATGCAGTTTAATGTCATCCAACAATGACGTTAGGAGGATTGAAGGAAGATCCATGAAGGGAAATAAATTTCATGGTTTTCATGAACTTTTCTTGAATGAGAACCCAAGAGGTACTCACCACACCACATTCTCCTGATAGAGTTCGGGCCAATGAGGCCCAAAAGATGATAGGATTTGAGATACCTGGGACTGGACCCGAAGATGAAAATTCTAGGCGTTCCTAAGTATCTCACTAGGATGTGAATCAAGCCACATGCATTTCTAGACTATGGCATGGTAGGGTACCAATTCCAAGGGAAAGATTGTTGTGTCGTTCTAGCCCATGCACCAAAGGAAATGGCATTTGATGGGTCTTGTTTTTTCTTTTAGGGTGGATGTGTTTTTATTGTGAAGCAAAAAACCTGGGATGGACAATCCGGGTGTCACTATAAGAATTAATCCATATATAGGCCTTGAAAAATGGCATGGTGGATGACCGATACCAAACATGACATCCCCTTGAGCGAGGAATTCACATTGTAGTGTTATTTTTTGTCGTTCAACCAGGATGATGGTTTCATAGTTTAGGGTCGTATAATATGACCATCCCATGCATTTGAACATCACATGGAAAACATGCAACAATTTACGTCATGTGGGACTAGGGAGTATATTTTAACATCCCATGTCTTAGACACCCACAGAAGAATGAGGTTCTAAAGGGAACTCACAAGGGGTGATAAAGAATATCTGATGAAAATGAGGAAATCAGTCCAAATCAAATCGCGTGAAACCCTAGAGGGGGGAACCTTAGTCCAAGGGTCCTAGAAAGATCATATGATATGGGTTTTGACCCGAAGACAAAATGTATGGGTGTTCCTATATATCCCATGAGGATGGGAATCAATCCATACATAGTTCTAGAAAGTGCCATGCGGTTTAACATCATACGATAAGGAAATGGAGAGATCTTAGTTTAAAGTCATAGATATCGGACCAAAAAAAGAGGATAGGGAAAGTCCTGAAGAAAAAATTTCTATGTGTTCCTACATATCCCATGAGGATGGGAATCAAGACATACATAGTTCTCGAAAGTTTCATGCAGTTTAACATCATACGACAAGGATGTGGGGAGATCTTAGTTTAAGGTTGTAGAGCTTGGACCAAAAGAAGTGAGACTCTTCCAAGTGGTCGTAAACCTTGACCAAATCCCTAAGACCATGTGATCCATGAACAATGTGGGAAACAAGTGTGGATAAGATCTCAGAAACATGTAGAACACAGGGAAAGGGGAAATAGTACGGAGCCTAGAGTGACACCACACCATGGATTCTCCCTCTTAAAGTGCAGATGTGAACTGAGTGATAGCACCAAGAGTGTCAAAATTAAACTTAGACATGATGGAGTGGAAAAGGATGTGAATCAAGTGACCAATATTTAAGGCTTAATTGGGGTGGAATAACTATGGAGGATAAATTTTGACTGTTCTTGAAACACAACATCCATATCATGTGACCTGAAATGGGAACAAACAAATCAGTGTCAACCACTTACCATATTCCCAATGTTCGACTTGCATCAAATTGTCATTTGAAATCCTTGGGAAGTTTGTCCCAAGATGGTATTAGTGCACTGAGTCCTAGCATCCATGTTGTTTGGGGTTCCCTTCGAATGTGAAAGATGATAAAAGCTAAAATAAAGGGAATCATGAATCATGGAAATGGATGAAAACATGTCTATATAGAATCTAACACTCTAGGTACTGAACCAGAGTTATTCTGGGAACATTGGTAAATTTCCAATGAGGTTCAAGTGGCCTAATTAGAGATCAGATGACTTGAGAAGATGAGTGGAGGACTGGGGGGTGGGGAGCTATTAAGAGAGAGTTATGTTTCATAGCTATTACAAACCCGTCGTGAATGAGGACATAAGCCCACACCACACCACAGACCCCCTCGTATAGAACTTAGTCCAAAGGTCCAGAAGGAAGAGGAGGTTCTTAAGAAATGGGGATGGACCCGAAGACAAAAATTTTGGGCATTCCTACGTATCCCATAAGGATGGGAATCAATACATACATAGTTCTAAAATATTCTTGCAGTTTAACGTCAAACGATAAGGATGGGGGATAGGAGTATCTCAAAGAGTAATGTGTATGGAGTGGCTAATAACTCAATGTGAATGAGGACATAAGCCCATATACATCACACCATTAATATTTCTAGGAGAGAACTTAGGTCGAGTGCCCGAGGGAAAAATGGATAAACCTGGGTTAGGCCCGAAGGTGAAATATTTAGTCATTCCTATGTATCACATGAGGATGTGAATCAATATGAACGTAGTTATGAAGGTGCCATGAAATTTGACATCATACGATAAGGATGTGCGGAGATCTTAGTTTAAGGACATAGAGCTGGGACCATTTTTCATTTTATTGTTATGGGGGACGAGTTCTAGGTCGTTTTACATCCTTTATCCTAGAAAAATCATGTCGTTTAACATCGTATGGTGAAGATAGAATAGTTTAAAGTTATGTGGGATTGTTCAAGAAAAATACTGCTTAAGGAATTTAGCATTGGTGGGAGGACTAATATTCTCACCATCCATTGTTACCATGGATTATGCACTGTTTGGGTAAACCTTGTGAATGAAATAAGGTCCTTCCCATTTGGGTTGCAGCTTGGGTGGCTTCCTGCCAGCTATCATTGGCATTCTTAGGACCAATACCATGTCACCTTGTAAGAAAGAGCAGATGAGAAATTTCTTGTTGAATGCTCTGGATATCTTGTTTCAATGCCTCTCCATATTGTGCAGGGCACATAGCATATTCTTGTCAAGCACTTCCTATTCAGCCAGATGGATTTTGACTACCTTGTCTAGGGTCTGGTGATTATTGATAGTTGTGCATAATAAAGGAAACTGAATCTTGATGGGATAGCCTATGTTCCATACACCAGGGAATATGGGGTCACCTTAGTGGAATTATGAATCATCGTCTGATATGCCCAGAGAGAGTTGGGGAGTTTTTTCAGCCAACTCTTATTGTTCTGACCAACCATCTTCTGCAAATTTTAGAGAGGGTTTTGTTGAACGTCTTGATCTATGAATTTTCTTGTGCATGATAGAGGTACGTATGATTATAATGGATGTTGTACTTGGCATACAACTTCTTCAGTTCGGCTGCCCAGAAGATGGTGTTGTTATCAGTGAGAATTACATGAGGGATTATGAATCAGTAAATGATATTAGAGGTCAAAAATTCAATGATAGAATGGGCCTTGACCTCATTGAGAAAAACTGCCTCTTCCCACTTGAAAAATAAATCTGTAGCAGTCAAGATGAATCTACACTGGTGATCTGTCACTGGTGGATATGGTCCCATGACATCGAGCCCCCAAACTATAAAGGGCTAAGAGTACTTGGTAGTGTAAAGAGGTTCTAGTGGATGATGTAGAAAATTAGCATGGATTTTTCACACATGGAACCTCTTAGAAAACTCGATATAGTCACGGATCATAGCGGGCTAAAAATACCCCAATCTCTTGATCTAATGAGAGAGTTTCGGCCCTGTATGATGAGCCCTGTAGGAACTAGAATGAAATTCTTGCATGACATGAGAAATTTCACCTCCTTGAATAAAATAGAGGATAATCCCATCAAACCCATGTCTATAGAGGATTTGCTCAAAATTGAGACCACTCTGGAGGGTGAACAGCAATGTGTGCCATCAGATTCATTCACTCTCAGGTCGATCCGATGGGGTATTACAATGATGGGTATACTTGATAAAGGGGGTCCACCAGTTAGGATTTACTTCCAACACTGTGGTATGGTCACTTGGGGTTCCTGACGTGAAGGAACCACCTGTAATGTGGCTTACCTGTGGCCTATCATCATCGCTCGGGGTAACGGGAGTGATGAATCTCCTATGATCCACATGAATAATAAAATAATCCTAGTCGGGCTCTACAAGAGATGAGGCCAATCTAGTCAAGGCGTAGGCCCGACCGTTATGTGAATGAGAGACATGAGTAACTTTTGGTTAAGATGGGAACTGGACCATCAGTTAGCGGGTACGTTCTAATAGTGGTATGAGCTTTGGATTTCTGACTATGTAGTCACCGTTGATCTACTTGATGAGTATTTTGGAGTCCCATTTCACATGTAATAGGGGGACATAAATCTCAAGGGCTAGCTCAAGACTAGTAATGTGATCCTAGTACTCTGCCTCATTGTTGGTACAAACTTATCACAAAAGGAATGAATATGGTAGAATATCTTGTGTCGGTGTGATGAAGATGATACCCAGGACCACTCTATTGAGTCTAGGATCATTGATTATTCTATTAGTATGGATTCAGGAAGCAACATCAAAGTTCATTTTCTAGCACAGAATGGCTTGATCTACTGAGAGGATCGCCTCATCTAGAAAATCAAGATCCATGGATTGGTCTGTGAGAGATGGATGGGAAGCAATAAATTCTTCCAATTTATGTCCCTTGATAGCCTTCTAGTGGAAAACTTGATGTTGAACTACTATAGGATCACTTACCACTGAGATAGACGGCCTGTCAACAGGGGCAATTCAGAATGTACTTCAGCAGATCCACTCGGGACACTAGCTGTATCTCATGGTGCTGCAAGTAATGTCGCAATTTCTGCACTGTGAATACCAGCGTAAGGTAGCTCTTCTTGATAGAGGAATAACTGTTCTCTATATTGAGTAGCATGTGGATAAGATAGTATAAATTGTTCTCTATTCCCTCATTGTTCTTCTTGGTGAGAAGGGCACCGAGAGATCATTCTAGAGAAATGAAATAAAGGACTAGTGGATTTTTGAAAATGGGTGTCATCGATAATGGAGGCTATAATAAGTACTTATTTATTTCCTCAAAATCAATGTGACACTCCTCATCCCATTGGTAATTGGCACCTTTCTTCATGAACTGCAAAAAGGGATTACACTTGCCAACCATATTTGTGACAAATAGGCATATATATACTAAATGTCCTTGAAAGCCTCGAAGCTCTTGAATATTTCTAGGAGGATATATATGACTGATGGCCTTAATCTTCTTAGGATAGATCTTGATTCTTCTATATCTGAAAAGGAATCCGAGAAACTTTTAGGAGGTGACCCCGAAGGTGCACTTCAATTGGTTCATCTTCATATTGTGGGATCCAAGGAAGCCAAATACTTTTTCGAGATCTTTGAGATGGTCTTGGAACTGGAGATATTTGACCACCAGCTCTTCCACATAGCATTCCACCAATGTCCCTAGGATTGGATTAAATATGTGATGCATGGAATACTGATAGGTGGCACTTTCATTCTTTAGTCCGAAAGGCATTACCTGGTAGAAGAACGTACCTTGTGGTTCCCTGAAGGTTGTAGACTCTTCATCCTTAGGGTCCACTCGAATTTTGTTATACCCAAAATACCCATTCATGAAGGAGAGTGCCTGCAACCTAGCAGTGGCATCAATAAATAGTTCTGTCATAGGAAGGAGAAAATAATCCTTCGTACAGTGATGATTTAGATCCCAGAAATCTATGTAGACTTTGATATTTTCGTTCTTATTCCTGACAGGAACAATGATATCTAACCACCTGGAGTACTGTACCTCCTTGAAGAAGTTGGCTCTGATGAGCTTATCAACCTTGGCCTCAACCATGGCACCATGAGAATGGTGAATCTTTCCGGGAGGCTATGTGAAACCGCGATGATTTGTTGGAAGACCGAGGTGGTGGATGAGGACCTGAGGATCTACCCATCTAATGTTGTCATAACTCTAAGAGAATACCTCATGATGTTTCTTTATAAAGTCCATGTATCTCTGTTGTTCTTCAACAGGAATAGTGGCACTAATCAAGGTTGGCTTCAAATCTGTCTTGTTATCGAGGTTCACCTATACCAATTCATCGACCATGGTGGAGACAACCTATTAGAATGTTGTAAGATCATCCTCCAAATCCTCATCTTCATTCACAAAGGAGGAATAATCTGTATGAGGTTGTTATTTTGAGTCAACAGATCCTAACGGGACAATGGTGCCAGCCTGAGCGGCGGTGGACATTGGGAATCTCATGTATAGCCGACACCATAGTGATGAAAGCTATTGACCTAATCTCATATGGCCTTCGACCCAAGGTGCCACGTTTGATGATATCAAAGTAGTAGTGGCGCGTTGACTTCAGATTTTTTATCCCAAACCAGTGAAAGAATAAAGTTTTACGTATTGTCATTTACATGGGGCAGATGTCCCAATACCTTATGGGATTAAGGGGATCTGGGATCACATGATCTTGATTCGTATAGGAATATGAGGTGATATTTTGGAATCCCTTATAATTGGGAATGTGCTTCCCCCTTGTTCCAAAAACAACAAAGCATTACCCCATGTCTGGGGTCGTGGCCTCCAATTGGTTGATCGGGAAAATTTAGGCATCATCCAAGTCAGTCACAGCCCTAACGTGTTCAACCTCATTAGCCTGAATCTACTTTTCCTTTCTCTTTTAATAGTCGGCATACAGGTCACGGGCTTGACAAGAAAAAAATGGAGACACTTCACCTTGGATTATGCCTACTCGACCATTAAGTTAGTACTTAAGGAATTGGTGATATGAAGAAGGGACCTCCGCATGAAAGTGAAACCATGTCCTACCCATCAACGCGTTGTAAGCGGTGTCCTATGAGACAACCATGAACTTAGTGCTGGAAACTAGGCCGCCGAATTGGGTCTTCAGGTGGATCTTGCAAACTGGTTTCTATTTTTTCCTGTCATAACCTTGAATTTTCAGGTCATAGGGACTCATATCAACCATGGATAGCCCCATCTATCAGAGTGTCTGGGTGAGGATAAGGTTGATCCCTGAACTTGTGTCGACAAGATAGCAGCGAATCTCTACGATGTTGAAATGGCCAGTGATGTACATTGGGAGGGTATTCCCCTATATGGGAGAACCTTAATATTCTCCATAGAAAGAGATAATGGCCTAACATTCTTCATGCTCGACTACCTCATCATGGAAGGTTTCTGTGGCTGCTACCTCCATCTCAAACTGGTGGGGGCTTCTTAAAGCCTAAGCAAGGGTTTCACGTATATCTGATGATAGGCGAAGATCATCAAGGATAGAGAGCTTCACATAAATTCTATAAATATGAATAATAATATAATATTTTCATTCCAAGTATGAAATTTTGGTGATATGAAGTCGTTCTATGATAGGAGATATGTTGGGCCCTTCTGGATGAACTAGCGGTCGATTGGTGCTGGGAATTTCCAACTACTCACTAGTCAAAGCGCGTGGAGTGACTACAAATGAGTTCCATATGGCTGAGTCTGGTCCACAACAGAATGTGGATAATCGTACCATGATAGTGGTGCCTCCGCCTGATCATGTAGCACAAACAGTGGTGAAGGCGGATATGGTGAAACAAGATGAGAAGGATGTGCATGTTGAGATCTATGTTGGGTATATTGTCTGGTTTTGGTAGCATGCATAGATTGTATGGAAGAACTGACCAATAAATCTCGGTGACTCATATAACTGTAGATCCATTGATGTTTTCATTGGCTGGGCATATTGGGAGGATCCATACGACGCTCTTCATCATCAGGAACTATATAGGGTTTTTCCAGCTCCATGGTGTTAACTGATGCATACCATTGGTCTTCACTTAAAGAATACTCTATCACTGTATGGATACTGGGAGAATTTTCTATCTCCGGGGGTATGAAATTACCGAGAGTATGGGATGACAATGGCATATGTGGGGGACATTGTTTTCCCTTTCACTACAGATGCTTTCCCTTCTAGGATGAGGAAGGCTGAGACGTCGACGCAGAAGCAGCAGTTGTAGGTAACGTGGCGGTTTCTAAAAGTTGGGTCAATTCAATTGTGCATGGATGATACCATGGGAATGAGAGACTACCTTATGAACCATCTGGTCATCATATTTTTGATACCCACAGTTGGAAACCCACATACACTCACTGTCGCTATCAGGCTTTATGAACACACATTCCACCTATGTTGGGGTCAGACCTAACTTGACTACATCGTTATCAACCTAGTCTTGGAGCTATTCTTTAAACACATAGCATTTCATGAGGGTGTTCCCTATGATTTGGTGATATGGGAAATAAGTGGGGCGATCAGTGAGACCCACCTCTTTGGGCCTCCTGTATTCTAGCAAACGTAGAATTCCTTGGTCCATGGTACTTCAGAAATAACTGGGAACCTTAGCCTCATTAAATGAGTAGGTCTATTTCTTTCTATCTAGGAAGGGGGATCTGGGAACCTAGCCTTGATTATGGTCTGGAGGAGCCTGTTGCGGAGGTGGAACCAGGTTATCTCACCTAGGTGGTGGCGGTGCGTTACGTAGGGGAACCTGTGGATTATGAGGTGGGTGTTGTTGGGCCATAGGTTGTGCCTGAGGTGGTGGGCCTCGGTAAGGCTGTGGAGGTGGCTCCACTGGTAATAACTCCAGCTGCCTGGGGCCTCTATTTTGGTTATCGTAGTAGGCTCGACCTTAGTGGCTCTTCTTGAGGGAACTACATGAGGCAATGGACGTGCCTGCTTGACATGCAGCAAGGCTTCCTCTAGACACTGGGCTTTGTTAGAGAAATCTCAAAACCCCCCAGGTAGTTTTTCATGATGAGATAGGGGACCAGTTCAGTCTTGAGATTCCCTACACACATTATCAGTAGTTGTTCCTAAGTTATCATCATATCTTGGGAATATGTGAGGCCTTTCCACCTGGAGACAAATTCCTCAACGCGCTTATCAGGCCTCTTCTTTCACTTGGAGAGGTCTGAAATACTTTTATTTAGGGTGGTGGAGCTGAACTAGTAAATAAACTACCTACGAAGATCCTCCGAGTTGGCTACTAACCCAATGGGTAGTTGTTTGTAGCAGACAAACATGGTCCCTTCTAATGTTTGTACGAAACATCAGATTTTGGCAAGCTCCTACTACACTGGAGTTCCCATCATGGGTCCACACCTTGAGATGAAGTGGGATAGATGCTATAGCAGATCATCCATCCCATTAAAGGGGGAAAATGTAGGATTTCAAAAACCAGGGGGTGCTGGAATATCATCCACCCATGCTGGATATGGATTGTCTTCAAGAGGAATTCCACCTATCGAATTTCCAAAGCCTTGAGGTGGGAAATGAGAGCTTCCATTGGATCATCTGGGTGGGGATTCCTATCTGGATGAGGATCCCTAACCACCAGTGTGTTGGAAGGTTCTTCAACATGATAAGTAGGACCAGTGAAATGTGGAACAGCTGGTGGGATGACCTGCGGGACTGCCAGGGGGATGACCTATGAAGCGGTTGGGGGAACCTGAGCTGGGTCCTTAGGAGGGTTATCACGAAATTTGGGTGGATTTAGAGAGGAATATAGCACCCTATTTCTATAGACTCTAGAATCTACCATGTCTACGAGGGCAGGATGTTCAGTGTCACCCAGAGGCAAATCCTTAGGGGGAGGGTGTACCTACCCCTGCTACCCCGGTCGAGGATTACCATAGTCTGGTCACTATTCCACAGAACCTTCAGCGAGAAGGGAATCGACCATATTTTTATGTTACATGAGATTTTGACACAATGCGGCCTTTTCAGGGTCATCTTCCATCTTCTATATTGAGCCAAAATGGGTCAGCAGGTTTGACAGCCTCAAGATTCCCTTTTCCTTTATTGGGATTCTGACCGAGGGATAATTACTAATAAGGTGAGGAAGGCCATGTAAATTTCTATGTTGGTGAGTAACCATTCCCAATGGATCCAATATGTGTGGCACCCCCTGGGGGGTAATTTCTATTCAAGGATCTTTAGCTGGTTCTCACCCTCTGATAGGTCATCCATGTTAACCACGACTGTACTTGAAGGCATATCCTCAATATCTCCTGGAATGTCAGCTTGGAACCAAATAGAACTGAAATGAAGTGCTGCATACTACCCCAAACCACAGATCTGAACATGGTGGTAAGCCTCCTTAATAATTAAACGGAGCACCTTAAAGCTCGAGATGCATCGTTTCTAGAGGGTTCGATAGAGACAGGGTGATTGTAGGTGGTAATCCACGAGAAACACAGCTAGTTCGTCCATACGGAATTGATGGCCAATATCTTAAAAGTGTTCTTGGATCTTCGGGTAAGCCACCCACCTATAATGCAGATATAAGTGCGTCGCCCAGAGGGTTTAGAAAAAGCACACGACCTCCTCCTGGGTAAGAGAATCTAGTGTACTAAAGTTCACAATTGCAACTATCAAGAACATTTATGAAAAATAGTTCGCTATAAGGATGTCCCATAAACTCCTTGGATCATAATGGGGGTCCAAACCTTGGTTTCCCCATTCATTGACTGGGGGTAGTGAGGGACCAGTAACAACACTTAAGCTGATTGTTGAGACCACAACTTCCTGTGCAGGGGATGCAGTTACTGATGGTCGTTCATGTTGTTTCTCATCTTTTATTGGTCCCCAGAACAACTCTCCATGATCTCTAGTTGAGGTAGAGAATTATCCTATTGACAATAGGGAGGATTTCATGGTTATGCCCTAAAAAGAAGCCAAATATTCCTCCTCCTGGATGTATCTTTGGAGAAAAGGAAGGGGTTCGGTGGACCTATCTTTCTAGAAGGGTGAGGTTTATATTCTTTATTCTTACCCTGGCCCTCGATACAGAGGATTGGGTTGAGGCTTCCATTACCAAATCACATTCCACCTCGGAATCTGAGAAGCAGACAAGTCTAATCACAGTCTGAAACTTCTCAGCATTCTTCCATTGGTGGTGGCGACCCGCCCTCCTTCCATATGATGGTTTTTTAGGGTAGGGTAGTTTTTTGATATGAGGAGGACATTCAACTGAACTGATACTAGAGGGATAGGACTTACGCCTTGGTGAGTTTGGGTGCAAGGAGCACCCAGAAAAATGTTAAAAGGAATACGAGGAGGGCCTTCATGTCCACTAGTTGGCACGTGGAGTTAAACTCTGTGGGAAGTGTTGGATCTGGTAGGACCTTCACTAGAGCTGGTGGGAGCATGGGCAGTACTTCCATGTGTGTTTCCCTTAGTAGTGATAGTATGAGGGGGGGCTTCTTACTGGTCAAATTGAACGCAGGGATGACCCCCACGTTGGATTCCAATGAAGCAAGGAAGACCTCCACTTCTTTGATTTACGAGATGAGGATGACCTTAATAAGTTTTGGTATGAACATGGGGAAGACACATAAGCTAATGGTGGACTAGGAAAGGAGGATCTTTGCATCAACGACCTGCAATAGGAGGAACGGATCCATACCTGGGATCACAGGTGATGAAGAAACCTCTATGCTAAATTTCAGTGCGGCGGGTAGGGCCTTCACTCAGACTGATGGTGGCATGGGGAGGACCTCCATGCTAATATTGGTAGTGGGGAGGACCTGCACTTTCATTGGTGGTGGAACGGGGAGGACCTCCCTGCTGTATTTCATCGTTGCAGGTCGACCTACGATGGGCGCTACTTATGTCGACGACCAAGAGAGTCTTCCCAACCTGCCTATAGGGCGGTTAGGGCCTCGATCCAGGTTGGGCGTATAAGTTCCCTTATTCAGTATAAATGGGGAATTCACGGTATGTGTCCACGGTGGCACAGGCCATTGTAGTCGTTGATGATGACGCCCCTTGGCGAGCATCCTGCTCAGCTTTCACATGACATTGGCGTCAGGTTAACCGGACTAGGGTCGGGGGTGCAGGTGCATAACTCACCTACTCCTTAGCCTGTGGGACCATGTGGGGTCACTTCCACTTCCTAGTAGGATCCCTCTTTGAAAACCCCCAGGACAGGATCACAACTGGGCTGGGTCAGACTTCCCTCACCTCATTGGCATAAGGGAGTGAGTCATTAAAATGTTCCAAGGAGGGGCGCCCAAAACATTTGTAGGTTGAAGTGGGGAGTAGTGGCTCTTTGCGTGGCCCTTGGGGGAAGCGATGGCAGTGAGGTGCATAAGCCTCTATGTCCTATCGGTCCATATCCCGAGTTGGGATAATCCCCTCATCCCCATACTGTCGAATGAGGTCGTTGACCACCCTCCAATGAACAAATTAAGATAGTGATATGAGGTGTGGGTGACCAGAAGCTATGGATGTGTAGGTATTCATAGAAGAGATGGAACTATGTAGGATTTCCGCATTGGTGTTGCCCTGGACCATGCATCGGTGGGTGGGTGGTGATCGGTTTCCTAACATAGCATCTTGGGTCCTGCAAAGCAGGGAGATTCAACCATTAGCACTGAAAGGAGGAAAGTGATGTCCAGTGACCCAACGTCATTTTTTATCCCATGATTAGTAAGAAGGATCCATACTGACAATGTCATAGACTGAGATTCCCAACATTCAACTTCCCCAGTCTCTAGTGAGTTTCACGCTAGGCCAACTATTTGCTTAGAGGTGCATGGCGCCAGATAACTATATCGAGTGACATGCTTATCCACCGATGCCTCGAATTCTACTAATCTTCACATTGAGGAGAATAAATTCACGTTGGGTTCAACATTTTATTTTTCAACACTTTCATCAGGGTGTGCATCCATCTGTGGAGGATGCGCTACGCTGTTACCCTGAATTCCCACCTTCCAAAGGTGAGCGGCATCTATCACTTATTCAGGGTCATTTTCTCCTTGATCAAAATGGGATGATGGTATGTTGGTCTCTCCTTTCTTGGATTTCTCCTTAGAATTCATTACCTCATCCAAGTCTCCCTTAAAGATTAAAACGTTGTTTGTGAACCTCTTCACCGATTTCATACATTCATGGACACCGGTTAATTATACTGCTTCTCTCAGGACATTCCAAGTGGTCAAGTCAGGGCATCAACCTTCGATCGGGGTAGTAGTAACATTGGATATCACTAGAGTGTATGGATGATGAAACACTGATGCATCTGGGTTTCTTCCCCTTATGATAGGGCCTCTCGAGGATGCCAAAGCTCATGGAATCACACTTCGAGTGCGGGGAATTATATGCCATAGGAATGTTCCTAAGGTTTTTCTTAGCTTCCCATTTTTAACATAGGGAATTCCATGACTTTAACATCTAGAGGAGACAATTACACCAAAGGTGTAGTTTCCGATGTTTTCCTCAGACATCCCATGTTCAACATAGGGTTGGATGTGAGTTTAACATCTTACATAGACGGAATGAGAGTGATCAGAACATCCCATGGAGATAGATCAAATTGATACATCTCTAGGAGGGAACACCTAGAGGGTTTACCATATAGATGGATCAGAATGCCCAATGAGGATGGATCTGAGATGGTGTGTCCCATAGAGAGAAGATATCACACCGTGAAGGCTGCTCTAGACACCACTAAGGGCAAATCAAGGAAAGTGTACCCCAGAAAGGGGGACACCAAGGTTTACCATTGGCTGGTATTGATCCTCGGGGAGGTTTCCTATGTACCTTGTGTAGATGATAGGGATAAAAACCCACATAGTTCGAAGGGGTGATGAATTAGGGTGTACACAAAGGGCAACAACCCGCAGACATGTTGGGTCTTATGCATTGATAGTGGCCCATCGAAAGAGGGAAACTCTTGGTTGAATGGTTATGGATTGTATGTGGATTATGCATGGTTAGTTTCCAAATATAATGGTGTGATCTCACTAGGATATGGCAACCTGAGAAAGAATCGGGATGGATATGGATGGAGTGTATAAGGATAGAGTGAGTGGGGATGAAACCGACGTGAAGATGATGGCGATGTTGGGATTGAGCCTTACATATTCTTCCTACGTATCCTTGTGGTGGGGAATCAAAGTCCACATATTTTGGTGGGGAGATGGGACACTTGGGGAGGTGGCCCATGAGAATGAATGCATGGATGGAACCAGGAGGAAGTAGAGCCTCCAGGTTGGGGCATGACCTTCCCAAAACACAAAGGCTCAAGGGAGAGACTGGGATGGGATGTGGGTGAGGGGCTCGAACCTCAGGGAGGCTTCCTATGTATCCTTGTGGAAAAGAATCAAATTCCATGTACTTCAGGATGGGGCATAGAATCAGGGTGTGCGTAGAGGACAGCGACCTAACGACATGCTAGGGTTATGCGTGGTTAGTGACCCGAGAGTTGGTCTGACGCCACTAAAGGATGTACCAAGGTTGTGAATCTCGAAAAAGGGGATAATTAATTTTACCAGTTTTTGGAGTTGAACCTCAAGGAGTCTTCCTATGTACCCTATCTAAGAGACAGAGATCAAAACTCATATAGTTCGTATGTATACAGTTTAACATCATGCAGGACGAAAGGGGCATACAGTTTAACGTCATGCGGGATGAGGGTGAAACGACATGAAGTGTTCAGGACCAATAGGTGTTCGGATTGATCCTCAGGGAGGCTTTCTATGTACCTTTATTGAAAATGGAAAGGATCAAAGTCCATGTAGTTTGGAATGAGGGGCTTGGGAATTACACGCTAAGGTATCCCATGGATGATTCCATGGTCGTTTCTTACTCTAATCCCATGTGATTCATGCTCGTTGTGAGAAACAATAGGCAGAAAAGACCTAATGATATCATCACGAAAGGTATGTCTGTGAGGAATAGAGTGGTTCTTACGTGTGGTTAGTGGCCAAGAGAGATGGAAATTGGGACTTACTCTAGGATGGAGGCCTGATGGCGATAAATCCCAAAGGGATAGGGATGGGGTATCATAGGTCCCTATGCACATCTCTCCTATGGAATTTTCACATAGAAGAAGATAGGAGTAGTAAGGATTCTACCTCCCATAAGAAAGGCTAGGGGCTTATACCGAGATGGTTGTCCTCCCCTGCGGGTAGATGTCATTGCATTCAAGGAGGATCTCATTCCATGTGAGGAATATCTCACTCTTATGGAGACCATTGGGTGTGGAAAATGTCTGAGTTGGGGCACCACATGTATATTACACAGGGTGAGACTACAGTTTAATGTCATGTGCTGAGGATGATGGTTCTTAGCAGTTTAACGTCCTGCAACTCGGATGATGAGGATTCACTCCTCACCCCTAGGACTTACATAACCGGTGCACATTAAACCTTGGTGAAGGGAAGGCACCAACAATGTCGTGTGGAGACGGGGTTGTTGAGTGATCCATTAAGGGTATCACGTTAGAGTGGCTTTGTGAAGAAGTAATAACCATTAGAGTGCATGTGCGAAGAAGCACAGGGCGAGGCAACACACCACAAAGCACCACTTGAGGGACTTTGAAGTTACTTTGCACAAGCCTAAAGGGCTGTGTGGAAAGGATGTGCACACAACATGGGTTTTTCACGTTATAATGGAGGTTCAAATATGATTCCCTATAGGAATGGTAGTATATTGAAGACATTTTAAAGGTTGTGTTCAAGGAAGATTGATTATGCACAAACTTGGGGAGGCTACGTGCAAAAAAGGTGGGTTTTATGCATAATAGAGAGGCGTGTGTGCAATAGGTAAGGATTGCATGGAATAGGCTAAGAATGTGTGCAATAGGGAGGTGCATGTGCAATTGGGGAATGTGCATGCAATACGGGTGATGTGCGCGCAATTGGAAGTGATTGTGCACAAATGGGATGTTTGTTGGACCAATGGAAGCTTTGCAAACAAAGATGTTGGTTTGCGTGAAAAGGCCTAGAATTGCACGCCAAGGGTCCAGTTGGCATGAAATATACTTTGAATCATAGGGTATGGGTGAGGTTCAATCCCTACTGAACCCTCCCGAAGGAAGACCCCTCATAGACATGTCGCACTAAATAAAATACCTTGAAGCAATGTTTTTCATGTGGGAGGGGTTGGATTTCACGCACGAGACGCTGGTCCAATTCGTCAGCCATCCCAAAGTGAGGGGGGAACTTCTATTTATATACAAGTTTGGGCAGCGGCAGCACGAAATGGGATCATCATAGAAAACCTAAACTACATATTATGCACGCCTCTTCCCTTTTTCACGCCCAGCATGGAAACCTTCTCGGGAGGCCGATGCGAAGAATTTGTCCTGGGCGCTCCACATTGCGCACTGAATGCTATGTTTTCTACCCACCTCTACAGTTTTATGAAAAAATTGTCCATTTTATGTGCACATATCCCCTTTTACGTGCAGTATCCTTCCAGGTCTCCACATCCTCCGCTGAGTTGAAGGCCTCCTTCGGATCCATCCTCCGACATCTTTTTTTCAGTTTCACTCAGATTTCGGTGCCAAAAAACATGAATGATAACTATATTAAATTCAAAAACATGTATTTTAGTATATAAAATGTTTACTTTCATGAAAGAAGGGTTTTGAATTTAAGAGTTACTATTTTATGTGACAAACCTAAAAAATCAATTATTTTATGTGCACCAATTATCATCACATGTACAAAAGTGTGTCTGTTTGTCTATACATGTCCTTGATACATTTGATATAGCCATATCCTAAAGTATAACTGATAAAACATGCATTTTTTAGATTAATGTTTACATTTAATGCATGATTCACTTTATTTATGAATATAGACAGTAATTGTATGAATGAAATTTATCAATTATGATAACTTATGGATTAAGAATTTAATTATTCAAAGTGGTATGGGACACTTTGAATATAAGACATATTATTATTAGACATATGAAAAATGCATAAGAATTATTATGTAATGGGTGAGGCCCGCTATAGCCTCTCGATGCTTCGCTAGGTCTCATGAGACATACTTGTTCATGGAAAGAGGCCTTGATAGAATGATTATGTATGGTATTGGCATGACGCCTTGACAGAATGATTATAATTGTCCTGAATTATGCATTCCCTTATTATGTCATTAGTATTTAACCAACCATGTGATTATTCGACTAGTAGAATATCCTTGGTTAAGAATCTTATACTTGTGATTATAGTAATAAATGCACCTGACATAACGATTTAAGTAATTAGTAATTCATTTATAAAGAAATTTTAGCATAAATTTTCAGAACTTTAATAAAAAAGTTAGAAATTTATCTGTCATTTTATAAAAGGAATTTTATGTGATAAGTGATTTATGATAATTTTTCTTGTGCAATTCTAAGAAAGTATTATTTCATGTTCTAATTTTTACATGCACCCTTACATGTAACCTTTAATTTAGTTTGATCAACTCCTGACTTATATGCAGTATTTCATGCATTTTTGTACAAGTATACATACTTTGAAATGTGTTTTATTCGTAGCCTTAAAATAAATATATAAATTATTGTGTATGAGATTTCCTTAAAAATTATTTCTAGTAACATTTGAAAAATGATGATGATGTACTACAAGAAATATTGTTCTCTTTTAAGAAAATGTTTTATGTATATATAATTATTTTAAAGGGATGTTTTTTTAAAGGATTTTATGAATTATTTATAAACCCCCCTTACTGATCATTTTAAATGATCACACTATATTTTTAATTTATTTTTACAGGATTAGTAAATTTGTTGGCTTTTAGATATTTTATGTGGTGGTAGCACTATGGATTTTATCTTATACAGTTTTGAATAAATGTATCAGTTGTATATGGTTTTCTAGAACCTATACAGGGAAGATCCTTTGTGATGAGATGTTATGTGTAAATTTATCAGCACCTATTTATAAAACAAAATACACACCATGTTTTAGGCACCAGCTTTAGGATTCTGGGGTCGGGCATTATAATTGGTATCATAGGAATGGTCTAGAAAATTTTGGAAAATTAGAACAAAAATAAAAATTTAATTATGCTTTGTAGAGTATAAATATTTATTAAAATTTTCAGATGGAATACGAGAGACCACCAACCAATATATTGTCTATTACTACTTAGATACTAGAAACTATAATTGTTAAATCATGTATGGATGAATTTGAGCCCTTTGGAAACCTTCATTTGACCTGCAAATATCTTTACCACATATCTAACACTGCTATAACACTTTGTTTCCATCGAGGATCAGGATTTGTTTATTTCCTCAGGGTGCATGATCAACTCCCATTCCATGAAAATTGGGGAAATTACTTTAAGGGTCTATTTTTATTTTTTACCCTAGCCAGTGTTTTTCTGTCTCTAGGGGATTTCCAAGAAGCTTCAAGAGAGGGTGACCTTCGTGCAGCATACCTATGTCAAATATTGTCCTAAAATTTATATGGTCAAATTAGAGACATTGAAATTCTTGAGGTCGAGTCTTTTCGTTTGTTTTATAGACATCAAGTCCATGCTGATGTCTCCAAAGTTTACACCCATTATTCTTCTCTCTTGAGATACTATAGTTTTGTACACGAGTTTGACCCAAGTTGCTCAGGCTACATTTGGGCCAAAGAAATCAAGGAATTTAAAACTATACTAGGGATGCATTTAACCAGAAAGAACTGGGAAAATCACTGACACTGGTGGAGCTGGTGAAGGTATAAATTAATTCATTTCCCATTCAATTTTTTTAAGTAATAATACCTAAGATGATTATGTAGGGACATCGAGGTGGATGTCAGAAAGCATACGCTGGTGAGATTGCGTGAATATAATAGAATTGCGAGGGAAAAATTCCGTTAAGTGGGGGGTTAATGTGACGCCTTAGACATATTTATATTTTTAATAATAATAATTCTTTAGTTATTATTATTAATGGTATTATTATTATTTTGTTATTTTCCAAAACAAATGCTTGCAAAATTAAATAAGACACATTTTTATTCAATAGAAACATTGATACATTACATGAATGCAAGAGATTACAATTACTCAAGGAAACTCATTGCAAGACCAAAAAGAACAAATGTAATACCACCAAATATCACAACGAGACCGATTAAGTAGCCCTCATCACTTGAATCCACCAAAATAAATAAATAAATAGTGAGAAGAATAGACATAATACAAAGATTCAAAGGAATGTATAACACCATCCTTATAAGAAAAAATGGATTAAAGTTTGGAATACTGTAAGCATTTTTTTATAAGGCCTTTGTGACCATTGAAGATAAATATGACCGTTATTTTCTCCTAATAGCAGTCAAAGTATAGAAACATGTGACCGTTGGTTTTTTTTAACTTTTATATTGTCTTTACTTATTTCAAATGTTTTAAAATTCTTTAAATGTTCTAAAGTTATATCTTTGGTTAAATTATCACATGGTTTTAATTGAAGTTTTATTTTATATTTATATTTTGAAATTATAATGTTTTAAAACTCAAAATGAATATGAACTTATGAAATTTAGAATTTTGTTTTTATATATAAGAAAATTAATATATATGTTCTATGTTATTTAATAAATTTTTGATAAAAAATTTGGTGAGTACCCCATCTGACCAAGGACAGCCTTGAAGGACAAGACCTCAAGGTTAGTGGGCCTCTCACAAAAGCATGAATGATGCATGCTGAGTCTCACATGATCCATTCATGGTGAGGGTTAAGTGCGCATAAGACCCGTGTATAAGGGCCTTGTCAGGCACGAGCAGAGTGTGAGCCAGGTCTTACACCGATGTGGGTGAGGGTGGACCAAGGCCCATGGATGGGGGTCCTATGTATAAATACCCCCATTGTGTGTGATTGTGTTAGAGAAATGAAGGTAGTGGCACCGAGCCTTATAAGTCGATCCCGAAACCCTACCCATTTCGTTGTGGGACACGGGTTTTTCCACAGAACACGAACTAGACTGTTCGATCTCACCGTGTGAGATCTCATCTGTCCGCACCAATTCAGCCTTTGAACCCCACCTCCACATCTTATTGTCGTGTATTTTCTCAACCGTCTAATCCAAACACGTTAGATCTCGACCATTAAAAATTTATAAAAACTGCGGATCTACCACAGCTATCTAATCAAAGTTGCGATCTAATCTCATCTATTCATCTCTTTTTAAAATGAGTGGAGCCACTGTAACTCTCTGATCGGATTGAGACAATCATAGTCATCTAACCCTTTTCCCTTTTTCTTCTTCTTCCTCACACCATACCAGTCGACATCGCACCCTCCTCCACTACTCCTCCTTAACTTGTGAGTCCTCCTATCACTCTCCACAACCCAGTTGTGTAGTTTTATTTTTCCACATGTCTACATGGGCGCATTAGTTTAATGAAACCCCCTTTGGTTCCAATGTAAGTTTTCCATAAAATATATATATTATCAAACAAACAATATAATTAATATCTACATTGATTACGGTTTTTTTTTCTTGTCTGAAATAGTTAGATTTGGTTTTCTTAAATTAGATTTTATGATTGGTCCATAGGATATAAAATATAAATATTTTTAGTTTATATTAACCCATATTTCACATGCAACCCAACCAATTTTCTTCTTCCTAACCTTCCATCATCCTCTTTTCAGCTCAACCTCACCCTTGAATTCAAGTGAGGGTTTATTTATTGGTACGTACGTCGCAGCGCATCCAATTTGCAAATTTTTATAACCGACTGGCTACTGTAAAAGTGGCGAGCAGGGTCGAACCACAGAGAGCAAGGAATCTAGTTCACTAAAAATATTTTATTGGACAATGTTTAGACGGACAAGGTTTGAGGGGATTCCTATTTTTGAGTTTTATTTTTTTTCTTTTTAATTAAACTAAAAGGTGAGAAGACAACAGGTAAAAAGAAAATTGCAAATGAAAATGATGATGGACTCTAAGTCAACAAAATGTGTCGGGGATGCTGGTGTCACAATTGAATTATCACGCAGACATGCAAAATATTCTTTTAGGTGATTAAATATTTATTTTGTTTAGTTATCGTCAGTTCCAAAAATATGTGCGTTTTTTAGATGATTAATTGAAAATTAATCATCAAACAATACGTTTCATGGCATGCGCAATAATTTTTATTAATCAACCAACATCCCGACACTAATAAAATTACCCCGACATCACAACTAAAAGAATAAACGCAGTAAAATGATATGTCATGTGGATTAACATTGTGTTACCGATGAAATGATCGTGTCCGTCTTTATTTTCACCGCACGCAGCAACCTTCGGCACGTGATGACGTCGCGCACCAATGGCGTGCCCACCGGAATGGAAGATGCTGGCGATGTAGCGGGGCTGGTCGCACGTCTTGTTGTTGCGTACAAGGAGGGAGGTGTGCCTCGGATGGCGGTGACCGGTGCACTGAACCAAACCACTGTGCCGCATGCTCCTGATGACGGTTCATCACTAGTTCTGACCGAGGAGGGTTGTTCGCTGCGGCTGGTATACCTGCTGTAGTAGGGAGGATGGCAGCGGAGGAAAGACAAAGCCAGGGAGCGGGGTCGGCGGAGGAGAGTTGGGGCAACAGGGGAGTGCGGGCCTGGCGAGCGGGGTAGGGAGACTGTGGGGTGAGGGGAGCGGGGTCGGCCTGGGTGGCCGGGGTAGGGGAGAGCGGGGTGATGGGAGCGGAGTCGGCCTGGGTGAGTGGGGAGATGGGGGTGCGGACGAGGGAGCAGGGGCGAGCGGGGTGAAGGGTTGTGGGGCGAGGGGAGCGGGGTCGGCCTGGGTGGCCGGGGTAGGGGAGAGTGGAGTGATGGGAGTGGAGTTGGCCTAGGTGAGTGGGGATATGGGGGTGCGGATGAGGGGCGCAGGGGAGTGCGGAGGGTGAGATAAGGGGAGATGGGGCCGAGGGTGAGAGAGGGGAGAGAATAGTGGAGCGGCGGGTCAGAGATTGGAGAGAGGGTTTCAAAAAAAGAGTGTGGCGTGGGATTGGAGAGAGAAATGAGAGAAAAATGGGGAGGGAAGAGGCGTGGAATAGGGGAAAGGGTCAAAGGGGTGGGGTGGTGCGTGGGTAGTTAGGGTAAATAAAAAAATAGAATAAAAAAATGTTAAATTCAAATTAAAAAAACTAATTATCTAATTAAGTTTAAAAAAATGATTAATGCACATCTAATTAAATATAATATTACTATTAAATATAATAATAAACTAATAACAAATACTATTTTATTAATGCAATAAAATAATGAAATAAAATACAAATTAAGATATACATACTAATAAACATTAATAAAATAAACTTAACTAAAATTAGTGAAACTAATAATAATAATATAGTGTTAAATATAATATATAAAATTAATATAACTAATAGAGATACTGAATTACTAATATAAGTATATAAATTAACTAAAAATTATCAAAATATCTAAATTACTACAAAACTACAAAAATAAACTAAAAATATAAAAATTGGTTAAACTAATTAATTAAAACTAAGTTAGAAAGTTGTAAAAATACATGTAAAAATCCATGTACATCAAATCCCCCACACTTAAACTTTTTCACTCTTGAGCAAAACAATTAGAAAGAGAACACAAGTGGCCGCAGACAAATCAAAGCATCAAAATTACAAGTTCAAAATTCTTCAATCTCTTTTACCCATAAAATATCATGCTTCATTTAAAACTTCAGGTTCAAAAACAACTTTTCTTCACTTGCATTTTTTTTAAAACAAGTACGCACACTCATTCATCATGTGACCTACCTTGCCATTACACTCATCGCTCGAAAAGATTTGATCAAAGTTTTTCTCAATTCTCACACATGCATGCTTACCATAGGCTTGCCATGAATTTCACATTTCCTCTAGTGGAAATCAAAATAATTCACCAATCTCAAGGAATTTACATGAGGTTCAAATGTTTCTGAAGCTGTGGGACGGTGGGTTAAAAAAAATTGACATCTTTTTGGTAAAAAGGAGGGTTGAATCTTGAAATAAATGCATGATAATTCAATCCAAATGTCTCCCTCAAACTCTTGCTCCCCCACACTTAAAACATTGCTTGTCCCCAAGCATATGATAAGCCAATGTTTCGCTCTTTTTTTTAGACAACTCACTCAAATAATATGGTCAGGAAAAACTGGTGAGTATCAACTCAAAAACCCCATGGAATAGGTGTCAGACAATAATCCCAAAGAATGGTACACAAGCAGTGTATATGCTGTAACATCTCAATGAAGGTAGGTCATATGGAAAACTCTCTAGTTCCTGGAGTAATGGATCATCACTTTAATAGGTATCCCCAAAGGTGAGGGTTACCACGTAATGACCACCAATGTACTCATTGTTGGAACAAAAAGGATTCTATATTCCCATATCAAAATACATGCAATGAATGTGGCTACTGTGAAAAAAAAACTCATATGATCAGGATGGGATAATGTCAATCCATGTACATCAAATGACTCACTGCCCCTCGAAGAACCCTCTCCATGAGTAAGTCTCTCCCCCCCACACTTAGATTGAAATCATCATGCAAAAATTAAAGAAATTGGTAGGGAAGGGTATCGACTTGGGCTCATCCTAAAAGGCTCCTGCATGGCTTCTAAGGGCTATACGATGGAGAAAATGTTTGGGTGGCTCAGTGGGTCAACGGGGCTAAAATATCAAACAGATGCCTCGATCATTTTAGTGCAACTTTCAAAAATTCCTATCGCTTTGATGGAAAAACATGGCAAGTTCTAGAAGACAAAACATGGTTGGGATTCCCTCAAGAAAAAAAAGAAGTAAGAGATGATTGTGAAATGGCTTAGAGTCCTCACGGGTATGGAAATATAATGTTGGACAGCACAGATGAGAATGAGTGCAAATAAGTGTCTCAAAATTATTCAAGTTTTTGAAAAACATTTTCGAAGCATGAAATAATATCAGCAATCATCTAAGTCATGAGATCAAGGATCAAAGAAATCCAGAACAAGAATCAAGTGCTCAAACTGCCTAGGGACACAAGTGGTATGTTCCCGGCTGGGTTGCGATAAAAATACAGCAGCTCTTATGTGGGTTCATGAATGACAGGAGTGTTAGTTTTTTTTGGCATTTGTTTTTTTGTTAGTTTACATGGTGTTTTTGGAAGCATAAAATATGGCAAAAATTAAAACACTTCCCTGTGTAAGTGCAGATAGACGCGGAGAGGCTTCCTGTATCCGATGAATTTCCAGAAATAATATACCTGTAAAATCTACATATTGACAACACATACCCGCATCATATCATAAAGATAACACCAAGAATCATATAAATGGAAGTAGAGTTGTAGGAGAGTGACAAGTGCATAAAAATATCATAAGTAGCTAAAAAAAATTCACACATGCCATGTTTTATTTTCTCAAACAAACTAGAACATGTAAAAGAAGAAAGGGGGGAAAATGAAACTAGAACATGGGTTGCCTCCCAGGAAGCGCTAAGTTTTACATATTCAGCCAAACGGATGGACAATGTTCAATTATCTTGGTCCACCAGCTCATAATTCCTCTGCCTCTTACGAGAACTAGTGGATATTTCATCGATCTCACGGGGACGCTTGGTAGGATTAACCACCTCCAGAGCGTAGTGAGCGTGAAGATGGTGAGGAAGGAACGGAATCTGTGCTCTTTGTGGTGGTGTTGGCTGCTGAGCACGAATCTCTAGTGAAAGTTTCTCAAGCCGGCACTCGATATCAGCCAGCTCCTGAGTCATCCGTCGTACCAAGTCAGAGGGAGACAGAACAAGTGCATCGATGACTACAGAAGAATCAGAAGAGCTAGACATTTTTTTAGCTGCATCCACAAAACAGATAGAGAGATAGAGATAGAGTAAGAAAACAAAGATCAAAGAATGAAGAAGCAGTCGGGTTGCCTCCCGATCAGTGCTAAGTTTAACGTCTTCAGCCAGACGGATAACTTCTCATTGAAATTGTAGTTCTTCAATGATGCCTATTTTATCCAAAGTGTGGTAAAGTTTAAGGCGTTGACCATTTACTTTGAATGGAGGCATCTTCCCATCAGAAATTTTGACAGCACCATGGGGATAAACAATTGTGACGGTGTAAGGACCTGACCACTTCGACTTGAGTTTTCCAGCCATGATTCAAAGTCGTGAGTTGAAGAGGAGAACTTTGTCGTCTGCTGAAAAGTTTCTTTGTTGGATCCTTTTGTCATGCCAGGCTCGAGTTTTCTCTTTTTAAATCAAAGCATTGTCATATGCTTCTATCCTAATCTCATCTAGTTCATTCATTTGTAGAAAACGCTTCTCTTGGGCAGTTTTGAAATCAAAATTCAGTTTCTTCACAGCCCAATAAGCTTTAAGTTCCAATTCTATAGGTAAGTGGAAGGTTTTTCAAAAGACCAACCTATATGGGGACATTCCAATGGGTGTCTTATAGGCAGTTCGGTAGGCCCACAGTGCATCATCAAGTTTGGTGACCCAATCTTTCCTAGATGTATTTACAGTTTTCTCCAAAATACCCTTAATTTCTCAGTTTGAAACCTCAGCTTGGCCATTGGTCTGTGGATGGTATGGGGTGCTCATGTAGTGGTGACATCCATGGCGAGTCATTAGCTTCTGAAACAGCGCATTATTGAAGTGGGTACCACGGTCACTTATGATGAGCTTTGGAATTCCGAACCGGGTAAAAATGTGTTACTTCAAAAATTTGATGACGACTCGAGCAGTATTTTCCGAGAATGCTTCAGCTTCCACCCATTTTGATACATAGTCCACACAGACAAGGATATAGGATTTCCCAAAATATTTAGGAAAAGGACCCATGAAGTCAATTCCCCATATGTCAAAAATTTCAATTCCCATGATTGAGTGTTGTGGCATTTCGCACTTCCATCTTATACCCCCAGTTCTTTGGCATTTGTCACAATTCATGACGAATTCACGAATATCATGATTCATGGTCGGCCAGTACAAACCACATTGTAACACTTTGCTGATTGTTCGATGAATCCCATGGTTTCCCCCATCTTCTCCGGTATGGCACAAGTTCAAAACACTATCAACTTCTTCTTCAGGGATGCATCTTCTTATCATTCCATCCGCACAGTCTTTGAAAAGTAAAGGATCATCCCAGTAGTAATGTCATGCTTCATTCAAAAATCTTTTCCTCTGTTCCTTTGATAAATCTGGATGTATCACACCTGAAGCTAAGTAATTCACGAAATCAGCATACCAAGGTGTGATTGTCTCATTGGCATAGAGTTGTTCATCAAGAAATGTTTCATTGATTAGTTCAACATTGATTTCACTTGTGTCATGGTCGAGGCATGATAAATGATCAACAACGACATTCTCTATTCCCTTTTTGTCCTTGACTTCAATGTCAAATTCTTGAAGTAACAGTATCCATCGAATAATTCTGGGTTTTGCATCTTTCTTTGTCATCAGATACCAAAGTGCAGAGTGATCCGTATAGACAGTGACTTTTGAGAACAACAGATGGGATCGAAATTTATCAAAGTCAAAGACAACATCTAGCAGCACTTTTTCAATTGTTGTGTAGTTATGTTGAGCCTCATTCAAAGTTCATCTATCATATTAGATTGGCCTAAAGATCTTTTCTTTTCTTTGTCCCAAGGCAGCACCAACTGCCCAGTCACTAGCATTACACATTAACTCGAATGGCTACTCCCAATTAGGTGAAATCATTATCGGGGCATCAACCAAATGTTGCCTTAATAATTTAAATTCTTCCTGACATTCAGGGCCGAAGTGGAATGTGACATCTTTTCCCAATAGGTTCGTAAGGGGTCGGGCAATAACAGATAAATCCTTAATGAAGCGTCTATAGAATCCAACGTGCCCAAGAAAACCTCGAATGGAACGTACTGAAGAAGGCATGGGTAGCTCAGAGATGGTACTAATCTTTGCGGCATCAACTTCAATTCCTTTCTTTGAAATTTGATGACCTAAAACTATTCCACTTTGTACCATGAAGTGTGACTTTTCCCAATTAAGAACCAGATTCTTTTCTTCGCATCTTTCCAAAACCTTATCCAAATGTTCCAGACAGTCATCAAAATAATCTCCATACACAGAGAAGTCATCCATGAATATTTCCAAGAACTCTTCAATCATGTCATGGAACATTGCCATCATGCATCGTTGAAATGTGGCTGGAGCATTGCACATTCCAAAAGGCATTCTCCTATAAGCAAATGTACCATATGAACAAGTGAATGTGCTTTTCTCTTGATCCTCTGGTGTCACTGCTATTTGATTATAGCCCGAGTATCCATCCAGAAAATAGTAGTAATCTCGTCCTGCCAATCATTCAAGGATTTGATCAATAAAGGGCAATGGGAAGTGATCCTTTCTGGTGGCATCATTCAATTTCTGATAGTCGACGCACACTCTCCATCCAGTCACTGTTCTTGTGGTTATAAATTCTCCTTTATCATTCTCAATCACTGTGGTTCCACCCTTTTTAGGTACTACTTGCAATGGGCTAACCCATTGACTATCGGATATTGGAAATATTAAACCAGCATCAAGAAGTTTAATGACTTCTTTCTTGACTACTTCTTTCATGGGAGGTGTCAAGCGTCGTTGTGGTTGCCTACAAGGTTTTTAATTATCTTCCATATGTATTCTGTGAGTATAGATGGTAGGACTTATACCTTTCAGATCAGCAATCGTCCAACCTATTACTAGTTTCCTTTGTGACAGGACATTGAGCAATTTTCTCTCTTGTTCACTCGAAAGATTGGCATTGATGATGACTGGTAAGGTTTTTAAATCTCCCAAGTAACTATATCTTAGGTTTGATGGAAGGGGTTTAAGCTCAAGTGTTGGAGGCTTTTCAAGTGATGGAGTAAGTGAAGTGAATTCATGTCTATCTAAAGGCTCGACTATATTTCTTATGAATTCCACTATCTCGATTGATTCAGCAAACTCGTCATTTTCTTTGTGCAAATCTGTGAGATCCAGTGCATCGCTTGCTAACTCATCCCATTCTTCAATCGTATCCAGGAAATGACAGTCTGCTATAGATGGTTTTTCCATGGCCTTTAGGACATCAAATGTTATGTTCTCATCCCCAATTCTAAAAATTAACTTTCCCTCTTGGACATCAACCAGCACTCTGCATGTTGCTAAGAAGGGTCTCCTGAGAATGAGTGGGATGTCCTTGTCTTCTTCCATATTGAGGACAATGAAATCAACAGGGAAGTAATATTTATCAACCTTGACATGTACTTCCTCTAGAATCCCTCAAGGATGCTTCACTGATCGGTCAGCCATTTTCAAGGCGACTCTCGTTGGATTTAATTCGGTGATGCCCAGTTCTTCAAGGATTCTAGACAGCATGAGATTGACACTAGCTCGAGGTCGCACAAAGCTCTTCCGAATTGACATCCTCCAATATTGCAAGGAATAGTGAAACTCCTAGGGTCTCTTAGTTTTGGAGGTATGGATCTGGGTATGACCGCTGAACATTCCTCGTGCATTATGATTGTTCCCACTTCATCTAATTTTCTTCTTTTTGACAGAAGTTCCTTGAGAAATTTGGCATAGTGGGGCATTTGTGTGATGTATTCCACAAAAGGAATATTTATTTGAAGCTTTTTGAACATCTCCATGAATTTTGAAAATTGAACATCCAACTTCCTTTGCTTCAGTCTTTGTGGAAATGGATGAGGTGGTATGTGGGCTTTCACTCTTTCGTTGAGTGCCTCGTTTTCCTTCTCCTTTATTGCCTTTTCATTTTTTGCAAGTTTGTTTTTATCTTCCTCCTCTTTGGTTTCAAGTTGGATTGCTTTATTTGTTGAGTCGCCATTCTCAGTGGAAGGTATAGGAGTCTCATCTATTGGTTAAACATCAGGCCTTTGGTGCTCTGGTAACTGTGTACCACTTCTCAATGTGATGGCTTTTGCTTCTTCTCTTGGGTTGACTCTTGTGCTTCCCGGTAGAGTTCCTTGTTGTCAGTTCTGCATTTGTGAAGCTATCTGACCGACTTGATTTTCAATGTTACGCATGGAAGCCTACAGGTTTTGGGTGTTCGTCTGCAAATTTTGAATTGTTGCTTGAAAATTTTGGGTTGTTGTCTGCAAATTTTGAGTTGTCATCTCTTGTAACTCAAACCTTGATTGATTGGACATCATTAGTTTAGAAATAGTTGCTCCCCAATCTTGTTGTCCTTGCATTGCAGGAGGGGACAAGTCTGTTTGCTTTTTCTCCTTATATTGTTGTTGTTGTGGAAATGGGGGTCGGTATTTCTGTTGATATCCTTGCTCTTGCGATTGCATGGCGGGTCTGAAGGAAGATTGAGCAGGAAATCCAGGTGGACCCGCATTCTGGTTCATTGGTTGAGTAGTTGATGGCTCCTTCCAACCTTGATTTTGGTTATTTCCTTGCCAGTTTGTGTTGTAATTGTTTCCATAATTTCCTTTGTTGTAGCTGACAAAGTTAGCTTCAGACATCTTGGTCTCAGATGTGTTATATGGACACATGGGATAATCATGAGGGCCACCACAGTGTGGACAATGTTCAGCTTGAACAACATGGACTGGCTTAGGCGGGTTTATTGACAAGTTGTCAATCCTCTTGTTGAGATCTTCAAATTGTGCAGCCATGAATGTTTGGGCATCAACGTGATGCAATCCTGCCCTTCTTCTTGAAAAATCTTTTGGCCACTGGAAACTGTGTTCAGCCATGTTTTGAATTAATATGTACAGATCTTCAGGATCCATTTCCATGAACACATTGCCAGTAGCTGTGTTGATTGCAGACTTACTCTCAGGTTGAAGTCCATAGTAGAAATCTTGCAACTGGTTTGCCAACTTCATCCCATGATGAGGACAACGTCTTAACATGGACTTGAATCTTTCCCAAGCTTCTCCTAATGATTCGTATTCACTTTGACAAAAGGAGTCGAGGTCTCTCTTGTTTTTCAAAGATTGAGCTATTGTGTAATATTGATCAAGAAATTTCCTTCTCAGCACTTCCCAAGTGAAAACTGTTTCTGAGTCGAGACTTTCCAACCAGTCCTTTGCTTTCCCTTGCAATGAGAACGGAAATAGTCACAGGATCAACATATCATCTATCACTCCGTTATATTTAAATGTGTCATAGACTTCAAGAAATCTGTTCACATGCATATAAGGTTCTTCACTTCTCAATCCATGAAATTGTGCATGTTGTTGGAGTAGGTTGATCGTGGACGGCTTCAATTCAAAGTGTGTTTCTTGGATTCTGGGTCTTGTTATGCCTGAGCTGACTCCGACTGTGTTGGGTCGTAACTCCTGTCTCATAGTAGTTCGAGGCCTTTGATTATCGAGACGGGTTTGGAAAAGTGGGTGGACTTGTCCACTAGGAAGCGTCGGAATGTGAGTTTCAACACTTTCCTCTGGTGGATGCATTGCGTTTGCGGCTGAGGTACCGATTTGCTCCTTGCCTTTTCTTTGATGTTCAAGTTGTGGATCAAGGGGTGGGTCGTTCTTTGACGGATCAGAGTTACGAGTGTTCACCATTTAGGCGAACAGTGCCTAAATCAAGTTCTACTGTAAATCTTCTTAATGCTAGACGTGCGCGTGCTCCCCGGAAACGGTGCCAAAAATTTGGTACGTGCGTCGCAGCGCGTCCAATTTGAAATTTTTTATAACCGACTGGATACTGTAAAAGTGGCGAGCAGGGTTGAACCACAAAGAGCACAGAATCTAGTTCACTAAAAATATTTTGTTAGACAATGTTTAGACGAACAAGGTTTGAGGGGATTCCTATTTGGAGTTTTCTTTTTTTTTTCTTTTTAATTAAACTAAAAGGTGAGAAGACAAAAGGTAATAAGAAAATTGCAAATGAAAATGATGATGGACTCTAAGTCAACAAAATGTGTCGGGGATGCTAGTGTCACAATTGAATTATCACGCAGACATGCAAAATATTCTTTTAGGTGATTAAATATTTATTCTGTTTAGTTATCGTCAGTTCCAAAAATATGTGCGTTTTTTAGATGCTCAATTTAAAATTCCTAATTTATTTAAAGTCCCGTTCTCTGGTGTCATAAATAAATTAGAAAATTCGTTCAAGTCCTGAACTATACGGTGAAATGACACAACCCGTTTCTCGCAAAGCTATGTCACCAATTTTCACCTACCATCGGTCAACGCGGTTTACCTTCTCGGACCGCCGCGTCGACTTAAAATTAAAAGGGCTAGTTTCAATTTCAATAATTAATTTAGTGAAAAAATAATTTAAACAGGTAAATATTCAATTAAAATAAATTTAATTGAAAATTAATCATCAAACAATACGTTTCATGGCATGCGCAATAATTTTTATTAATCAAACAACATCCCAACACTAATAAAATTACCCCGACATCACAACTGAAAGAATAAACGCAGTAAAATGATATGTCATGTGGATTAACACTGCGTTACCGATGAAATGATTGTGTCCATCTTTATTTTCACCGCGCGAAGCAACCTTCGGCACGTGATGACGTCGCGCACCAACGACGTGCCCACCGGAATGGAAGATGCTGGCGATGTAGCGGGGCTGGTCGCACGTCTTGCTGCTACGTACAAGGAGGGAGGAATGCCTGCTGTTTGCTGCCTCGGATGGCGGTGACCGGTGCACTGAACCAAACCACCGCGTCGCACGCTCCTGATGACGGTTCATCACTAGTTCTGACCGAGGAGGGTTGTTCGCTGTGGCTGGTATACCTGCTGTAGTAGGGAGGATGGCAGCGGAGGAAAGACAAAGCCGGGGAGCGGGGTCGGTGGAGGAGAGTCGGGGCAATAGGGGAGTGCGGTCCTGGCGAGCGGGGTAGGGAGACCGTGGGGCGAGGGGAGTGGGGTCGGCCTGGGTGGCCGGGGTAGGGGAGAGGGGAGTGATGGGAGCGGAGTCGGCTTGGGTGGCCGGGGTAGGGGAGAGCGGAGTGATGGGAGCAGAGTCGGCCTGGGTGAGTGGGGAGATGGGGGTGCAGACGAGGGGGCGCAGGGGAGTGCGGAGGGTGAGATAAGGGGAGATGGGGCTGAGGGTGAGAGAGGGGAGAGAATAGTGGAGCGGCGGGTCAGAGATTGGAGAGAGGGTTTCAAAAAAAAAGGAGTGTGGCGTGGGATTGGAGAGAGAAATGAGAGAAAAATGGGGAGAGAAGAGGCGTGGAATAGGGGAAAGGGTCAAAGGGGTGGGGTGGTGCGTGGGTAGTTAGGGTAAATAAAAAAATAGAATTAAAAAATGTTAAATTCAAATTAAAAAAAACTAATTATCTAATTAAGTTAAAAAAATGATTAATTCACATGTAATTAAATATAATATTACTATTAAATATAATAATAAACTAATAACAAATACTATTTTATTAATGTAATAAAATAATGAAATAAAATACAAATTAAGATATACATACTAATAAAAATTAATAAAATAAACTTAACTAAAATTAGTGAAACTAATAATAATAATATAGTGTTAAATATAATATATAAAATTAATATAACTAATAGAGATACTGAATTACTAATATAAGTAAATAAATTAACTAAAAATTATCAAAATATCTAAATTGCTACAAAACTACAAAAATAAACTAAAAATATAAAAATTGGTTAAACTAATTAATTAAAACTATGTTAGAAAGTTATAAAAATACATGTAAAAATCCATGTACATAATTTATATTCTTTTTTTATATGAAAAACCCATATATATACTTATGTGTATTTATGGATTTTCAGAACTTCCAATCCTAATCTATTTTAGATTTTTCAAATGGTGATTACCAGTATTTAATGGATGTGTTGATGTATATAATACTTGTAAAGGTTTACTAAGAGTTGTTTTTGAGTTTTCTAAACTCATACATACATATATATATATATATATATATATTCTAATCCTATTCTGATTTAGGTTTTTGTATAATTGATATTAGTGATTAACTAATGTTTTTTAAGTATATAATACTTGTAAGGATTTATTAAACTTTGTTTTAGTTATGAAAATCCCATATATATACTTTTTGTATATACAATTTTATACAACTTTCAATACTAAACTATTTTAGGTTTTATAAATGTTGATTACAAATATTCAATTGATGATTATGATGCGTATAACACTTTCAAAGGTTTTCTAAGTAATGTTTTTGGAATTTTTTAAATTCATATATTTATATTTTCCTATATAGTTTTGTATAAATGGCACACTCAACCTATTTTATGTTTTTTTAAAGGATGAACTATTATTCTATAAAGGGTGTTTCCCTACCCATGTATTTTACATAAGGATTATTTGGATTCTCTAATTATTCATGCAAAACCAATATATATATATGTATATGTATATATAAGTATCTATAATTTCATAAATATATGTCATCCTAGTTTTCATTTAAAGAAGATATGATTTTATGTTTTGAAATTTGTACAATTGATTTGATCAAAAATAAAAAATTCCTTTGGGGTATAAATATATATGTATAAACATGTTTATTCTCACCTCTTTACATGTTTTACATTTTTAAGTTAATCCATGAATTTAATGATTTCGATAACATGTCCTAATTGTATGAGTGATCATTAATACTAATTTATAATGGAGAATAATAAAAAAAACCTTGTATTGTTATTATGGGCCCAAAATTTTAAAAGGGGTCATAACCTTGTTATCATTACATGCATACACCCCAATTTATAACTTTAGGATAAAGGTTTGTGTTATATTTTGTTTAATACATATACATATACATGCATAAACACATATAGTGATGTGTGTTTAATTATTATTTTTGTTCGTCAATATCTTACATGAAATGAATGTTTTACATTTATAAATATTATATTTTAATTCATGATAAATCTTCCACAATGAATACTATTAGTTATTAAAGTTTATGATTTAATTTGTTTAAAACTCCCATTTATTAGTGTATGGTTTAAAAATGAATGATAACTATCTTAAATTAAAAAACATGTATTTTACTATAAAATTTTTACTTTAATGAAACAAGGGTTTTGAATTTAAGAGTTATTATTTTATGTGAAAAACCTAAATAATCTATTATTTTATGTGAACTAGTTATCATCATATATACAAAAGTGTGTCTGTTTGTCCATACATTTCATTGATAAATTTGATATAGCCATATCCTGAAGTATAACTGAAAAACCATGTAGTTTTTAGATTAATTTATACATTTAATGCATGATTCACTTTATTTTTTAATATAGAATGTAATTGAAAAAATGAAATTTACCTCTTATGATAACTTATGGATTAAGAATTTAATTATTCAAAGTGTTATGGGGCACTTTGAATAAGAGTCATTTAATTACTCAAATTGGTATGGGAAACATTGAATAAGAGAAATTTAACTATTCAATGTCATATGGGACACTTTGAATATAATACATATTCTTATTAGACATATGATGAATGCATAAGACTTATTATATGACGGGTGAATCCCATTATAGCCTTTCAATGCATCGGTAGGTCTCATGAGACAAACTAGGTCATGGAACGAGGCCTTAACAGAATGATTATGTATGATCTTGGAACGATTCTTTGATAGAATGTTTATGATTATCCTGTATTATGCATTACCTCATTATGTGATTAGTATTTAACTAACCATGTGATTATTAGACTAGTAGAATATCTTTGGTTAAGAATCTTGTACATATGATTATGGTAATAAATTCACATGGAATAATGATGTAAGTAATTATAAATTCATGCATAATATGAAAAATATATGTAAATAAATACTTTTTTCCATGTACTTGTAGAGGATACAACAACATTTCACTCATTAATTAAGAAACCTCCCTTCTTGAATTGAAAATCATCGAACAATACTCGTTGTCGATTTCACCTTATAGGATGAAGACCATAGTAAAAATGAAAGGAAATATTAAGATAATAAATCATTATAAGGAATAAATTATATTATAATTAATTACTTTTTGATTAATTAATTTTTTATAATAATGAAAATAGGGAATAATCCTACAAAACTGCTATAAAAGTCCAAAACTATAAACATCTGATGTGGGAAAATATTCAACTCCAAACCAATATACAGGTAGTTAATGACTATAAATGAAAATTATAAATATTTTTATGTGTGAATATGGTTCTAATAAAGTATATTAATATAAATATATTTTTATATAGGAGGTTAGAGAGCATTTTTTTAAGAATAGAAACCAAGTCAAGTTTTCCTTCTCTAAAATTTGAATCCTTTGAGACGTGTTCATGATATAAACCACACTCCATTTTTTAGGGGTAAATAAAACCCCATTTCCAATTTGTATCATTATATCAGTATATGTAATTATTTAATTTTTTTCATTTTTATTCCCTCTTTGGGTTTTAATTCTAACGATACAGTGACTATAATGGTTTTCATCTCAGTTTCTCTTTATTAATACATTTTTTAATGTTTTTCACCTATTTCATTGATCATTGGTGTATATATAAAAATATAATGTATTTTTAAATAATAATTGATGTAATACATGGTATTTAATGAAATATATTATTTTCAAGCCTATAATTTTTTTATTCAATAATATCTAAAGCTATATGGGATTTTTCATGACTCGATTCTCTTCCATGGATTATAATAACTTTTCATTATCTATAATATTTCACGATTAATATATTTTATCCTATAATTATTTTTGGATTTATTTCAACATATTTTTTGAGAGATAATATTTCATGCCAATTAATTCTTCCTAAATTATTCTAATTATTCTTTAAAATTCATGTTTGTTAAGAATAATTCCCACTATTTTTAATAGATTTTCTTTCATGTCCATATTTTTACTTCCCACAATGTTTCTCCATTCCCTAGTATAAAATCAAACTTTTTTATATCCACTGATACTTTTATAACTCTTATTTATTTATAAATAAAAGGATTATGTATCCTTCTTAACATTATGGGTTTTTCATAATGTTATTTCAAAATGATTGAATGTTTTTTCTATATATTATAAATAAAAGGTATTAACATACACTCTACATTTTATTTTGAAAAAAAATGTATTTATTATGATTCCATTATTAATTATTAATTTTAATTTAAAAATTTTCAAAGTTATTTTACAATCCCATTTAAAATACTTTATTTCTTATTAATGTATTAATTATTAATAATTATATATATAATTAAAGGTTTTAAAATTACTTTCACTTCCCCTTTTTGAAAAAATTATATTTTTTCAAGTTTTTATTATCATGGATTCATTTTAAATGTAATTATTTTAATTTATTTTCACTTCTCATTCATAAAAACATATGTTTTTCAGGGATATTTTATTTTTACTACAATATAATAATATTTTTAAAATTTATTATGTTTCCCTTCTCGAAATTGATATTTTAAATGTAATTAACACTTCAAATTATATAATAATGTTTAAAATCATTTTTTGAAAACCTTTGTAGTATAAATTCAATTATACCTCTAAATATTATCTCCCATGAAGTGATTTTTTATCGTCCTCCATATGTTATTATGTTATGAAGCTTATTGGGAAATATGATTTTGATATCCTATGATGTCTTAATTTCATGGTATTTGAATGTATAAGAAACAAATTATTTTTTCATTTCTATTTTGAGATTTTATGATTCATGATTTTACGTGGAACACATATGTATGGATGCTGATAGATGGGGTCCTATATATCCATTCAATGTATTTTCTTAAGCTTATATCTAATGATATATTAATTATTGTGCATATTGAGTTTGTTTTTATAGGCATGGGCATGATGGGTGTGCTCACATTTCAGGCATGGACATTATGAGTTTGTTCACATGGGAATAGGAATAATGGGATTTCAAACATATGTTTTCCTATGATTATGATCATTACATATTTTCAAATTCCTTGTAATGTTATTCTATATCCCCATTATTTTATCATGTTATATCAATTTTAAAATATTCCATTAATTTCCATGAAATTCGATGTTTTCATGTTCATGTCTCATTTTTAATTTATTCTACACTTTTATATCATGCTCATATGTTTTATGACTATTAATATACCTTTTGATCCATGTATTATTTTTTTCTTATTTTATGATATTTTTATGATATTTTGTTTCTTCGTTATTTGTTAGGATTATCATACATGGTATTATTGTCTTTTATTATGTTATCTATGTCTTCCTACTGTTCTTATTCTTATTTATAATCTAATACCATATGATATTTATTTTCCCGTTAAGGTATTTTGATCTCACCACTTTCTTATTTTTCCATTACACTAGTTATGAAGATGATTTTTTTCATGTGAGGTAACTAGAAAATAATCTATGGGAGAATGTTTTTGGAGATATATTAAAGAGTGTTGTAAAATATGATATTAATGTAGCTAGTCTCCAATACAATAAACCTTTTTGTCCATTGGTTATGAGATTATTTGTGAGAAGTGTTACTTAAATCATAATATTATTGTATTCATTATTTCAAGATTATAATCATCACTATAGTCGATATATGATGAGGGATTATTTATTTTTGGAGTTTAGTTTGGAGATTTTGGTGATTATTTTATAGAACCTTAGTGAAAACCCTAAAGATGAATCTATATATAAGATGATATCCAGAAGTATTGATAACATTATGAGTAGATGTTATTCCAAAGAAATTCATCTTTATCTAGACACTATAATTAGATGTGGAAATAACCTAGATTAACCTAGGGTTAATAACCACAAAAGGGTTGGTTGATCATTGACTGGCTAATCACCATGATCCATGATATGTGGGACAAATACCGCACACATCATTAGACACTCCCATAGGATATGGTTTGGTTGATCATGTTCTCAATATGAACCACTATGAAAAAATTATTTATTATTTTGTTTATGGGATTATGTTAAGAAACAAAAGATAACCTAGCATAATATAATATATTTCAAACTAATATTAATATAGATAAAACTAAAGGAACTATAGTTCAATGTTATAATGTAAACGAAAAATGATATTTAAGGTATAATTCATTTTATTATTTTGATAATTTCCTAATATTTATACTTTTATATATGGTTGGAACTAAAATAAACCAAGTTAACCATGGGTTTTAAGGATAATGTGATGATTACCTCAATAATAAAATAATTTGAATGGGAAATTGACTAAAAAAATTGGTTATTATCACAAAATAGACTAACACAAAATATGACTAATAATGTTCTCATTTTTTGAAATCCTTTCTACAAAAAAACAAAAGGATAGAGCCTCGCAAAATTTTAGGAAGTAAACATGATAGATGAAAAGATATTCAACCACTTATATATCATAATTTTTGGAATAATTATCAATGAAATTTCATCAAGGGGAATGGAAGATACTTTACTTATTGCAAAAGATGCTACAAAGAATCAAATAGATAATGCAAAATAAAGAGTTCAGATAAAAAGGTAAAATAAGATAGAACTCATCCATGGGATCCATTAACTATTAAATTAATTATGTGTAGATAACTGGGGAATTATCCAAGTTAATGTCCTAATCCACAAATTACTAAGGATTTTAGGAATCCACATCCTTCTAGACCCAAGGATCAAGGAAGAACCTATGCAATGACTATTGATGAAGATGATAGTGTTTATTAGGTGTTTACTTACCCTCAACTCTAAAATAGTCTATTTATTATGGCTTTTTCAACCCTATTATATCTAATATGCTTTATAAGAAAATAAATTCACTACCCTCAGTGATTTTTATTTTTAAGATAACATTTTTTTGTATGATTATAATGATTGTGTAAATAATATTTGTGAAAATTGTAATATCACCCTCTAAAAAATGACTTTATTCTTAAAATAGAATTTCTTTCTTCACTATAATCATAAAATAATCTCAATAATAGATAAATAAATAAATTATAAAAAAATAATAATTATATTCTATTAGTGAAAGTAAATATATGAATTATTAATAAAAAAATAGAATCCTTCATGTGGGCCTTGTTACTTAATTTCGATATACATTTCGTTGATATGGTTAGGTAAAAGATGTTTTTTATAGTCATCCCTATGATATTGAATACAATACATTAAGGCATATCAATATTTTCTCAGTATTAAATTTTCATTCAATAAATGATAATTAAATTGGGATGACTTTATTTATTTAACTGGGGTTGAATAAAATAAAAAAAAATTGTATCCTTAAATAAATTTTATGTTCTCTAGTTTTACCTACTTGGAACATAAAAACCAAACCAATATACACCATCATAAGGTATCTATATTATCTTAAGGTATAAAAAGTGGTTATATAATTATGAAATACATATAAATGAATATATATATATATAAGAACAAAATGAAATAAAATACTCCTTAAACACCAAACTCAATTACTAAATCTAAGAAACTAACAAAATATCTTCTTATATATAAAATTTATTTTACAAAATATATTTTTTTAATTTTATTATATATATGACTAATAATAATTTTAGAAGTATAGTTAATACACCAAAACAATGATTCTATATAAAATATCTCCTTTTCATTACATTTTTATATATATTAAAGTTAACATTATAAATTTTATGATTCATATTTAACTATGTTATCTTAATTCTTAGATTTATTGTGGTCTTATTAGTTTAAGATAGATTTTTTTTATTTTTGGTAAATTTATTTATAGCTGAATAATGATAAATATTTTTTTTTTGAAAATAACATGGATTTTGTAACAATTCTTGGATATAATAATAAAATATAACATTGAAAATATTTTCTTTGACCAAATATATGTCTTTTATGGGAAATGGTATATTTTAAAATATCATGTTTTAATTACAAGCCAATATTTTATTTCTTCAAATATATGTAATATTTTCTCAAAAACTGATTTATTATAAATTAGTATTTTGACATTAGTTTTTATTAGTTCAATCAAATGTGATTGATTGAAAATTTATAATCATTGAGTCCAAATTATTTATTATGTTTTGATTTATTTTTCAGCATGATGATTATGTTAAATTGGGTAAATATTAGTTACCCTGGTAAAATGATTTTTTTTAAAATAATAATACCTTTATAAATATTAAGTTTTCTTTAAATTTGCAAAATAAATTTTAAATTACAATTATAATATGATTTTTAAAAATATATAAAAATTAATTAACACTAATTTCATTGGTAATCAATATCAAATATGATAAGGAATATTTATTGATTCAAAAAATATCTTTTATAAAAAAATAGTTTTTCAACAAATTATATGATTTGATTTAAAAGTTATTTTTTCACTATATAAAAATATAATTTTTATAAATAGAGAAACAAATTTTTCTTCATCTTATTTAAATATTGTAATACGGGTATTCTAATATTTTTATTTATTAAATAATTCACATGATTATTATTTTTTAAGAGTAATATGTTAATTAATTACTAATAAAAGGTGGAATTGTTTTTTTCAAAATGAACATGAAATTTATACCTTATTGAAATATTTTTATGGATTTAAAGACATACCTATGTGTCTTACCCACCTTAACTAACCTAAATCCCCTAACATTATTTCAATTCAATTCTTAATGCTTACAATTCACTTCCATGTAAAATCCCTCTTCCACACATATAAAAGGGGGTGACTTCAACACATTCAATACTCAACTCCGATTTCACATTTACTTGAATGAATTCCCAAATATACTCATGTAATTCCATTAAACTCAATAATTCACCAGGTAACCACAATATAGATTAATTCTATCATATATACGTCCTTTATAAAGAGGAATTTCAAGGTCTCAATGTATGTATCATATGTTTCTTAACATTTCATTATTATTCTACCATTTATAAACAAAACATAAACCTAGTATAATAAAAAATTATAATAATTAGTTTTTTAGATATTATTATAATATTGGTGAAACAATAATTTATTCTCCACAATATGATATTAAAAATAACAATCCTCATTTGGGTGTAAGTAGAAACTACTGCCTCCACTAAGCAACGCTTTTGATTTTTCATCACCACATCTCATGGATGATTATAATTATAGTATTAGAGAATAAATATTAACCATATTTTTATTTATGATTTAAAAATTATCACTTCCTTTCCACTATCACCCCTCTCTTTTATTGACTAACAGAATCACTAATCGTACATTATGCGGACTATATCCTCTATAAATAATCTTTTTTCCCTTCTATTTTGCATTATTTATCCAAAAAATATTAAAATATGGTTAAAAAATTAAAAATTAAAATTAATTTCATTATTATTATTTTAAAATGATATTATGTATAAATTAACACCTCTTTAATCATACTCACTAATTGAGTGAATGGTTGTTCAAGATTGTGTTGGGTTGACCAATAACATGAAGAATGATATGAAATTATATCATTGTTTATTATGAAAATATTTTTTTTATAATATGAAATATATATGTATATAAATATTTATTATTATTTAATTAATATATACAATAATATTTGACTCACTAATTTAGAAAACACCCTTTGTATTTTTAAATTCACCAATGAATGATCATTATTGATTTCATCTCCTAGGATAAAGACAAGAGTAAACATGAAAGGAAATTTATTATTAATAAATTATTATAATTAATAAATTATATTAACATTATTAATCATTTAATTGTGAAAATTTTAATAAGAACTAACATTGAATCCATTATAACGGGTCTACTATAAATTATCAAAACTATAAACACTTGATGTGGGAAATTTAGAAAAAACTAACCAATATACATGTATATAATGATTATAAAATAAAATTATTAATATTATTTGGTATTAATATGGTTCCAATATATTATATTAAGAATTTTATGTTTTTTACAAGTGGATTGTGAACATCCAACTATGTAGGGAAACAACATAAGGTTTCTTTGTCTCAAATTTGAATCCCATGAGACATGTTCATGTTATACACAATGTTTCAATTTTTAGAATAAGTACAACCCCATTATCAATTTGGGACATTATTTCATTATATTCCATGTTATCCAATGATTTATTTTCCATTATTATTCTCTATTAATGTTTTTATTCAAAATATACAAATAGTTGTAAGGTTTTTCATGTCAACTTCTCTTCATTGAGACATATTTTAATGTTTTGTACCAATTTAGTATTTACATGGTGTATCTACTATGAAATAAAGTATTCTTACATACTCCATGATTTAATAATTGGAATATAAAGAACCATATGATTTTCAGGATTCCAAATCTATTTGATTGAAATTTTACCGAGGTCATAAAGGTATTTTTGTGACTTGATTATATTCCTTAGGTCAAAATCACTCATCGTTTTATATTTTATTTCCTGGTAGATCTATTATATTCTACAATTATTTAATGATTTATCCCAACTTATATATAAATAAATCATGATTTATACAAAAATTATTCATCCTTCATGATTCTAATGGCTAATTAAAATCAATTTCTATTAATAATAAACTCCAATGCTTTAAATGTATTTCTATTCCATGTCAATATTTTTATATCCCACAAATATTATCCTTTCCATACTTGAAATTGAAACTTTTTTTTATCTCAAATGAGCCATTTTTTACTCTTAAATCATTTTAAATAAAAAAATATTGTATCCTTTTTAATGATGAGGGTTTTTAATAAGGTAATTTTAAAATTATTAAAAGGTTTTCCTATCATTTAAAAATATAAGTTTTTATCATCCACTCAATATTTTCTTTAGATAAAAGTTATGTATTTATAAATTTTCCATTATTAAATATTATTTTAAATGTAAATGACATTAATTTATTTTTACAATCCATTTATAAAAACATTATATCGTTTTCAAGTCATCATTATTAATGATTCTTCTTAAAATTAAATGTTTTAAAAGTATTCTAACTTTCCCATTTTGAAACCATTATGTTTTATCATGTATACATTATTATAGATTCATTTCAAAAGAAAAAACTTGCATTGTTGTTTCACTTCTCTTTGAAACCTTTTTCCTTTTCAAGGATAATTTATTTAGATTTTTTATAAAAAAAATTCATAATGTATTTTATTTATCTTATTAAAAAATCATTTTTCAAATTAATTGAAACATATTTTATTATAAAAATATTTCAAATGGTTTTCTGAAAATTTTAATATTTTCACTTCATATTTTCCTCTATGGGTTACCTCTAAAGAAGTGATGTTTTGATCACCATGCATATACTATAATGTTATGAATTATTTTGTGAAATAATATTTCAATGTAATATTATTTCATAAGATCATGTATTTTGAATGTTTAAGAAACTAATTAATTTTTACATGGGTTATTTAAGATATGATTATCATTATTTTAAGTAGAAAACATATGTATAGTTTATGATGGGTGGGGTAAAATATCAACATCCAAATGATTAGTTTAATCTTTTATCTCATGAGATAGTTAGGTGGGGAAATAATTAGATTCTTCATATAGGTATGGTAATGATGGTTTTTATATCATTTTAGGTGTGGACATAATGAGTTTGTTTCCATAGGAATGGCCATAATTTATTTTCTCACACAAGTAATTCAATTCTTACAGTTGTACAACATTTCAAGTAATTCATCAGTTTAATCCATATTACCAATTTGATAATAAAGTATTGTCAATTTTAAAAGTTTCATTTCATTTCCATGAAATACCAAATTTTCATGTCCATTACATTTTTTTAAGTTATTCAGAAAATTTACATAATGATTTAATGTTTTGTAATTATTGATATATGTTTTGGGAAATTTTATATCTTTTATTCTTTCATAATGATTTTTTTATTATCGCATGTTACTCTATCATATTTTATAGTCATCATAAATGGTCTTGTGATATTTAATTATGAAATCAATGTCTTACTCTTATTATCCTTAATGATTATTATATAATACCATATAATATACCATTTCACTTATTGTGAATTTGATCTCACCCATTTATAAAGTTTCAATATCCTAGGTTATAAAGATTATTATGTCATGTGAGTTCTCTTGGAAAGGGTTTATAGGATCATGGTTGTAGAAAAATATTCAATGGTTTTATAAAAAATATTTTTATATAGATTATCACCAAGACACTATACATCTCAGTCTTTAGGTTATGTGATTATTTGTGAGATGGATTATTTAAACTAGGAGATTGTTTTGTTTTTTATGTCATGTTTTTCATGGGTGTTTATAACATTAATTTTTGGCTAATGGTCTACTTTAAAGATCATTATCTTTTATGAAGGAGGTTTGATTCCTTGTCTTACCCTGATATGGGGATGGAATACTGAAACCTAATGTAATTTTATAGATAGGGGGAATATACCCTATACCATTTCAAGGATCTATATCCCATATATGTAATAGATAAAATTAGATGTCCCCCTCTATATATTTTATGTTATTTCAATATTGAATAGATGTATAGTAGTTTAACATCATGAGAAATGGTTGTTGTCATGAAATTTAACACCACATAGATAGGATATGGGTGTCCTGCAGTTTATTTTCATAATAATAGGACCTTAGATACTGTCTTTTTTATAGTATTACTTCTAGGAATTTAGTGAATAGTGGAAATTATGAAAATTATTTCTTGGAAAACCTTATATTAGGTGTGGTGTGATATTTTCCCCATTCATAGTGTAAAAGGATTATGCTCCAATTGAATAACCATTATGTATTATGTGTGGTCTTTCCTACATGGGTTCAACCTATAGAGGATTAATCCCATGAATCATTGATTTTTAGGGAAGATACACTAATTTTTCTTTTAGTAATGAGAAGAGGTACACATTTTTATTGAACACTCTCGCAATCTGATTATGATGGACTTCCAGGTTGTGCAACATATATAACCTCTTCTCATCGAGTCTCTCTAAATAATTAAGTTTCTTTTATCATTTTTCATCTTTTTATTGATAACCATATATAGTGACCTATATTTTGGGAAACTATACCTAGATGGATAGAACTACCTCTATTACATAGATAAGTAAATATGGTTTCTCTTGTGTTGAAATGTGATTTGTGGTTAGATAAACCCAAAAGTCATATCAGTGATTGTTAGGATAATATTTCATGTACTTTTACAATATTTTTTGGATTATATTTATATATAGACTTATTAAAATACACTATCATATAATTTTTCATTTCATGATAGAAAAATGAATGGTTTACATGATATTGTACTCCTGATATAGCCTCTTTAACCTAGAAGAATTAAAATTAGTGCCATTTTTCATCAATATTTTATAAGGGATTCCAAATATAGCGATGATATGGACTTTCCCAATGTTGATTATTATATTCATCATAATATCCTTAATAAGTAAGACCATGTCCAATTTATAGAATATTTCAATAGTATTAATAATTTATTTGAATTTATTTTCCATATCTATGGGATATATCCCCACAACATACATTCACCATAAAAAACAATTATAGGAATACTTGGTAGTGTGACACAACATTGGGGGTTTATGGATGAAGTTTTCATGTATTTGATACATAGGAAACTTCTTGGTGAACTACATGTATTCTATAATCATCATCATCTAGAAATAACCAAGACACCAAATTTAGTGGGAGAGTTGGATTCTTGCAAATGGAGTATCGTAATAGTCTGCATAAACTTCATTTATTAAATTTATGGTCTCTCTATCTATGATTCATATTAGGAGAAATATATTAAAACCCATTCATATAGGAATTTATATTCATTTGTCCCATCCTGTAGGGTGAAGAATGATTCCTGACATCTGATTTTTTTCTTTTAGGATCATCATGAGGGAAATGTCTATTTTTGGAGGTAGTATATTGTAGGACTCATCTATATTATAGTGGTAATTAGATCATCATGTCTTAGGAAATCACTAATATAATTTATTTCCTCTAGGTAAAATATGGGGACTAGGGAGACCACTATTCATTGTGTGATATATAAAATTTCCTCTACCTAGTCAAGATTGGAGGGGACATTGCCTACAGTATCCCTCACATAAGTACTATCATTTTATGATCATGGAACCTAATGTAGTGTTGGTTAAAAAAATAAATCCCTACATCTATCCCCTAAAATATTCTATGAGTGGGGTCATTTCAATTCATCCTTCATGGTTTCATATTCATTTTTGACATGTTTGAACACTATCTCTAAATTACCTTCAACATTCATATATGTTATCTATAGCTATAAGAAAATATCCAATCATGTAATAATGAATAGGTATTCTACATCATTATTATTGAAGCCTCGAAATAGAAATATGGAGTTTGTAATAATTTCTATGTATGTGGAAGCAAATAAAATCCATAGGCCCACCATATTTAACTTTATCATTTCTATTATCACCATGATTTTACCTCTAGAGGATCATAAAAAATACATCTACCATGGTTGGTGAGTGTTATGAGTTTATAAAACCTCTTCATCTAGGACCTTGGTGTTTACTGAAAAGTATTTCATTTATTTTTTTAAGTGAGGAAATCAATTATCACTTTATAATTGATTACCTTATATGAAATTAATTGAATGACATACTTTTTAAGGATGACCTCCCATTGAAAAACACAATGTTAGTATAGGATGGTAGAGAATATACTTGAATGGGTTGATACAAGAGGCCAAGTGGAATTTTTGGTCTTGAAATTAATGCCTTGTCTTTTTCACTATTAAGATGAGTGCAAGGTAGTTCTTATCAATATTAAAATATTGAGCCATGGAATCTAGCAACATTAGGCTAGTGTAGAGGATATTATATTTATTTCTTGTATCAATACATTGTGTGGTAAGGGGGATGAAGGGTTACTATGCAGAGTCCATATCTAGAATTATTTTATTACCATCTACCAATTTTTAATTTCCATGCCCCGAACCCCTAGAACACCCCTGATACCTATCCTACTCACTATAGACCTTCCATAAAACAAAATAAGTTAACTTAGGATTTACCTTGTCTCAGGGTTGGGATCTTATAATCTCCCAAAATTATAACTACTCATCCTAAAGATATATCCCCAAGAATAACCAAGCCCCCAATACTAATAGGTAGGACACGAAACCTAATTATCAACTTCCATTTTTCCATACTTCTTCATAAACATGGATATGTTGTTAGGAAATTCAAACCAAGGGAAAAATCAAATAAAGGAATTTCTCCATTGATATTCACAACATGAACCATATTCTATTCAATGGATGCACCAACCTCAACTCAACATCATTGATACTAACTTTATAATGAAACCATAGAAACACTTCCCAGATCATGAAAAAAGGGAAACATTGTACATAGCATCATATTATTATGGAATATCCAGTTAGCACTCTACTGGCCCAATTTTCTATGAATCTCTTGGCCTAATTTTCTTGATGCCAACATACTATGTTTTTCAAAGTAATAATTGTGACCCAAGATTGGTGTCACCTAAATGAACACATAGATTTTCAACACATTCCCCATACCTATATTATTACACAACACAAGGACTACAATCTAGTGATGCATTCGAACATATGATGCACAGCCTAGGAATGACATTAATATCAAGGTGCAGAACTGGTCAAATCCTAATCCAACTCCTATTACAAAAAAACACCAAAATGGATCTTAATCGAGTACATCCAACTGAAAACATTGATCACACCCGAAAATGACCACTTTCCTACTATGGTTCTCCACAATATATTATTTATCTCACAACCACATTACTTTAATGTTTGGAACTCCCTCCATTGAAAAGGACCATATGAACCTCAATGAAAACATCCAAAACATACCTAACACATTTTCCATCCCACCATGACTAAATATCCAATAAAACACCATCCAATGTTGGAATTGAACCTTTCCATCAAAACCACCAAAATTTGACACACCTATTCCAACCATACATCAACTAAGGACACCTTGGTTATTCCTAAAACCCCATTTCAATTACTAGAACACACTTATAATCTCAAAAAATCTACTGGAGGTGGTTTACAACTCAACACTTTCATTACTTTATCTAGGCCATGTTGGACCAATCTAGTTTGGATCATCTAGAAATTTACAACACCCTATTGGGATATTAACACATGACTCATCCCTAGAACCTTCTCATTTAAGGTATATCACTATCATCTAATGTACCTAAAGGAGTAAATCACAGATATCCAGTAAAACTCCACTATCAGGGCATCCACTACTTCCAAAACCATAATTTTTTCCTATAGTAATAACTATCCTTTTACCGATACAAACATATTGGGTTTCTATGAGAACCAAATCAATCCCAATTACAACACTTATTTAGATAAACCAAAATATCCTAGATCCATCTGTCATTCCCTAAGGAACCCAAATGTGTACCTCACAGGTTTCTCATTAGAACATTAATTCCACCACATCCACTCCATGGCCTTCTCCACACATCCATGACCGACATATCAATCAGCACCTTAGTAGTTTTGTTTCCATTATAGCCCTTATAAAATTATATCCACCATGGATCATTCTTATATTAGAAGATAAATTGAAAATCATGGAGGTCACCATATAGCTTCCACTAGAACAATAAAACATCATCAACTGCTACCTAGTCTTGGATTCCAAGAAAGGCACTCGCAGATTTCTTCGACATCTGGTCTATCTTGAGGACCTCACCCTTAACCATTTGATTCTATACTTTCCACTACATAGATCTACATTTACATATCTCTGATTTTACCCTCCAAAAGGCCCAATATCTGACCAAAATACATTTATATATCTTGGCGTAAAGCCAGACCTCTCTCAACAAATCTAGGATGATGTCAAGATACTGGGTATGATTATCACTAACTAGGAGTACGCTATGAAGTTGTCAAGGAATAACATCAAAAGATATAAATTCTCAATGATGCCTTGGGAAACATTAACCTTCTAAAAGGATTAGGAAACCATTCCCACAAGAATCTTATCTACACTCAACTACCACCACTCAAATTGGATTTGTAAAAAAATCTTTACACAACTTAATGACTCACTTACAATTATCCATGACCCAAAACTCCCTTTGGAACTACTACCATTACCCCACTTGGTTTCATCCTGTATCACACTAGTGATTCAAAATAAAAACACAACGATCAATCACACTGATCAAAAACAAAATGGACTCTCTCATAACCAAGCTTCTGACATTGGTTTCACATAAAATGATAGGTGTTTATCATGTTGCACATGTTCAGACATCCCAAATGGCATCATGCTTTCCCAGAACATGCCCACATATGGACCTCATGAGAGCCCTCAAGGTATCATACATTCCTACAACCACACACTATACTTGACTCTAGATCACATGAGTTATACATGACCATAGCTTGACCTAAAACCCACTTATGCAAATAACTGTGCATCTTGTTCCTTTAACCTCATTGGACTTTAGGAATTCTCAATGTTCTCATCCAATAACCAAACCATTCGTACGAACGATCCTAACCATGTGAACACCCCTCCCCCCACGTTCCTTAACCATAACCAAAGAATCCATCCATGCTTTGGTTGATAATATTTTTTCCTACAAAAATCAATATAAATTATCACATCAACACTATTAGAACCGTAGGACCAGACATATGAATGATCTTACCTCTTCCTGAACTGACCTTACATCCAAATACAAGATCTTATGTTCTTCCCCAAGAATGAAACCAAGTAATAATCATGAAATTTTCATTGAAACTTGATGGAGAATACAATACATCAATCCAAAATCTAAATAACCCATTTATGCTTCATTTTATAAAGAATCTACACCACTAGGATAACCTCCCTTAAGGTCACCCATGATTTCAAAAAACCACCTATGTGTAACCACAAATAAATTTCATATCTAAAAACATTGGATTTCCCACTTATCCTTCTAGTCCAAACTCAAAGTAGACAACACTCTATATGTTCTACTATGAAAGTCCAAAACATCCACATGTTCTTTAAAACCCCAAAATAACCAACAACCCAATCGAACCCTCTCTCATGTCACTCTCAATGACCAAGAGATATCAACTTTCTAAATTGGAGTCACATCTAAAAAATTTCACTAGATCTCCCTCTAATCCACTCACATCAAAACTTGAATAACTCATTCATCACTGGTGGCACTCCTACCCCCATTCCAAAAAACATTTTGTACAACGCAACCAATAATCCATTTACTCCATGTTTTACAGTAAGTAAACCCACACACACACATCATCACTATGATCCAAAAACCCAATCTATGGTCCAAAACAAAATTCACAAGATCAAAACCAACAAAGTTTACCACATCCACATTACTGGAGAACATATCATAACCCAAAGTACACAGTCCTACCAATGGTACAATAAGGAAAAACCATCTAACCACACATCAAAACCCACAAAATCCTCATAACCCAAAACCAAGGACTCAAACTAGGCAACTCTCACTGCTGAAACCACCCATACACAGGGTCTAATCTTAACACTATGGATGCCTACACCTGCATCCCTAAAGGTCCCATAATTTTACCATTTACCTTATCAATTAAACTTTACCATTTTAATTATTGATAATCCATATTTTAAAAACAATATTTTTTATAAAAAAAATATTTACACTTACAATAACCTTTCTATTAACCTAGAATTTCAAAAATACTAATCTTTGTTTAAATATATATTTCCAAAAAAAATTCATTAAAAACCCATTCATAGAATAAATTTTACAGAATTCTCATAATTTATCTCAATTTCACATACTAATCACATGCAACATACGAATTACCTACCAATCCTATGTTCCCAGCATGATACATAATCCACACACCCTCTCTTTTCATAATGGGTCAAGATAAAACCCATTATTAATCAATAACCTCACATCTAAGTGAAAAACTTGAGTTGGATGTATCAACCTACCATAAAAGAATAAAACAAAATATCAATTCCCACCCCTAGAAACATGGTGTTTCCTTTTTTACATGGGGATGAATGCACCTATGGATGAGGTTATTACCAATCCCCAAGAAGATGCTAGTCTTTTATATACCATTCCCAAATAAAAATTAAAAATATACTACCTCTGATACAAATTTATAATGTCTTGGTTGATAGCCACTATAAATGGTTCCCCATACCAGGTTGACACATGACCTTAGGCATGCCTCATTGTATGTCATATGCTACTAACTAGAAGAGAAGCTATATAAAAGAACAATGGGGATATTATTACCTCTTATCTGAGTAAAACTATAATAGAAATAATATAAATAGATAAATGTACTATATTGAAAAATAAATGGACAACATATGATAAAAGGAAACAATTAACTAAGTGACCCAAGCTATAATAATAAATTAGATACAATACATGTCATATTTTCATATAATAAAACCTCATACCAAAACCATTATAGAACCAAAACACATTTCCAAGTCCTAACTCGGCCCTAACATCCCACAATCCAAACCATCATCCTATGCACCAACTAACTTCTGCGTCCCTGTCCTGAACCTATGACATACAACACGTAGCATATTCTTGGGAACCCAAGTTTCTTGGAAGCCTGAGAAGGGTGTGAGTAAAACTCAGTAGGCCACTACCAATAGAGTCTAAAATAGTATATAAAGGTAATGGAGGAGAAAAATTAAAAAAATAAATAAAGGAAACCATGATTCATATCTAAAAAGTTATTAATTTTCCATTATTATCTTATAGGTTTCATAGTGTCAACCAAAAAAATAGCTATATTCATGTTGGGAGCCTAATAAATAGTATAAAAGGGTTTACACAAACACTTTTATTCATTAATGGGATTTTAATAACCAATATTTTTTAAAACCCCGAACCTTGGTCCGAAAGTCAATCTATGTCCATACATTTGGGAGCATAGATCCTATGTATGACATCCCAAAACATGCCAAATTTAAGATCATAGAGAGTTAATCTGACATCCTAAACCTGGAAACCATTAGTATAGATAGATAATCAGTATATCCTGACCATAAACTCAGGAACCCCAGTCCCTCAGTAAAGATATTAGATCCTCATTGTGACATCCTAACTCGATCAATACATCGTTCGGGCCTAGTTCATCAATCTAGCCTGAGTCGTGGGAGCACATCCTTGTTCCAATATAAAACTCATACATATTATCCAATGGAAATTATTCTTCACTAATTTATCACATATAACCATATATCATTTAAATTTCTAAGTTCACAACAGACCTTTAAACCCAAATCATGGAATAAAAAACAAATCGAATTAATCATTTTAAATATTCTTGCATCCTTCCTTTAAAACATGATTCTTTCTCTTTGAATAACTAAAACATTACCTAAGTATTTAATTTTAATTTCTAACCATTAAATGTAGTCATTAATCATTTTCACAAAATGGATAACCACATTCCCATTTCAAAAAATAATTTTAATTATAATAAGAATACCTCTTTTTCGAATACCTTTAGGTAAACACCTCATTTTAAAACATTAACCACATTAAAAAATCACATTCCATCATTAAAAACTATTTCCATATCATAATTCAATACAAAAAATTTAAAAAAAATAAAAGACCTCCTAATAATATCACAAAAACTAGAATAAAACATTTCAATTGCATCTTAAAAAAAATCCCAAACAAAAAATAATAATTAAATCCCACTAAATTTCATAATTACCATAATTAGACATTTACTAACACATTTTACAATTTTCAAGGGTTAGGGATACCCCATGAGTAGCCCAAGGTATGGTCTCAGAACATCAATGAGCCCAATGGGGTGGTTGAAAGGTCTCATAGCCCAATCTATGTCCCAAATTACTTTCACTAATCAAATAAATTAAAAATAAAGGAAGTGAATTATCATAATTAAATACCAATATAACATATCATGACTATGGGAAAAATAATTAAGACCACCAAACTCATGTTCATTTCCAACCACTCTCTAAATCATAGTCGTTGATTTGAACTCAAAAAATGTTCAAAGGCACAAACTAGAGTCTTCTGGAAAAGTGAGGTTTTAAGGCATCAGAAGGAGAGAGAAAAACCCAACCATCCCTCTTCCAGAAAATGGAAGGAACTATGTTTAAGACATAATCGAATATTCTATTATCACCAAACAGAACTCCAATGACCTAAGATACAAGGGATAAACACCAATGGAGTAGGGAATAACTCATTTCTTGACACCCTTGTTATAGGGGGTCATTTGAGATGAAAATTGGGGAAGAGAATAATAGAGTTGGCATGTAAAATAGTAAAATTAATCTTTTTAAGCATCTTAAGTTTTTCCAAAATATTCACCAACAATGTGTTTCCCTCTATCCAAGATGAAACACATCCGCACAGTTTAGATTTATACATTCATTACTTAACAAATGTGTGGTGGATGTGCACTAACCACAATCCAAGTGGGAGCTTGATCCATAATATCTCCAAGGCCACCACACATAGTTTCCTCAAATGTGCACCCCCACCCCCCTCATCATGACTCACAGTTATAGATAATAGTTTCTACTAATTGTACTCTAACCAAGAAATCAGAACACATTGGACCATTTTTCCTCTTATTCATGCCCTAAACCCCCAAAACACCCCCGTGAAATTTCTTACTCACCAGAGACATACCACAAAATAGATAAATATAATAGAGATATACCTTGTCTAAGGGTCAATATCTTATAATATCCTAAACTTATAATAGCTCATCCATGAGTTTTATTCCCAAGAATCATCGAGCCTCTAAGACAAAGGGTTGAAAAATAGTTCCCACCTATCATCTTCTATTTTTTTCATGCCTCATCATAAAAACAACCATGGATTCATGAAATTTGGACCAAAGGAATGGACTTACCATGAATTTTTCCCACTGAGATTCACAAAATAAACACTCTTCTAATCAAAGGACATGTTAATCTCAACTCTACATCATTAACTATAACCCCAGAAGGAAACTAGAGCAATAATCCCTAGATCATGACAAAATTGAAACATCATACATAATATCATACATCCATGGAAGAGCCAATAACTAGTCTATCGACCCTATTTTATCTATAACTCACTTCCCAAATCGCTTGGAACTAACTTACCCTTGGTTTCAAAGTACTAATGGTGACCCAAGATTGTCGTCACCTGAAGGAACACATGATTTTCCAACACATTCCCCCAACCTATATCTTTCCACAAATCAAGGTCAGTTCCATTTTTGTGCATCCAAACACCAAAGAAAAACCTAAGAACAACCTTCTTCATCTCAAGGTATATAACTGGTAAAAACCAAAGCCAACTCTCATTACCAAAACTGAAACATCAAGATGTCTCTTATCAGATATCATTCAACCTGAAACACTGATCATGTCATCAACTGACCACTTCCCCACTATGGTTCTCTGAGCCAAATGCTATAGTTCATGACCGCCATATTCTGGTGTTGGGAACATACACCATTAAAAAGGACCACCAGAAATTCAACTACAAATTCCACAACATACCCAATGCATTTTCCAACCCACTAATTCCAATCATCCACAAGAACATCATCCAACATTTCTATCCACCCTTCCCTTTGAAACCACCCTGATTAGACACACCCCCGTTGTCCATACATCAACTGAGGACAACTTGTTTCTTACTCAAAACTCATTTCCATTATTAGAAGAAACTTATAATCTCAAAACATCGGCCAAAGGTTTCTTACAAATGGCCATTTTCAATCGTTTTTCTAGGCCATGTTAGACCAATATAGAGTGCCTCATCCCAGAACACCCAACTCCCCTTGTGAGAACATTACCCCCTCACCCGGCCATAGAACCTTCTCACATAAGGAACATCACTATCATCCTATGTACCTACCATATTTTATCCCTGAATTTTGGTAAAATTACACTGTTATGGAAAAAAGTCATCTCAAACCATCATTATGCTCTACAATAATCATTGATCATTCCCTGATACAAGAATCATGGGTTTTCTAGAGAACTAACTCAAGCCTGATGATAATGATCATCTCGATCAACGAACACATATTAGGTCCACCTTTCCTTCCCCATGAAATATAGATTTTTACCTCACATATTTCTCATTGGAACCCTGATGCCACCATATCCAATCCATGGTCTACCCCACACATCCATGACTGACATACCACTCCCCATCATGGGATTTTAATTTTCACCACTTTACATATGAAATTATAGCAACCAGGGATCATGCTACAATCTCATTATGAACCCCAAAACATAGACATGGTCAGTAATATTTCACTAGAATAATAAAAAATCATCAATCGCTACCCATTACAGGCTTCCAAGAGTGACACACATGACATTTGTCGACATTTGTTTCATCTTGAGGACCTCACCTATTACCATCCAATGATGTGATTACCACTATAAATCTCCACACACATCGGTCCATGATCATAAACTCCAAGATGCCCCATATCCAACTGAAATTAATTCAGGTAGTAAGTTGTAATGATATATCACTCTCAGCATACCCAAGAAAGTTTCATGAAATTAGGCATGATCATCACTAACTCGTAGTCTGCTATGATGTATTTGAAGAATACCATCACAATTCATCCATTACATATGTCACCTCAACTGTTGGGACACCTTAACCAACCATAAATCTTCAGCTTCCCTACCCACAAGAATATCATCTACAATAAACCACCACCACTCGTGTGGGGCTTCAACCAAAATATTTTCCACCCTTCATTACCCTCTACTAAGAAGCCATCACCTAACATTCCATTTGAAACTACTATAATCTACCCACTCAAGTTATTCCAACATTGAGAATCACAACTAAAACACATTGATCCATCACACTAATCAAAAACCAAAGAGTCTCTCTAATAACCACACATCCCCCATCGGTTTCACAGAAAAAGATAGTCTCTTGTCCCAATACACCTATTCACCCATCCCAAATGGCATCATGGAATCCCATCAACCGCCCTCATCGATACCTCATCAGAGCCCTAGTGTACTCTCACTTTCCTATGAACATGCACTGATCTTGAATCTAGATAACATGATTCATACATCATCAAAGATAGACTCAACACTTACTTACATAACTAACCATGCCTCAGGGTTCTTTATCCTCATTGAATTCAAAAATTCTCAACATTACCCTCCAACATCCCAACCATTCATAAAAAAATACCAAATGTGTGACCACCCCTCACCCTAAGTGTCATCTACATAATAAAACCATACAACCAATCTTTTTTCCCTTTTCATATCTTCCCAAAATCAACATCAATTGTCACATCAACACCATTATAACTGTAGGACCAAACATCATAATGAGAAAGATCTTACAAAACTGACCTTATATAAAAGAATAAGAACTCAAGCTATTCCTTGAGAAATAAACCAAGCATAACCATACACCTTTCACCGAAACATGATGGTACATAATGTGAATCGATCGAATATATAAAGTACCCACCCTTTCTTTAAATACTATGGTACCTAAAAAATGTAATATCTTCCCTCTGGGTCACTGTAAATTTCCAAAAAAAACACTAATGTGTAACTATAACTAACGTCACATCTCCAGAACCATTTTATTTCCCACTTATCCCTCTTGGCCAGACCCACACTATAAAGAATTTTGTGTGTGCTACTGTCAAAGACCAAAACATACAACAATGCCTTAAACACCCAAAAACATCAATGACCTAGCTGATACTTTTCATGGGTCACCCTCAAAGTTAATGATATACCAAATCCCTAAACAAGATTCACATATATCAAAGGCCACTAGCTTTACTTCTAATCCACACACATCAAACCTCAAGAAACTCCAAGCTCGCGGGCAAAACTCTTACCCCCATTCCAAAACAAAATGTGTCTAACACATTGATGAAACCACTTACTCTAGGTTTCACACCATGGATACCCACACCCATACATTTTCACTATGATCCAAACATACACACTAGGGTCCAAAACAAAACTCACACAATCAAAAACCAAAAAAGGTTACCACACCCACATTTCCGAACAAAATCCCATATCCCAAATCATATGTCCCTTATGAGGGTACAATAGGGAACAACCCTATAACCACTCCCAAAAAACCAAATAAAGATGCATTACCCATAAACAATATCACAAACTAGGGAACTCTCAATGAACAAACCACTCATACAAATGGTCTGATCTCAAAACCAATGATACATGCACCAATATCCCTAAAGGTCCAATCATTTTCTCATTTCCTTTCATAATTAATCTTTAGCACTTTATAGATGGAGAATTCATATTTCAAAAACATCCTTTTCTTTAATCCCTAATATTTCAAAAAAATATAAACATTTTTTTAACCCAGTATTTCAAATATCTATCTCATTATTAAAATTTATATTTAAAAAACACACATTAACAAACCATTATTTGAATAAAAAATTTCAAATTATCAAATATGATTTCAATTTCACAAGTCAATCATAGTAAACATACAGATGTTGTATCAATCCTATATACCAGGCATGATTAACTAACCCACACACACAATTTTTCTATACCGGTCCAAGAGAAAAAACTTCATAAATTAATAACATCACATAAAAATTCACTACTCGGTATGAAATTATCGACCAAATATAAAATTAAAAAATAGAAAATCAATTCCCACCCCTCGAAACATGGGTTTTTCCTCATACATGGGGTTGTAGGCACCCATTAATGTGCTCATTACCAAGAAATAGAAAGATCTTAGAATCTTTTCTACCACACCCTAATAATAATACAAAAGAAACCACCTCTAATACAACTTTGTATCATCCAGAACTGATGGTCACTATAAATGGTGCCCCGATCTTGGTCGATACATGACCTTAGGTTCACCTCCTCATATTCCATAGGCTACCGAATAAAATCATAGGTCTATGTAGTTACATTGAGTATAACATACCCTTTTATAAGAGTAAAGGTATATTAAAAATAATATCAACAGATAAAAGAACCGGTAGAAACAATAGATGGATAACATACAGTAAGAGATGAAATGTAATTGAGTAACTCGTGATATAATAATATAATGGATACACTACATTTTATGTAGTCATATAGTACAACCTCCAATACCAAAACCATGAAATAACGTGATATAGGTCCTGAGTCCCAACCCAACATTGGAATCCCATGCTCCAACCCATCATCCCATGGACCAACCAACATCTAGGTCCATGTCCTGAACCTATTCTGGAAAAAAAATTAGCATCTTCTCGGGTACCCAAGTGCCATGGTGGCCCGAGTAGGATCTGAGTACAACTCATTAGGCCACCATCAACAATACCTAAAGTAATAAACAGTTTGTTCAATAGTGTATGAAGGTAATCAAGGTGAAATTAATAAGAAATAGAAAAAATTAAATCACGATTCACATCTAATTAGTTGTTAATAAACCGTTCTTATCTTTTAGGTTCCATAATTTTGAACAAACAAAAAAATAGGATCTGGTCATGTCAGGATCCTATACCAAAGCATAAAATGGGTTTCACTCACACTTTTAGTCATGAATGGGAATTTAATAACAAAATAATTTATCAACATACCTCAGATCCTTTTTCATGTAATCAATCCATGTCCATATGTTTGGGACCATAGAGCCCCAATCAGTCATCCCAAACCATTAAACTTTAGAAGCATAGAGCCTCATTTGGACATCCTAAACAATGAAACCATCAGTGGACAAGGAGCATCATTCTATCGTGACCCAAAACTGAGGAGCCTCTATCCCAAATTTAGGATAATAGATCCTTAGTTCGATATCTTAACTTGATAAATACATTAGTGGGTCCTAGAGCATTGTCCTAGCCTAAAACGTTTGATTAAATTCTCAGTCCAACACCCCACTCATTAAAATTTTCCCACAGACATGCTTCTCTAACCATTTTTCACATTTACCCATATATCATTTCAATTACTATGGTGAAAATGGGCATTTTAAACCAAATAATGTCATAAAATAAAAAAAAATACACTCATTTAAAATCATATTGAAGCCACCCATTAAAACACAAGTCTTAATATTTGAAAATATGAAACATGACCCAAGGATTTAATTTTTATTTATAACCATTCAAAATAGTCATTAAGAGTTTTCACAAAAAGGGGAAACATATACCAATTTCAAATAATCATTTCAAATCTAATAATAAATCCTCATTTCTAAATCCCTTTATGTAAAAATCACCTTTTAAAACATAATCCACATTCAACATAGTATATTCCCTCATTGAAAACCATTACCGGATCAGGATCAATAACATGTCATTTAAACCATTTCAACAACATACTATGAATTACACAAAAAATAGCATAAAACATTTAAATTTCCCCTTTAACCAAATACAATATACAAATTAACTATTAAAACCCACTCACATTCATAATTATCCTAACCTAACATTTACCAACTCATTCTACCATTTTCAAGGGTGCCATATACCCCATGAGTAGCCCCAGGTTCATTCTCACAACATCAATAAATCTAACATGGTCCATGAAAGGACTTGAACCTCAATATAAGGCCCAAATTACTTTACTTAACCAAAGGAATTATAATATAGAAAGTAATATAATTATAACAACTACATATGGATATAACTAATCAAGACTATGGGAAAATCCTTAAGAACACCTACCTCATGTCCATTGGAAACCTCTTGCTTAATCAAATCCATTAACTCAAAATAGAAAAATGTAAAATCCCTAAATTATAATCTACTATAAAAGTGAGGTTTTGGGGAATTATAAGGGTAAAATATAAATGATGAATCATAATCCATAAAATGTAATGAAAATGAGTTAAAATATTTCTAGGATATTTGATTCACACCAAACAAAACCCCAAATGCTTATGAAACAAGTGAGATGAACCCATGGAGTTTGAAGGATTTTGTGGTTCATCAACTTTAATATAGGGGGTTAAATGGTGTGAAAAATGCGTGAAGAAAGAAATAGGGTCTCGATGAAAAAATAGAAAAAAAAACCCACTTTAATGTGGCATAAGGTTTGGTCTTATGGTTTACCAAACTGTGTGCCAACAATGTAGTTCCCTCTATCCTAGTGTAAATTGAGTTTCACGGTTTCTATTTCCACCCACACATTTTTTAAAACCCTAAGATAACCATATGACTTCTATAGTCTAAGAGGGATATTCATCTGAACAGTCTCTTAGCCACCCTATATAGTTTACTCAATCGTGAACCCCCTTCATAAATCTTCATCGTTATGAAAAATAATTTTACCAAATATGTACCAACCATGCTCCCAGCACAGATTGGCCCATTTTCCTCTTTTTTGTAACATAAACCCCAGAACACCAACAAGACCTATCCTACTCACCAAAGACCTTCCATAAACAAAAAAAGTTTAATCCAGGACATAACATGTCTCATGGTTGGGATCATACAAGGTACATATTCCCTTTTGATATCCTAGAATGAATTGGAGTTGTGGTTTACCATTTAGAAATGGTACTTAGCCTTGGTAATGTACATGATGATTTCCATGTATCTTTTTTAACAACATACATTCTATACCTGACACATGTGCTCAAATAAAAATAAATATAATTAGATAAAGAGTTTTCATATTTTAAATGAACTATACATATTTAGAACACTATAGAACAAGTGTTGAGGAATCATATGAATCAGTTGGTAAAGGTACTTTGGAAAAATAATTTTATATAAAATGTGACATGGGAACCTCAAGAATATATGATGGAGAAAAACCCAAATATATTCATAAGGTGATTGTAACAACCTGAATATTTAGGAATAAAATTTCCTTTATTTTGACTTAATTAAATGTCTTATGGTTATAAAAACACATGGACTTATTTTATTATATCATATTGTATTTTAAATGACTGTTAAGTATATTTACTATTGATAATATAGTTTTTTAATAGTGACCACAAGACTAGTATAAATATAGGGTTTTGAAAAATCCTTATGACACAAACAAAAGAAGTTATGGCCTCAACCCATAGGATCATACCCTATGAATCCTATTTATATGAGCTTCTAAGGGAGATAAAATTTCTTTTATTTTCCCTAGACTAATCCCAAGATAATATCCAATGACTTAATCATGATAAAATCCATTTATAGGATATATTCAAGCTCATCGAGATCACACCCCAAATCATGTTCATCGAACGGCCCCATGAAATCCTCATCATCATGCACCTTAATCATAGAGAATATGCTATAGTAATGAAGGGATATGTATCAATACCATATCAATAATATTATTTACTTTACTTTGTATAGAATAACAAATATATTTTTCTTCCTATTGTTGTTACTTTGTAAATTATTTTTAAAGCATAAGTAGTGTTTTTGGTTAATATACAAATTTAATTATGAAATATATTTTTAATGAATTAATGTATTTTTGAAATAAATAATATTTTAATAAAATATTATTATTAAATAACATTTATTTAATATAAAATATTGTATAATTTTTATGTAGTCAAAACTAATTTTTATTAAGATTTGAAAACTTTTTTTTTTAAACCTGTCAATTTTCAATATATGTTAGTTTTTATTTTAAAAGTAAAAATTAACATATTCATAAAATTATTTAGATAAAATGAATATTATTTTTGGAATCAGGATGTAAAAATTATCAAATGTTCAATTTTTTAAACTTTTCTAAGATAGTCGAATTTTTGGGTAAAAAATAAATACCGTATAAATATATGGTGTGTTTTATGATATCATAATGGCTCAATAGTGATGTAATAAATACTATAAAAGGTATCATTGGACAAATATATTTATTTATATTAAATTAATTAAATTTTTAGTTTATTTGATTTATTTTATAAATCCTTAGTGAATCCTCCAAGACTTATAATATATTTTATGATTTTAAAATCATTTCCTTGAGAGTGTGACTCACCACCACATAAGCAAGGTAATTATTTTAATATGTTCGTACCTTGTACATATAAAATAATTTAATCCACTTCCATTTTCCAAAAACCATGTTCAAACCCATGAGGTGGTTTTTGGTTTTTAATATTTTATTATAAAGTGTCCAAAACCAAAATATTAAAGAAATTTCCCTCCTTTCCTATATAAATCCAAAAAATACCCCATTTATCTTAAATAAAACTCCTTTAATATCATACATAATACTCTCTATACTCCCTAGATTCCTCCCAAGGAGACTCCAAGATCCCAAGAAGCCTCTCCCAAGCCTTTGGAGTCACACATCCAAGTAAGGGATTTCTCTCTTCACATTTCCATTCATGCACTTATTTTATTTTATTATTATTAAATTACATTTTCATATGTTGGGATATATTATTACATGATTCCCTTACTTTTAATTTTATGTATAAATTATGGTATCTTCCTTTAACTCCCATTAATCTCCCCTATGATCCTTTAATCCCACCTGTTACTATGCCAAAATTACGTAAGGGATCTTCCGCCCATCTCCTTTATCAAGCATCCCTATTATGTTCTGTCTTAAAATTTCTATTTCCCTATGTTGGGATATGTTCTTAAATATTCTTCTTACATTCCATTTCATTTCTATGTGATTGGAGACCCTTTTTTTCTCTCATAAACCCATTTTATGAATTTCCATATGACGTTGTTATGCTGCCAAAATTGCACCACGATTTTCCATGCCAAGAAAATAGTGTAGTGAATATCTTACCAATTTATCTATCAAGGTGATTCACCTTTATAAACATACTCCTATATATTTGGGTCTTACATGTATTTATTCAACATTTATATATCATGGAATAAATTTATGATGTTGAATTAATCCATGTTATATGAACTATGTGGAACACTTATGCATGAGATTGAAATGTTTAAGAAGGGTGCGACCTGATAGCACTCCAATGAATTAGTTAATGTTTAGTATCATGATGCTACATATTATGATAGGGGTTTACCATATTCCTTTATGGTACTTTTTTACACCATGATGCCTTGGCAGTTTATCTTTGACTTGTATTTATGATGCAGTGTTTTAAGTTGCTGCCACATTTACCATGTTATGATTATCATGTTAAATTATGACTTATTATCCATGTTCCTTTATTAATTATTTATATTCCTTGTATAACATGTATTGTTATCCTCATGTTATTCTATGTTTACTCCCTTAATGTTATTTATATCTCACCCCTTTCTTATGTATGTCCTCAGGTTATCTCATGCAGTGTTAAATATGAAGGAATGTTGTAGTCATGTCAAAGAAGTTTTAAATAAAGAAGTTATTGTCATTCATGTTTTAAGTTATTATATAATGTTCCTAAACCCAAAGACACTAGACCTCTCTATATTCATAGTTGTATTAAGTGAAATTTTATGTAATAAATCATGTTTAAATATTAAATAAATAGCAAGGTTATTACAGTTAGTATAAGAGGGATGTTTAGTTATTTTTGGGATTAGTAATAGAAAACCTTAATAAAACCCCTTAGGGGTAAGATTAAGTGTACGAGAAAATCCATAATTTTTTGCGATTATATAGAAAGTGGTTTATCAATAAAATATATCCATTTTTGTATACTACAAGTGGATGTGGTTCTGGAATAGATTTACTTAGGAGTAACAAGTCTGATAAGGTGCTCAAGTCTTGACTCATGGTAACCTAGTACATGAAAATGGGCCTTATTGTGAACCTAGTTTGACATTACCTTGGTATATGCTTTGGTAAATTCATAAACTCGTTAAAAACCATTATTAAGGGAACAAAGAAAAAAATTACCATAGGAATATATGTTAGGAAGTAGATCTTGGATAACATAGACTAAAGCCTATAAATACATAAGTAAAGGAGATAAATATAATTAATAAGTTATCACTTTAATTTAATTTGATTTCACTTTATTTTTTTAACTATCTAAGATACTCATCCCTAATTTTCCTTTTATTTAACCAAAGGTCAGAAATATGAGGAATCGTGCTAACAACTAATATGAAGGGTAGTGTGAGGATTTCCCAAATGTGACACCCTACCAGATGGTAGTAGGAATCACAAATGGTGTCATGATAATCTCTTAGTTAACTCATGTTTTGAATAAAATCATATACCAGTAGGAGCGTCCAACCACCCTATGAGAGAGAAACCTGTAATCAAGATATTCATGTGATAAAGGACTTTTGCTTTCAGTGGATCATCTGATCCCTTAATCATGAAAAAATTGATCGATTCCATCGAAAATATCTTCTTTATCCTTCAATATTCTGAACAAGTGATTTTTCTTCAAGTTGTTTATCATATGGAGGGTGAAACTGATCAATATTGGACATTGATCAAGAATACAAAGCCTAAGGAAGTGATTGAAGTAATGGAGTAGAAGGAATTCTAGAAAATGTTTTCTAATAAATATTTTTCATGAACTGTCCATTTTAATATTGAAAGATATTTCCTTGTGATCAAGAAAAATGTTGACAAATATATTGGGGAATATGAGAACTTCAAAAGACTTTCACAATACACCTCCGATTTTTTCATTACCCCCGAATGCAAGGTTTTCCGCTTCTTTGGTGGGCTAAAACCTAGTCTACAGAAAGCATAATAAATGCATGAATTTGATATCTATGAAGAAATTTTCAGATTTACCCTCAAATTAGAGAAGGGGATCGATGAATCTGAGGGGTATCATTGAGATAAGAAGTAGAAAGTGGACTTTAATTCTGGAGTTCTGGTGAATAAATCTAGCAGTGCTAAGAAATTACAGCACCCCACTTGCCAAATGTGGGAAAAGAAACACTTCAGAAAATTGACTAAGTGGAAAAAGGAAATGATTTAGGTGGGGAAGGGAAGGAAACACGACCAATGATTACTGATAGGAGAAACCCTCCAATGTGATAGAGGAAAGGATCACCCTAGTTGACCCTCAATGTGTTGTTCATTTCTACAACTACAAGGAACTAGGGAACTTATCAAACCAGTTCCCTAATCCAATATTTTTTAAAGGCAACCAACAACCACCAAGGAAGAAAGGGAGAGCTTTTTCCATCACTGTTGTCGAAGTTAACCTCGACAATGAAGTGGCGATATGTACTCTAGTTATTAATTTAAGAATAGAGAACATACTTTTTATTCTAGTTCTAAACATTCTATTATATCACAAATGTTTAGTAGAACTATTAAAACACCACCATAAAGAATGAAAGTATAGATTTCAGTGAAGATAGAAAATGGATTTTATCCCATTAATATAATTCCTTCCCTATCACAATTTGTTGATTGAAATTATTAGAGAACCTTGTCATACTTCCCTTGGTGTAATTTGATACAATTCTGGTCATGGATTTTCTTTCCTTATGTAGAGCCAATTTAAATTCCATGTGAGAGGGAAATCACTCTCCATATGGTGAATTGACCTTCGATTCTATACAAGTGGAAGGAGGAGGATCAGTCTTATTTAGCACCATCATCTCAATAATTGATATTATTTCCATATGATAAAGAATATTTATCTCAAATGATTGAGTCTAAGGAAAGAACCATTCTCAAATACATCCCTTGTCATGACCTGAACCTACCAGTCTCGAGCCGCAACTACCCCAAGCCCGCCTCCATAGGACAAGGGCCGGTGACAAGCACCAAAGGCATAACAATCTTAGGGAGGCCTTTTCCTAAGTACCTGTAAACACACACATCCCACTTAATGCAGTAGTGCATATTCAAAAGAAAACCGAAGGACAAACAACTATAACCCAACCACATTCATGCATCAACTTCTAAATAGAGAAAAGTAAAGTGCTGAAAAGTACTGACAAGATAACTGAACAGTAAAGGGAAAAACATGTGCCCAACCAAAAAGGTGCCATAACCCAGCAATAGGTAAACAAAAGTAAACAGCTGGTGAGTCTCACACCTGAAAGTCCTACTACGACCACTAAACGCAGCCCAAGCTCCTGTGTCCTCTATGCTCCTCCGTAGTCTCGATCGACCTGTCCGTCATCTGAAAGGGAACACCAAGTGCAGGCAAATCCCAAGCAGGGGTGAGTATAAAGATACTCAGTAGGATGCCCCGAAATCTCAAGGGAGCAACAAAGGAGGTACTAAAATGGTGAGAAGTAGACAGAACAAAGAACACCGTAAGAGTACAATAGAGAGAGTGCAGCTCAACCCAACAAAAGAAAGGAAGTAGACTCATCCCAACTTGGAGGAGCTAGACACAGAAATCACGTGGCATACCCCGCATGTCTTCAACCTTCCTAGAAGGAGAGTAACTGAACCCAAGGAGTGGGAACAAAAATAGGGTGTATATATATATATGCTCAACAAGAAACCCAAACGAGTGCGTAAGGGGATCTCTATCTCCAAGATCAGGCCACGATAAGTCACCAATAGTTATAAGGGTAGCCATCACTAATGCCCTACAGTCTCGCACATTAAAGTTGCCTCATCGCTAAACTATACCACCAAAATTCCCGCTCTGGTAGTCATGGTGAAAAGCCACTAACTAGCCTCATAAAAAGGGGCTGAGTCTGAAAGAAGTCATTGGGTAACCCACTGCCCAGCCCAACTAGAGGGTAAACCCTAAAAGGTCGTCAGGTGACCCACTGTCCAGCCCTACTGGAGGGTAAACCATAAAAGGTCATCAGGTGACCCACTGCCCAGCCCTTCTGGAGGGTAAACCCTAAAGTTAATGGGTAACCCACTGCCCAGCCCCGCCGGAGGGTAAACCCTAAGGTCAATGGGTAACCCACTGCCCAGCCTCGCTGGAGGGTATACCCTGATACGTCGATGGGTAACCCATTGCCCAGCCCAGCTGGAGGGTAAACCCGGAACTGGCCCGATAACTCCGTGCTGCTCGTGATATCACTCAGTGTCACTAACATCGCTACCATGCGTTGGTTCGGAGTGCATCAAAGGAACCTCCGACAAATGCCCTTTCATGTTTCCACATTTAATGGGATCTAGAAAAATTCTCTGCATGCCTAAACATATTACACCATTGTAATCCTCATGGAAAAACATGCGAGATAGACTACTTACTCGCTGGAAACAGACTAATGAAGAAAAAGTTATTCAACACTGCTTTATGCCCATACGGCGTCTCGTGGGGCCCATGCCATAGTCTCGAAAGAGGTTGGGCGAATTGCTCCATCGCGATGCTCTCGGAAAAACACACCAAAATGACTACTCATTCGCCCCGAACGGACGTATGATGAAAAGTCGCAAAATGCTGCTCACAACTTAAAAGATGGCCCGTAGGGCCCACACCTCAACTCTATCTTCAACACCTGAAACCACCCCAGTCTATATCATCTTGATGTCAGGGTCATAATGCCACTGACGGCGCCTTAAACGGACTCCGGATGTGTTCGCGCCATCTGAAAGAAGAATCTCGGTGAGGTACTTAATGAGCATGTCGTGCCACCGAGCCCCCGTCTCGGGCATTTAAAATCCCCAAGACCATATGAAAATCTCCCTCTTGAGCCGAGGATTGCACTTCCATAGACGTCATAAAAAACTGACACCCATAGTGGAAGTTATGGGTGTCCGAAGACAGGGGAAATCCCCTTTGGGCTGGACCAGCCCGGTCCTACCGGTCCACCCGGCCTAGGCCGGCCCGCGCCGGCTGGCCCGGCCCGGAACGCCCGCTCGCGGGTCTTCCGTCCGGCCCGGCCGCTGACCCATGGTCCAACACGCTGACCGAAACTCATGGTCGGTCGCTGTCCCATGCGAAGACCCGCCTTCGGCGGGTCTCGATCCCCCGCTCGGGGTCGCGCGCCGTGACCCTCATCGCACCCCGCACCGGCGACCTCCGCCGTAGACGCCCGCCGCACCGCCTGGGAGCCACACCGCGCCACCTAGGAGCCCACCACTGCCGCCTGGGAGCCTGCCGCCACACTGCCATCTCGGACCACCTGAAGCCCGCCACGCCGGCCGCCAGAAACCCCTGGAACCACCGGAAAAAAGAAAGAATTTGGCTGGAAAACATCCCAGGGCCACCTCAGGCGCCCTGAAACTCAGATTTTTGATCCAAGAAGAGATTTGGTAAGATTATATTGAATCCTATTCAATTATGATCTTCGGTCGATGATTGGAAAGCATTTAAATGCAATGAATTTCATTTTAAGAGGTTGTAGGAATAAAAAAATGAAAATACATGAGCCTACCTCGCAGGGAGTAGCCCGTAGCTTCATGAACGGTCTGTCAGAGCTGCCATCGAATTGCCAGAGAGGAGGAGGAGATTGTGGGAGGTTGCTCCTTAATTGATAGAGATTTTTCCTGGGAGAGGCAAGGGGGGAGAAGGAGGAGGGGGGAGAAGTGTTTAAGTAGAGAAACACTTAAACCCTCACCAGTAGGCCCCGTACCCGAACTTTTGGTGGGGTCGGGGTTAAGCTGCCTCTATGGTAAAAACCACGTTCTAAGCGCAATGGTTGTCTCGAAATTTTAATCCGAGCCTCCGTTAAAAAGTTAAAAAGTTCACGCCCGGGGGCCGCCAAATTACTAAAACGCCCCTGATGGCGTTTTCCACAAAAGGGTCGCGCCCGTGAATGTACACCCCTCCTAGGGTAAACGGCATGCTCCGAACTCAACGGTGCCCTCGGTTTTCCCATCTGAGCCACTGTTTAGGAGTTATTCTATTTATTTGGTGTGTCTAGTGTGAATGCACTTAAAATTTAATTTCGGCCACACCAGAGCTCGAAATCACACGCCGTCTGAACACCCTGCTATGGAATAACCTCAAGAAATTTTCAAAGTCTTACAGGCTCAAAATCCGGGTTCTTACATCATTCCCTCCTTCATGTATTTCATCCTTGAAAAAAAAAACTACAAAAACAACTTGGGATACTGAGCCCGCATCTGGCTCTCCCATTCCCAGGTGCTCTCATGCACCCTCTCGTGCTGCCACATCACACAAACCAAAGGAACGGTCCATCCACGCAGTGTCCGCTCCTGCCGGTCCTCAATCTCCACCAGGTGCTCCGCAAAGGTGGCTTCATCCTCGATGTCCATCTCTCCCCAGTCGATAACGTGCATGGGGTCCTACACGTATTTCCTCAATTGTGACACATGGAAGACATCATACACCCTCTCCAGCTGTGGGGGTAGAGCAAGATGGTAGGCCACCTTAACGACCCTGCGCACCATCTCAAAGGTCCCAATGAACCTCGGAGATAGCTTGCCTCCCCGGTCGAACCTCTGTGTCCCACGCCACGGAGAGACTCTCAAAAAGACATAGTCCCCCTGCTCAAACTCCAAAGGCCTGCGACGATGATATGTGTAGGACTTCTGTCTTCTATGAGCCATCCTCATCCGCTCACGAATGACCTGCACCTTCTCCATCATCACCTGCACCAACTTTGGGCCCATGAGGGAGGTCTCTCTAACCTTTGTCCAGCACAACGGTGACCTACAGGGTATCCCGTAGAGGGCCTCAAAATGTTTCATGCCGATAGTAGAGTGGTAACTGTAGTTGTATGTGAACTTCACCAAGGGCAGGTGATCCTCCCAGCTCAGGCCAAAGTCTAACATGCACACCCTAAGCATATCCTCCAATACCTGGATAGTGCGCTATGTCTACCCTTCGGTCTAGGGGTGAAAAGCTGTACTCATCTGCAGTTGAGTCCCAAATGCCTCCTACAAGCCTTGCCGCAATCGCGACGTAAACCACACGTTATGGTCGGAGACGATTGTCGAGGGTACTCCATGAAGGCGGACAATCTCCCGAATATACAGCTTCCCTAGACTCTCCACCAAACTCTGCTCCCTGATGGTAAGGAAGTGTGCTGACTTCGTGAGTCGATCCACTATCACCCAAATGGAGTCATGGCCCTTTGCTGTACGTGGAGGCCCTGTGACGAAGTCCATAGATATTCCATCCCACTTCCACTCTGGGATATCAAGGGGCTGCAACAACCCTGCCGGAACCTGATTCTCTGCCTTCACCTGCTAATAGGTAAGACACCAAGAAATGAACTCAGCTACGCTCCACTTCATGACAGACCACCAAAACTTCCGCTGAAGGTCTCTGTACATATTCCCCAAACCGGGATGTACAGCCAAGGGAGAAGTTTGGAACTTCTGCATCACCTCCTCCCACATCTCCACTGGTACTACAGATCGCCCCTGGAACAGGATCTCATGATTCCCTCCTTCAGAATACCCATCGGGTGCATCGCCCGTGGATATCTGATCACGCAGTACCTCGCTGTCGACATCCCCCAACTGTGACTCTCTCACACGCTCAAGGAGCGAAGGAGTCAACACCATCGATTGTAGGAAAGTCGTACCCTCCTGCTCCACCAAGTTCAGTCGTAGGGAAGCCAACTACTCTGAAGCTTCCCACACTAAATGAGCCTGGTACTTCCTCCTAAGGGCATCTTCTACTATGTTTCCCTTCCCCAGAGTGTAGACTATCTCAAAATCATAGTTCTGCAGAAACTCCAGCCAGTGCCTCTGCCACAGATTCAAATCCCTCTGAGTAAAGATGTACTTGAGGCTCTCGTGGTCTGAGTAGACCACAAAATGCTCACCTAGAAGGTAGTGTCTCCATAACCTCAAGGAAAAGACCACCACTGCCAGATCCAAATCGCGAGTCGCATAATTCTGCTCATGGGGCCTCAACTGCCTCGACCCATATGCAATCACTGCCCGCTGCTGCATCATCATGCACCCGAGCCTATCTCATTAAGCTTCGCAGTACACCATGAACTCAACGCCCTCCTCTGGAAGCCTCAACACTGGAGCACTATTCAGCCGCTATCTCAACTCCTCGAAGGCCTTCTGGAACTGATCAGTCCATGTGAACGGTCATCCCTTCCATTTCAATGCAGTCAAAGGGGTAGAAATCCTGGAGAAATCTTCCACAAACCTCCTGTAGTACCCTGCCAAACCAAGGAAGCTCCGCACCTCTAATGCATTCTTGGGTGGATCCCAAGAAAGCACTACCTCTACCTTTTCAGGATCTATGGCCAATCCCTACTCTATAATGACATGCCCTAGAAAGTGAACCTCATGAATCCAGAACTGACACTTCGAGAGCTTCCCATATAGCTGGTTCTCTCAGAGTAAGTCTAAGACCATCCTCAAATTCTCTATGTACTCCTCTTCCGTCATAGAGTAGATGAGTATTTCTTCAATAAAGAAAACCACAAACTGGTCCAAGTACGGCTGGAAGATCTGGTTCATTAAGGTCATGAAAATGGTGGGGGAATTCTTCATGCCAAAGGGAATCACCCGAAACTCGTAATGCCCATATCGACAATGGAAAGCCAACTTCGGGATTTCAGCCTCACGAACCTGCAACTGGTGGTAGCCAGATCGAAGATCAATCTTGGGGAACCACTTCTCACCTCTCAACTGGTCGAAGAGGTCATCGATCCTCGACAAAGGGTACTTGTTCTTTATCGTGGCCTGATTAAGGTGATGATAATCCACACAAAGTCGCAGACTCCCATTTGCCTTTTTCACAAACAAAACTGGAGTTGCCCAAGGGGACACACTAGGCCTGATGAATCCCTTCTCACAAAGGTCATCCAGCTAAAGTCGTAGCTCCTGAAGCTCTTTGGGTGCCATCCGATAAGCCACACACGATATCGGGGTAGTCCCCAGCTGCAAGTCAATGCAGAACTCCATATCTCGCCTCAAAGGTAGTCCCGTGACATCCTCGGGAAAGACATCCATGTAGTCCTCTACAATGGTATGGATCCAGGTGCTTGTAGCATCTGCTGCTCCGAGAGACATTCTCGCCAACTGGTGAGAAAAAGGTCATGGTATCCTGCTCATAGTACTCATCTGCTCTGCCATGAGGTCGCATTCACCTATAATGGTGAACCTCGTCCCATCAGTGTGTACGAATCTGACTCGTCTGCTCAAGGAAGGGTCTCCTCGACTGAGGCTCTGCCCTCTGCCACATGCCTGCTACTGAAGACTCTACTCTGAAGCAGCCACTTCTAGGCCCTGCCAGCTGGCGTCCCTCAGACAAGAATCTCTCTGTCATGAGCACCTGCTCTAGCACCCAGGCATAAGTAGGGATGCACAGGGGTACTACACTAGCACGGATCTCCCTATGAAGACCCTTCTCAAACTTTCGTGCTCGGAAGTAACTATTGCGGATCATATCCTGCGAGTAGCATGTCAGATCGGTAAACCAGGCTGAGTACAACACCATGGTCACCCCCCTGCTTTATCTCTAGAATCTCCTATATTCGAATGGAGCGTAAACAATAGGGGGAGTACTCATCACGAAAGAGCTGGTGGAAGTTATCCCAAGTGAGAGACGACTCATCGTGGGTTTGCGTAACCAACCCCCACCAATGCTCGGTCATCCTGACGAAAAGGCTAGCAGCTAGGGCTACCATCTGGTCCACTGGTGTTTTTACTAGCCTAAAAAGTAGGTCCAAGTAATCTAGCCAGTCTTCCACTGTCTGGGGATCCGGGTCCCTACAGAACTTCTGCGACCGCTGACGCTGGAAGTCTCGGAGCGCACTCAGCCTGAGCTCAACCTCGGCCTGTGTTGCCAGTATTAACTGCTGCTCTCCAGGTGGAGGGGATACTGCTAAATCATTGGGTGGAAGGGGATCACATGAGGGTCCCTAAACTGACACCTCATCGCTCTCCAGGTCATCATCACGAACTGGAGAGGGTAACCTGGCTGGCTGCTATCATGGGGGAATCCTGAAAATTATCAAGGATTACCACGATCAAAAGAGAATATATATATAACAGTAATCACAAAGGGGAGATGACTCAACAAGGACACTAAAAGACTCAATCCTACCGGATGCATGTTCCAAAGTTCCCTGCAACAAATGTCTCAACGTGTCGAGTCGACAAGTGGGTTAGAAGGTTCCTGGTGAATGGATATGTCGGCCGCTCGTACCATCACTGGAATCCCTAGCCTGAGAGCCTCTCTCGAGACACGTCAACACTATTTCCCTAAATCCCAACCAATTCCTTTTTAGGGATGTCAGAACAATGCTCCAATGAACGAACCACCTCTGATATCACTTTGTCACGACCCAAAACTACCGGTCTCGAGCCACAACTACCCCAAGCCCGCCTCCATAGTCCAGGGGCTAGCGACAAGTACCGAAGGCGTAACAATCTCGGGGAGGCCTTTACCTAAGTACCTGTACAAACACACACAACCCACTCGATGTAGAAGTGTAGAGTCAAAAGAAAACTGAAGGACAAACAACTATAACCCAACCACAGTCATGAATCAACTTCTAAAAAGAGAAAAGTAAAGTGCTGAAAAGTATTGACAAGATAACTGAATAGTAAAGGGAAAAACACACGCCCAACCAGAAAGGTTCCACAACCCAGCAACAGGTAAACAAAAGTAAACAGCTGGTGAGTCTCACACCTGAAAGTCCTACTACGACCACTGAATGCTGCCCAAGATCCTGTGTCCTCTACGCTACTCTGTAGTCTCAATCGACCTGTCCATCATTTTCAAGGGCACACCAAGTGCAGGAAAAGCCCAAGAAGGGGTGAGTATAAAGATACTCAGTAGGATGCCCCGAAATCTCGAGGGAGAAACAAAGTAGGTACTAAAATGGTGAGCAGTAGACAGAAAAATGAATAATGTAAGAGTACAATAGAGAGAGTGCAGCTCAACCCAACAAAATAAAGGAAGTAGACTCGTCCCAACCAAGTGTATCTAGACATGGAAAGCACCTGGCATACCTCGCATGTCTTCGCCCTTCCTAGAAAGAGAGTAACTGAACCTAAGGAGTGGGAACAAAAATAGGGTGTATATATATATATATGCTCAACAAGAAACCCAAACAAGTGCGTAAGTGGATCTCCATCTCCAAGCTCAACCCAGGATAAGTCACCAATAGTTCTAAGGGTTTCCATCACGGATGCCCAATAGTCCCGCACATCAAAGCTGCCTCATCGCTAACTCGTGCCACCAAAATTCCCGCTCCGGTATTCACAGAGAAAATCCAATGACTAGCCTCATTAAAAGGGCCTGAGTCTGAAAGAAGTCATCGAGTAACCCATTGCCCAGCCCAACTGGAGGGTAAACCCCAAAAGGTCATCAGGTGACCCACTACCCAGACTTGCTAGAGGGTAAACCATAAAAATCCGTCGGGTGACCCACTGCCCAGCCCTGCTAGAGGGTAAACCCTAAAGTCAATGGGTAACCCACTGCCCAGCTCCGCCGAAGGGTAAAACCTAAGGTCAATGGGTAACCCACTGCTCAGCCTCACTGGAGGGTATACCCTAATACGCCAGTGGGTAACCCACTTCCCAGCCCCGCTGGAAGGTAAACCCGAAACTGGCCTGATAACTCCTCGCTGACCATGCCATCGTTGGGTGTCACTAACATCGCTACCTTGCATTGGTTCAGAGTGCATCAAAGGAATCTCCAAAAAACTCCCTTTCATGTTTCTACATTTAATGAGATCTCAAAAGAGGCTTTGTACACCCAAACATATTACACCGTTGTAATCCTTGCGGAAAAACACGCGAGATGGACAACTTACTCACTGGAAACGGACTCCCGATGAAAAAGTTATTCAACACCACTTTATGCCCATACGACATCTCGTGGGGCCCACAAATCAGTCCCAAAAGAGGTCAGGAGAACTACTCCATCGTGATGCTCTCAGAAAAACACCCCAAAACGACTACTCATTCGCCCCGAACGGACGTCTCATGAAAAGTCGCAAAACGCTGATCACTGCTTAAAAGACGGTCTATGGGGCCCATGCCTTAAATCCATATTCAATGTATAAAACCACCCCAGTCTAAATTGTCTCGATTTCGGGGTCACAACACTGCTGATGGCGCCATAAACAGACTCTGGATGTGTTCGCGTCATCCAAAAGAAGAATCCCAGCGAGGTACTTAACGAGCGTGTTGTGCCATCGAGACCCCATCTCAGAAATTTAAAAATCCCCAAGACCATCTCAAAATATTAGTCTCAAGCCAATGATTTCACTGCCGTAGACGGCACGCAAAACAGACACCAGTAGTGGAAGTTACGGGTGTCCGAAGGCAGGGGGAAATCCCCTTTGGGCTGGACCGGCCCGGTCCAGCCAGCCCGCGCCAGCCGGCCCTGCCCGGAGCGCCGACCTGTGGGTATTCCACATGGCCCGGCCTCTGACCCGAGGTCCACCACACCAACTATCCCTCATGGTGAGTCATTGTCCCACGAGGAGACCCGCCTTCGGCGGGTCTCGGTCCCCCGCTCGGGGTTGTGCGTCGCGACCCTCGTCGCACCCCACACCGATGACCTCCGCCGTAGATGCCCACCGCGCCGCCTGGGAGCCCACCGCCATTACCTAGGAGCTGCACCATGACACCTAGGAGCCTTCCACCACCGCCTGGGAGCCCGCTATCGTGCCACCGTCCCGGACCGCCTGAAGCCTGCCGCGCCGGCCGCCGGAAACCCCTGGAACCACCGGAAAAAAATAATTTGGCCGAAAAACTTCCCAGGACCACCCCAGGTGCCCCAGGACTTGGAGTTTCAATCCGATAAGAGAGTTGGAAAGCTTGGATCGAATCCTACGCAACTATGGCCTTCAATTGATGATTGGACTTCATTTCGACACAATGAATTGCATTTGAAGAGGTTGCAGGAGTAAAAAAATGAAAATACACGAGCCTACCTCACAGGGCGTAGCCCGTAGCTTCACGAATGGTCTGCCAGAGCCACCACCTCCTTGCTGAAGAGGAGGAGGAGCTTGAGGGAGTTTTCTCCTTAGTTGAGAGAGATTTCACCAGGGAGAGGCAAGGGAGAAGAAGGAGAAGGTAGAAGTGTTAAAGTAGAGAAACACTTAAACCCCCGCCAGTAGGCCTCGTACCCGAACTTACGACGGGGTCAGGGTTAAGCCACCTCTAGTGTAAAAACCACATTCTGAGAACAACGGTGGTCTCGAAATTTTAATCTAAGCCTCCATTTAGAAGTTAAAAAGTTCACGCCCGAGGGCTGCCAAATTATGAAAACTCCCCTGATGGCATTTTCCACAGAAGGGTCGCGTCCGAGAATGTTACACCCATCCTAGGGTAAACGGCATGATATGGACTCAATGGTGCCCTTGGTTTTCCTATCCAAGCAACCATTTATGAGTTATTCTGTTTATTTGTGGTGTATAGTGTGAACGCACTTAAAATTTAATTCTGACCACACCGGGGCTCAGAATCACACGTCGTCTGAACACCCTGCTCTGGAATAACATCAAGAAAATTTCAAAGTCTTACAGGCTCAAAACCCAGGTTCTTACATCCCTATTGTGAGGGAATACATTGATGTGTTTCCTAATAAATTTGTTTTCCTTCTTCCTATCTAAGAGGTAGAATTTTTGATCGAGCTTATACTTAAGGAATTGCCAATATCCAAGACTCCTTATAGGATGGTTGTTGTGGAGCTTGAGAAAATAAATAAAAAACTACTGGAGAATATGGATAAAGAGTTTATACACCCAGGTGCTTCACCATGGGGTGCACTAGTTCTCTTCATTAAGAAGAAGGATGGTTCAATGTGCCTTTTCATTGATTATCATGAGCTCAACAAAATCATGATAAAGAAAACGTATCCTTTGGCCCAAATTGATGACTTGTTCGATCAGCTACATAGATCACAATACATATACAAGGTGGATCTACAATCTGGATATTACCAAGTAAGGGTGAAGAAGAAAGATATCCCCAAGACTATTTTCGTACAATTTATGGGCCCTATGAGTTCATAGTGATTCCTTTTGGACTCACTAATTCCCCAGAAATCTTCATGGACATGCTAAATAGAGTCTTTAGAGATTACCTGGAAAAATTTTTGATAGTCTTTATAGATGATATTATAATATACTAAAAAACTAAGGAGGAACATGAGGTGCATTTGAACACTGTGATAGAGACATTTTGAAAGGATAAGCTCTATAAAATGTAAAAAAACGTGTGATTTCTGGTTGAATGAAGTCTCATTCATGGGGAATACGAGAAAATAAATGAAATATTTGTGGATCCTTCTAAGAAAAAAGAACTTGAGGGATGGACGAGGCCAAAATCTATGATATATATCCATATCTTACTTGGGTTATGTGGATATTATCTCTGATTTTTGAGAAATTTCTTGTGATTGTCCACCCCTCTTACCAAGCTAACTCAGAAGGGTGTCAAATTTTCTTGGAATTATTAATGTGAAGAAAGCTTCATGGAGTTGAAAAGGAGGCTTGTCACTGCCCCTGTTCTCACACTACCCACATGTAGGGAACATTTTATAATCTTCAACGATGCTTCAAAGAAGTATTGGAATGTGTATTGATAGAAAATGACAAATTCATTTCCTACACCTCAAGGTAGATGAAAATCATGAGAAAGACTATCCCATGCATGATCTAGAGTTAGAAACTATGATATTTTCATTAAAAATATGGTGAAATTATCTCTTTGGGAGGAAGTTTGAAATATATACGAATCACAAAAATATAAAATATATATTCATATTGAAATATATGAATATGCGCCAATGAAAATGGTTAGAGCTCATCAAGGATTACGAATGCTCTATCCACTACCATCTTTGGAAAGACAATAAGGTGGTGGATGTTCTAAGTATAAAGGACCCAGCAGTTTTATCATTGATGAGAATTGAAAAGGATATAATATTATTATATTTAAAGAATATGAACATGGGAATCATAAATAAAGTAACATCATCAATTCGTTCACAAATGATTGTTTAACTGTCTCTTTTAGAAAGGTTAAATGATACTCAAAAAGATTATGTAAGTATTTTGAAGAAAGTGGAAAATATTTGAAAAGGGAAATCCTTGGAGTTCAATGTAAATGAAGAATTAATTGTGATATTTTTTCCAAGACTATGTGTTCTATAAAATCTTGATTTAAAGAAATAAATTTTGAATGATGCACATAGTTCAACGTTCTCCATTCACCTAGGAAATGCAAAGATGTATTGAGATGTTCAAGAGCACTGTTAGTGGGATAACATGAAGAAGGAGATAACTGAATATAAATCAAAGTGGCTAGTATATCAGAAAGTGAAGGCTGAATGGCAGAAGTCTAAGGGGATAATGAAACCATTACCCATACCAACATGAAAATGGGGAAACATCACCATGGACTTTGTCACTAGACTTCTAAATACATCCAAGGGAAACAATGCTATATTGGTTGATGTGGATCATCTTATAAAGACTAATCACTTTATCATGATTCAGGTGTATTTCTCATTGGATCAATTTACATTGATATACATCAGATAAGTGGTAAGGATACATGGATTTCCACTATCAATTGTGTCTGATTGAGATCCAATATTCACCTATAAGTTTTAGAAAAGTCTCCAGTATGCTCTAAACACTGAGCTGAATTTTAGTATGGCTTATCACCCTCAAATTGATGGCCAATCTGAGTGTATTGTCCAAACACTTGAGAACATGTTGAGAGCTTTCTTGATTTACTTCAAAGGTGTATGGGACCAACATCTTTCTTTGTTGGAGTTCTCTTACCGCAACAGTTTCCACTCAAAAATCAAAATGGATCCTTATTAATCCCTTTATGGTAAGAGTTGCAGAACACTGGCATGTTGGGATGAAGTTGGGGAATAAAAACTTCTTGGTCCGAGAATGGTTGAAGAAATTGTGGAGAAGGTTAAGACCATCCAACAGCACATTAAAGATACTCAAGTTCGACAAAAGATCTATGCTGAAAATCATCTATGAGACCTAGATTTTCATGTTGGAGACATGGTTTTCCTCTGCATATCTCTATAGAAATGATTGATGAGATTTGGGAATAAGGGAAATTTTATTCCAAGGTACATTGGAACTTTTGAGATCCTTGATCACATTGGAGTAGTGGTCTATTAACTAGTACACCCAACGAACCTATCTCAAGTGCATGATGTATTCCATGTATCCCTTTTAAGGAAGTACACACCATACCCCTCACATTTACTCAATCCGAAGGTGGTACCATTGGATAATTATATTCTTATCAGGAGAATTCGGTGAAGATATTAGACCATGGAGAAAAAGTTTTAAGAAATAATAAAATTCCCCTCATCAAAGTATTGTGGAACAACCACAAGTTTAAAGAAGAAACCTGGGAACCATAGGAGGTGATGAAGTAGAGTTTCCCTCATCTATTTTAATTTGGGAAAAGAAAATTTCAAGGGTGAAATTTCTTAAGGCGGGAAGGTTGTAACAACCCGAACATTTATAAATATAATTCCCTTTATTTTGACATAATTAAATGTCTTGTGGTTCTAGAAAACACATTAACTTATTTTATAATATCCATTTGGATTTTAAATGATAATTAGGTATCTTTACCATTGATAATATATTAATTTAATAGTGATCACATGACTAGTATAAATATAGGGTTTTAAAAAATACTTTTTATAGAGACAAATGAAGTGATGGCCTCAACCAGTAGGATCATACCCTATGAAGCCCATTTATCAGAGAATATAAGGGAGATATCATTTCTGGTATTTTCCCTAAACCAAGACCAATCTAAGATCTAACAACTTAAGCAAGAGAGAAACCATTTATGGAAGAATTTCAGGCTCATCGAGATCAAGGCCCAAACCATGTTCATTGAACGGCCCCATGAAATCCCCACTATTGCACACCTTACTCTTAGGGTATATGATGGTGTAATAAAGGGATATGTATCAAAACCCTATTAATAAGATTATGTATATTATTTTTTCTATAATAATAAATATATTTTTCTTCTTATTATTATTACATTGTAAATGATTTTTAAAGAACAAGTAATATTTTTGGTCAATATTCAAATTCAATTAAGAAATATATTTTTATGAATTAATTTATTTTCTAAAAAAATAATATTTTAATAAAAAAATTATTATTAATTAAATTTTATTAAATATAAATTATCATATAATTTTTATGAAGTTGAAAGTAATTTTTATTAAGATTTGAAAACTATTTTTATCAAAACCCGTCAATTTTCAATAAATGTCATTTTTTATTTTAAAAGTAAAAATTAACATATTTATAAATTTATTTCAATAAAATGAATATTATTTTTGGAATCAGGATGTTGAAATTATCTAATAGTGTATTTTTCATAATTTTCTGAGATAGTTGAATTTTTGGGTAAGAATTAAATACCGTATAAATATACGGTGTGTTTTATGACATCATAATAGCCTAATAATGATGTAATAAATACAATAAAAGGTTTAATCATCCAAATATATGTTTTTAATGTAAAATAATGAAATTTTTGGTCAATTTTATTTATTTTAGGAAGCCTTAGTGAATCATCGAAGACTTATAATAAATTTTAAGATTTTAAAATCAATTCCTTGAGAGTGTGACTCACCTCCACATAAGAAAGGGAATTATTTTAATATGTTAGTCCATTGTCATTATAAAATTATAAAATCCAATAATTTTTTCCAAAAAATATGGGAAAAATCATGTTATGGTTTGTGGTTTTGAATATTTTATTATGAAGTGTCCAAACCCAAAATAATACAGAAATCCCCCTCCTTTCCTATATAAACTCATCCAAGTTTCCATTTCTCTTCACTAAAACTACTTCAAGCTCATCAAAACTCTTTTATATACTCTCTATATTCCTCCAAAGGTTCCCCAAGGCTCCCAAGAATCTTATCCCAATCCTTTGGTGTCATACATCCAAGTAAGGGATTTCTCTCTTCATATTTTCATTCAAGAACTTCTTTTTATATTATGCTTCTTAAATTCTATTTTCATATATTGGGATATTATGTTCCATGATCCCATTACTATACATTTGATTTATAAATGATGTTATATTCCTTTCACTCTAATTAATCTCCCATATGATCCTTTAATCCCACCTGTTACTATGATGAAATTTTGTAAGGGGTCTTCCACCTGTCTCCTTTATCAAGAAAACCTTTTATGTTATGTCTTATAATTTTATTTTTCCTATGTTGGGATATGTTTGTAAATATTCCTATTACTATCCATTTAATGTATGCTTTATGGGATATACGTTTCTCTCTCATCAACAAATTTTATGAATTTCTATATGATTTCATTATGCTTTTGAAATTTCACCCTAATTTTCCATGCCAAGATAATGGTGTAGTGAATACTATATGCATTTCTCTATCAAGGGTATTCACCTTTATGAATATACTATTACTGATTTGGGACATACATGTATTTATTCCACATTTATATATTATATAATATAGTTATGATGTTGAATGAATCCATGTTATATGGTCTATGTGGCACACTTAAGCATGAGATTGAAATGTTTATGAAGGGTGTGCCCTGATGGAACTCCAATGCAATGGGTAATGTTTAGTAACATGATATTCCATGTTGGGATGGGGTCTAACTAATTCCTTTATGGGAATTTTTTCCACCATGGGGTATTCACAGTTTATATTTTACTTTTTTTATGATATAGTGTTTTAAGTTGTTTCCACATTTCCCATGTTATGATTATCATGATAAATCATGCCTTATTATTCATGTTCCTTTATTCCTTGTTGATATTCCTGGTCTAACAAGTATTTTTATCCCCATGTTATGCCATTTTTACTCCCTTACTAGGATTTATAGCTCACCCCTTTCTTATGTATGTTATCAGGTTATCCCATGCAGTGTTAAGTATGAATAAATGTTGTGGTCATGTCGAAGAAGTTTTCAACAAAGATGTTGTTGTATTTCATGTTTTATGTTGTTATGTAATGTTCCTAAACTCAAAATACACTAGACCTGTTGATCTTTAGATTTTTATTAAGTGAAATTTGATGTAATAAATCATTTTTAAAAATGAAATAAATATCAGGGTTGTTATAGTGACATAATATAAATTTTTATGATTATATTTTTTGATGGTGGGAGGAATGTAACACCCCATGATATTAAAGTATATCTTTTTTAAATAAATTTAATCTCTTAAATTATGTATGTTGCATACAAAACTAAGTTTAAAAAAACCATAATCTATTATTATGTAACCATTAAAATCTTCACATTAAAAATGAGGGTTATGAAATGGACTAACTAAATTATAAAATTTCTATGGTTAATATATTCATAAAGTAAATTCATTGGTTATGAATGAAAAGTGATTTGAATTTAAAGGAAATGTTTTTTTGAAAAACATTTTTTATTCACATAATATATTTATATCATAATAGATTGAATTTTTAAATTTGTGAAGTATTTTAGTGAACTTTAAATATTATATATTCATTCATTTTTTTAAAATTCATCTAGTGTTTTTTCGTGGCATGTGATGAGAATAAATCCAGTTTTACGTATAAAAATGAATTTTTTTAAGATATTTATATCATGATTTATACACTTATTTTGAAAATAATTTCATCCATTTATAAATATTTAATTTAAAAAATGGATTACATATTTGGATCTAGGGGTAAATTTTGGTAATTATGAACCTTTTATTTTTAGCCATTTTGAATAGTAACTGCAGACAAATTTATCACCTCAGTAAACAGTGAATCTGGTTAATATAGGCTCAAACTAAGTGATAAGAGCAAAATATTTTGGCCTTCTTATTGGATTAATATAATTTTACCCATAACACCCCAATCTAAAAATTTAATTTTTTAATGCACTCACTTCCAAGAAAAGAATCATTATAATATTTAAATCAATAAAAGATACAAAAGTCACCCTATTAGTTTCAAGTATCTATTATGTGTCCACATAGGGAAAAAAATTAAATGAATGAAAATAAATTTATATTTTGAGATTAATGAAATTATTTTCATGATATAAAATTATTTCTAATTTTTATAAATTATATAATTACCTTAAATGTTTGTAAAACACTAATATTTTATTTAATAAATTAACAAAAAAAGAAAATAATTGATTTTAAAAATAATAATAGTTATATAATTTGAACAAGTTAATGATACCAAAAAAATTTATAGATAATTGTGAAATATTATATATTTTTTATGTTATTATATTCTAATTTCTCTTTTTCTTGATGTATTTGAAGTCAAATTAAATGAAAAGTGTAAAAATTGAAATTAATGACAACTTATCAAAATAATATTTTATTAAATTATTTTAAAAAAAATTAATATCATAAAATAGTAAAAGAGTAGTGATATATTGTCTAAAAGTTCACCCTTTTTCCATTTTTGACTGAATATTTTCCTTATATGTGCAATTATAACCCTTTATGAGTAAATAATATGATACCATGTTTATTTTCAAAATACGTTAACTAAGTGGTTAAACAATATGATAAGGTGTATACCACCACAAAAACCTATCAAAATTATATTATTTAGTGATATTTAAACCATATTATATCATAAATTCTAATATATGGATATTTGGAGGTATTTGGTCTTTATAATGACTTTATTATAATTTAATCTTTTATGAAATTCCAAAAGGGTACCTCACATAAATTATAATAGGATACACATTCCTCCACTTCTTTACACTAAATTATGATAACTATATCTAAAAAACATACTAATTCCTCTTCTAAACATACATAACCATGTTAGGGAGTTTCTATTATCCTTAAAATACCAACATTAAGTTACTTAATAAAGGATATAAATAAGGTCTCTCAAAGAAGAGGTAATTGTCTTAACCATCCTCTTCCAATTTATTTTTTCTTATACCACTTCTACATCTCATAAATTTATCATAAATTAATATCTTATATATTATAAATATACTTAAATATAATAATTATTATTATGAATCAACCAATTCCCACCCTATTTCTCATCAATTGGGAAGTGAAAGTATCGTTTTTGTGTATGTATGACTTACCATCCCCATATAGAAATACAAATCATTTTCATTTCCACAGTTTATATATGTAAATTATGATGGGATTAGTGTTTATAAATTATGTTTATAAAATAAATATACTTCTCTAATGATAATTTCATATCTAAATTCTAACCTTCCATACAACTGGGAACCGATACCATCACTGGTGCGAATGTGTGAACAAAAATCTCCATGAAGTGATTTGATATATTTTTTTATATTTTAAAAGTATGTTAATAAGGTTATATTTTATGAATAAATATGATTTATATAATATAATAACGATTTCAGAAATTTGAATTGTTATTTATTTTTGTTTGATTTACATATTATAATGAATACATATATGATAAATTTATATGATATTTGTATCATTATTATTGTTTTTAAGATGGTTGAACCATGATCAATGTATCTGGTTCAAAACCACCAAACTAGAACATTAATGAAAAACAAAGCAATTATTACCCGAAACTGTGATTTCAATAGAGTTGTTAATAAACTGGTGATAAAATATTATATATGGTATGATACATATATTTATAGTTATAAAGTACATTTAAAATAAATATATAGTTAGTATACATGGGGCTTGAATACTTTTTAATTAATTCAAACTTAAGGTGAGGGTTTATTTCAAAATCTCATCATTATTTAGGATTATTTATTTCTAAATCCCCATTAGGGGATTATTTTTCTTCCATATCCATATTTTCCTTAAAATATTTTAAACAATATTTCTATTCATATCTAATGATTTATTAATGAAATTTTTACACATTATTGTATTTTTACAAAATGGTTTTAAAGGAATATTTTTATCATTTTCTGAATAAGGTACTTTTAACCATTTTATAACAATGCGAAAGGGAATATTTTTTAACTTATATGTAATGAATGGTTTTTCAGAATGTCATGAATTATATTTTATTTTAATATTACATTACATGATTATAAGATTATTTTCATAGAAAATTTTCCCTTCATATTTATGATGTTTTAAAAATAAGTGATTTCAAAGTGAAAATATAATTTTCCTCAAGAGTTTCCCAATTTTATTTTTTATGTATTTTCATCTATTTCAACATTCATTCTTCAATATTATTCTTTAATGAGTATTTTTTATACCATACAATGTATATTATTTGATTGTTTATGATCAGTTGGATTGGGGATGTACTATTTTGATACAATACTATATATTATTGTATGTGGTATATTATTATGTTTATTGATTGGTGTAATTATTAAAATTTAATAATCAAGTTTCAATAATAATTTTTATATTTATTTTGTTTCACCCATTTCATAATAGGAATTCAATATACATAGTAAGTGATGTGTGGGGCTTGCAATAGCCTCTCGATTCAATGGTAGGTCTCATGAGACAAACTAGTTTGTGTATTAGTTGAGGCTTTACCCATTTCTATAAGATGTCTTAGCATGATTACTCAATGGTATGTTTATGATGTATGGAATAATGAATTTCCTCATTATGAGATTAGTTATTTAATGTACATTTCATTATTTTATTAGTTTTGATATTCATTGATATGTTTCAGGATCATGTGTTTATTTTTATAGTATTATTTAATTATTATTCTTTCCTACCATATTTGTCTTCATGATTATTTTATTTACTAAATACAGTGTTTTAAATGATATTTACCTTTCCATATTGTATATTCCATAATTATTCATGTATGAATATACTATATGCATACCCTTACTTAGCATCAGATATCACATATTTCTTATGTTTATTTTTCCTCTAGATTCTAGGAAGTGTATTATGATTGATATGAAAGGATGTCCTAAATGGAATAGTGGTTTTCTTAAAGAAAAATACTATTTTTTTCAAATTTAATGTAATATTCATATATATATATATATCTTTCTACTAATAATAATGAAATATTTTTTCATTTATGATGAATTTTCTTGTATCTAGTTCTAATATATTAAATTGAACACCAACATTAGGATACTAGGGTTGGGTTCATTGCATCCTTGATCCACCTTCCTAAAGTAAGGAAGGTACTGATTTTTATTCTCTAGAGATAAACTCAAAAATTAGTTGGAACTGTAGACTGGTGTTTCTATATTCATCATTTCCATCCTTAAATGGGGTTGGCCTATGATAATTAGCACCAATTTACCCTCAAAATAATCCTAACCAGTCATGATTGTAACATTTTAGTTGTACTCCTAGACCATCTCATTTTCCACCTAATGTTGAAGGTGTTGGGTAGGTGACGTTGTTTTGTGGTTTGTGGAGGTAATTATTGTAATAGAAGTATCTAAATTATTTCCTTATGATTCCATTGATTGGGGTCAAGTTGAACTTTGTGGAAATGGTTTTTGTATTCATAAAGACAACAATATACAAGCCCATAAATTAGTGTCATATCACATGTGATTGATATGACTACTTAGCTGTGAATGGGAATAGTGGATATTCATTATTGTTGTCATTTCAACCTTTTTTGTATAGAATGTGTAAAATTAAATTTTTTGATGCATCGTAACCCCAATTACATGTAATTATTTAAGGTCTCATTTTAAGTTCATCATTTTTTTGTAGGAGATATAAGAAAATTTGGAATGATTTGTGGCTAACCCATATTTGTTTAATAAAATATTCATGTTGGGTCACCATTATTGTTTCCCAATTAAAATATACCTACTTGCGTATATAAATATACACATATATGTATATGTAATAGTGATTGATTATGGGGTTGAATATTGTTACACAATAATTCCCATCTAGTTCACAATTTCATCTCAAATGGAATTTCCCAATGGATTCTACATTCCTAATGGGTTGCAGGCATATATTATAAATGCTAAGAGCCAACATGATTTTATACCAATGATTATTTTCAATCCTCATTGTTATAGAGAATAGGAGTACATTCTCATTGAACCTAGTTAGGGGAAATATTTCCTACTATAAGACTCTCTTAGAGATTTATGATATGTTTGGGAATCATTCTCAAATGGAAATATGGGACTGCTTGGTCTATCATTTTAGAATTGCATGTTCAGCACCATTTTGAGATTCTATATATCTCAAAAGAATCACATTTTCATAACCATATTTATGAATCATATATTCCCCTACATATTTAACCATTACTACTTAAAAATGATGGTTTATGGCTTACTATGTTTTAAAATCCATACAATTTGGTGATCTAGGATTTATTACCATCTTAGAATGATGTCGGTGTATATGATATTGGGATTCAGTCCCTTAATGGGATTTTTATGAATCCCTCTAAAAGGAATCATATCCTATATATTGGGTGACATATTTAAATTTTTTATGATAGGATCATATCGTGCACTTTAACATCATGATATAATGATGTTTGAGGGGGATGTTTCAATATATGATATGGATTCTCATGCATCATAGGGGTGTCATAAGTATTATATGAAGGTCGTAATAAGAGTCCACATAGTTCTTATGTTTGAGTGGGTCATATTATTTTGAATATTACCTAAGTTGTTTAATTTGGAGAATATCCCTTTGAATATATATATATTCAGGACTCACACATCAGAAGGTATCCCATATTGGAGGCATTTGTGTAATTATAATAATGTCATAATTATAGATCACTAAGACCACATGATTAATACTTGGTAAGAGAAATAAGAATCATCAAAAGGTAAAATCTATTTCTTGAAAGTGCTAGATTGAATCTATGAATACACTATACATTAGGTCTCCCCTTAAATTCTATATTGGTAATATGGACTACTGAAGAAGTTGAAGATATAGTCTAGGTATACACCTATGGAGGGTTCCAATATTGGGGGTATATTGGTATGGAGCATACACATTAATGTGTTTGTAATAGAAGTATTATTATGACTCTTTTGGAGGATATGGCTCCATGGGAGAATAATTATGAGCTTACATATGGAACATTAATATCTAAAAGCTATATATAGGGGTTGTTATGATATAGATATTCATCCATTAAAATGAAACTTATGTATCAGGATTATTATTGGAATCAACATCCCCATAGTTCGTATGGGTATTTTTGTTATGATATTGTCATTATCATTTTAAATATCTAAGCCCACATGATTCATTCATAGTGTGAGAAATCATGGATAAAAAAATATCAGATGCATCACATATAGAGAGTATAAATCTCAAATCATAAAAATATCCTACATATCTTGATTATTATTGGAATAATATTCATTTTTCTTTATATGGTTTTTTTATTTTAATTTAATAATCATTTAAAATACCTAATCTAATATAAGTCATACTCGTTGTAAGAACCAAGTGATTGAAAATGAACAAATGCATCAAATATGGTGAGTATGGATATCATTCCCTAAAATGGATCCAACATATCATTATTATGATATGAATTATAGTCTTCATAATTCATATAGTCCCCCTACTATAGGTGGAAAAGGGATTAACAAACTAAACTCATAAGTAATATTTCTTCCTGAGCTAGGGAATATCATAGGATTTTAATGAGTAAGTCCTCTTTTGAGATGATGCTTTAAATGAAGGTATAAGGATCATGTTATTAAAATTAAATAAGTGGGATAATATTATGAAATGACCAAAATATTATCTCTAAATCACAGAAAGGTGATGGGAAGTCATGTAAATGTGCAATGGAATTGGGGTTTTGTGATACCATCACCTAAATGATGGGTCATCATGCAATCATATAAAAAAATACTCACATAAACACGTGAACAATAGATAATTATGTGACCATATCCCATTATACTTATCTCATAGACATGAATTGTAAGAATTTTTTATGTTTTTTTCAAAACCATTATTTTAATTTACATACTAGTTTTTAAACGGTGCTTCGAAATCTAAAAACTCCTCAACTCCAGGAATTCTTCTCTCTTAAAAATAAATTATAATCATCTCTCCTTGACTGTATTCTTCAAATGATATATGGAAGTAGTTATATACATCCCACAAAAACTTATAGACCTTCACACATTATAGAATCCTCTTACCTAGCCTCAAATTATTAGAATTATTATTTGAATAAAGAATTAGTGTCTAGTTAAATTTATATGTCCAAATATCATGTCATCGGGGACATATCCTAGTTCATACCATTATAAAAAATACCAAAACAAGGCTCCATCATGGAAATCATTGGACGATGGTTGGTTACATTATCTGATTTTCATGGGGGTAGTATGATGAATCCAAGGGGAGTTTCATATGGGTTGACAACTGTGTGAAGGCCCTATCTTGGACAACCTTTCCTAGAAAATTCATGTAGTCGGTTTGTCGTTGGTATGATCACATGAATCCTTGGGAATCATGTGATAAACAAAGACCATGTGAATACACCATCATGGAAAACTTTGGTTGCATGTTTCCTCTACTTTTTTATCAACATGTGACTCTGGGACATCACATGAGTAGGCCTGGGTCATGCAATTATCTATGAAACTAATCAGAGACAACATCATTACTTTTCATCAATGCATCAGATTAATCAATGTGGTGTTATGTTATCACATATTCCATTAGGGGTTACATTATTATGTAACCCAACTTCATGGACCTCATGTGGTTATTCTTTTTATTTTCCTTTTCCAAAAAATTATACTTGTTAGTTGAGTATTTGTTCATATCTAATTTCAAAAATATTAATTTTTCAAGAGTTAAAATCATTATAAAAAATTACATGAATAGGTCATGGAATGAAGTGTCTTGAGGGCGATTTTTTAGAATTAATTATCCTTACATATAATAGAAAACCATCATTCTTTGATTTTTTACTCTTATATATTTCATTATTTATTTTTAAATTAAGGTGTGGTGGGTTTTAGTACTATAGGTAAGTTTATTTGGGAAGTTTGTTTAATTTTCCATGAGTGAATTTTACATTGTTGTAACATTTTATAATATGTGAATCCCTAAGTTAAATATTTAATGGTTAATATTTTTTTTGTGTTGTTGAATCGTGGTGCTTATGATTCATTATGATTTGGTTCATGGTCATTTCATTTCATTAAAAGTATCAGTTGCAGATCATTCCTACCTTAGTTGTGTGGCATTCTTCCTTGATTATATTTAAATTAATATGGTTGATCATATTTTGAATGTGGGTATATAGGTATGATCACATCATTAATATTTTTATGTATACTCATTTTTTATCCCTATCACAGTGTAACCATGTACTAAAGCACTATGATTATGTGAAATTTTAGTTATGCTATATATTCAATAATTACATTGAATAATTTCATAATGGCATGACTTATCTCCAACCATAGTAGAATATAAGACTATTATTTGGGACATATAGAGTACCCCATGATAGCTTCTGATTACTGACATTATCAGATCTATAATATTTCATCTAAATTGATATTACATTTTCATCTTCATAATCCCCTTTCGTTTTCCTCATCAGAGGTTTATAGAAGTGATATTGGTTTTGATTAGGTTATTCTGGATTATATTTGATTTATTATGATGTTTTATTGGGTTCTGAGTGTTCTCCATTGGTGTTTTTATTAATGAAATCACTAATTTCATCTTTATTCTTGCACATGGATTATTAATGATATCATTAGGTTAGAGATTCTATACTAAAATTTTTTTAAAATAATTATATAACTATAATTATATTATTTATTTGTATATATAAATTATTAACCTAAATAAGATTATGAATTTTTCTATATGAAGTTGAATGATGTGGGTGATTTGCAGGTTTTTATATGATTATGTGATATTACATGTGATTGGTGACTATTTTACATTATTATTTGGTTCCTTGTGTGTTTTTGTTCATTAAGTGACATTATTATTAGATTGATGGAGTCAACTATCATAAAAGGATAATTATTTTATGATGGTGAAAAAAAATCATGAGAATTTAGAAGCATGGTAATAATGTTTATACTTACCACAATCAAATCATATGAAGGGGTTGCTAAAGAGTGATTTCATGTTTCAATTTTGTGTGTGTATGATATAGTTAAAAACTATGTTTATCATTATTTTATTCATGTATAGTTGATTGAATTGTGACGTCACATTAACATTGGAAGAAACTAATGGTTTTCTTTTCAAAATCATAATTAGACGAATCAAATAATGCTTTAAATAAATTGGTTTTGTGAAAATCTAGAATTTATTGTGATTATGTTTATATATGGAATAATGAAATAAAAATAAGTATATTTTATTTTAATTTTTATTTGATTGATGTGTAATGATGTTGAAAGGTACTATGGTTGTTTTTTTAAAATTTCTGGTGGGTGTTGGAGTTTTATCATGTTATTATTGATATGAGGATTATGTGGAATTTTTTGGGTTTTATTACAGATTCCTAGTAGCATGGAATATATTTGGAAAAAATGAAATTTTTTAATGGGTTATTTTCTATAATGGTTATGATTAATAAGTGGTAATAGATTTGATAAATTTGAAATATAGATTACTGAATGGGTTAACGTATGAATCTCTATAATGAATGGTCTGACATTAAATATGGAAAACTAATGGCATAATTAATGTAATGTTGTTGGTAAAATGGTGAATCCATAAATGGATAAAAAATTGAGACTAAATATAAGGTTAAGGATGATTTCATAGTTTTCTTTTAGGGTTAGGTGGGGTTTCTTAGGGTTATTTTTATAGAAGTGGTTTTTAATTATGGAAGTAGTAGTGTAGTACTTTTTGGGGGTGTTAGTGTTTTTTTAGTATACAACCATGGATTGGTTATTTGTGTGGATATGATATATGTTATAATTTTTTTGATATTTATTATGAACCACACATGATCCAGATAACCATCCAATAACCTTGTTTTAATGGTTTTGGTAGTTTCCTCCAATGTTTGGGTTGGTGAGTTAATTAATGGATGACTAATCTCTCTCCCTCACTCCCAATTCCATGTGGTGTACATGATATTATGTCCTAAAGCAGTTATATTAAAATGTTTCATGATATATTAATGTTATATTACATAATATAATTTTAAATTTGGTTATGCAGAGACTCTTATTTTCCTTGTAAGAAAATGAAATATTTTATGAAATATTTTCTTAACTAGGCACTGAGAGGACATGAGATTATGTGGTCCTCTAAGCTCTTAATTGTTTTATAAAAATATTAAATATATTAATATAATGCACAAACTTTTTTTCAAAAATAATGGAATATCTCCTCGATTGTGTCTCCAAAAGAAAATATGAGACCATAGTTCAATCCATAGTGTGGGATTTACCCTAGGTTTGACCTAAGATTGTTCAATGTCGGGCCTCCTATAAAGGTAGTTGTTAGCATGTGAGTTTAATTAAAATAAAGAAATATTTTATTTATTTGTGTTATTAAATGTCCTAATTAAAATTCCATATAAATACCATCATGTTAATATTTTAAAATGGTTATATTTATGACCATTCATAGATCTTATAGGTGTAGGGGATCATTCTTCATTGGTAATTTAAAATCAAATGACCAATGTTTATCAGATCGAGGAGGATCAACTAGTAGCTAATACATGGAGCCTTTCCTCGTCACTCATGAATTCATTTTCACCATCGTTCAATCCTAATTTAGGGTAGGTCTTTTTAATTGTCAATTTATAATTTTTATTAAATGATTGATCATAGATTAATTAAATTATATTGATATATGATTTATTAATTACTTCACATGACCCTTTCTTCCTTGTTGTATAATTTATCCATTAAAACCCTTGTTACCCTTGATATCAACCTATTTATATAATCTTAGGCCATGAACCCATGGAAACTGATGGTTCACTTTTTTCTTATTCTATTCCCCATGTCATTCATCGTGTTCTTAAACATTGGCCTATAGGGACACTGTTCCACATTATAAAGGCATGTTGAGAGTGATCGAATCACCAGATTCATTGTGGTAGAAAGAACAACACATGGATCAATAGTTTGTGGATCGATTGATGAAATATGTAGTATATAAGTGATAATCCATGGGTCTAGGATCTGGAGGTGAAACAATATCAAGTTGAGGGTGTAATGGAGGCACTCCTGGGGACGTGTGGTTACTACAGATGGTTGTGGAGGGTTTTCAGGAAAATAACAGATGGAATGTGATTTCTATATGCCTACGGAGGGAGGTGTGTGTTACTATTATTTTTAATAATAATAACATGTGATATTTAATTTATTAATATTGATAATTATTTAATTAAAACTAAATTAAATAAAATATGATAAGGGACACGTGTTGGATATGGGGTCCAAGGGTGAGACCCCTAGTATGTGCCTATGAATATAAAATGATGGATTAATTTATGAAAAATTATTAATGATTTTTTTAGAGATATAATAGTTGGGGATCATATGAGGTTTTATGCATGTAGATGTTTCCCCCAATTAATGTACTATCCTTACCAATATTATTTGTATTAAATTAATACTATAATAAAAATATTATTATTATTCAATCCAAACCATTTTTTAGAAATATATTTAAACTGATATTTATAATTGGAGATCCATTTACGAAATTTTGGACCTAATTTTAGGATTACCAATTCAAGACCAATGTTGGGTTCTTTTTTCAAACACCTTTCTTAGGCCCTCAAAGAGTTATATATATGTGTTACAAAAAATTTGTTTTTATCAGGCATCCATTTTGTGAAAGTGAATTTTATATTCTGAGTGTTCATATGTGAGGATCAAAATAGTTTTATTAGTTTGTACATTCATGGTTGTTTTCTATAACATATCATTGGATGGAAATTTTGGACCGATGGACCAATGATGAGCCTCGTACGCTCATCATGATTTTTTCCAGACTTGTATTTTGGACTAAAAGAGCCTATCCAGATTGTTTTTCTGCATAAAACTCAATGGTTTCTTTTATAATAAATTTATATATATGACACATATTTTTTCATGCATGATGATTATTTAGTAAATGTTGGATGATTTTAGTGATCAAAAGGGATCTTAAGAGAGAGTCTAGTGTTAGTTACTTCCCACCCCTTTCATACTAGTTTCTGGGTACCCCATACTCCTTATAATAGTTTTATTAGAACCCCTTGATGTAGTAGGGGATGTTTACCCAATATTCTGAGTGGAACCACCCTAAAGCACTTTGGCATGGGTCCTCTACAATCTTAGTAGAACCCCTCTAACACACTAGGGTGTGGTTAGTCTACCTTTTAAGTGTCACATCCCCCCATGATGCACTAGGGAGTGGTACTTTATCTTCTAAGTGGACCCCCCACCCTATCGCACATGGGAATCAGTCCTCTATATACTGAGTGGAATCCCCCTAATACACTAATGAATGGGTCCTATACATGGAGATTATTCCCACTAGATTTTATGCCATAGTGGAGATGTGTGGGTCCTCCACATAGTTACTTCTTTAGATGCATGAGATGATGGGATGTAGAGATGGAATTCAAGGTATTATTGGAAGAATGATCCACTTGGTCTAGGATGTGAGATAAAGATCCACATTTCTCTCTAGTCTATATTTTATTTTGATTATATACATAGGATGTTGATTTTCATTTCCATATTTCTTTGGGTTGATTTGACCACTTATATAGTGTGTTCTATTTCTCACTCTTCATTTTTTGAGGCATCAATTAGGGTATGTATATACTCAGGCAAGCATGGGATTTTCCTTCATGTGTTATGTCTTATAAATATGATAGAAATATCTATAGTGTTTTTAGAGGATCCAAGGGATACATTGGTTTATATACCTTGCACGGTGGTCGGGCATAGAGATCATGAGTCAGGTCCTCTCAACATTTTTTCACTTCCATCTACTGAAAGGTTGGGAAATATTTTCTAGCTCGACATTTATTTTTTCCTTTAAATTTTTTTTAACAATGTCACTCTCTTTTTTATTCCCTGGAGGTTAATTCGTGCATGGTTTTTACTCAAGATGTTACAGTTTTATTTATTATTCCCTTGAACTTCATCATGGAGATATTTTCATGTGTGAATATAGGTACTTTAGGGGAAGTCCTCTCATTTTAGTTATCTATTCTTGACACTTCTTTCCATCCACTAACCAATATAGGTGGAATTTGAGTTATGGATTCTCAATCTTTCACCACCCAGGTGTGCCTTGGTGGGTTGTGTCATTATAGAATGGTATTAAAGGAATTCATTCATTGAGATGGTTTTTAGAGAATCCTCCTTACAAGAAATTTTTTGGGACAAATTCAAATGGTGTCAATGTTTCTTAAGTGCAAATTTTAGTCCAGGGAACCTAGTGTTGTTGCGGCGCCCATCGAATCCATTCACTTTGACTCTGATTAACTACTTGTGGACTCAATATACTATAAAATTATTTGTAGTAAACATTGGTACGTGTATTATATAGGATTAAATATTTTTACTTCCCTATTTAAGTTATCTCCCTATGTACATATTTTTATTGAACCATTTTACATTTTGATTACTTTTTAGTTTCCTCCATGAAGAAACCTAGAAAGGATTAAAATTTAGGATTGTGATGATGATTTGATGAGTGAATCAACCTCACTTTAGGGTTCATCTCATTATAAAATTCCTATAGTAATGCAGGTAGAGGAATCCAGTGTCACGACCCGCCTTCGGGGTCCGTGCCGTGACTACCCCAAGCCCGCCTTCCATAGGCCAGGGGCTGGCGACTAGCACCAAGGCGTAAATCCCGGTAAAAAGGGAAGGCATTGCCTTTGTAAAGTAAACAAACACCACAGAGTAAACAAGCGGAAAGTAAACACTAAACAAAAGCAGAGTACAACTGAAAGTGCGGAAAAGTAAATGGGCCAGAATACAAACCCAAACTAAAAGTAAAGTATAACTCGAAAGGGAAAACAGCAACTAAAAAGTAAAGCCGCTACTCTGAGCTGTCCACTGGAAATCCCACCTGAAGGGTGGGTACAGATAGCTCCTCTGCTCCATGGGTCCCGCCGTCCGCTCCGAGCACGTCCCGCCCAGTGGTCCACCTCCGGGTACCGTCCCGCTCTGCAAGCCCCAGCTAAGGTCAACGCTGTCCGTCGTCTGCAACCAACACAACGTAGTGCGGGCAAAGCCCGTGCAGGGGTGAGTATAAGCTACTCAGTAGGGACCCCGAGACCCCTGAAGGTCTCTCAAATCCACTAAGGATAAACCACGAAGAAAGGTACAATCACAAGGTAACAACCGACACTGCTTAGGTATATGCCCATACATATACCTAAGTCATCAATTCAAATACGCTCCAACCTCCGAGCCCAAGTACAACTCAGTCCACACAGGAAAGTAAACGTATTCCACATAGGAAAGCAAAACGTAATCCACACAGGATTGCACAACACAATCCACACAGGAAAGCAATAGGATTCAGCTCACACAGGTATACTTCTTCAAAGGACGATAAAGATGATCACTGATCCATCTAAGTCGTCGGACCCACGAAGGATCGATAGGTAACTAACCCCCGCAAAGACCCACACAGGATCGGGCCCACACAGGACCTGTAGGCGCTGGTTCACACAGGACCGCTGAGCGCAAAGACCCACACAGGATCGGACCCACACAGGATCGGGCCCACACAGGACCTGTAGCACTGATCCACGTAGGATCGCTGAGTGCTGAAGTCGTCGTCGTCGAATCCACACAGGATCTCTGTACTGTCGTCGTCGCTGTCACAGTAGCAGTAGTAGCAGTAGCAGTCATAGAAACAGTCGCAGCCAGCACTAGGGTTCCCGCACACAGCAAGCTCGTTCGGAGGGTCCGCTCCACGAGCCGAGAGGCTGATACTTGAACTGTCACAAAGACCAGAGTTGATGTATCCAAAAGTTCCGTATCGTCAATAGGAACTCCACGCAACAGACGGCGCGTCGATCGGACGCCCGGTCTGAGAGTTATTGGCATTTTCGTCTCCGGGGCCCGGTTGGTTTTTAAGGCAAAACCAACCCGACCGTACTCCACCTGCGTCCAAACCTCGGGCGGAGTATGCCAAAAGATCCGTCTCACTAAGAGTAACACAACACAGCTGACGGCACGTCAATCGGACGTCCGTAGCTCAAGTTATGAGCATTTCCGCTCCGAAGGCCCGGTTGGTTTCGTGAACGAACCAACCCGGCCGAACTCAAAGTAATCCGAAACCTTGAGTGTGATATACCGAAACGACCGTCTCGATCCAAGGATCGTGTTGCCGCAGACGGTTCGTCAATCGGAGGTCCGAGGCCCAAGAAATGGCCAAAAGACCGTAACTGGTTCGAAACGGGGGGTCCGGGTCCGGGCCGACCCGGTCCGACCCCCACTGGGTCGGCCCGGCCGGCGGCGGCGCGGCGGCGCGGCGGCGCGGCGGCCGCGGCGGCTTGGCGCCGCTCGGTGGCTGCACGCGGGGGGGCGAAGCCCCCCGCTGATTTGGGTGGCGGCGCGGCCTTTGTGTCGCGCCCTTTGGAAGAAAACGGCCCCCACGTGGGGGCCGGTTTGGAGGAAAACCGGGGGGCTGTTGCCCCCCCCCCTTTACATGGAAACCGCCCCCCTCTTTAAGAGGGGGGTTTTATGCGCTGGCCGGGGGATTAATTCCCCCGGTTTAACGTCATCCGGCCGGCCAGCTGGCCGGCCGGTTTTCTCCAACGGGACCGGAAATTCCGGTCCCCTCTTCGGCTTCCGACTCCGGCGGCCCGGCCGCCGGTCTCCTCGTTCCGCCGCGGCCCGGAACCGGCCGCGGTGTTCGTCGTCTGGCGCGGTGCGACGGCACCGCGCCCCTCCGCCGTGCCTTGATTCCTTTCAACGCGGCGCGACGGCGTCGCGTTCTTGAAGATTCTTCCTCGGCGTGGCGCGATGGCGCCGCGCAAAATAAATACACGATTATCCGCGTGGTGCGACGGCACCACGCCACTTTGCTTCCACCCGCAAGAAAATACAACAAGAACGATGGAGGGGGTTCGGCCGTGTTCATGCGGTCCGGCCCCCTCACGTTAAGCAATAGCGCAACTTAAAAAATATTTCAAAGCCACACGTTAGACTTACTAAAATCATGATCAATAATAGAATAATTAATCAAAAATCAACAACCCCTACCTTGGTTTAAGGTTCGAAGATTGTCAACGTTCCACGGAAGACGACGTCGCGGAGGTCGGGCGTCGCGGTAGCCGTTCGTCAAATCCGATGATGAAGGGGTGCGTCCGAAGAGACACGTCGTTGGTGAATACTTGTACGCCGACGAAGGTTGTCCGAGGAAGAAGTGGCGTCCCCTTTCGTTGACACGTAAAACGAAGAAGGGAGGTGCGGCGTTCTTCGTCGGAGCTTGAGCGTTCTTCGTCAAGATGAGCGTTCTTCGTCAAGATGAAGAAGATGGAGGAGGATCTCTCAAAAAGAAATCCACACAAGTTGGCTAACAAAATAAAATAAGGTCCCTCCTTATTTTATTTACCAAGCCAAGGAATTCAAAACTTCAAATTTCAAAACATAACACTTAATTAATTAACATGTCATGTGTAATTAATTAGATGTTAAGTTTACAAACAATTAAGAGGGAGAGAGGGGAGTTTAAGGGGAAGTTGAGAGGTTTAGGTTCGTGTGGGTCCCACCACACTTAATCCTCCCAAGGGAGGTTAAGTGGATGTGGGTCCCACTTCCAACCCCCTTTGGTAGGATTTAACAAGTTAAAATAAATTTTGTTCTTCACAAAATTTTATTTAACTTAAACCTAAAACCCAAAAACTAACTTTCAACCCGCAACCAACGCAACTTCCGAAAAGGTCTCTTTAAGCGAAAATCGGCGCTGCGAGTTCATCGGTGCCCTCGGATTTCAATTCCGAGCACCGGATCAAAAGTTAGGAATTCCCGCTCATTCGTTCACTGAACGTACCCGAGCCAAACTTCGGAAATTGATTCCGGGCACTCCGGGCCTCGGAATCAGGTGCCGTCAGAAACCGCGCTCTTGTAAAATTCTAAAGAAAATTAAGAAAAAAAAATTCCCTTGAATTTTACGGGTCTTTACATCCAGACCTTCATAGAAGTAGATTGTACCATCAGAGCTAGTTGAGGATGTGTGTCGGCTTAGCGCACATTACGAGTTCTAGCACCAACAACTGCTGGGGTTATGTGGTGATCCATATCCACAGGTGTTGTAGGATTGTCTTGAGTTATTGATCTATGTTTTTAGACATATATAGACCCAAACTGATCAAATGGTTTCACAGGAATCTAGTATTTTCTGAAGATAATTAGGGAACAAGTGGATTTTATTCACATAGATACATGATAAGTTGTCACTCTCATGGCATGAATTCCAGCATCTATTTTGTAAGGAGTACTACCACACAGTCTTACACACAATATAGATTCAGAATTTTTTGATCTATAGCACGGAGGCATGAAATATTCTAAAAATTCCACATGGTTAACATACCATATGCGGTACCCAATCAACATGGTTTGGGATGGTTACATCCAAGCGTGAATGTTTGAACATGGACTCCATATAGACATTTGTTCTATTATGGTTCCCTTGTACATCCCCACATATGATTTATTTCTTGATATGGAATTGGTGATAGATATATTCCTATATAATAGATTCCATTATTCTAGTTCTAGGATTGGAAATCACGGAGCTGAGTCATCTACAGCAGCAAAAAGGTTCCAGTCGGTAGGGTCATGGCATACGATACCTTCTCATCGATGGACTTAGGCACATGGACATGTATAACTAGGACCACTCAAGAGACAAGTAATCACATAGATGTGATATAGTAATAAGGTGATGGTCCATGTTACATGACATGTGATTTCCTGACCCAATGTGTTGAGGATGGAAGACATGCAATAGATGGACCACCATAACAGAGGAAGAACTATGATTAGGGTTCCCATAGGCGTGGCCCAGGAGGCCCCCAAAGCCACAAAGATAGAAGATGAGTAGGTATGGATCTCGGAGGATGAGCTTCTATTGGAGTTATATGTAATGAGTAACTTCTTCCACCATAATCAGGTGGCCCACGCCAGGCTCAGGGAGCTGGATGTTGGGGCTGAGGGCAGTTCCAAGACATGAAGGATTATGACCCAGCTTCTCAAGAGACTATGCATGGTATGATCTATCTTTATACTACATGTTATCTATGACTTGTAGTCATAGTTTCAAGTCACTCCTTAATTTCTATATACCTTGATTGAGAGCTAGATCTCCTCATTGAGACATTTTCAGAACATATTTTTTAGATGTTTCGACTGGGTGTGATCTAAAAATATCACTTGTCTTTTGATAGTTTGGGATATCACTTGGATGAGAGAGTTTCTCATGGGACCTCTTGTAAAGCCCCGAACCCAGAAGCCAGGAGCCGATGCATTACTTATTACATTGGCATGATAAAAAGGAATGAAACCCTGAAGGAACATTCAATTTAATAGTCTTGAAGAAACTAAATACATACATGAAACTCATTTTACATTGGGAAGGTAAAAAAACACAATACATAACAAAAACTAATAAATTTCATCCATGAGAGCTCAATAAATGGTCTCCTATTCATAACCTATTGAAGGTAAACAAGTGAAAGGGGTGAGATCAAATGATCAGTAAGGGTTACTATTAGTGGAATCATGAACCAAGAATAATTGAATCATAATCACATTGGAATAGTTAATATGGCATGGTGAATAAATGAAAAACACACACCACTAGTAAACTGATAATAAAATTGCATCCATATATTTTGTCATAGTGAAAACCTTGTAGATAGTAATAACTGAAAATTAATAAAGATAATTCTTAATAATTTTAAATCATGTATTTGGAACATGATACACTATACCATTGAAACAGTTTAATTTTTGTGGGTAGAAACCTGTCTGATTTTTAGAAACAAACTCGAAGGGTTTTCCAGAAACTAATTTGTCTCGTTAGACTTGTCGACGAATCGGGAGTCTATGGAGGTCCATGCCCATAAATTAAAGTCCAAATCATTATTTATACATAGATTTATTATAATATTCCTTCTCAATAAACTTATATAGTAGAGGATATGGATTCATGAATATTTCCATAGTTAAAACAACATTCCAAATAAACACTGTATATAAAAGGGTATATGGATTAAGACAATAATCATATCCATGAAACCATAATATGGATATATAATATATTTAAAATTTAAAATGAAAAATGATCTCAAATGTGAAGTGGATACACCACATGAAAAATATTAGGTTCGTAATACCAAATAAATGACAATGAAATGGAAATCGAGACAAAGTCCCTTACCACATTGTAGTCAATCGAGTCGTATGAAAAAAATTAATAACCACCAAATGAATCATATAATAACATGAATATAAATAGAATCAGGATAATATATATCAAATTTCAGTACAAAATAAACCACATGAAAGAAATAAGTGGCGAACAATGGAAATATCACAGAATTAAAAGTGAGATAAGAAATCCATTACCTTATGCCCCGAAGGTGTTCTCGATTGATCCTAATGACCTGAATAATCAAATTTATCTTCATTAATTAATAATTAAATATCCTAATAAACATATAATTTACTTATTATAACCTTATTAGGTTCATTCATGGCTTCTTTTATGGGTTTAAGAGGTTCAATTTTATTGTTTTGAAAGCATTTTTTCCTTGTTTTTTATGATCGGTTTACTTATATTCATGAATGGAAGTTCATTTGAAATGTATTTAAACATAAATAATTGTTAATATATATTATTAGTGACATTATAAATTATATTATAATTATTTTGGGTTATATACCATGAGGATGACTCGTTAGTTAAAAGTTAATGATAAACGCTTGGATTAACATGGTGGTTTTGTGCATAATGAACTTGTTTTGTATTATTATTTTATATTATGAGTGTGTAAGGATTACAGAACCTTTCATAAGATAAAATACATATATTATGATCTGGTTCAACCATTATAAAGGTTTCATAACTATTCTTGAAGATATTAATAGAAATTGAAAACTCATCGTCCTTGAATGTGATAAATCGACACATCTTGGATGGTGTTTTCATTTTTAGTATAAGAGGAGGGGGAAAAGAGATATGATGATGAAATAATCCATTAGCATGATAAAATTTAGTTATTGTAAGGTACTATAATTATCATATCATTTGGATGAGGGGAGGTGAGGATATAGAAACAAAATAATAGAACTTGTAAAAGAAGTTGAAAGAAAAAGGAAGAGAGGTTCATCTCTTGAATACTCCTCCTTGAGAATCTATTTTAGGCCTTTGTATTTGGCCTTTTGGTCAGAAAAGTAGTCCTTGTACTTGGGAGAGGATCTTAGGGAGATATTTTAGCAGAATTTAGGCAAGTCTTGAAGCTTGAGTGGTGTGGGAGGAAGAGGGGGTGAGGGGTAGTTTATATAGTGTAGGGGAGGAGGGTTTTCATTATATTATATTCATTAATTTATTATTTCTCCACAAGAAAAGAAATAGTGAGGATTACATGACCTAGAATAATAATAAGTGCATTTGAGTTTGAGATTTGGGTGCTTACATCACTCATGATGCTAGGAATAGTGAATTTAAATTATAATGTATTTATATTGTAAATTGATGTATTTTACTATTCACCTAAATTTCATGTATTTTAGAAAATACCTAACCATTTTTCAATGTGTAGAATCCAAATATGAACTTCATTTTTCAAAAATAATTTTCTAAATATGATATGTTTAATTTTTAATTAAAATAATTATTTAATCAAAAAAATCCAACTCTTAAAATATTCATCTTCATTTTTAAGGTGTCTAAATTTATTTATACTTTCATGGGTAAGGTTACCATTCATAAGGGTCATATTTATATTCCTAAGGGTATGTTACTATTCATAAGGATAAGGTGCTATTCATAAGGGTAAGTTACTATTCACTGAAAATTAATTTGATTTTATCAGACTTCAAATATCACCCTGATCGCAACTGTGTATGTTCATTTTTCAAAATTCAAAACACATAAGTGGAAAAATTATGTTTAATGTCTTTGTTATGAATTTATCCTAAATAAATAAGTGTCGTTTCAAAGAAAATCAGTGTTTTATGAAATACAGGCTATCTAATGAATATAATATATTTAATAGAAACATACCATAAAATTTTTGGAGTGTTATATTATTCCCTCCGGAAATTTCATCCTCAAATTTTTTCATGTATATTTCTCCCTAAAAATATGTGGGTGGTTCTTCATTATAACTTCTTCTGGTTCCCACGTTGCTTCCTCCATTTTATGGTTTCTATAAAGAACATTTACTAGTAGAGTTGTCTAATTTCTCAATACATTCTCCCTTGTGTCAAGAATCTCAATAGGCTCTTCATAGTATGACAAATCAGGTTCCAGCTCTATTTCTTCATAGGTGAGTACATGCGTTGGGTTTGGCATGTACTTCTTTAACAACGACACATGGAACACATTATGAACTTTGGATAGACTTGATGGAATTGCTAAATGGTAAGCTACAACTCTGATTCTTTCTAGAATTTCGAATGGTATGATGTACCTAGGGCTCAATTTCCCTTTATTACTGAACCTTAAGACACCCTTCCACGAAGATACTTTTAGAAAGACATGATCTCCTTCTTGAAATTACAAATCCTTTCTCTAGTTGTTAGCATAACTATTTTTCCTACTTTGGGATGCCTTAATTTGGGCTTGAATTTTCTTTACCTTTGTATTTGTCTCTTCGATAAGTTCTGGGCCTATAAGTTTCCTCTCACCAACCTCATCCCAACAAGTTGGAGTTTGACACCTCTTACCATATAATGTTTCATATGCCGCTATTTGAATGCTAGAATGGAAATTTTTATTGAATGAAAATTCCCCCAAAGTTAATTATTAATCCCACATACCTTTAAAATCAATAGATTATTATCTCAACATGTCTTCTAGTGTTTGAATAGTCCTTTCAGATTGTTCATCGGTTTGGGGTTGATAAGCAGTGCTCATTTAAAGCTCAGTATCCAAAGCCTTCTAAAGACTTTTCTAGCATTATTATGTAAACTGGGGATCTCGATTAGACACAATCGATAGAGTTATACCATAAAATCTTACAACTTCATTAATATAAAGTCTTTCCAGGAGATCAAGTGGTAAATCTTCTCTTATAGTAAATAAAATGTGCTGATTTTGTGAGACGATCAACAATTACCCATATTGCATCATTCCTTCTAGGTTTCCTCTTTAGTCCTATGAAAAAATCCATCATAATGTAATCCCACTTCTATATAGAAATAGGTAGAGGTTGCATAACCCCTCTAGGATGTTGTCTTTTGGCTTTCACTTATTGAAAAACTGGACACCTTGACACATAGTCAGCAATTTCTCACTTCATGTTATAACACCAAAAATGTTCCTTCATATCTCTATACATCTTGGTGATTCTGGGGTTTATAGAGAAATTTGAGCTTTGAGCATCATCTAATAGTTTTGTTTTTAGATCAGGTGCTGATAGAACACATAACCTCTTCCCAAATTTCAGAACTACATCCTCATACACGAATTTTTCCTATCTTCCATCATTAATAGATTTAATTTTCTTTTGTAGATTCTCATTATCAGATTGAGATATTTTTAACTTCTCTAGTAAAGATGGTTTAGAAATTATTTGAAAGAGGAAAGATTTTTCCCCTTCCTTAACAATTCCCATATCCATATTTAGTAGTTTCATTAATATAGGATCTCTCTCAATCCTCATTTGGGTCATAAGTCCATGTATTTCCTTCTTAATGAATCTCCCACCTTATTTTCCTTTCTTGGGTGGTTGTGTATTGAAAAATCATAATCTTTGAGTAACTCTATCCATTTCTATTGCCTCATTTTGAGTTCTTTCTGTTTAAAAATGTATTTCAAACTCTTGTGATTCGTATATATCTCACATCTTTCACCATAGAGATAATGACTCTATATTTTTAGATAAAATATTACAGATACTAACTCATGATCATGAGGTGGATAATTTTCTCATGAGTCTTCAACTGCCTTGATGTATAAGTAATAACTTTATCATTTTTTATAAGGATGCAACCAAGTCCATTTTTTGATGCATCACTGTATATAAAAAATCTATCATTTCCAGATAGAATAGTAAAAATTAGAGCATTGTCAAATCTTATTTTCAATTATTTAAATCATTTTTTACATTCTTTCATCCATAAAAATTTAACCCCTTTACGTGTGATCTTGGTTAGTGGGTTATCCATTTGAGAGAAATTCTGAATGAAATGCTGATAGTAATCTATTAAGCCAATAAAACTACGTATCTCAGTTATTTTTATTGGTGTGGGCCATTCTTGGATTGCTTTTTTCTTCGCATGATCAACTAAGATTCCATCCTCATAGACAATATGGACAAGAAAAGAAATTGATTGAAGCTAAAATTCACACATTTTAAACATCCCATATAATCTATTTCTTCTAAGAGTTTTAAGAATAATTTGTAAGTTATTCTCATGGTCTTCGTAGATTTTAGAGTATACCAGGATATCATCAATAAATACCATAACAATGTCATCAAGATATTCCTTTAAGACTATATTCCTTAAATCTATGAAAACATAGGTTTCATTAGTTAGTCCAAAAGGTGTTACTGTAAACTCGTAATGCCCACACCTATTTCAAAATGTTGTCTTTGGAATATCTTCCTTCCTCACACACAACTAATGATATCCAGATCAAAGGTAAATTTTCAACAAATATTGGGCTCCTTGAAGTTGATCAAATAAATCATCAATGTGTCGCAGAGGACACTTTTTCTTTATTGTAATTTCATTGATTTCCCTATCATCAATTCATAGCCTCATGGATCCATCTTTATTCTTGAAAATGAAGATAGGGGATCCCCATGGAGAAACACTAGGTTGAATAAATCCTTTGTCACTCAATTCCTCTAGTTGTTTATTTACCTCCACTAATTCCACAGTGTCCATTCTATAGGGAGTCTTTGATATAGTTCTTGCACTAGGAATTAAATAAATAGAAAATTCAACTTCCCGCTCTGGAGGATATCTAGGTAAATCCTATGGAAATACATCAATGTATTCTTGGAAAATAGTTACATCTTTAATTTGAATATTTATTTCCTCAACCATAGATACCATGTTCTCTTCCTCTCCAAGAATTGAATTTCATAGAGATACTGGGGGTGGATCTAGATAAGAATCAGATGGTGATGTTGTTTTCTCTAAAGATAAGGGTTTCTATACCATTCTAAAAAAATTGTAACTTCTTTCTTCTTGAAACAGATCTTCACATCATAATTTGATAGCCAATTAATTCATATAATTATATCAAATTCAATCATTGGTATGATGATAATGTTAGAAACTAAAGCATGTTTATGTGTCATGAGGGGCACTGATTGACATGCCTTTGTTGCAATGATACATCCCATAGGAATTTTCACAGACAACTCCTCTATTAAATCAAAATGGACATGTATAATTTTCTTGGAAAACAAGGAAGATATAAATGAATGTGATGATCTAGAATCAAATAATGAATTGGATAAGTTTGAGGAAACAATTAAAGTACATGACACCACATCATTAGGAACTTCAACCTCTATGGTTGTAATTACATAAGCTTTACCTTGCTCTCATGGCCTTTTTTGAGGCAAGTTTCCTTGGTGATTAGGACACTAATTTTCATAGTGTCCCATATCTCTATAATTGTATCATTGAACATCATTGACTTGTTTCTTCCCCTTGCATTTATTAAATCGATGACCCTTTTCTCCACACTTATAGCAGAAACACATGCCTTTAAAGCATTTCCTAGGATGATTCTTTCCACAGTTCTTGTATAATGGGAATTTCTTTATTCCCTTGATCTTATTTGGCACTTTGCCTTTTTTCCATGGTTATCATAGTACCACTTCTTATCTTGGTTTCCCATGAACAAATTTGATCTATCAAATTCCTTCTCTGTTTTGATGGAACTTAATACAATTTCATCATATGATGAAAATGTTTGAGAATCCAGTTCCATTCTAAGACTTGTCTTAATAACTTCAATGAAATGATCAATATTGTCTTATGAATAATGTACGTAATCTATAGAATACCTAGATAATCTTTTTAAGATAGCCTCATACTCCACAACACTCTATTCTTACCTTTTCTTTAGGCAAAGTAATTTCCTTTTCATTTCAGTTCGTTGTTCGCGAGGGAAATATTTGTCGAAGAATATTTCCTTAAAATTTATCCATTCCATATATTCTATTTCCTCTTCTTATGTGGTATTCTAGATCAAAAACCACCATTGATCAACATCACCCTTGAGGTAATATACTGCCAGTACTACCTTTTCATTTTCATTGCATCTTAATTCCAGAAATATCTTTTTAAGGTACTTGATCCACTACTTTGTTACCACCAGATTAGTAGTCCCACTAAAAGATGGTGACTTCTATCGCATGAAACAATCAAGTACAGGTGTAGCATGGTTATTCATCACAGCTTGAGTAATTTGTCCCAATATGGTCGTGATCTAATCTGTTTCAACATTGATTGTGTTGACTATCTCAGTGGGGAAATCCCTACCTTGTCTGTGGGTATTGATTCTGATTCTTCAATTAAGATCCATTTCTAAATAATGGAATACACTAGATTAGGTTTTGAATCATGATTTATAATATTTACTAGAAAAGTACTTATCATAATTTGAAATTCTATGCATATCTAATCTCATAAACATGGTTTCTATGAGGAAAATTTTCATTAAAATCCTTCATAATGGAATTTAAAGAAAATGTGAATTATCCTAAGCATATCCCCTGGGAGTGTCAAACAAAGAGTACAACAAGTCCCATTTTCATGCACCAGTTCCTGTTCTAGTCTTGCTCAATGCGGTGTTTTCAGGTTTTACCCCTAGATACATATGTGCCAAATCCACCTCTACTTGTTTGTATCCAGACAGGGATGTATTTTATAGAAATATCCACATAATCTATTCCTTACCAAAATTCCAGGATGTTATTGTTTGTTTATCCTTGAATAATATCTTATGGATTTGTTCCTTAATCTATATTTTCTAATCTAGTTTCCATGTTTTCTACTGAACTTCCTCTAATACCAACTGTAACACACCGACCCTAGAAGCCCAGATCCGGTGCATTACTTATTACATTGGCATGGTTAAAAGGAATGATACCCCAAAGGAAATTTCATTTTAGTATTCTTTAGGAAACTATATACATACATGAAACTTATTTTACATTGGTAAGGTAACAAAATACAATACATAACAAAAACTAATAAACTACATCCACAAGAACTCAATAAATGGTCTCCTCCACATAACCTAATGAAGGTAAACAAATTAAAGGGGTGAGATCAAATGATCATTAAGGGTTAATATTAGCATAATCATGAATCAAAAATAATTAAATCATAATCAGATTGGTATAGTCAATATGGCATGGTGAATAAATGAAAAACACACACCGCTAGTAAACTAATAATAAAACTGCATCCATAGATTTTTTCATACTAAAAACCTAATGGATAATAATAACTAAAAAGGAATAAAGATAATTATCATTAGTTGGATGTCATGTATTTGGCACATGATATGACTATACCATTGAAATGGGTTAAGTCTGTGGGTAGAAACCCATCCAATTTTTTGAAACAAACTCGAAGGGTTTGTTGCCAACTGATTTTTCTGATGAGACCTGTCGATTTATAGAGGGGATATAGCGGGCCCCTACCATCACTTCAAGTCCAAATAAATTTTTATACATAGATTTAGTATAATATTCCTTCTCAATATCTTTATAGAGTAAAGGATGCATATTCATCAATATTTCCATAGTTAAAAAACTTCCAAATAAATGCTATATATAAAAGGGTATACAGGTTAAGAAAATAATCATATCCATGAAACCATAATATGGATATATAATATATTCACAATTTAAAATGAAAAATGATCTCAAATGGGAAGTGGATACACCACATGGTAAATATTAGGTGCACAATACCAAGTAAATGACAATAAAATGGAAATTGAGACAAAGTCCCTTACCACATTGTAGTCAATCGAGTTGTATGACCAAAAATTAATAACAACCAAATTAATCATAGAATACCATGAATATAAATAGAATAATGATAATATATATCAAATAGCAGTACAAAATACACCACATGTAAGAAATAAGTGGTGAACAATGGAAATCTTAGGGAACTAAAAGTGAGATAAGAAAACACTTACCTTATGCCTGAAGGTGTTCTCGATTGATCTTAATAACCTGAATAATCAAATTTATCTTCATTAATAAATAATTAAATAACCTAATAAACATATAATTGAATTATTATATACTTATTAGGTTCATTCATGACCTTTTTTATGGGTTTAAGAGGTTCAATTTTATTGTTTTGGAAGCATTTTCTTCCTTGGTTTTGATGATCGGTTTACTTGTATTCATGAATGGAAGTTCATTTGAAATGTGGTTAAACATCTATAATTGTTAATATATATTATTAGTGACATTATAAATGATCTTATTATGATTTTGGGTTATATAACATGAGGATGAATCATTAGTTAAAAGTTAATGATAAACGCTTGGATTAACTTAGTGGTTTGGTGCATAATGAACTTGTTTTGTATTATTATTTTATATTATGAGTGTGTAAGGATTACATAACCTTGAATAAGATAAAATACATATATTATGACATGTTTCACCCATTATAAAAGATTCATGACCAGTCTTGAATATATTAATATAAATTGAAAACCTGTCATCCTTGAATGTGATAAATTGACACATCTTGTACATTGTTTTCATTTTTAGTATAAGAGGAGGGGGAAAAGATAGAAGATGATGAAATAATACATTATCAAAATAAAATTATAGTTCATGTAAGGTAATATATTTATAATACCATTTTTATGAGGGGAGGTGAGGATATAGAAACAAAATAATGGAACTTGTAAAAGAAGTTGAAAGAAAAAAAGAAAGAGAGGTTCACCTCTTTAGTACTCCTCCTTGAGAATCTTCTTAAGGCATTTGTTTTTGGACTTTTGGTGAGAATAGAAGGCCTTGAATTTGGGGGAGGAGTATAGGGAGATATTTTAGTATAATTTAGGAAAGGCATGAAGCTTGATTGGTGTGGGAGGAAGACGGGGTGAGAGGTAGTTTATATAGAAGAGGGGAGGAGGGTTTTCTTAATATTATATTCATTAATTTTTTATTACTCCACAAGATAAGAAATAGTGAGGATTACATGACCTAGAATAGTAATAAGTACATGTGAGTTCTAGATTTGGGGTTTTACATCACTCATGATTCTAGGAATATTGAATTTAAATTATAATGTATTTATACGGTAAATTAATGTATTTTACTGTTCACCAAAAATTCAAGTATTTCATAAAAATCATAACCATTTTCAACATCTAGAATCCAAAGATAAACTTCATTTTTTAAAAATAATTTTCTAAATATGATAAATTTAATTTTAATTAAAATCATTATTTGATTGAAAAATACCAACACATAAGAAATTCATCTTCATTTTTATGGTGCCAAAATTTATTTATACTTTTTTGGGTAAGGATACCATTCATAAGGTTCATATTACTGTTTATAAGGTTAAGTTACTATTCATAAGGGTAAGTTACTATTCACTGAAAATTAATTTGATTCTATTAAACTCTAAATATCAACCTAGTCACAACTTTTTATGTCTATTTTTCGACATTCAAAACACATAAGTGTAAAATTTAAGTTTAATGGATAGTTTATGACTATCTCTTAAATAACCAAGCGTTCTTTCAAAGAAACTTAGTGTTTTATAAAATATATTCTATATAATTAATAGGATGTATTTAAGAGAAACATACTATAAAATTTTTGGGTTTTTATACCTCTTCTTCATCACAATAATACCTTATGATGTATTCTTGTGTATGGAATGGTTTTTCGTGTTCTAGGAATATATTGACTATCACCATTGATGATTCGGATTCCTTAAAACATATGGGATGACATTATCATTTTTGGGTGAGAGAGATCTCATGGATAAGAGAGTGGGTCTTGTGATAAGTAATATGAAAACCATCACCAATCAATTATATAGTTTATCCATTGGTTCTATAGGATATTTGAGAATCGGGATTCCTTCAGTAATAGAGGATTGTATATATGTGTGTGTGTGTGTGTCTTTCCCAAGTATGTTATAGGACTACCTATGATCCCATAGATAGACATCAGCATTGACATTCACCAAACGACCACACTGATATCTTCTTTGACATATTAGATGGTCCCTTTCTAGCTCCAAGAGTTGATGGTGATCTTGGAGGACCTTTGAGAGGAGATATTTATCAGACCAAGTGTGTCCTCTTCAGCAGATCCAGTTTTTTTCATGAAAAAGATGGATGGGAGCTCATGAAATTTTATTTATTATCATCATGTGAATTAGGATATGATAGATAACATGTAACCCTTTTCTAGGATTGAAGTGATATTTGATTAGTTGTGAGTCATGAGATAGTTATTAAAGAGTGATCTCAGGTCTATCTATAACTAGTTGGGAGTTTTTGAAGATGATATTCCAATGATAGTATTTTTATGATAGTACAAAAACTATGAGTTCCTAGATATTCCATTTGAGTTTATGAGTTTTGGTGTTGTGATTATGTAAATGATGAATAAAAGATTCCATTCATACATGTACTGATTTTAGTTGTCTTTATTGATAACATACTCATCTACTAAATATTATAGGAGGATCATGCAGAGAACTTGGGGATTTTTCCTAGACTTACTCTAGGGGAACCTTTTTTATGGTAAGATATCGAAGTTCTAGTTTTTATCCATGAGGCCCACTTTATATGGTATATCATTTTTTGAGAATTTATTAGATGTCGACCAATAGAAGGCTAATGCACTTATTTCTTAGACTCCATCCAAGAATGTGCTAAAGGTGAAGATTTTTCATTTCTTCTCAAGATACTACTAGTGTTTCATGGTAGAATTATCTAGGATTTTATCCCCTTTAACTTCTCTGATTCATAATGGGAATCCATTTACTAAAACCAAGTAGTGTAAGTGATAATTTTTTTGGTTGCGGTTGAGGATGACTACCTATCCTATGCTAGGACTATTGGAGAAGGTCTTGGTTTTGGTAGTGTGTTTTGATGCCTCTAAAGCTGAGCATGGTTGTGTGTTAATGTAGAGGAAGGTAGTGGTTGTATCTTGGTCAAGGAATTTGAGACCACATGAGAAGAACTACATGACTAATGCCCTAGTTTTGGTGGTGTTAGTCATCAATATGAGTAAGTTAAGTCACTATCTTCTTGGGGAGCACATTATTATTTAATAAGACTTTCAGAGTATCTAGTTTTTATTCATGTAGTGAGATATGAACTAAAGACAGAGGTGTTGGTTGGTGTTACTTTAGGACTATGACATTGAGATAGTCTATACTCCTGGGAAGGGAGACATTGTAGAATAATCCCTTAGTATAAAGTTACATTCTAATCAGTTGGTAGAGGAATCTGAGAAGTTTGTTTCATTACACCTGATCGTGGTAAAGGAGCGGGTTGTGGTTTATTTTCATTCAATGGTATTGACTCCTCCTCCAAAATTGTGTGTTAGGGATTATCCAATTTGGGAGATTTTCTGTGAGGAAATTTATGACCTGATATCCTCAATAGATTCACTAGATATATTCTTTGAAGAAGGGGAACACATCATCCTTTTGAAGGGATGGATGGTGGTTCTTATTCCTATGCGAGAAGAGGTGATTAGGGTGTTTCCCACTTCTACATTGGTTGTACATACTGGTGTAGGGAAGTTATATAGATACTTTTAGTGTCAGTTTTAGTTGGATTGAATGTGGTGGAATGTTTCCAAGTTCGTCTCTTGGTGTCTCACATGTGATTAGGTTAAGCATGATCACCAGGTTCCTAAAGGGTTTATTGCAGCCTCTTGATATCCTTTAGTGGAAATGGGATCACATATCTATGGAAATTATGATATGAATTTTGTAAAAAATGATATGCCATAATTATATCTAAGTGATAGTTGAATGACATAGCATGTTAGAGGACTTCCTCACCTATAGGGATAAGAGTTCAATGGAGATTTTGTGGCAGCTACATATATGGGATATCACAAACCTTAATAGGGTTCCCTCAATTATTGTCTCTGAATATGATGTATGGTTTACATAAAAGTTTTCCAAAGGCATTCATGAGGAATTCGGGGACTATTTGAGTATGAGAATAACTTTTCACCTCCATATGGATGGGAATATTGAGCACACTATCCCAGTGTTGGAGGATATATGAATAGATTTTGATTTGGACTATGGATGGAGCTTGGGGGTTCAATTTCCAATGGTAGATTTTTCTTATAATAAAAATTATTACTCTAATATCAAAATGGAACCTTTTAATGCATGTATGAGAGACCATGTAGGACATCATTGGGATGGAGAGAGATTGGCGAGATATATCTAGTTGGGTTATAGATTGTGTAGGCAATGAATGAAATTGTAAAGATTATCCATGAGGGGATGAGGACAACCTATATCTGATAGAAATTTTATGCATTTCAATATCATGGAACTTGGAGATTGAGAATGGATTCCATGTTTTCCTTAAAGTCTCCCTGCTAAAAGGATTTTAGAGTTTTATTCATGGAGGCATGTTATCACCAAGGTTCATCAGGATATTATAGATTCTAAAGAGGGTTGGTGAGGTTTCATACCACCTAGACTTACCCCCATAGTTGGAGTAGGTTCATGAAATCTTCCATGTGACACAACTAAGGGGATATGTGAATTATCTATCCAACATTAATGACTAGGGTGAGATAGAAATTTAGGATGGATCTACTTTTTTGGAATACCCCATGGATATTGAGGATTAGTAGGAGTGTATCCTGTAAGGAAGAATTATTCTATTAGTTTCTATGTTGTGGTATAATAAGATCATAAAGGATATGTCCTGGGATAGGTAGATCTAGATACATGGTTAATAAACCCACATTTTTTTAGTTTTTTCTTTTTAGAATGAAAATACCTAGAGTGGTGATTAATATTGAGACTATATTTTTTCATTGTATGACTTTGAAATATATTATGAAAAATTTTCAGAACCAGGCACTGAGTTAGTGAAGGATTCTGAGTGTTGGTGAGCTAAGAGTTGATATTTTAAAAATATTAAATGTATTAATATTACATGAAGTATGTTTTCAAAAATGATTAAATATCTCTTGAATATAGTCTCTAATAAAAAAATGTATGAAAATGGTTGAGTCTGGAGGTAGGGTTTTAGCCTATTTGTGGCCTATGGTTAGTTGGAATCAGATGTTATTTTAAGGAAACCTTTGGTGGGTGCATTTAATTAAAATAAATAAATAATTTTATTTTTTATTTTGTTAAATAACCTAATTAAAATTCACTATAAATGACCTCTAATGGTGATTTTCCGAGGATTATCCACATATCCCTTAAAATATCTAAGAGGATGAGGAGATAATTCTTCATTGGAAGATCAACATCGAATGATAAATGATGATCATATCAAGGTGTGTTGATGGGTAAATAATGCATTTGGCCTTTCCTCGTCATTAGCAAACACATTCTTAAACAATGATAGATCCTAAAAAATATTGGGCTAGCCAATTTTTTATTCCTCCATTTTGATTAAAATATTGATAATGGATTACTTATCTACTTTTTATCTATGATTTAGTTATTCGTTATCATGATACATGTTTCCTTACTATATAATTGATCTCTAAAACCCCTTTTTACCTTGATATCACCCCATTTATATAATTAGGGTCCTAGAAATCATGGACAATGATAGTTCACTTTGTTCGTTTTTTCCATCTTTGTTCATCACCTTATTCACAATTTTCCTACATGTCCATGGTTTTTCTTTTTCTAGGTGGGTTTGAGCATGATTGAACCCAAAGATTCATCCAAGTTGTATAAAAAGACGTTTATGGACTATTTGTGGATTGATTGATGAAATACATGGGATAAAACTGATACTTTTCATATATGGGATCCATAGGGGTGATGAGATCGAGTGGAAGGTGAATGAGAGGTGTGTTCGGTGATGTGTGATTGTTATAGATGGTTGTGGACAGTTTTTCAGTGAAGAGCGGTCAAAATATGATTTACAGCTGGATGTGGAGGGAAGTGCATGTAATTATTATTTTTAATAATTATAAAAAGTGATATTTAATTTATTAATAGTTATATTGATTTAATGGAAAATAAATTAAATGTTAAATTATATGGGGTTCTTGATGGATGTTGGGTGCAAGGTTGAGACCCCTTTTATGACCATATGAATATAAAATATTATATTAAGTTATCATAAATAATTAATGAAATTGTTTTTTAAGGGAGATAATGGGTTGGGCACATATGAGGTTTGATGCGTGTACATACCCCCCCCCCAACATGAGTATTGTCCCTTCCATTGATATTTTTACTAAATTAACAATATGATAATCATGACATATTTTTTATTATTATTATTCTTTCAAATATATGATTTTGCTATATCATTGAGGTGAGATGTAATATTGACTATCAATCTGTAAAATTGAAGCCCTGATTTTAGAATGGTTGATTCAAGGGAAATGTTGGGTACTACTTTCAGACTCAAGGCTATGGCCCATGAAGCGCCATATATAAATGTTATGAAAAAATGTTTATTTTTTCACTAATCACCATTTTTGGTCAAGTGAATAGGCTATCCTGAGTGATTTTATACAAGGATAGTAGTTTTATGATTATTGATTCCATTTATGGTTGTTTTCAATGATATTTTTTGTGGATTCTCATTTTATCATGATGGGATGATGACGAGCCACATGTGCTCATCTGGGTTTTTTCTAGAATCAGATTTTGGCCATCGAGTTTCCAATCCTAAAATATTTTTAGTGTAGAATGTGATGGTAGCCTTTATACTGTCTTTAGAGATATAACATGTAAGTTTTCAAAAATTATGCTTCATTAGAAGATTATTGAAATCTATAGGGATTGGGTAGGATCAACAAAGAGATGTTGGGGTAAGAAACCCCATGTCGTATTAGGTCATGTGTACTCTACCATCAGTGTGGCACACCTATGACACACTAGGACATGGGTCCACTAATTTATTAGTGAAACCCCGCAAACACACTAGTTCATGGGTACACTACCCTAATTGTGGAACTCCACTTATGCACTATGGTGTGGGTCCTCTACCTTGTAAGTGGAACCCCTCTAATGCACTAGGTTGTGGGTCCTCTACCTCCTACGTAGTACCCCTGATGCACTATGGCATGGGTCCCCTATCTATTGGGTTTCACCCCCCCCCCCCCCCCGATATAGTATGTCTTGGGTCCTCTACATTAATATTTTAACCCCCCAACAATTAAGAATAGTGGCAAGGTGTGGGTCCTCCACACGGTTACATCTTCAAACACATGAGATGTTGGGAATCAGATATGGAATTCTTGGATTTATTGGAAGTCTCATCGAACTAGGATATATAGTGAGAGGGATAACCCCTTTTCCCCATTATATGGGATTCATTATAAGTGTATATATATATATATGGTTTTTGTTTCTATATTTCTTTAGGTTGATCTAACTACTTGTATAGGAGTTTTTTTGATAAGTTTTTAAAAAAAATATTTTTTAAACTTTTGGGTTAAAAATATTTTAAAAAGTACACTACAAAGGTGGCATCGCCGATGCCGCCTTTCTACTAAAACCCAAAAAAAATTAATTATTATTTTTTGTTTATATATATATATATATAAAAACAAAACAAAACAAAAATAAAAATAAAAAAAATCGTTCAACGGAATTTAACTTCTATTTAAAATCCAGCAGTACTGTCATTACAGTAGTCTGGATTCTGACAAAAGCTCTCACCCAGGGCTCCCTTTTATAAGAGAGCTTACTCTGAAAATCATTCTTCATTTCCGATGTGGGATTCTGGTTCTCCCTTTCATATGCAGAACATTATGCATTTCCAATGTGAGATTCTGTTTCTAGTATGAGACTTTGAAAGACTGTAAAATATAAACTATAGGACCAAAACAAACGAATCTTAAATCATGGATTAAATATATAAAAATAGTTGAAAATAAAAAAAAATCATAAAAAAAATTTATAGAAAATAATTTATAAGGTTTCAAAGACACATACTTGAAACATAAAAATGTTTCAATTACGTGACTTTGAAAGCATATAAAATATAAACTATAAGACCAACATAAATGAAACTTAAACCAAGGATTAAATATATAAAAAATATTTGAAAATAAAAAAAATCATAAAAAATGTTGATGAAAAATAATTTATAAGTTTTCAAAACACCAACTTGAAACTTAAAATAGTTTCAAGTACGTGAATTTGAATGTCTAAAAAATATAAATTATAAGACCAACATAAATGAAACTTAAAACATATATTAAACATATAACAAATATTTGAAAATAAAAATAATTTCATAAAAAATGTTGATGAAAAATAATATATAAGCTTTCAAAGCCACCTACATGAAACTTAAAAATGTTTCAAGTATGTGCCTTTGAATGCCAATAAAATATAAACTATAAGACAAATATAAATGAAACTTAAAACATGGATTAAATATATAATAAATTATTTAATTAATATTATTAATAATTAATTATTTAATAATTAATTATTTAATTAGTAATTATTAATGATTAATTATCTAATAATTATCTAATTAATTAGTAATATAATGACTTTTAATAATTACAATTTAAGAATTATAATTTGTAATTATATTACTAATTAAATAATTAAATATTATATAAATAATAATTATATTACTAATTAATTATTATATAATAATTTTTAATAAATACTAATTAATAATTATAATGAATATTTATAATTTATATTTATATTACTAATTAACTAATTATAAAAAGGGTATCAGCTCTATCTTTCTCAAAAAATTAACTAATTAACTATTATATAATTAATAATTATATTACTAAATAACTGATTAATTATTATATAATTAATGATTAATAATTACTAATTAACTAATTACTAATTAACTAATTAATAATTATATTACTAACTAACTAATTAATTATTATATAATTAATTATTAATAATTACTAATTAACTAACTAATTATTATACAATTAATAGTTATATAATTAATAAATATATTACTAATTAACTAATTAACTAATTAATTATTATAAAATAATTTTTAATAATTACTAATTAATAATTATAATGAATAATTATATTACTAATTAACTAACTATAGAAAGGGCCTCGACTCTATGTTTCTCAAAAAAATTAACTAATTAACAATTATATAACTAATAATTATATTACTAATTAACTAATTGATTATTATATAATTAATGATTAATAATTACTAATTTACTAATTAAAAATTATATAATTAAAAATTATATAATTAATAATTATATTACTAATTAACTAATTAATTATTATATAATTAATAATTATATTACTCAGTAACTAATTAATTATTAAATAATTAATAATTATATTACTAATTAACTAATTATATTACAAATTAAATAATTAATTATTATATAATTAATTATTAATAATTAATTATTAATAATTACTAGTTAACTAAATAATTATTATACAATTAATATTTATATAATTAATAACTATATTACTAATTAACTAATTAATAATTAATAATAATTAATTAGTAATTATAATTAATAATTATAATTAATAATTATAATGAATAATTATAATGAATAATTATAATTTATAATTATATTACTAATTAACTAATTAACTATTATGTAATTAATAATTATATTACCAATTAACTAATTAATGATTATATAATAATTTTTAATAATTACTAATTATGAATTATAATGAATAAATATAATTTATAGTTGTATTACTAATTAACTAATTAACTATTATATACTTAATAATTATATTACTAATTAATTAGTTAATTATTATATAATTGGTTAATAATAATTACTAATTAACAAATTAATTATTATATAATTAATTATTAATAATATTAATTAAATAATTAAATAATTTATTGTATATTTAAGCCATGTTTTAACTTTAAATTATATCAGTCTTATAGTTTATATTTTATAGTCTTTTAAAGCCGCATACCTGAATCATTTTTAAGATTCAAGTAGGTGATTTTAAAAACTTATAAATTATTTTTCATTAACATTTTTTACAAAATTATTTTTATTTTAAACTATTTTTTATATTTTTAATCCATGTTTTATGTTTCATTTATATTCGCCTTATATTTTATATTTTATAGGCTTTCAAAGTCACATGCTTGAAACATTTTTATGTTTCATGTAGGTGTTTTTGAAAACATATAAATTATTTTACATCAACACTTTCTACAAAATTCTTTTTATTTTCAACTATTTGTTATATTTTTAATCTATGTATTAAGTTTCATTTATATTGGTCTTGTAGTTTATATTTTAGAGGCTTTCAAAGTCACGTACTTGAAACATTTTAAGGTTTCAAGTAGGTGGTTTTGAAAGCTTATAAATTATTTACCATCATCATTTTTTATGAAATTGTTTTTTCTTTCAACTATTTATTATATTTTTAAGTTTTATTTATATTGGTCTTATAGTTTATATTAAAGACCCAGAAATTTCAAGGAAAATTTTTTCTTAAATACTTTGGAATTATACGAGTCTGTGGCTTCTGACGCCACTTGATTCCGAGGCCCGGTGTGCCCGGAATCAATTTCCGAAGTTTAGCTCGGGTACGTTCAGTGAACGAACGAGGGGTTTTTTCTATCTTTTGAACCAGTGCTCAGAATTGAAATCTGAGTGCACCGATGAACTCGCAGCGCTGATGTTCGCTTAACGGGACCTTTACCGTAGTTGCGTTTTGACGGGAGAAGAGGTTAATTTTTGGTTTGTTTTTAAGGAATAAATAAAAATATGTGTTTGATATTTTTATTTGTCGAGGGTGGTTATTATCCTACAAAAGGGGAGTTAGAGGTGGGGCCCACACCCACCTAACCCCCATGGGAGGGTTTAGTGTGGTGGGGCCCACACGAGACCCTAACTCCTCACCTCCCCCTCAACTCCCTAAACCCCCCTTTATCACCCTTTAAATTAATTTGTAAACTCTTCTTTAATTATGTAGCCTCTCCACCTTTCTCTCCTACATTAAAGTTTGCATACACACATAATTAATGAATTGATTCTTTGAATTAATTTGAAATGGTTGTCATTTATTTAAAATGGGAGAAGGCTATTATAATATTTTCCTTGGAAAATAATTTGGTGGGGGAACCTCTGAAGAAATTAGAGGAGCTTCGTTCTCCAACCCTCCAACGAAGAACGACAACGCGCCTTCTATAATTTTCTCCGCTACAAGAGGGGAGACGCCACATCTTCGGGTACACTCCGATGACGATGGAATCGACACTGTCATCCACGATGCTCGGCTACCGCGAATCTTTCTCAAGGTAGGGGTTTATTCTTTGAAGTGAATGTTTTTGTACCCGTTCTATGTCGTTGGAATCATGTCCTGACAACCAAATGGTATCACCATAACAAGGGGGATTTCAGACCGCACTAACACGGCTGAATCTTTCCCATATTTGATCTTGTCTTTTGTTGACGATGGGAGCGGATAGCGGCGACCGGCAATGAGCCGTCCGTGAAGAAGGGACCGGCAGCACAAAGGTCGTCGGGTTGTCAAGAAGGTGAGGCATCATCTAGCTACACAAAGGAGGCCGCAGCCAAGGCGGGCCACGGCGGAGGGGCACGGCGCCGTCTCGCCACTTCGGTGGAATAGGTCCACGGCCAGGGCGGGCCGCGGCAGGAGGGCTGGCGCGCAGTGCCATCGCGCCGTACCAAAAGGAAATCCATGGCTAGGCCGCGGCAGTTTGAAAGGAGGGTGGCAGGCTGAGCCGGTCGCCGGTGAGGGTGCGCCAGGGCGGAACCCAGCGGGTTCCGCGGAGAGGGGAACTGGCGCTTTCCGGTTCTATTACAGGAGACAAAGGGGGTGAAAACCGCCCCCTTGATTGAAAAGGTGGGCCCCGTAGGGAACCGTCGTCGCCTGGTCACGTTGAACAAGCGGGCTTCACCGCCTAGCCATGCGGCTGGGCCACCGCGTCATGAAGACCGCGCGGGCCGGGCCTCTACACCACGTGGGCTGGGCCGCCGCGCCGCGCGGGCCGGGCCACCGCGCCACGCGGGCCGGGCCGCAGTGCAACGCGGGCCGGGCCGCAGTGCAACGCGGGCCGGTCCGGCACCCTGGGCTAGGCCACGCCCAACCGGGCCGGACCCGGACCCGGGTCGGGCCGACCCAGGGGGTGTTGGGCCGGGTCAGACCAGGCCTAGACCCCCTATTTTCGGACTGTTTTCATTTAAACGGGCATAACATGAGTTGTGGACCTCCGATCGACTCACCGTCAGTTGCGTAAGATTAATCAGATCGATACAGTCGTTTCAGTATATTACACTCAAGGATTCAGCAAATTTTGGGTATGGCCGAGTTGGTTCGAACTCGAAACCAACCGGGCCCTCGGAACGGAAATGCTTATAACTTAAGGACCAGATGTCCGATTGACGTGTCGTCAACTACGTTGGGTTACTTTTGATGAGGTGGTTCTTTTGGAATAATACACTTAAGGTTTGAATGCAGTTTGAGTACGGTCAGGTTGGTTTAGCTTATAAACCATCTGGGCCCCTGGAACGGAAAAGCCAATAACTCTCAGACCGGACATCTGTTTGATGAACCGTCAGCGTTATTGGTAATATCGTTGAGAAATGGTTCCTTTGAGTATATCCCATGGGAGTTTGGGGTACTGTTGAGATATGGTTGGGTTGGTTCTTACACGAAACCAATCGGGCCCCCGGGAAAAAAAGGCGAATAACTCACAGACCGGGCGTCTGATTGACGTGTCGTCTGTTGCGTTGAGATCCCTATGACGTGACGGATCTTTGTGATACTTCTTCGTGGGAATTAGTGACACTTATAGTGTCGACCAGTGGCTCATGGAGAGGATCCTCTCGGAGACGAGCATATGGAGTACAGTGACCTTGTAGCTGGATGAGACCTGATGACTGCTTGTCTGATTCGATTCAGAGTGACTTGAATAGCCCAGTGGGGAGCACTACTGTGTTGGGGTGGCAGACCCATGGCGGAGGAGCACTAATTTATGAGGTGGAAAACCTGCGGTACTCGACAGGAGGAGTACCTATGTAGGCTATGAGGGGGAGCACTATTGTGTGAGATGGCAGACCCATGGCGGGGGAGCACTACTTTGTGAGGTGACCGACCCGTGATACTTGACGGGAGGAGTACCTCAGCAGTCTAAGGTTAGTGAGTCGCACCTCGGAGTTGTGACAGGACTACTGTGCTCGATAGAGGAGGAGTTCTCTAGCAGCCTTGTTTTCGTCATCGTGAATAAAAATCCTGGTTTGAGCTGAGTCAATGACCTTTGTGTTTACCTCATGATTGAGATGGGTTACTTGATAACTTAGGTATATGTATGGTCATATACCTAAGTAAAGGTTATCTGTTGAGATCTTTCATTGTGGTTTATCATTGTTGGATTTAGTGAGACCTTGAGGGTCTCGGGGTCCCTACTGAGTATCGTTATACTCAACCCTGCACGGGATATGCCCGCACCTCATTGTGTTGGATGCAGACGACGGACATCACTGATCGTTGTTGAGGCTTGTTGAGCTGGACGGTACCCGGAGGTGGACTTAATGATGAGACGATACCCAGAGGTGACTTACAGACGAGGAGAGTTGAGGTGGCCATTTGTACCTACCCTTCAGGTAGGAACTCCAAAGGACAATCCAGGAGCAGCTTGACACCTTCCTCTTGTTTTGTCTTTTCCTTGTATTTTATTGTTGGGCTTGTATTCCGGCCCCTTTGTACTTTCAGCACACTTGTTATACTGCTTTACTTAGTGTTTTCTTCCGCTTGTACTCTGGTTGTGTGTGTTTACGTTTCATAAAGTCAATGCCTTCCCTTTTTATCGGGATTTACGCCTTTGGTGCTAGTCGCCAGCCCCTGGCCTATGGAAGGCGGGCTTGGGGTAGTCATGGCATGGGCCCCGAGGATGGGTCATGACAAATTGGTATCAGAGGAGTCAGTTCTACCGCAGAACTTAGAACTCTGATATTTTCTTTCTGTGAAGAAATATTTTTAAGGGTTCTAAGTGTGGTTCTCAGTTCAGGGAGTCCAGTGTTGGTGCGGGCGGCCGACGTATCCATAAACCAAGACCCTGAATTCTAATTTCTGACTCAGTGCATGAAAACATTGATTGCGTGTGTGTTTTCAAAAGTTTCTTTTAAATCAGCTCAAACCAGGTCAGCTCACCAGGTATAGTCTTTTGACCGTGTCACATCTATTTCTTTCAGGATGTCTTCACCCAGTCAGTCAGTGTGGGTACCGAGTGGAGATCACGATGATAGCTCACCAAGCAGCAAGGCCTCAGTACAGGGCCCTCTTCTAGTTGAGACACCAACGGAGAGTGCACGTTTCTTGAGCGTGCTGCACGAGTTCCAGTGACAGAGGCCTCCAAGGTTTCGAGGCGAGTCAGATTTTCAGACAGATGGGTACTGGATGGAGTTTATAGCAAGATCTTTCTACACAGCTGGGACACCCGCTGACTTGATGGTGTACCTAGCTATTAGTCTCTTTCAGGGAGCAGCTGAGAGGTGGTGGAGCCAGATGCTCCAGTTTTGTGACGAGATGACCTTCACCTGGGGAGACTTCGAGAGTTTCTTCAGGGTGGAGTTTATACCAGCGACTCTACACTCTGAGCATGCTCAGGAGCTGTTGTCCTTGCCGCAGGGTTTTCTGACCGTAGAGGGGTCTTCTGCAGCCGGCAGTAGATAGATGACACAGAAGTCCAAGCAGACTAGGCCAACAGATGAGCAACCTCGGGATACAGGTTCAATTGTGCGAGGCACATGAAACAGAGCCAGCCATGCGAGGAGCAGGAAGTGCTATGCATGTGGAAAGCAGGGTCACTTGGCTCGAGACTACCCGACCTGTCTATCAGATGAGCAGCAGGCAGTAGAGGAACCTACCAGACCGGGGCAGAGGAGTTGGTCGTACAGTCGGTTGTGTACGACGCTTCGAGGTGTCGCCACCACCACCACCAGGAGGTCTACCCCAACCGCAGGGAATGGGTGGATATGGGAGAGCACAGCTTCAGGCAGCTGAAGCATACAACTATAGAGCTCCAGAAGCAGGTGGACAGGAGCGAGACTAGATTCAGGCATGGAGACCTTTGTTCTTGGTGCTTCTAGTTTCCATGTTGTTGTTGTTTGAGGTTGTTATGTGTCTTTGTACTTCGAGATGTAGTAATAAAAGACACTTATCTTTGTGACGTTTACTTTCCTGTCCTTTTTGTATGGTTGATACTAAGAGGTTCCGGTTAAAACTGTTGACTTGACCCTCACTTGCGAGATTCTTACTGGAGGAGACCCAGTAACCACGCACTGATGCCGACAGTGTGACTCAACCCTTGGAGGCGAGAGTAACAGTTGGATTTCTCGGTAATAGCGTCGAGGCCTTACGACATCGTCTATGGCATGAAATAGTACCGTTCATTTCAATATTGACTTTATTAGGCAAGGAACATGGTTCATCCAGGGGATGAGACCAAATTTCACTTTTCGGCGGAGGAGAAATCTCAGCAGCTCTTTGGTAGAATGTAGACGAAGAAGGGTGGAGATGAGTTCTTACAATTGGCTAGTCTCACCCATTGTCCGTTGAGCGAATGATTTACGGTTTTCTCCAACTCAACAGTCTCAGGTGTATCTTCTCTCAGAAGAAAATGAACCTGAGATAGTGGTGATGGCTTGAATTCCTCCAGGACTATGACTTCGATATAGTTTATACTCCTGGAGAGGGAAACGTTGTAGCAGATTCTCTTAGTAGGAGATCAGGAATTCAGTTGTTAGGAAAGGAGAAACAATAGCTGGCTACGTTTCAGATATCCTTTGTGGATAGTGATGGAGTCAGCACGTGTAGAACCATAGATGGTTCAGGCTACGATGGAGAAGGTGCAGATCATCCAGGAGCGAATGAAGACTGCACAGAGCAGAAAAAAGTCATATGCTGATAGGAGATGAGACCACTGGAGTTTGATGGTGATGACCACGTCTTCTTACGGGTATCACCTTGACGGGGTCTACAGAGATTTGGTCGGGGCAGCAAGTTATCTCCACGTTTCATCTAGTTTTTCCACCTCAGATGCACCGGGTGCACGACATCATCCACATATCTTAGCTGAGGAGATGTGTGAACGACCTATCCATCATCATCGACCACGGGGAGCTCGACATCGATGACGGGGTGACTTTCATGGGGTTCCAGTAGAGGTTGAGGATCAACAAGAGCGGGTCCTACAGGGATGGTCGATTCCTCTTGTGTGCTTTTACTGGCAGCACATGAACCTCCAGGAGAGCACATGGGAGCGGAAGGCTCAGATGCATGCTCGGTACCTCCTTTAGTTTCCCTAGTTTGTGTTGTCACTTTATGAGGATGTAAAGCCCTGAGGTGGGAGTAATGTAAAGACCCAGAAATTTAAAGGAAATTTTTTTCTTAAATACTTTGGAATTTTACGAGTCTATGGATTCTGACAGCACTTGATTCCGAGGCCCGGTGTGCCCGGAATCAATTTCAGAAGTTTAGCTCGGGTACGTTCAGTGAACGAACGAGCGGGTTTTTCTATCTTTTGAACTAGTGCTTGGAATTGAAATCTGAGGGCACCGATGAACTCGCAGCACTGGTGTTCGCTTAAGGGAACCTTTACCGTAGTTGTGTTTTGAGGGGAGAAGAGGTTAATTTTCGGTTTGTTTTTAAGGAATAAATAAAAATATGTATTTGATATTTTTATTTGTGGATGGTGGTTATTATCCTACAAAAGGGGAGTTAGAGTTGGGGCCCACACCCACCTAACCCCCATGGGAGGGTTTAGTTTGGTGGGGCCCACATGAGACCCTAACTCCTCACCTCCCCCTCAACTCCCTAAACCCCCCTTTATCACCCTTTAAATTAATTTGTAAACTCCTCTTTAATTATGTAGCCTCTCCACCTTCCTCTCCTCTATTAAAGTTTTCCTACGCACATAATTAATGAATTGATTCTTTGAATTAATTTGAAATGGTTGGAATTTCATTAAAAAGGGAGAAGGCTATTATAATATTTTCCTTGGCAAATAATTTGGTTGGGGAACCTCTAAAGAAATTAGAGGAGCTTTGTTCTCCAACCCTCCGACGAAGAACGACAACGCGCCTTCTATACTTTTCTCCTTGACAAGAGGGGAGATGACAAATCTTCGGGTACACTTCGACGACGATGGAATCAACACCGTCATCCACGATGCTCGGCTACCACAAATCTTTCTCGAGGTAGGGGTTTATTATTTGAAGTGAATGTTTCCGTACCCGTTCTATGTCGTTGGAATCACGTCTTGACAACCAAATGGTATCACCATAACAAGGGGGATTTTGGACCGCACTAACACGGACGAATATTTCCTATATTTGATCTTGTCTTTGGTTGACGATGGGAGCGGATAGCGGTGACCGGCAACGAGCCGAGCGCGAAGAAGGGACCGGCGGCGCAAAGGCCTCAGGGTCGTCAAGAAGGTGCAACATCATCTAGCTACGCAAAGCAAGCCGCGGCCAAGGCGGGCCGCGGCGGAGGGGCGCGGCGCCGGCGCACCATGCCGGTGTAATAGGTCTGCGGCTGGGCCGCGGTGGTTTGGCAGGAGGGAATCCGGCTGAGCTGGCCGCCGGTGAGGGTGCGCCAGGGCGGAACCCAGTGGGTTCCACAGAGAGGGGAACCGATGCTTGCCAATTCCATTACGGGAGACAAAGGGGGCACAAACCGCCCCCTTGATTGAAAGGGAGGGCCCCATAGGGCATCGCCGCTGCCTGGTCACGCTGACCAGGTAGGCTTCACCGCCCAGCCACACGGCTGGGCCACCGCGTCACGAAGACCGCGCGGGTCGGGCCTCCGTGCCACGTGGGTCGGGCAGCCGCGCCACGCGGGCCGGGCCGCCGCGCCACATGGGCCGGGTCAGCACCCTTTTCTGGGCCACACCCAACTGAGCCGGACCCGGACCCGGGTCAGGTCGACCCGATTTGGGCCGACCCATGGGGTGTTGGGTCGGGTCGGACCGGGCCCAAACGCCCTATTTTTGGACCGTTTTCGGTTAAATGGACATAACTTGAGTTATGGACCTCCGATTGACACACCGTCAGTTGAATAGGATTCCTCGGTTCGAGAAGGTCGTTTCGTTATATTACACTCAAGGTTTCATCAAAGTTTGGGTATGGCCGGGTTGGTTCGAACTCGAAACTAACCGGGCCCTCGGAGCAGAAACGCTTATAACTTAAGGACCGGACGTCTGATTGACGTGTCGTCAACTATGTTGGGTTCCTTTTGATGATACGGTTATTTTGGAATACAACACTTGAGGTTTGGATGCATTTGGAGTATGGTCAGGTTGGTTTATCTTATAAACCAACCGGGCCCCTGGAACGGAAAAACCAATAACTATCAGACTGGACGTCTGTTTGACGAACCGTCAGTGGTGTTGGTAATCTCGTTGAGAAACGGTTCCTTTGAGTATACCCCATGGGATTTTGGAGTACTGTTGAGATACGGTTGGGTTGGTTCGTACACGAAACAAACCGGGCCCCCGGGATAAAAAGGCTAATAACTCACAGACTGGGCGTCCGATTAACGCGCCGTCTGTTGCGTTGAGATCCCTATGATGTGACGGATCATTGTGATACTTCTTTGTGGGAATTCGTGACACTTAGATTGTTGACCAGTGGATCATGGAGCAGATCCTCCCGGAGATGAGCATACGGAGTACGGTGACCTTGTAGCTGGCTGAGACTTGATGACTGCTTGTCTGATTCGATTTGGAGTGACTTGAATAGCCCAGTGGGGAGCACTACTGTGTTGGTGTGGAAGACCCATGGCGGAGGAGCACTACTTTGTGAGGTGGCAGACCCGCGGTACTCGACAGGAGGAGTACCTCTATAGGCTATGAGGGGGGGGCACTACTATGTGAGGTGGTAGACCCATGGCGGGGGAGCACTACTTTGTGAAGTGGCTGACCCGCGGTACTCGACAGGAGGAGTACCTCAGTAGTCTAAGGTTAGTGAGTGGCACATCAGAGTCATGATAGGACTACTGTGCTCGACAGAGGAGGAGTTCTCCAGCAGCCGTGTTTTTTTCATCGTGAATAAAAATCCTGCTTTGAGCTGAGTCAATGACCTTTGTGTTTACCTCATGATTGATATGGGTTACTTGATAACTTAGGTATATTTATGGTCATATACCTAAGTAAAGGTTATCTGTTGAGATCTTTATTTGTGGTTTATCCTTGTTGGATTTAGTGATACCTTAAGGGTATCGGGGTCCCTACTGAGTATCGTTATACTCACCCCTGCATGGGCTATGCCCGCACCTCGTTGTGTTGGATGCAGACGACGGACAACACTGATCGTGGTTGAGGCTTGTTGAGCTGGATGGTACCCGGAGGTGGACTTCATGACGAGACGGTACCCGGAGGTGACTGACGGACGAGGAGAGATGAGGTGTCCATCTGTACCTACCCTTCAGGTAGGAACTCTGGAGGACGATCCAGGAGCAGCTTGACACCTTCCTGTTGTTTTGTCTTTTCCTTGTACTTTACTGTTGGGCTTGTATTCCGGCCTCTTTGTACTTTCATCACACTTGTTATAATTCTTTAATTAGTGTTTGCTTTCACTTGTACTCTGGTTGTGTGTGTTTACATTCCATAAAGGCAATGTCTTCCCTTTTTATTGGGATTTATGCCTTTGGTGCTAGTTGCCAGCCCCTGGCCTATGGAAGGCGGGCTTGGGGTAGTCACAGCACGGGCCCTGAGGACGGGTCGTGACATTATATTTTATAGTCTTTCAAAGTCACATACTTGAAATAGAATCTCACATCGAAAATGCAGAATGTTCTGTGCAGGAAATGGAGAACTAGAATCGCACATCGGAAATATAGAATGATATCCAGGGTAATCCATCTTATAAAAGGGAGCCATGGGTGAGAGCTTCTGTCGGAATCTAGACTACTGTAATGGAAGTACTGATGGATTTTAAATAGTAGATAAATTCTGCTGAAAATTTTTATTCTTTTTTTTATTTATATATATATATAAACAAAACAAAAAAATAAAAATAAAAAATTTTAAAATACAAAAAATAGTAATTTTTTTGTTTTAGAAGAATGGCGGAAATGGGGTTGCCACCTTTCGACTTAACCTGAAAGGCGGCGCCGCCACTGCTGTCTTTCACCCGAAGCCTAAAGGCGATAGCTGCCCTATCACCTTTAGAGCGTATTTTTAAAAAACCTTTTAACCTAAGTGTTTTTAAAAAAATATAATTTTTTTAAAATGTATTTAAAAAAACTCACTTCTATCATGTATTCTATTTCACTGTCTTCAGTTTTGGGGGTGTCCTACTAAGTATATATATACTCACCCCTACATGGGATTTTCCCACATGTGTAATGTATTAATAATATTATGGACAAATCAGTGGTGATTTCATAGGAGAATAGGGATTCTTGGTTGACTATACCATGTATAGTGGTCGAGCTTGGATATCAAGATGTGGGATCTCTCTGCTATTTATATATCCCAGTTCTTGAGAGGTTGGGACATCTTTTCTCAGTGGGCATGTATTTTTCCTTTACATTTTTTGTTACACATTCACACTCTTTTTTATTCCCTAGAGGCTACATCATTCATTGTTTTTACTCAAGATGTTAGTCTTTTATATATTATTCCTCTAAACTTTTTTATATAGATGGTTGGGTTCTTGTGTACATGTACTTTTGGTAAAGAACTCTCATTCATGTTATGACTTATTCGTACATCTCTCTAACCCCTATATTATAGACACAAGCTTGGGGTTGTGGAGGCCTAGTATTCTATCGGTTAGGAGGGACTTTGTTGGGTAGGTCATTACAGGTTATGTGGTAGTGATGATAACACATAGCAAGGGTCATGTAATGTAAGCAGAGTGTACAAGGTTATCACCCTCCATGTTCATGCCACCATTATATTATAAATCTTTAATGTGCAGTTATGATGTTGTATGTAGTATATATAATTTATGATGATATGATATATGATGTTTTATTTTCTGTTTATTAAAGGTATAGAAGCTCAAGGAATTTTTCATCAGGTCCTAAGAGTATAAAATAAGTGGAGATGTGTTTAAGGGGTACCTTATTGATAATTTTTTGATATTATACTACTATAATTGGATTTAATTTTAGTTGATTGATCCTTGGTGATTTTGGGAGATAATTACCTTTTCCTTGGTGTATATTAGTTTTTCTTTTTATTCACTAAGGAATTAGTATGTTTCATCCAAATTTTCAAAATAGGTCTTAAGGGAGATCATATAGGGTGTACATGTATGCTCACCATTATATATAAAAATATATTTTTCATGTTTCTAGGATGGATTCAATGATCAATCATGAAATTATTATCTCAATTATTTGAGATCATATTAGGGTTTCTACCATATGATATTTTATTTAGTGTTTTTTTATAGAAAATGATTCTATATGAATTTCACATGAATATTGGGATATTGGAATTTATTTCTAGTTATGGAGTAAGTTTGTGTTTTCTATTATATGATCCTAGTATTATGAGGGAAATGGTTCCAAATTTGTTGGTTTTATACCCATTGTTCTAGCCACCAACCCATGTCATATTGGTGTATAGACTCTGGGGGTTTCACTTGTCATTACTAACTTCTGCAGATGGATTCCTAATGGGGGTACATCATAAAAATGTGTTATCATATCCAAATATGAGAGTTATGATGGAATTTGAATTCAAGCACATGTAAAGTTTTCAGTTCCTTTTAAGGGAAATAATAATAATCAAATATAGACTATGACACAATTAAGAAGATAGACTAGGATTGTAACTAATTGGATTGAACTATCCTAGAATTCCACCAGACCATTCCCTCTACTCAACATAATGAGAGTTCATAATCCCCACATTTTGGAAGCTAGTTCCTAGGTAATACAGATATATAAATGGGAATAGTTTCTCACTCATGTAAGGACATAAACATTTAGTGAAAACTACCAAGAATTTTTCATGGCCTACCTATGCATTAGATATCCATGCATATTCATAATTATATACAGAATAATATGGAAGGAAAATATTTAATAGTAGGAATAATAACTAAATAAACATGTCATAAAAAATATCCATATACATAAAAGTTCATAATAACTACAACTTCCAATAGAAACAACATCCAGATAATCAAAATGGAACTCTCATGGCTCCAAAATCTAGAACATGACCCATGGTCACTCATAGAATCCCAACACATCTATATACAGACCCTGATGAACATCCAACCAAAATAATACCTGATCACATTAAAAAAATCATGGAGATGAATATACACACATACACCATTTTTCATCTATGGTGTGAGTGAAATGTTCCTAGTAGTATCTCGCCAATAATTCTATAAAATTCCATTCAAAAAATAGTACATGTGCTAGTTCAAACAAAATATATTTATATTAGATTCATACTTTTACATAAAAAGAAATAAAATAACCCAATAACATACTTTGACACTTTCCCTTTTAAAACCTTAAAAATCCTTACCTATAAAATCTCATATCCATTTTTTAGTCATGAGATTCAACCATAACAATTTTACAATATCATATCATTAATTGTTTCCCCAAAACTATGAAAATATTTCTTTAAAATATTGGAAGAAAAATAAAAAATTTATTCCATACATTTATAAAATCATGTTCTAAATATTATTTAGAAAATAAATTAATTTTCTTATAAAAATGGTAATTTTAATTCCATTTTATAAAAATAAATAATGTTAAGTCATAATGATAATTGAAAAAAAACAAAAATACCATCGACACTGAGATATATTTGAGGCATCATGAAAATGAAATAATCAAAATATTGTTCCGCATTATCATGTTTATATTTTGAATATAAAAAATCTAAGAAATAAAATTCCCTAAGTAATTCTTAATGGGATAAAATAATCATTGAACAATCACTAGGGTTTTATAAGAATTATATTATACTTGTTTCATTGATAACGGGGCCCATGAGCTGTAGTGAAATGTAAATTAGTTAAAGGGGGTAAATTTACTTTTAAAAATACATAAAATTGATCTATAAACTAATATATATTATTAGGAAATAAATCAATTTAAGAAAAAAATAATCAAATTAAAGAGATAATATCATAAATTAAAACATTAATCATTGTGTAAAATAATGTGAATAAATTAATATGGAACACTTTGATAAAGGATTTTAGTAATGGATTAAGAATGATCCCCTATATCTCCTCCCCTCAATAAGTTTTAAGAAGTTTGTATTTATCGAATGGTTTTAAGGGAATCTAAGAAACAAATGAATATGGAAGGGATAGTTTAGTTTTAATGGAAACAAAAAACTAAAAATAAGGGCATTTATTTTAATAGAATATAAGAAATAAGGACTCTTAGATTATCATTATGGAGAACTTGAATAACTATATAAAGAATGTAGTGTTTTTTACAAACCATTTACAAATAACTCTAGTCTCTCTAGATGGTATAGAAAAATATTAATGAGAGAGATATAGTGAGATAAGGAAGAATAAGTTCCTTTAATAATTACAATGAGGGATAAAATGGATCAAGATATAAAAGGAAAATTAAATTGAATTATAGTCTTTGAATCCCAACTTCCATTAGAGAAAAAATTCTTGATTAAAGATTTATTGAAAAAGGATGTGATGAATCGATCAAGATTCATTTAGTGTAATGTATTTCTCCCTAATGTTCACTAATGTTAATATCCAAGCCTCGCTATATTTCAATTTATATCCATGACATGTGATGGTAAACTTATGGAATTCATCAGTATGGATTAAAGTCATAGTAAAATGAATGTAATGTAATTTCATCATTATAAATAATTTTGGTAACTTCATGATAGAAATTTTTCATGATGTGAATGAAGCTTCATGACATGACCACCATCTGACTATGAATCTTTCAAGGTGTGAAGATTGTTTTATAGTATAAATGAGAGTTATGAAATAATAACACCATAACAACTCCACTTGAATAAAAATTGTGACATTATTTTAATTTCTTTGGGATCCTTCATGGTGGTAAAAGGCTTTCATGGCATGAGGGGGTTAATAATATCCTGAAATAACTAAAATATACTCAAAGATGTTATAACATTCCTTATGTGATTATAAACATAAAAATTAATTATATGTTCATCAATATCCTATATTTTTATGATCACAAACACTCATTTAATATTAAAAATAGAAATAAATGTTAGTAAGTAAGCATAGAAGAAGGTTGAAAGAAGAAGAAGGAAAAGTCAAAAGAATTAGAAATATAATTTTCAGTAAATCAAATGTATCCCCCCTTAATCAAAATCCTTCTCTTATTTTAAAAATATTCCATTTTAAAGAGATATATTCAAATCTTTTGAATCTTTTATCCCTATACATTAGACTTATCTCCCCCAATACATTAAAAATTTATCATATATATACAAATATATATTTTTCCACCATATGATTAAAAAATGGGATTATAAACCAAAAGAGATAAATAGATTAATATAAAACATTAGATAATAATAGTGCTCATAAAAACCATGATTTTGAAAAAATTTACAATATGTTTTAATTATGAAAATAAAAATAATTTTTTTAAAAAAAATAATCAATACTTGAAAAGAGAAAAAAAGAAAAATAATTACAATCATTCCATTCCATGGTCCCCTTTAAAAACAATTGAAACTTTTTAAAGAATGGTGTTTTATGATGATATAAATTAATTGAAGTTGTATTCTAATATATTATAACAAAATATCTACTATTTTGAAATTTTTCTAGCAATAAGTGATCCCCAATATCAATTTCCTTAGTGTGTGAATGTGGAATTGGATTTTTACAGATTCTTATAGAAAAATAACTATCACATTTAATTGGAGAATAAAGAAATTTCCTAAAAAAATCTAAGATAGTTTGTCTGAACTATATAAATTGGGTGAAGAAACTCTTTATGTATATATATATATATTCTATTTTGGCTATAAAATGAGTAACATATTTTTATTTTTACAACTCTAGGAGATTAAATAATGTACAAGAGTGTGACAATTCCCACCTCTAATGTTCTTATCCAGCTGACATCCCCTAAAATCAGTGTTAGAAAAATATGAAATATTTAAAGGGATCCCTTAAAGATAAAATAAATCATGATTTTTATAACCATTAAAAAAAATTAAATATCCCTTTATGACATTTTTAACGTGATTTAATAGGATTGGATTTAAAATGATGTCAAAGAAAAACACTAAACATAATGATTTTCTTTGGTCATGGTAAGGTAAGTAAGTCCTCTAATAATAATTCATTACAGTTTGTTTTCAATGGGTTTACCATCTGTATCCACCATAATCTGACAATAAATATACATAGGAGTTTTAGTTTCGTTCGCATGATCCATGGAAAAAATGACTTATATGTTCCTTAGTGTATTTTCTTGGGATTAGAAAAATTCCATCCTCATTTTGAGATCATTTAAAAACAAGAATTAATTTTATCTATGCCATAAAAACCATTTAAAATAATTTTATTATAATATTTGAAAAAAATCAATGACGGTCATTTTTTTATTACAAAAATTACATCATTGCCATATATTTGAATGATTGAAATGTCACCTGAGATAATTTTTAGAAATAATTAGAATTTCTATGTTCCTATATAAAATCAATTGATGAATGAAAATTTATTAACCATTTATATCAATACTTAGTGTATTGTTTTAAAAAATCTAAACCCACGATTAACATGATTTTTTATGAATATATTAGAATTCAAAAAATGGTAGTTGTTCCATAAAAAAAATTATAAGTGTTTTTTAAAAACTATTAATATCCATTAAAAAAGGCTAAAAATATAGATGGGTGGTGAGTTCCAACAAGATTTTAATGGATTCTATCTAACCAAAAGATGTGATGGTATCATAGTAATCAATTTATTTCTATTGATTGTAGAAATTGGATATGATTCTTGGTTTTTTAGGCATGTTGTGACCATGTTCATCTAATTTATTCAATGATTTAGTTAAATAGAAGGAAGGAGATTCAAATTCTATAGGATTTTAGGAGAAGGTGGTCTTATAAAGTCAAAGTTTAATGGTTATTCTCAATATCTTTGAATTTTTATTATGTCTTATGAAGATTTAAAACTAATTTTATTTGATTGGATTATTCAGTATTTTTTTGTACTTTTATTGAAGAATTTTTAGGATTTTATTAAGTTCAATTTCTTTTAAATGATTCCTCCATTAAATTTTGGATAAAAATCCCCTAGGTTGACATTGGTGTTAATATTATATAATTTTCATCGAAACGTGTTAAAAAAAATTTCGTAATTTTAGTTTTCTGATTTTCCTAAATTAAATTTTTGAGAAAGGGTCTTAAGAGAACATGATTTATGATATAACAAGTGATATTGACTATTAAAACCTAAATGTATTACAGGAGTCTGAAATTACTTTTGAGGACTCCTGAGATTTCATGAATGGTTCAATTTCATTTTTTGTTAAACCTATTTTTTGAGGTTTTCTAGGAGAATATAATGTATGACTATAGACATGTAAAGAGGAATGTTTATAAACTATCTAGCTTAATCATCCCAATCAATGGACCATATAGGTTTGAATTAGTAGCAAAAGAATGTGCTTCATGCGACTTTTCTCTCTCTTCCCCTCCTGGCCATTGTAATGGGTCCTTCCTCCTTGGTCACTCTAGAACCGAATGATCTCCCCCCTCGGAGTCCACCGACATTGTGTTTAAGGCATCATAGCCAACTATTTCCATCCTAGAGGCGCAAGTAGCTAAGTAGAGACCATATTTTAAATAGAACCTTCTCGACAACATCCCCCAAAATCAGTTATAGAAAAATATGAAATATTTAAAGGGATCCCTTAAGGATAAAATAAACCATGTTTTTTATAAGCATTTAAAATAATTAAATATTTATTTATTGGATTTTAATGTGATTTTATAGGATTGCGTTGAAGTTGAGGTCAAAGAAAAACACTAAACATAATGTTCTTCTTAGTCATGGTAAGGTAATGTAGTCCTCTAATAATATTTATATAAAGTTTGTTTTCAATGGGTTTATCATATTTATCCACCATTAGATGACAATAAATACACATGGGTGTTTTAGTTTCCTTCACATGATCCATGAAAAAATGACTTATATATTCCTTAGTGTATTTTCATGGGCTTATAAATGTTACATCCTCATTTTTTTATCATTTAAAACCAAAAATTAATTTTATCTACCCCATAAAACCCGTTTAAAATAATTTTATCATAATATATGAAGAAAAATCAATGACATTCATTTTTTATTACAAAAATTACTTCATCGTCATAGATTTGAATGATTTAAATGTCAACTGAGACATTTTTTAGAAATAATTTGGATTTCTCTATTCCTCTATAAAATCAATTGATGAATGGAAATTTGTTAACCATTTATACCAATGCATGGTGTATTGTATTAAAAAATATAAATCCATGGTTAACATATTTTTTTTGAATATATTGGAATTCTAAAAATTGGTAGTTATTCCATAAAACAATTTTTGTAAGTAATTTTTTTTAAAAAAATTGGTATTATCCATTTAAAATGTTCAAAAAATATATATGGGTGGTGAATTCCAACAAGATTTTAATGGATTATATCTTACCAAAAGATGTGACATTATCATTGTAATCTATTCATTTCTATTGATTCTAGAAATTGCCTATGAGTATTCATTTTTTTGGAGTGTTGTGACCATGTTCATCTAATTTATTTCTAGGAAACCATTTTATACAAATTATAGGATGATCATTACGTATTCCATCAAGAGTTAAAACATTATTCCATTAGAATTTTTTAATCGCTCATTCATAGAAATACCCAATATTCATAAATAATATAATCATAGAATTTGTTAGGTTCTATAAAAGATATTAAATATTGATTCAAAACTTCATTTGAGGCATAAATTCTGGTGAAAGTACCTTCTTGGAGATCACTGATAATATTTTCCAAGGGATTAAATTTTTATTTATTCAATGATTCAGGTAAATGGGAGGAAGGAGATTCAACATCGGTAGGATTTTTGGAGAATGTGATCTTATAAGGTCAAAGGTTCGTGGTTATTCTCAATATCTTTTAATTGTTATTATGGTTTATAAATATTTTAATCTAATTTTATTTGAATGGATTCTTCAATATTTTTTGTACTTTTATTGAAGACTTTTTAGTATTTAATTGTGTTCGAGTTCCCTTTAAAGATTCCTCTATTAAATTTTGGATCAAAATTCCCTAGGATGACTTTAGTGTTAATATTATATAATTTTTGTTGGATCAAATATGTAGATGTATATGTATATTAGATGGAACAATACAAGGGGGGTGAATTGTAGGTTTAAAAACTTTGTGTTTAAACACATAAGAAATTAGTTTAAATGATCTTAAACTAATAAAATTCACCAAAAAAAACAAACAAACACAATTGTATTGAATATAAAGGTATGATATGATGTAATACTATAAGAAAAGTAAAGCAATTGTATTCAAGATGAATACAATAATCAGAGTAATACAAAAGTGAAGGATTCTACCATAAAGTGTATATAATCAATCAATACAATATGTAACAGTATGAATGTAACTGATATAATTACAAATGAATATGGAATGAGGAAAGGAAAAAAATTCAATTCGCTTTCTTAAAACAAAAAACAGCAGAAATGTAAAAGTATTACAATTATTTTGACCCAAAGAGAAGGGTTATCCTTTTACCTAGGATAAGAGGTCTGTCTTACCACCACCTTGGTAAACCCTCGATACGATGATCGGTACGTCTGTCTTGCTATCCCCGCAAGCCCTCGATACGATGATCGGTAAGTCTGTCTTGTTATCCCCGCAAGCCCTTGATACGATGATCGGTAGCACCGTCTGCCTATCCCCGGCAGCCCTCGATTGTTATCACCTGATCGGACACACAAATAAAAACAAAGCACTTATAGAAATACAAAAGCTAAGAACAAGTCGTTCACATTTTTTAATCTCAAGGCTTTCGCATGAAGTAAGAGAGAAGTCACAGTATCTCTCTCTAGAACTTGATATAAGCAAAGTCTCACACACACACACTTTCTTGGCTTCAAATGACCTCCTATTTATAGGCCTCAGGTTCCAACGGTCATATTTCTTCGGAAAACTCAGAGGGACTTGGACACCTGGCATTATAACGGTCATATTGAAATAGGAAACACGACATCATTTTGATTAGTTTATAACTAACTCCATGACATCGTTTTGGTTAAAACAACAGATATATGAAGATGATAAACATGAGTACGATTAATATGAAACAAGTGTTTTTGATTAAGTACCAAAACAAGCAAGTAATGAAAGTAAAGTATGAGTACTATAAGCATTACCGAGTGAGTGATTTAAAAACGTAGTACGATTAACAGAGTCAATACAATTTCCAGAGTCAGTACGATCAGCATGGTCAGTACGATCAGCATGGTCAGTACGGTCAGCATGGTCAGTACGGTCAGCATGGTCAGTACGATCAGCATGGTCAGTACGATCAGCATGGTCAGTACGATCAGCATGGTCAGTACGTTCAGCATGGTCAGTACGATCGGCATGGTCAATACGATCAGCATGGTCAGTACGATCAGTATGGTCAGTACGATCATCATGGTCAGTATGATCAGCATGGTCAGTATGATCAGCATGGTCAGTACGATTTGTGGTTTCCAAAACAAGATATAAAAGTCAAAAAAAACTTTTGACTCAACAATCTCCCCCTTTTTGGAAAGCACAAAACACAAAGTAAAAAAAAAACTTATCTCCCCCTGAGTTATTGGAAACTCTTCTGAATATGAAATTGAATACAACTAACTCCCCCTTAGGTATGTATTTTCCTAAGGATTGTATTCATATATTTTCCTTGATTTAGAAGTGTTCTTTTAAAACATTCTCTCCCTTTGAAAAACATTCTCCCCCTTTGTAAAACATTCTCCCCCTTTGTGATTTACAAAAAGAATGGGGTAATATTTAGTTGCCTGAAAGAGTTAGAGAAAAGAAAAGCATGAAAAAGGAAAGGATAACATAAATCTCATTATGATAACAAAAGTTTATAGAGTCCATTAAAAGAAAACAAATACAACAGTCATTTGTTTTCTTTTTCATTTTCCTTCTTTATCAACTCATGAAGAACAGCTTTCATCTTTTTGATTTCCTTCTTATCTTCATATATAGAATCACCTTGAGATCTGAGAAGCTCTTGTTGGTTGGAAAAAAGCTGATCCTGATTCTTTATGGTCTCCTCCTGGACTCTGATTACTTCTTCAAGAGTATCTATTCTGTTTTGTAAATTCTTGTTATCTTTGGATAACATAGAATTCTATTTCTTCAACAAGACTAATTCATCTTTGAAAGATGAAACCTTTGAAAACTCAGACTGAAAAGCATTTATTCTCTCTTTCAATTCTTTCACTAAAGGAATATCGGCTCCATGGGTGTTTTACAAAAGATTCAGTCTTTCAACAGTTTCTTTGTCAAGCTTATTTAAAGCAATTGCGAGATCATTAGAAATCCTCCTTAAGTATTCAATTGACACTTCATGATCATTCACTGAGCTCTCTGTTTTGTATGACCACTTAGTCATTCTATTGCAATCCTTCTTATGAGCTGCCGAACTTTCAGATAAAACTTTCAAATCAGCTTCAACTGACAAAACTCTCTTTCTCAATTCTCTTACAGAACCAAACTTCTTTTTCTGATTGTCAGTAATGAAATAAATTTTTCCCTCAAGCCTGGGAAAGTAAGGAATGGTCTTCTCAATTCTCCTTAAAACATGAACAATATAATCACTTTTCTTAAGAGAAATTGTCTATTATGAATCAGTATCCTCATCGTACGAATCCAGTTCATTTGATTGGATTGAGTCTACAACTGGCTGTTTTCCTTTTTCTTTTTCAATCCCCTTTAATTCTTCTTCCACTTTATCACTGATAACGATTGTTTTTTCCGTATGAGAAGATTGATGATGTTGATTCCCTTGTGAAATAATTCTTTCTAGAGTTTCAAAAGATTTAGCTAGTGCTTGATCAGCATGAGGAGCTTGTTGAATCCCTTCACTTTGTCTTTGGAACGATTCTTCTCTAGTCTTCTTTGAGCTCTGAAGGAATTCCATAAGGAAATCTCCTTCCACTTCTTCAAATTCCTGAATTTCTTCTAGAATTTTTTTCCCTTTCTCTTTCTCTGGAAGACTCTATACGATTGGTTCTTGATATATTTCTTCGGTTACTTGAGCACTAGCATCCTCAACCATTTTCATGAGTTTTGAAACATCAAATTCCTGTGCTTTTATTTTCAAAAGAATCTTCTTTTTCTTTTCAGCCTTAAGGGTATCCTCAACCCTTAATATCTCAGCAAAAGCTTCAGCTGTGTCAAGACCGAACTTTGGATCACCTTCCTTTCTCTGTTCTCTTTCTTTTCTCCACCTTGCCACAACCTCCTTACTGTACTTAGGTTTCTTCTTTGGCTTTGAAATGGTTTTCAGATCTGAATTTTGAGGAGCACCAACAGATGGATTGTCTTTGACTAGCATAGGTGCCGATCGATTCTGTGCCGATTCAGCTTCTAAATCCTTAACAAAGAGCTTTGAATTCTGATCAAAACAAACGTTCAACTTCTTCAATGTACTCTTACTTATCCAGGAAGTCTTCAGCTCTTTCAATTTTACTTTCAAAGGAATATTAAAAAACTTCATGCTCTCAAGAATGAACTTTGTAAGAATAGCTGGATACATGATCAAATGGGATTTAATTACTCCTGACTTAACATTCCTGATTGTTTCAAAAACATATCCCCTGAGATTTACTTTTCTCATGTTGAAAAGATAGTCAAGCATAAAGATATCAGAAACTTTCAGAGTTTCTCTATCCCCTTTCCTTGGGATAAGAAAACCTTGCATCCAAAGTACCACAAATCTATTATCTAGAGAAAGATGATCCACTTTCCTCTTTTCTTCGTTTATAAGAAACAAATACTTTTTATCACTTTCTTTGTTAAATGAACCAACTTCCTCTGGTAGTTTATGAGATGGACAATAAGAATCACCTTCTGTTGGAACATTTAGCAAGTGGGCAGCTTTTTTCACAGACATTGATATCTTTCTATCATACACAACAAAGTTGATATTCATGTTTTTGTCGAAAGACACAGTTTTGTAGAACTTAATGACTTCATCAATAAGGACCGGATCTTGAGACACTGGTTTTTCAATACACAAATTCTCCCAGCCTTGAAACAAAATAATTATTTTGATTGTAGAATTGTACGAATCAAAGAAGTCCCAAGAAACTATCCTTTCTTTGAAAAAGTCTTTTTCTGAAAAAGTCTTGGAGGAAATTTCAATAGGAGTGTTAGCAGAGGACTGAGACATATAGGTGAAGCCGATGGAAGATCGTACAGAGTCTTAAAACAGGGAGGCCGAGCTTCGCCACAAAATCTGAAAAATCGGTGTGGGTTTGGGGAGGAGGGGTCTATTTATAGGCGACAAAATAATGACCGTTGGTCTTTTACGGTTGAGATTAGAAGAAAAGAAATCAACAGATAGGATTAAAACGAAAAAAAATTAAAAAAAATTATAAAGTATGTACCTGCCGGAGATCGTAAGGTAATTGTTGGTTTAAATAGTATTAACAGTAAAAGAAAACACAAGCGTACGAAGAGAAAGAATACAATCAATTGTCATGCTGATGGAAAACAAAGTCGTTACCATGAACTGACATGCCGATGGGAAACAAAGTCGTTACCATGAACTGTCGTGCCGATGGAAAACAAACTTGTTACCATGAACTGGCATGCTGATGGAAAACAAAGTCGTTACCAAGAACTAACGTGCCGATGGAAAACAAACTTGTTACCATGAACTGACATGCCGATGGGAAACAAAGTCGTTACCATGAACTGACATAACGATGGAAAACAAACTTGTTACCATGAACTGACGTGCCGATGGGAAACAAAGTCATTACCATGAACTGTCGTGCCGATGGAAAGCAAACTTGTTACCATGAACTGACATACCGATGGAAAACAAACTTGTTACCAAAACGCAAATAGAAGATAAAAACTGTAACTAGCCAAACAATACGATAAAAAGAAAAGTAAATAATGATAAGTAAATAGTCAATACGATTAAACAGAGATAAATAACGATAAGTAAACATTCAATACGATAAACAGAAGGGTAAATAGTGATAAGTAAACTGTTAATACGACAAACATAAAGACAAAAACACAAACCAGGAGAATAAACAGATAAAGAAAAAATAATGTTCTCCCCCTTTTTAAGAGGAGTTTTTTAATGTAAGGAGAGGTAGAAAACATGAAGTAGACATGAATGATTACTTTAATTTAATCATTCCTAGCTTCTATTTTATAAACTCAAATCTATCGGAAGATAATGGTTTTGTAAAAATTTCAGCAAGTTGTTCTTGCGTTCCGATGAATTGTAAAATAATATCTCCTTTTTGTGTGAGATCCCTAAGAAAGTGATGCCTAATATCTATGTGTTTTGCACAAGAGTGATGTGTTGGGTTTCTACTAAGAGCTATTGCGCTAGTATTATCACATAGAATTTGAGTTTTGGAAAAACTCAATCCATAGTCAGTGAGTGTGTGTTGTATCCACAACACTTGAGCACAATATCTTCCAGCTGCTACATATTCAGCTTCAGCAGTGGAAAGTGCTACTGAGTGTTATTTCTTGCAGGACCAGGAAACCAAAGAATCTCCTAAGAAATGACATGTTCCAGATGTACTCTTTCTATCCATTCTATATCCACCAAATTCAGCATTTGAAAAACTATTTAAGACAAAATCATTTCTAGAGGAGTAAAACAATCCTAAATCCAGAGCTCCTTTTAAATACCTAAAAATTATTTTCATGGCTTTTACATGAGACTCTTTTAGATTAGATTGGTATCTTGAACATAAGCATATGGAAAACATTAATTCTGGCCGACTGGCTGTCAAGTATAACAAACTTCCTATCATACCTCTAAACATTGTTTGATCTACTGGTTTCCCAGTTTCATCCAGATCAAGTGTATTTGAGGTACCAATTGGAGTGCTAATACTTTTAGTCTTGTCACAACCATACTTTTTGAGTACATATTTTATATACTTATGTTGAGATATATATGTTCCTTCTAGTTTTTGTGAAATTTGAAAACCTAAAAAGAATGTTAACTCACCCATCATACTCATCTCAAACTCAGATTTTATTAAGTTCGCAAAAGAATCAGTTAAAGACTGCTGAGTTGATCCAAATATGATGTCATCAACCTAAATTTGACCAATCAAAACATTTTTATTTTCCATTTTTATAAAAAGGGTTGGATCCGCTGTACCTTTTGCATAATTGTTTTGTAAAAGAAATCCTATAAGTCTATCATACCATGATCTAGGGGCTTGTTTAAGACCATATAAAGCTTTGGTAAGTTTAAAAACATGATTAGGATATTTTGAGTCTATAAACCCAGGAGGTTTCTCGACAAAAACATCTTCTTGAACAAAACCATTTAGAAAAGCACATTTAACATCCATTTGAAATAGTTTGAAATTAAAGTATGCTGCAAAGGCTAATAGAATACGAATAGATTCAATTCTATCTATCAGAGCATATGTTTCTTCGTAGTCTATTCCCTCTTGTTGATTATAGCCCTTAGTAACAAGTCTTGCTTTATTTCTTACAATGATTCTATTTTCATCACATTTGTTTCTGAAAACCCATTTTACACCAATTACAGTTATTTATTTAGGTCTTTCAACCAAAGTCCAGACTTGATTCCTCTAGAATTCATTTAGTTCATCTTGCATTACTTTAATCCAATCTTCATCACCTAAGGCCTCACTTGGACTTTTAGGTTCAAATTGAGAAAGAAAGGCAAGATGTTCTATTTCATTTCTTAAGGAATTTCTGGTCCTTACAGGTTGATTTACATCACCAATGATGTTATCACTGGGATGATTCCTAAGAAATAATTGATTTTGGTTTTGTAAAACCTGTTCATCAACATATGGTAGAAAGTATTCTGGGGTAAAAGTTTCAGGAACACTTTCTTGGACATTTTCCTTATCAGAAGGATCTTCTAATAGAGGTTGATAAACATTTTTAGAAAACACATCCGAGGATGTAGGTTGGGTTTGGTTGAAAACAAAAGGATTGGTTTCATCAAATTTAACATGTACTGTTTCTTTAATAGTACAGTTGTTTTTATTGAAAACTCTATATGCCTTAGAAGTTGTAGAATAGACTAGAAAGATTCCTTCATCATATTTTGGTGTGAATTTGTGTATATTATCTTTAGTATTCAGAATGAATACTTTGCATCCAAAAACTTTGAAATATGAAACTATAGGTTTTCGACCAGTCCATAATTCATAAGGTGTTTTATTAAGAAAGGGTCTAGTTAAAACATGATTTATGGTATAACAAGCAGTACTAATAGCTTCAGCCCAAAAGTTCTTAGCAATTGAGTATTCACTCAACATGGTTCTTTTCATTTCTTTAAGAATATGATTTCTTCTCTCAACAACACCATTTTGCTGAAGAGTTCTTGGAGCTGAGAAATTGTGAGTAATACCTTTCTTACTACAAAAGGTTTCGAAATCTGAATTTTGAAATTCACCACCATGATCACTATGAATAGTTATCAATGGTAGGTTTTTATCATTTTTAACTTGGACTCTAAAAGTTTTGAAATGTGAAAAGGCTTCAGATTTTTTTTGTTAGAAAATAGACCCATATAAATCTAGTAAAGTCATCAACTAAAACAAATACATAGTATTTTCCTTCAATGCTTCCAGTTTGTGAAGGACCAAAAAGATCCATATGCACTAGTTGTAATGCATTAGAAGTTGACACTTCATTAATCGATTTAAAGCTAGTTTTATGTTGCTTACCAAATTGACAATGATCAAAGACTTTCGAAGAATCATATCTAAGATCTGGTAGTCCCTTCACAAGTCTCTTCTTTGAAAGTTTACAAAGGTTTCTCAGGTTTCAGTGTCCTAGTATTTTATTCCATAGACATGAATGGTCTTTTATTGTACTTAAGCAAGGTAAATTTTGACTCCTAAGGTCATCTAAGTTAATAGTGTATACATTCTCTTACCTATGGGAAGATAGAATGAACTCATCCTTGGAATTGTGTACTAGACACTTATCATTTCTAAAATTCACAAGGTAACCTTCATCACATAATTGACTTATGCTGATAATATTGTGCTTAAGACCTTTGACAAACAAAACATTTGAAATAAGAACTTTTCCAAGAAAAACAATATTACCTATTCCAATAATTTTTCCTTGAGCATTATCTCCGAAGGTAACCTTTACACATTTTGTTTTGATAATATTTTCAAAGAAATCTTTGTTTCCAGTCATGTGACGAGAACAACCATTATCCATGTACCAAATATTCTTGTTAGTACATTTATTTTCCTTAAAAAGAAACAATTAGTTTTTTGGAATCCAAACTTGTTTGGATCTAGAAGGGTTAGATAAAAGGATATTAGGAATCCACATTTGTTTTGCAAAATGAGCTCTATGAAATCCTATAAACTGAGTTCTATTAAGGGAACAATCTCTTTTCCAGTGTCCTCCACATTGACACTTAGAGAAAAAAGGGTTACTTTGAGGAACAAAATAGTTATTACTAAAAACTGGTTTAGAATGAGTATAACCAATACCAGAATGATTCCTCAAAGGTCTAATTTGAGAATACATTTTGTCAAAGTTTTCCTTGCCATGAGTAAAGTTTGAAAAGAATTTTTTCAGGGAAAAAAATTCTGATTTTAGTTTTAAAACTAAGTTTTTATCCTCCAAAACATTTGATTTTGAACTAGAGTTAGGCTCGAAAACATTTTTCTTAGAAATTTTATTTTCTAGAACCTTAGAAAGTTTATCCTTATCAGATTTGACTTCCTCAAGGGTTTTTAAAATATTTTCAAAATCAGAAGTTTTCATATCAATATCATTAGAAAGATCTGATACTTCTTTAGTTAAAATTGAAATTCTAGAATTTTCCTTATCAAGTTTCTTTTTGAGTTTATAATTTTCTTTATCAAGTAATTTAGAGAACCTAGATACTTCTTCAAATGATGGTAATGTATTATCTTCTGATGATGAATATTCATCTGAAGATTCATAATACGTATTGTCAGTATAATTTTCATTCAAGGAAACATTTGTAATTGCTTCAGCATTGTGTACCTTAGCCATGAGACAATGATCTTCAATTGGTAGTCTGGTTATAAGTCCAATATTCCTTTGTCATGAGGATTCATATTCTGAAGAATTATCTGAAGAATCACTACCAATTGCACTCCAAGTATCATTTTCCTTCAATACTTTCTTTATCTTTATCTTGTAATACTTTTTGTTATTCCTTTCAGAATGTTTCTCCTTTTTGTATTTTCTCTTGAGTAAAGGACAATCAGGCCTTATATGTCCTACTTTCTTACATTCATAACAAGTTACCTCTGAATATTTCTTTTCCTTTCTATCTTTCTTTTTGAATATGTATTGGAAGTCTTTCTTTCCCACAATCTTGTTCATCCTTCAAGCAAGATTGGCTAACTCATTATCCGAATGATCACAATCACTTGAATCAGACAAAACAACTTTCTTGGCTTTGGATCTTGTTATCCTTTCAGGGGTTTTAGCTTTAGATGTAGTAGTAAAAGCTACACTTCCATTCCCATTTTTCTTCTTGTTGAAATCAGCATCTCTCTTCATTCTTGTCTCGTGCTATAGAAGAGTTCCAAAGAGTTCATCAAGAGTAATCTGGGAAACTTTTCTATTTTCATCGATAGTTGTCCTTTTTGACTCTCATTCGTTTGGCATTATATCAATAATTTTATCAACACGAGCTTCATCATCAAGGCCTTTTCTCCCATAGATTGTAAGTTGTTGAAAATTGTCATAAATCTTTGGTGCACTTTGCATACTGGCTCTCCATAAGGAAAAAGAAATCCATGATATTCTGCTCGAAGCATTGCTCTTCTTGTTTCTATAACCTTGGATGTACCAAAATGTGTGACTTCTAATTTCTTCCAAATACAGTTGGCTGCTTCACAAGAAGATATATGGATGTATATATTCCTGGTCATAGAACATGGTAAAGTATTGTGTACCTTGTAATTCAGTTGATATTCTTGCTTCTCTTGATTAGTGAAAGTACTGACTTCTTTGTCAGGAATTTTGTATCCTCCAGTAAGCATAATAAAATTGTCTACACCAGTATTGATAACGAATGTCTTCATTCGATCTCTCCAGTACTCATAATCATTCCCATCAAAGATAGGTGGTCTAGAAGGATTTAGATTGTCAATTGACCCAATATTCATTCCTTCCATCTAATAAAACAAAATCTTTTCCACTCCACACGTTAGTGTTGTAAATAATTGAAACAGTAATATGATCGAATAAGAGATAGTGGTACACATCAGTGGAAACCTACTCTGATACCAATTGTTGGATCGAATATGTAAATGTATATGTATATTAGATGGAACAATACAAGGGGGGATGAATTGTAGGTTTAAAAACTTTGTGTTTAAACACTTAAGAAATTAGTTTAAATGATCTTAAACTAATACAATTCACAACAACAAAAAACGACCACAATTGTATTGAATATAAAGGTATGATGTGATGTAATACTATAAGAAAAGTAAAGCAATTGTATTCAAGATGAATACAATAATCAGAGTAATACAAAAGTGAAGGATTCTACCATAAAGCGTATAGAATCAATCGATACAATATGTAACAGTATGAATGTAATTGATACAATTACAAATGAATATGGAATGGAGAAAGGAAAACAATACAATTCCCTTTCTTAAAACAAACAACATCGGAAATGTAAAAGTATTACAATTCTTTTGACCCAAAGAGAAGGGTTATCCTTTCACCTAGGATAAGAGGTATGTCTTACCACCACCTTGGTAAGCCCTCGATACGATGATCAGTACGTCTGTCTTGCTATCCCCGCAAGCCCTCGATAAGATGATCGGTACGTCTGTCTTGCTATCCCCGCAAGTCCTCGATACGATGATCGGTAGCACCGTCTGCCTATCCCCGGTAGCCCTCGATCGTTATCACCTGATCGGACGCACAAAGCAAAACAAAGCACTTATAGAAATACAAAAGCTAAGAACAAGCCGTTCACATTTTGTAATCTCAAGGCTTTCGCACGAAGCAAGAGAGAAGTCACAATATTTCTATCTAGAACTTGATATAAGCAAAGTCTCTCTCTCACACACACTTTCTTGGCTTCAAATGACCTCCTATTTATAGGCCTCAGGTTCCAACGGTCATATTTCTTCCAACGGTCATATTTCTCCGGAAAACTCGGAGGGACTTGGACACCTGGCATTATAACGGTCATATTGAAATAGGAAACACGACATCGTTTTGATTAGTTTATAACTAACTCCATGACATCGTTTTGGTTAAAACAACAGATATATGAAGATGATAAACATGAGTATGATTAATATGAAACAAGTGTTTTTGACTAAGTACCAAAACAAGCAAGTAATGAAAGTAAAGTATGAGTACTATAAGCATTACTGAGTGAGTGATTTAAAAAACGTAGTACGATTAACAGAGTCAATACAATTTCCAGAGTCAATACGATAATTATAGTCAGTACGATCAACATGGTCAATACGATCAGCATGGTCAGTACGATTTGTGGTTTCCAAAACAAGATATAAAAGTAAAAAAAAACTTTTGACTCAACAATTTTCATCGAAAAATGTTAAAAAAAACTTTCATAATTTTAGTTTTCCAATGTTTCTGAATAAACATTTTGAGAAAGGGTCCTAAGAGAAATGATTTATTGTATAACAAGTAGTATTGATTGTCACAACCTAAATTTATTAAGGGGTTTGGGATTAATTTTGGGGACTCCTGAGATTTCATGAAGTGTTCAATTTAATATTTGGATAAATCTTTTTTGTTGACGTTTTCTAGGAGAATATAATGTATGGCTATAACCATGTGAAGAGGAATGTTTATTAACTATCTAGGTTAATTTTCCCAATCCAGGGCCTAGATGGAATTGAATTCGGAGTGAAAGAACACGCTTCATGTGACTCAGCTCTCTCTTCCCCTTCCGACCATCCGCCTTGGGGGCTCCAACGCGGACTGATCTCCCTCCTTGGATTCCTCCTGCATTGTGTTTGAGGCATCAATGTCATCCATTTCCTATCCAGGGGCACAGGCGGCTAACCAGAGACCATATTTTAAGGAGACCTTTCTCAGCAACCCCCCCCCCCTCAGGATCACGTGGCTTCTCCTTTTCTGCTGATCCATCTAGGATCTTCGTGTGTTATCACGAAGGAGGGAACCCCAGTGTTGTCCATCCCGGATTCAGTGTTCGATGAGGCCAAGGCGCTTCTCATTTGGTCCCTGATTTCTCGTTTCGGAATGGATAACCTGCCATTAGGTCTCTTAGCCTATGTTTGGTTATCTTTTAGTAAAAGAAAAGAAATGATTTCCTATTTCATAAAAGAAAAGAAAAGAAAAGAAATGATTTTGATTTCTCACCTTCTTGTTTGGATGCGAAATTTAGTAAAAGAAAAGAAAAGATTGTAATTTCTCTCCATCCTGTTTGGTGATAATTTTTAAAAGAAAAGAAAAGAAATGTTCTGAAAATATGACAAAAATACCCCTTATTAAAAAATATAGTTTTACAATACTTAATTGTTCCAAATAAAAATTATTATAATTTCAAATTGTATCTTTGGTTTTTATATCATGTTAATTAAATATACATTTAATTTTGAAAAATATATTTGCAATGATATTTTCTTTTCAACTTTATAATTATTTATGTTAGATGTGTATACATATGATAATTGGTATTATCTTCACTGTTTTTATATCGCAACAATCATATATACATTTTACTTCAATAATATAATTAATTAATTTTTTGAAAAAAATTGTTTAGTTACAAGGAACTATACATTAAAAAAATTACATAATCACGAGACACAATTATTTTAAATTAATTAATTTTACCTTGATACCTTATTTTCATTACAGATACATTATTTTTGAACTTTTAATTTCAATAATTATAAAAAAAATATTAATATACAAACATACAAAAGTTGAAAAAAAATATGATTTACATATAAATCAAAATAAATACAATTTTAAATATTAAGTAGCATTTACGAATAAATATGATTTTATATAATTTACTAATGAATATTAAAATAAATATAATTTTATCATTTATGAATTCATGTTAAAATAAATATAATTTTATAATTTACGAATAAATATAATTTTATAAAAATATAAATTTCTGAATAAATATAATCTTATAATTTAAGAATAATTATTAAAATAAATATAGTTTTATTATTTATGAATAAATATAATTTATGGATATATCATTTTATAAATACAATTTACTAATAGATTTAATTTTAAAATAAATATAATTTATGAATAAATATATTTTTATAGTTTTATCATTTATGAATAAATACTAAATATAATGTTATAATTTATGAATAATTAAAATAAATATAATCTTATATTATTTTAAATTTCAATAACCATCAAAATTATTTATAGGTTAGGTTGTAATTAGAAAAACAATTATTTGTTGGTATTATTAGACATAAAGGAACTATTATTTATATATACATGTAGGGGCAATATGATAAATTTCAAAAGACATTTAGCAACACATCATTTCTGTCCAAATCATTCCAACATTGGGATGATTTGAAAGGGCTGGACAGAGAGAAATATTTATGGCCGTTTCTACCCGTTTCTTCCCCTCAATCCCTCCTATTCCTCACCAAACAACAGAAATACGTTTCCGTCCCTCAAATCGTTTCTTTTTCCTCTCATATCGCGCCGGCCAAACGAGAGGCCCTGTGTTTGGTAAAATTTTAGTAAAAGAAAAGAAATGATTTGATAATTTATAAAAGAAAAGAAATGGAAAGAAATGATTGTGATTTCTCTCCTTGTGTTTGGATCAATAACTTAGTAAAAGAAAAGAAATGATTTGGATTTCTCTCTCTCATGTTTGGTGACAATTTTTTTAAAAAAAGAAAAGAAACTGTTTTGGTGCAAATGACACAAATAACCTTTGTTAAAAAATAACACACATACCAGATTAAAGTTAATCAAACTTATAAATTCAAAATAATTACTAATTCAAAACATTTATTAATTCAAAACATTTATTAATTCAAAATTATTTATAAATTATTTATGAATATTTATATAGACAATTAATTATTAATTCGAAATTATTTATAAATTATGTATATAAATTATATATATAAACTATCAATTCAAGATAATCAAAATTCTCTATAATAAAAATTATTTAAAAATTATTTATAATTATTTATACACATAAACCAAATTATTTATAATTATTTGTTATTATTACTTAAAATTATGTTGAAGTTGTAAAAATAATTATTTATAAATCATGTTTAACAAAATATTTATATACATATGAAAATATGGTTGTTATTAATAATAAAAAAGATACAATCTATCTAAATATTAATTCAATAAAACATTAAATAAAATAAAATTTACCCAAAATGATAATATAGGGAATTTTAAAAACACAGCTTACGCGGTTTCGTTTCTTTCTAAATCACCCCAATTTTGGGGTGATTTGAAACCTGCAGTGCGAGAGAAATTTGTTTCCCTCCGTTTCTCCGCTAATCGTTTCTCTCGCTTCAATCTAACGTTGCCAAACAGGTGAAATGAAAATCAGCCCTTCATTTCTTTTCGTTTCTCTCCAAATCTCCTCTGCCAAACGAGGGCTTAGAGTATTTTGTGAGAACTTGGAACCGGAATTACCCAGCCAGAATTTCTGAATTGAAGAGCAGTGCCTTCCTTATCGTTTTGGATTATCAAGATGACTTTGTCCATTCTTGGTCTCTTTGTCCCCGCTCAATCAATCGATGGCAATTTCATATATCCCGTTGGTCCATGGATACTCACCGGGGGCGGGATTTCCTTGTGGAGATGTCGTGGGTCAAGCTTTTGGGGCTGCTTCTTCCTTTCAAAAACACCGCGTTCCTTGAGAAGATCGGAGAATCCCTTGGTGATTTCTTGTGTTTAGATGACCATAATCTTAGCCTTCAGGATACTACGGCATCCCGGGTTTTCATTGTGATGGATGTGTCATCTCCACCTCCACCGCAGATGTTCCTCCAGGTTGAAGAAGAGTTAGAATAGAGGAAAATTCTTTTTTACCAATCGGCGCCTCGCTACTGTAGCATCTATCATCTCCTTGGTCACGCCATGTCATATTATAGAAGACGCACCTCTCATCACTCGTCATGAAGGCAGGTGAAACCTGAGGTCAGATCTGAATCTCCTTCTTTCCCTGATTCTATCCATTTAACATCCTCCTCCCTCCCCATGCATGGTTATTATCCCATAAATTCCCCATTTCCCTCCTTCCCTTCCAACTCTCGTTCCCATCCCAAGCCCCTCCATCCCATCCAATTGGAAGGAAAATGGGAAGGAGATAGTTAGCTTTGATTCCCCGCTCCTCCGCGCGGCAAGTTCACCCAGCTCACAGGTGCCTGTGTTAAACAGATATATTACGTTATCCCATGCGCAGGAAAGTCCTTCACCTCGAATACTGATTCAGAGGAATGCTCTTAGCGTCTCCAAAGAATCATAGGTGGAGATAGGGAAGCGCTCCTTGATCGACCCTCATTTTTACAGGGTGTGTACTCATTCATGGGCCAGGAAAATGTAGACATCTTCATGTGAGCAAGGTCGATGTCCTGATCTTCCTGGGGCCAGTTCCAGGTGGAAACTCTTCTAATTATATTTGTTTTTATTTGGAACACCCAGGGCCTCAGAGCCCGAGTTAAAACGGACTTCCTCTTGCATGAGGTGTCCAAGCACGGTGTGTCCCTTGTGGTCATTTTAGAGCCGAAACAGAACCCCTCTAGAATTGGGGAGTTTGGAGGGAAGATTGGTATGAGGTCATATTTGCATGGAGAGCCCAATGATCACCACATTTGGGTGTTTTGGGAGCCCTCAATATCGGTGGAGAAGATTATGGTTACTGATCAACATGTTTCAGTTAAGGTCGTTGTTGGTAATTAGTTGTGTTTTTTCTTGTTTGTGTATGCGAAGTGCGAATCTCGCCTCTGGGAACAACTTTGGCTTGATCTTAGCTCCTTTAATCTGGGTGGTGAGACATGATTCATAGGTGGTGACATCAACACCGTTTTGGATTCTTCGGCGAAAAAGGGAGGATCTTCCCTCTCTAGTAGTGAGAGAAATTTTATCATCCTTTGCGGCTTAGGAGGGTTTTCAAGATTTGGGGTATATTGGCGACCGGTATACCTGGTGTAATAACTTGAGAGACCATCAGCGGATCTGGTGTAGGTTTGACAGGTGCTTTGGAAATCTTCAAGCAATCTCTTTTTTCTCCAATATTGAAATTCATCATTTGGTTCACACATTTTTAGACCACTCTCCCCTTCTTGTCCATCTCAAAGTGAGAAGTTCCACAGAGCAGTGTTTTTTCTTCTCCAATAGGTGGTCGAACCACCCTAACTTTCTTAATATAGTGTAGTGTTCCTGGGAGGCCCCATGTTTGGGGAGGGCATTGGATTAGCTTTCATAACAAGTTGTGTAGACTTAAACAATCTCTCATGGTCTGGTCCAATACACTACCCTCAATTCATCCGAGCCTGGATGACATTATGAGGGACATTGAGCTTGTGGAAGAAAGGCTAGAGGATTCATTGGATAAGGAGGTTCTGGTGTCCCTGGCGATCAAGATGCAACAACGCAATGAAAGGCTTTTAGAACAAGAGATTTGCATTCGTGAGAGATAGCTAATTACAAGGCTTAGGGTGATACCTGAATACAACTTTTTTCCATGCCCATCTGAAGGAGAAGCATCGAACTCGTGCCCCAAATATTCTCCTCGAGGATGGTTCATATACCAGCGACTTGGAGGTTATCAGTAACAAGGATCATGCCCATTTTGATTCACTTTTGTTTGCTCCTATGCCATGCATGCAGAGTGTCTCTATGGGAGGGGAAGATGATATTTTTTAATCTATCCCAACTGTGACCTCTAGCGTTCAATGTTCTCTTGTTTGAAGTTTCCCAGAGGAGGAGGAGGTGTGGAAATCAGTCACCTCCCTCAAAAGAGAGAGCGCTCCTGGCACCGATGGGTTCCCGGGGGCTTTCTATGTTAGTGACGAGGAGATTATCAAGCGTGATTGGTTGCGGCTATTAAGGATTTCTTCCATGGAGGCATCCCTGGGTCACTTGTGCCACTTCCTTGATCCTCATTCCCATGATAAAAGATCCATCCTCCATTCACCATTATCGCCCATAAGTTTGTGTAATTTTTCTTATAAGGTTCTTGCCTCTTTAATCAATAGACTTCTCTCACGATTTATTCATTGATTGATTATAGAGGAGCACCATGCATTTATTGAAGGAAAAAATATAGAAGGTGCTATGGGAATTGCTCAAGAGATGGTTGGAGAGATCAATAGAAAGGTGGTGGGTTCTAATATTGTCATCAAAGTAGATTTAGATAAGGCGTACGATCAACTTGAGTGGAGATTCATCATCTAGGTTATGAGACGTATGGGATTCTGATAACGGGTTATTGAGTTGAGGTTTCGATGTTACAATTCCTCCTGGATTAATACTGTGTTCATGGGCAGGCAGTTTGGCTTTATGAAATCAGTGAGAGGGCTCAGGCAAGCTGACCCTCTCTCACCCTACATATTTGTCTTGGCCAAAGACGCCCTTAGTAGATATGTTTCCTCCAGTATGCAGCAAGGGCTTTTAATTCCTTTCCATTGTGGAGCACATTTCACCAGGGTGTCTTACCTCCTTTTTACTATTGGTTTAGTTTCCTTTTTCAATGGTCGAAGCTCTTCAGTGAGAAATTTCCGGAATTTTTTTGAGAGAATACACCAAATGGAGTGTCCAATCAATTAACTATGATAAGAGTTGATTATATCTTCCTCCTCCTTGCCTAGATTGAAGCGGAAGAAACATTAAGGCCAGACTGGGTATTTTTAACTAGAGCTTTCCAATGGAGTACATAGGAGCTCCCATTGGTCCTGAGACGGTACGCATTAGGAACATTGAATGTATTGTTAACAAAATTAGTAATCGAATTTGTAACTGGAAAAATCGGTTCCTATCATTCGGAGGTAGAATTACCCTTTCCAATAGTGTGTTATCATCTATACCTATGCACATCCTATGAGTTCTCAAGGTGCCAAATTTAGTCCTAAAATAGATTGAGAAACTTTTGAATTATTTTATCTGGGATGCTCAAGGGGAGGGTAGATGTCATTGAACCTCTTGAAATAAACTCTCCAAAAAAAGTGGAACATAGAGGCATCAATGTAAAGAACGTGAGGAAACTATGTATTGTCTTCAAGGCAAATTCGTAAGGAAGGATATTGAGGGCTATTCACATTGGAGTATGTTTATTAAAGGAAAGTATGGATATGGGCTAAAGGAAAAAACAGTGAGACCCTTACCTCCCTTGAACCCTATTCAGGATCATATACCAGAAATGTTGGAACAATCATGGTGGATTATAGGTTGTGGTGGCATTAATTTTTGGGAGTGTAATTGGGGAGGTGGTATCTAGGGGTATCCAGGGTTGTCCCCTGCCAGATATGAACTTCAAACAAGCCTACGCTTTTCCTGATTTCCCACAGGTGATTCTCAATTATTCTCAGGAAAGTAATTTTAGGAATATACAGCTGGAAGAAGTTGCATACTGGTGTATTTTTACTGGATCCACGTCGGGGTAAGTTCACTGCCAAGTCCTACAAAAAATCAATCTTTATGAAACCTTCTAGTGACCCGTGGGGAAGGTTACTCTGGTGAAAAGCTATTTCATCAAAATTTAATTTCCTACTATTGAGGATTCGACACATTCTGGTTCGAACGGAAGAAGCGGTGAAGGGTAGGGGTATCCAGATGGCTTCAAAATGTTCTTGATACACTTTTTCTAAAGAGGAGACGGCGTCACAACTCTTTTTCCATAGTGAATGGGCTGGTTTATTATGATGAGATCTGGGGGAGTTCACGGGTAGTGTTACAATAGAGGGTTCTTTTGAGGATTTATTTCAGTTGTGGTTTCAGGGTGCTAGCAACAACAAGTTGGATGTTGATTCTCTAGCGGTGCTCCTTGCTGCGGGCTGTTGGTCTCTCTGGAAGGCTCTCAACCATGTTTGGCACACTGGAAACCCCCCATCAGGACATGCGTTGGTGGTGAAGGCATGATTCCTCATCGCTGAGCTGGCGGGTCTTATAAAGCATCACAAGAGGCAGTACTTAAAAATCTGTAGCACTTCAGTCATGCATATCCCCCGACAATTGGGCTGCTAGGTGTGTTAGACCCCACCCTCCCATGCATTCAAACTCAACACGGATGGAACATGCAATAAGGGAGACATGAGAGGTGGAGGTGTGTTCTGTGACTCTTCTGGTTCGTTGTTTCTTGACTTGAGCTCTTTCTATGAGGTTGGCGATTCCATAAAGGCGGAGGCTATGGCCATGCCTAGTTGACTATAGATGTGCAAAACTCATAATATCAAGCTATCTAATGTGGAGATGGACTTGAAGACTATCTGGATCCCTCTTAAAGGAACCTCCTCCACCCCGTGGCCAGTTATTTATATGATACATATGTGCAAGGCTTTTCTTCATAATGACATTGCTATCATACATACATGGAGTGATACATGGAGTGAGGTGAACCATGTAGCCGACTTCTTGGATTCTATGGCCTCCCAAGATGTACCACTTTTGGAGTATACCACCTTAGTATCCCTCCCCAAAGGAGGTGTCGGTATTGTTTTAGGGGATTCTCTTGGCCTCTACTTTTTTAGACTCCCATGGTGTACTGCATCCCTTTAACTTTTAATAAAAAATTTAATGTTAGTATTAAAAAAGAGGAATTTTTATCAAACTATTCCATGTGATTCCATTGAATGGAAATTATTTTGTTCCATTTTTCATTTTTGACAATTTTGGTAAATCTAATGAAGTCTTTCCAAGCCTCATTTTTTCTTCCCAGAAAAAGTCCCAACCGAATCTGGTATAATCGTTGACAATCACAAAGGATTGTCACTACTTCGAAACGGTTCACAAACAACATTATCTTTGAAATTAATTTTTTTTAAATCTCATATGAGAAGATTTTGGTTGAGGTTAATGAGTTTGTGCATGATATGTGACTAAGGAATCTATTACAAGTCCGTCACTATGTTGAATGCTCAAACATTTAAAATTTTAAGAGGAAAGATGTTTTTAATCAATAATATGAAAAGTAAAAGTGGTAAACAAAAGATTACATTTGAGTTCAATAACATTGCAAGAATCATTTTTTTAATAAATTTTAAAACCATAATAACACAATTGGTTAATGTATATAAAATTGTGTCTTTAAACATTAAGGAATAAAACACCTTTTAAAAATTTCTTATTGATAAAAAATAATGTACCAATACTGATAATTTTACTTCTTATATTTTCACCAAAAGTCACGTATCCTCCATGATTTTCAACATGATTAAATTTGGAGGGTTCATGACATAATTATCAAGAGCATTCACTATCAATATACCACCATCATTTTTTAGATTTACTATGTATATATTTCTCCAATAATGTTATTATTTTCGATACACATATTTTGAGACAAAAAATGACTGCTAAGATGGATTTGGGTACCTAAATTTGTTCTGAAAGTAATTTTTTAAATGCTATATGTGATAAATGATGTATACTTTTTAGTCTACCAAATCAAGCATTTTTTTTAATTAAATTAAAAAATTTGAGGTCCATATTTTTGAAAATAAATATAGAACTTTTTTGAGAAACACCTTTTACAAACATTGTAAATTTGGATTAACTAGATTCATTTGAAAAACCAATTCTAGAATTATTTTTTCAACGAATTGTAAACAAATAATTTTATTTATATTTTTTTTCTCCTCGAGTGAATTTCATTTTAAAATTTTCGTAATCATTGATAGTTGATTGTAACCCATGAATATTCAATTGATCATTCAATTTTCTTTCAATATTTCATCTTAATCAATTGCATATTGATAATGTTCTTTAAGAACATAATTATTCATCTTTTTGAGTTATTTATATAGAGAAATTAGTTTCAAAAAACATTCTTCAAGTAAACCATGAGCATATTTTAAATATTTGTAACATAGGTGATTAGAAGTTAAAGAGGCATAAGAGGAGTTGTTATAGTTTAAATCATTACTAACCTCAAGTTAGACCATTAGACACTTGTTACATTCATCGCTTAACTATCTTAAAGAGTGGAAATCATTTCTTTCACTCTAGTTTGAAACATGGAAGACATTCTTTCTTTTGTTATTCTTTACCATGTTTTTTTATCAAGGCCCATTCCAACCTTATGTGTCCGTTCATTTTTCATTAGAGGCATGTTACTTCTTATTCACTTTGATCATCCTCTATTTTGAAACATTGGAAGTATTTCACAAATTTGAATAATATTTTCATGTTCTTTTTTACATGATCCATTTCATTACCATCATAAGATTCATCATTAACTTCATTATATGAAATTTTATTTTCCTCGATTACTTCATTTGTTTCCTTCTAACCCTTTCACTTTATTGTGAGTAACACCAAGGACACCTACTTCCATAGAATATGTTAGTAATGAACATAAAAAGTTTAGTTATAGGTTAATTTTGATTCATACTAATGCTTTTAATATCTATCCTATACATATCAAGCCTAGTATCTTTAAATTTATTAGAAATAGGGCTATGAAATCTTGACTTGTGAGTCATCCAACAACTATAGTTGGGATTATCAAAAAATTGTTCATGACCCATTGATTTACCCTTATAAGCACCATGAGTGTTTGAAAAATATTCAATTTATAAATATAGAACATTTAAATACATTAAGATTTCTAAAATAAGGTTTTTTTCAAATAAAATACAAAAAACATGTTTTAGAAAAAAATGCGAGGATTATTGTTGGTAGCAAGTGTTGGTTAGAGTAAAATGGCATGAGGGAGTGAATTTATTTTAAATAAAATTTAAAAAATAAATAAAAAGGTTATTATCATCAATGAAATTAATATATGAATAAAAAAATTAAAATAATTAAGGATATTATAAATTGAAACATTAATTATAGTGGAAAATAAATTGTTATAATTAGAGAATGAAACACATTTATAAGGGAGATTAGTAATTTCTCATTAATAATCCCCAATATCTCCTCATCTCAATAAGGCTTGATAGGGTTATACTACTCCCTTGGATTTTAATATAAATATAGAACAAAAAGACGAAGACAGAAATCCGTTGTTTTTAATGGAAACCAAGCACAAAAATAAGACACTTGGTTCAAATAGAAACAAAGAACCATGAACCATCAAAAATAATGGTGGTAATCATCTAAAAAAGAAGATGAAAAAGATAAATGTTTGTTTTTATATCCACTTTAGAAGGAACTCAACACTCTCTAGAAGATCAAGAAGATTATATTAGAGATAGGGAAGGTATAAGAGGATACATTATAAATTAAAATAAATGCTAAAATTATTTAGGAGAGAAAAGAAAAAAATAAATTATATTATATCCATAAAGGCCTAGTTTTCTTTTGATAATGGAATATTTCATAGATATTTCTTGAAAAATGATCTCATGGACCAATTAAGAATTATTTTGTGGAAATTAGTTGTCATAGAGGTTCATGAATGTTTGGATAAAAGACTATTTATTTATGTTTATAGCCTTTATAATTACTGGGATTCATATGGAATTAGTTTGGATTCATTAAGGTCTTAAGATATCGAATTAAATAAATTTTAACCGTAATTAATAAAGGTGTTGACTGCCTACTCATCTATTTTCATAATAAGAATAAATCATCACAACATGCCCTCCATCTGAATCAAAATCTTTTAAGGCATGAAGAGTGCAACATAGTATGAATAAAAGTTATGAAAGAATAACCCCATCCCTACTCCCAGTGAAAACCATTTATGTCATGAACTAAATTTCATATTTTACCTTCAGGATGTAAATAATGTTTCACGTAGTGAAGGAGTCAATCTTGGGCTAAAATAAATGTTATAAAATCACATAAGTTATTGTGATAAAAGAATTTCATTAGAGGTTCAACAAAACTATCTTGAAAATATACAGAATTCAACAACCCCCATGAGATATTATATATTAAAGAAACACCCAGGAGGGTGAAACATCCCTAGAACACTAGCCAGCAAGCACACACTAATCTAACATAACACTCATCGATATGTTCTACTAGCTAAATATGGTCCACACATAATGAAACAATCGATTTGAGAAACAATGAGGAGAAGACCATCACATATATCAAGGATAAAGCTTTTGAAATCACCCATCTCACCCCCAAAACCCTATTACTAAACTACCCCATTTTCAACATCTAAAGTGTGGAAACATTGCTGATGACATCCAAATATAAAAAACCTCCCACTACACCACAATACACAATAAACATGATATAATCAAACTTCTTCATATGAGGTTTATACATATTTTGAGGAAAGAATCCTTAATGTACCTGGAAATCCATTTAATACTATAATAGATTTACAAGGAATTTTAAAAAATTTAAAATAAAATTTTAAAACCTTACTTGAATCCATGTATTCAAAACATACCCAAGATCCATTTGGAAATCAATCATTTACTTATAAATATCAGTTAAAGCTAACACAATGGTATAATGTAATGGTCCGGACCTCTCCGGTCCATTCCTTTGTGAAATGTGGGGCTAGAGGTGTTTCGGGAAATCAAGGTGACTTGGGGGTGCGTTTGGGTGGACTTTTAAGGAAAACTAAGGGGTAGTGGCTGTTGCACGGTCTGCGCACGGTTTGCCTAAACCGTGCGGCCAAGCCGTGCAAGGTTGGTTTTGGAGACAGTGGCTAACGCACGGTTAACGCACGTTTTGTCTAACTGTGCGGCCTAACCGTGCGAGGAGTGTTTGTCGAGGCAGAGGCTAACACACAGTTAGTGCACGATTTGTAAACCGTGCGGACTAACCGCGCGAGTACTTAAAGTTAGATCCTAAAATTGTGGATCTAACTCGTTTTGCCTTTGACCACCTTGTTTAAACCCCCTAAGCGGCCATAACTCGGGATTTCTATCCCTTGAAGGTTAGAGAACCTCTCCCAAGTGTTTTGGAGGCGATCCAGAGGGTTTTCTTGGCGAATCGAAGCCGGTTCTTTAGGTATGTGCTCGTTCTTGCTTATGTTTCTTAGATCTTCTTAGATCTTCTTATATATACTTCTCCTCTCCTCTTGACTTCTTAGATCTATACCCGTTGTGGGTAGATCCAAGTGTGGGGATGTCGTTTTTGATGAGCTTTGGGCTTGGTTGTGTTAGGAGAGGAGATCTAAGGACGTTTTGTGGAGAATCGACCTAGCTTCCTTGTGCGTTCTTCGTTGTTGGTGGTTTTCATCGAAAACCTTTGAGGTAGGGATCTTACCTTCGTCTCTCTAATTTGTGCATCATGCGGGATGAGTGTCCTCTTGCTTTCACGAGACATAGTTGAACCAGTTTAATGAAGATAATAACTGGCTTAAAGAATGGGGATGGGGAAGTTGTTATGTTTATCATTGCTTATCCTTTGTTATGTTGTGAATTGAATAGGTTTATGCCTACTGAAAATCACGGTTGTTGGGGGCCTTTGCTTGCGCAATTAAATGTTGCCCTATCTTTCTAGACCGTTTTGTGGATGGAAACTTCGTGGAATATGGAAATTGGTTAATCACGTAAAGTTGGCTGATTAAATGAATATCCAGAACCCTTGTGTGATCACCCCGGTTGAACGAAATGGAATAATGAACATGTGGGTGTTGGGTTGGTTACGTGGTGTGTGAAGGGGGGGGGGGTGAATGCTGGGTTGTTACAAATAAGATGGGCAGCAGGGCTGCGGTAAATGTTGTTAAAGGGGCAATGATGTGACACGAGCCTTGTTGTGTGGGTTGTTGTAGATCGGGTGAGCAGCGGGGCTGCGGTTGGCTTGGTTGTGGGTTGGTGTGAATGCTATGTGGTTATGGTGATTGGCAGCGGGGCTGCATGTATGGGTTTGAATGTGAACGAACTATGGGTTGTGAATAATAAATAAAAGTAGAAGAGTTAATGAATGGTGGTGCATGGTAATGGAACATAAATAATAATCAATGGGGCTGGTTGGTTAATAAGAATGGACTTGTTTGTGTTGCTTGTGTTTTCCTAACTTGATTTGTGGATGGCAGGGATATGTTTTATGAACGCTTGATCCAGTTTGGTTGTTGATAGTTGCCCGGTAGTTAAGAAACTGATACCGTTGAAACATGAAAACCTAAATGGGGTTGGGATTGTTTGTTGTATGCATGCTTCGTAGTAGCAGTGCCGAGACACGTGCCCAGTTTCTCTGTTTAGAAGCCATAGGTTGGGCTGTGTGTTTGGTATATATATATATATATATATCTGTATCTTTGTGTTTTTTAGCACCCCACCCATGTTGAGCACTTAGTGCCGAACACTCCCATTTCATGGGAGAGGGTGTTTTCTCCTTAGTTACTAGCTCATTCCTGCTCCTTCTCCCATAGACTGTGATGGCTTGAGGCGACCTTACACCCAAGACTCTTCGAGTAGGTTTCGATTGGTGTGATTTTAGCCCAAGACTCTTCGGGCAGGTTTGTGTTCCCAAGAATCTTCGGGATGAGGCCCAAGTGTGTTCGGGCGGGGATGTGATTGTGGTTGTGAGGCCTAGGTGTGTGCGGGCAGAATATGTGGTTGTGAGGCCCAGGTGTGTGCGGGCGGGATATGTGGTTGTGAGGCCCAGGTGTGTGCGGGCGGGATATGTGGTTTGTGAGGCCCAGGTGTGTGCGGGCGGGATATGTGGTTTGTGAGGCCCAGGTGTGTGTGGGTGGGAAGAGTGTGGTAGCGTCAGGGCGTTCACCGTTAGGAAGAGCAGCTAACTAGTAGGGGGAAATGGTGCGGGGTACCCAATACTCTTGTTCTTATATACTACTACCTGTTGTTTTGTGTTTTTGGTGAGCGTGGCTGGTGAGGTTGGGTGGATAGAATTCCTTGTTAGGTTTTGGTTTCTTCTGTTGTTCTCACGGGACATTAGGATGTCTCCCCACCTGTGCACGAGAGCTTTAGGTTTCCCTACTGAGTATACTTGTATGCTCACCCTACGTTACTTTCAGGTTTCCAGGAGGAATACCAGGGCCGTGCGGGACCCTACTAGTCGGGACAGTTGGAGTTGTTGCAGTTGTTGTACTCTTGTTTCTTTTGGTACTGTACTTTTGAGCTTTCTTGTACTTGTACTTTGTTTCAGGATTGTTTAAACATGCTTGTGGGTTTGGGTTGGATTTATTTTCTTTTACTTGTTCCTTTTTCTTTTGGTGTTTGGCTCATCCTATTTCCCGATCTTAAATAATAAAAAGGGTAATGCCTCCCATATTTGTGAAAACTCATACCCTTGGTGCTAGTCACCACTCCGAGGCCTACTGGAGGCGGGACTCGGGGGTCATTATCTCCCTTTCACCATTGCCAGCTCAGGAGGGACATCTTTGGTGGGAGGGGGTCGTGACATATAATGTATTAAAACAATTTAACATGGGCCAAGCATACCCCCTTTATAAATGAACTCTTTTAAAACATGAAACCATATTTTAGAAATCAACAGCTTCAATTAAAAAATTTAAAATCATTAGTTTTCCCTGTGAAAATATATTTAGAACTTTTATAAAACACTTTGAATGCGTAAAAAATCGATTTAAAAATCAAGGAATAAATCATAAAACCCCCTTTTATAACATGTCTAGAACCATTAAAAATCTATTTAAAGACAAAATAGATATCACATATACATATTTTTTTAATAATTATGAATTTAGAAACCTTTAATCACTTATGTTGCGGAATCGCCGGGAGACACAACGACAGAAACGGGGAAAAATGAAAGAAAAGGAAGCAAAGGACACAACGATTTACGTGGTTCGGGAAAAATCCCTACGTCCACGGGAGAGGCAGAATTCACTATATCAGGAGCACAAAAAATTACAGAGGATTTCGGTAGTAAACCCTAGCCCGAAATGGGCTACATATAAAGAAGACGGTCCACTATTCCGAATAGTAAGTCCGTGTTGCTACAGTGATCGACGACTAACTTTGTCAAAAGCGCTACAGTGAAGTTGACCCCGAAGTCTGCACCGCTACAGTGTCTGTCGGTGTCGGTCGGTCGACCCGCGACAGTTGCGGGCCACAAGCATTCGGCCCAACCGGATCGGGCAACACCAAACCAACAACTTAATGACTTGTATAAGAGAAATTTAATATAAACACCTACCACTTCAAGGAAGAATCACATTGAAATGCATTAATTATGATGGATAATTACAAAACGGGCTGGGAGATGCTCATAGAAATCCAAAACCATCCAAATCCCAATCATTTTAGCCTAAAGAATCCTAAATTCATACCACATGACATTTAGGATTTCCAAGAAATGAAAATATCAAAGGGAAAGGATGAAATGAAATGATATAAGAGAGAAAAAGAATATTTAATCCTCTTAGAGTCGATGAATGAGGTGATTGGAATCAATAGAGGAAGGGGAATATCCCTTTCCTTACCCCCAGTCAAACATGCATGGGATATGGGAAGAAAGGTTGCCCAAATTGCTAAAAAGCTTAGAGGGGAAAATGGTAAAAGTATAAAAATTCTAAAATGGGTATGCCGCTCTCATAGAGATGCCTAGGGATTTTAGAATAATTGTCCTGACTTGACACCATGTATGCCGCATCCTCTAACATTCTGCATGGAGTACATCAATTTCAATGAATTGAGGCCTCTAGAGTACCAAAATACTATGGTGCGACAACCCCCTTTACGATTCAATGTGCATCCCAGTCAAGCCCCTACATGGTATCCCCTTCCCTACAGCGTTGCCATCAGATCCAGTAATGGATAACTATCTCATTAAAATTCTAAACCTCCACAATGTTTCCACCCACTCCACAACATAAAGATCATGTCCCACTAAACTTCACACTACAACCTATCCCCTATAGTGAATATAGTACCCTTTCCAGAAAACTGTAAATAGTAAGAGGTAGGTTATATTGTGGCCTCCCAATGCTTTGGTGTATTCAACTATAAAAGTACCATGTAACTCCCCCAAATATCCCAAACAACTCAAAAACATAACAAGATCTCCAGAACACTAAAATGACTCTAAATAAAATAAAATAATTTCAATATAGATATGACGATGTCGCAAAACTCTCTACCATGCCACTTTCTACACTCAAAAATTCATTGGTAGAGTTAGAATCAGTGAGAGACGAAAAAACTCCACATCCAAACATACGTGGTGGCAGGGAAGGAAAAAACTAGGGATGAATCCTAAAAATGGAACCCAACACTTATTAGAATACAATAACAAACATCATAGTTTCTTATCATTCATAACCTATATCAAAAACACATAACACAAATCTCCAAAAAGATAAAGACCTTGAATTGGTCCCCCCACTATATAGAATTACACTAGAATGATGAAACAATGGGAAGGAATAACTAATTTAATGGAAATCATGCCCTCCCAACACTTACCAGAATACAATAACAAATATCATAGTTTTTTATTCCTTCCCTTTGTGAGCCTCCATTCAATCTAAGCTCGTCGGCCTCCCCTGTTTCTCTCCCTCCGGCCTGGGTACCCCTCGGTTCGCCCTTCGATCCTCGCCGTGCTGGGCCATCGTTTAAGGATGCCTTATGCAGCTCTTCTCTCGGTCCCCAGTGATCCTGCTTCACGGAGGCTTGGAGGGTTTCTTCGTCAGTATCTATGGTGGTCCCTGCCTATCGTTGGAGATCCCAATTGAGGCCTATGTCAAAGCAGTCAACTACCTCAAATGGACCCTTGTTGTGTTCTTCGTCTCGGTGAAGCCACCTCTCATGACCTTCAAGTGCTTCGTGGACTCTTGGGTTTTTACTGCTCCTGCTCAGATTTTGTTGGTTCACCGTTAATCTTTCGGCCTAATCCTCATGTCAGAGGTAGACTTCATCCATGCCTGGTGTAAAGCTCCCCAGATTATGGTTCGCTGGAGATTAAACCTATCTAGGTGGTCACTGAAGGCTCACAAAGGGAAGGAATGACCTCGTGTAGCTGTGTGGATAAGCCTTTCGGATCTCCCTCTTCTGTTCCACAATGGTGCCTTGTATAAAGTCCGAGAGGACTCCCTTAGTGGATTCCTGTGTATGAACGATGGTACCTGTTGCTGCGCGGATTCTTCTACAGCTCGAAGATGTGTGAATCTTGATCTCTCTTTACCTCTCCTGGAGAAGATCTCCCAGAAGGTGTGAGAGATGATGGATTGGAATTAGGATATAGTATACCCTGTGTTCCCCTAGTTTTTCTCTCACTACTCTCTATAGGGACACTCCATGTAGATGTGTAGGAAACGACATTGAGGCAGCTGTCAGAATCCCCCACCCCTCCTAAAGCCCCTTCTGGCAAGGCTGTCCCCAGCCCCCGTCTGATGAATCTCTTCCTGATCCCATCAAGGCTCTTTATCGGACCCGCATCTCAACCTCTGCATCCTCATCCTCTTTGGGTGCATCCATCCCCTCTATAGATGAGCACTCTTGCTCGAAATTTGTGCCTTTTAACACTCTCCTCTCCCCGCCTTCTCCTCCTTCCATTTTTGGGTTCTCCTTTATTCCTTACCAGCTTCACATGTTGTGTTGGGAGGGGAATATCTGGAACATGCTACCCCTGATGCACAACCCTTTGGCCTTGGCTCCTCCTTTTGCTCCCTCCTCCTGCACGGCTACCTCTCTGACTACATTTAGTGAAGAGGGTAACCCTCCTTTTCCTGCGTGCTATAATTCATTCTCCTCTAGGTCCCCACGGGCTTGGGAATGGGAAACTTTCATCCACTGCTGGAGGCCTCTTACCATGCCCTCCTATCATGCAAGCATCCCGCCTCTAGAATGATACTGTTGATGCTATGCAGGATGGTCTGGTAATATTATAAGAAACGTGGAAAACCACCCCCTCCGAGCAAGGGTAGTGGAAGTTCATAAGGTTACATTCACTCTCCGCCTCTCCAGCAAATCCCACCTCGTCTCCGGCTGATGGTGTATGCACAAGGGCAAGATACAAATATACTCAGGAGTGTTTATCCTCCCATTTGAAAGTGACCAAGTAGTATGGGACCAAAGCTTGGCCACCACTGTTTCAATGATTCCAATGCTCATCTAGAACAACCATGGTATCAGTTTTTGGGTTAAGAACGTCTTCTTAGCTGCGGAGATCAAAAAGCACATGGCGTGCATCGCCACAATGTTGGGACACAAATAGAATCCTTCAAAAATTAGCGAGTTCTCTTGCAGAATCAGAATGCATGCAACCATGCATGCAGACCTAGTTAACTTACATATATGGATCTTCTGGAATAGAGATGTTTTCGTGGACATGGTTCAAGCTGGAGACCAACAGATCATGGTGAAAGTGAATTATGGGGCAGAATCCATGTATATTTCCTTTGTGTATGGGAGCTTCAATGAAAAAATGGGAGAAGTCTTATGATAGGAGCTTAAGAGGTTTGATCCTGAGGAATACCTATGGATTATTGGTGGGGATTTCAACATCATTATAGATCCAGATGAGAAGAAAGGCAAGAGGATTTTCCCTAAATGGCCATCATGAGCTTTGCTCAGTTCATGGCAGGTAAAGGTCTCTTGGATATGGGTTACTCTAGTGAATGTTTCATGTGGTGCAACAATCAAAAAGGGAATAGACGTAGTTGGAGTAGATTAGATCGGTGTCTTGCCAACATCCACGCCATCTCCAAGTTTCCCAATGCCAAGGTGAATCATCTTGTTCATGGCATTTCCGACCATTCTCCCTTTCTTGTTACTATGGCCCCTAAACAAGATGGTTAGTAACAATTTAGATTCTATCTAGTTTGAATTATCTCTCCTAGCTACCAGTATCTTTTTTATGAGGTTTGGAGGGAGGCTATCCAAGGGAATACTTGGTTAGCTTTTCACAACAAGTTTAGATGTCTCAAGCACATATTACAATCCTGGGTGAAGGGTTTTCCTAATATTGACCATGACTTGGACAACCTCAAAAAAGATGATGACAGATTGGAACTCAGCCTCGAGGTTGCGTGGGATGACTCGGTGTTTGAGGAACTTTATAATAAGAACATCCTGGCAGATCTCATACTCAAGCAGAAACATGTGGCATGAGATCACTCAAGAGTTAAATGGCTTCAAGATAGTGACAAAAACACAACGTACTTCCACAAATGTATCAAAGAAAAAATCCAACTAGTGAAGCCCAATATCATGATTGAAGATGGTTCCTATTCGGATGATCGAGACATGGTGGGGGGTATGGCCTTCCCTTTCTTCAATAATCTCCTTTCTGGTCCAAATCTAAACATTTCCAATGGATGCCTAAGAGGAAATGTTGAGCTTCTAGAGGTGATCCCCAATCTGATGTCGAACCAGGACAACACCCTTCAGAAATCAATCCCTGAGTAGAAGGAGATCCAGGAAGCCACATCGAATCTCAACCCAAAGATTGCCCGAGGTCCTGAAGACTTTCAGGGATCATTCTATTGGGGCTCATGGGAGGTGGTTAAAGGAGATATTATTGAGGCCATCCACAAATTTTTCCATGGTGGTTATATCCCAAGGGTTGCTGGTGCTACGACTCTTGTTCTTTTACCCAGTATTAAAGACTCACCCTCCATCCTCCAATACAGACTGGTAAGTATGTGCAATTTACCCTATAAGTTTTTGTCAAGCATCCTCAACTCTAGACTGTCCGTGTACATTCCTCGATGGATTTTTTTAGAATAGTATGGCTTTGTGAAGGGCCAGTTGATATAGGGGGCTATTGTGATAGCTCAAGAAATGCTCTGAGATATTAACTTCAAGACCCCTGAATCTAATATGGATTTAAAGATGAATATGAATAAGGCCTATGATAAAATGTAATATGGCTTCATCAACAGGGTGCTCATGGGTATGGGTATCTCTCCTTGGGATACATATCTTTTTTTAGATGATTCAGCTCATCATGGATGGTTGTCTCTTTCATGGTCAAGACGCATGGGCTTTAAAAGGCAACTCGTGGGTTGAGGCAAGGGGATCCCATATCCCAGACCATCATTATAATGCAAGAAACCCACAACCATATTATAAATAAAAGAATAACTGTGGGGGATGTAATTCCCTACCGCAGGAAAATGATCCAACTCTTTATATCACATCTGATGTTTGAAAATGATTCTATTTTATTCTTTAATGCTAGTAGGCGATCAGTTGGTGGACTCAACAATATTTTGGAAGAATATTTCTACTAAGAGTGTTCATGTTATCAATAAAGCAAAGATAAGCCTCTACATATCAAGTAGATGCGTCAATCGATATGCCATATTCTTATGAAATAGGCTAGACATGCAATGTGGCACTTTTCTATTGACAACCTTGGGTCCCTGATCACCCCATATCGTCTCAGTGTCTGTGACTTTGATCACATGGTGAACAATATTCTGAGTCTTGTGCTCAATTGGAAAAATTGCTATCATTCCGTTTGTGGATGGATTGCCTTAATCAATAGCGTGATTTGCTTTCGACTACCCCTATCCATGCTCTCTTAGCCATCAAAGTGACTATGGGGATCATTACTTCCATTGATAAAATTTTGGCCAACTTCATACGGGATTTTTTTGAAGGAAAATGTCACTGGGTTTCATTGGGTAGGATGTCGAGGCACATACATGAATGCAGGATCAATGTGAGGAGCTTAACAAACACTATTCACTGTATGCATTCAAGACTTGCATGGGAGATTGTGGAAAGGTGTACCCTCTGGGGTAAAACCATGGTCTATAAATGCGGAGGGAATGAGGAAGATGTTAGCACTAAGGATTCCCCCTTTTTGTTGCTGTTATATCCTATTATTCCAACTAGCTGACAATAATCCTGATGGATTATAGGAAATAACGACATCCTCTTCTGGCATCACAACTGGGTGCGCCCAACGATTAGCCTCCCAGGGTGTCTTACTCCTTTGATCTCTTTTAGAGATTCTATCTTGCATCTTCACTTTATCAAAGCTATGCTGGACAAGGAACAAAAGGATGTTTTTGATCTCATAACGTTAAATTCTGACCTGGATAAATGTGTGTTCACTACCTCTAGTTCTGGGTCCTTCACATCTAAGGACTACTGAAGGTTATCAATGCCTCAAGAGCAGTAGTACAACTGGAACAACATTATTTGGTGAAAGAATGTTCCAAAGAAGCTTAATTTTCTCACATGGATGATAAGGAACCAATAAGTTTCCATGGATGACAATGTTAAAAAGATGGGTGTCAACCTTTTATCTAGATGCCACTACTGCATTGAACACTGGGAGGAGGACTCTAATCACCTCTTCTTTGAGGGTGAATGGGCCTAGGTTGTGTGGAAGTTCTTCGAAGACTTCACTACCATCTCATCCTGGGAAGTTCTTGGCACCACATTTCTGGATAAATGGTTTCATGGTTCAAACATAACTGGCTCGGAAAGAATTGAAAGATCTATGATTTTGAACATGGGTTGTTGGAGTATATGGAAGGCCAAGAATTAAGCAAGGTATGAGGGGGCTCCATCCTTAGGAAGATCTATCATCACTAGGACCTGATCCCTCCTCATTAACGTCATCAGCGGTTCCAACAATTGGAGCGATGCTCCCTCTTTGAGATTTATATAGATGAGTGTGTCCCTAGGAAGTCCTTCTAGTACCGGGCCGTAGGATCACTGGGTGTGGTGTTAGCTGCAAACCTCAGGTTTCAAGATGAATTTTGATGGTTCGTGCATTGTGGGAGTCATGCGAGGGGGAGGGTGGTTCACAAATATTGGGGGAACATTCTTCATTCTTATACGACCTACTATGGGAATGGGAGTTCTATCCAGGTGGAGGCCAAAGAGCTGTACACAAGGCCGAGTATTTGTAGCCAGAAGAATATTTCTCTATCTCAGGTTGAAATTGACTCCATGATCATTCATGATTCAATGCATGAAAAAAGCTTGATCCCTTGGTCAATTGTCTACATCATTAGGAAATGTAAATCCATACTTAACAACAACATCCATGTATTCCATACATGGCGTGAAGGTAACTAGGTGGAGGATCATCTCACTTCCATGGTAGTGGAAGATCAATGCCCCAACATCCCATGTTTCCAAAGTGTCCTGCTCTTAAATCTAGAGGGGGTTAATCTAATCAGACGTGATCAACTTGGTCTTCATTACATTAGGCAACCCTAAACTTATTGTGTGGTTTCTCTCCTATTTGGTCTTGGTTGTTGTACTATTTGTTTTTAAATATATAATGATGACGATGATTCAAGAATAACCACATTTCAACAAATAGTCGAAGGAAATGATTAAAAAATCCACTGACACAAGCAATCATCTTAATCATAAAAATGGAATCATAACTCAAAGGTTATCGAATGTCCCTGAAAGTAAGGAACATCCAAAAAAAAGATCAGGCCACCCTAACCATACCATCCTAAAATAAATAATGCATGTAGTAGCTATGATCATTCCTCAAAATGGAACAATCCAGTACCACCTCGGGATATGAATCTACATTTATGTGTTACTTGGTTTCAAACATGTCGAATTGCTACTCATGGTGTTCGTGGATGGAATAAAAATTAGGTTGATCATGTCGTATAACTTATAGAAACTCCCCATTCATCCATGCAGGTTCCTATGGTTTTTCCCCTGTTCAATCCATCAAATAAGAACCTCAATAGTATCTCTCTCCATAAATATTTTTCTATAAAACAATCATATAAGGAACCTCCAAAGAAGGCATGAACATCCTTGGAAAACCATTTCTTATAAAGGAGAAACCCCTAAGGCGTCCATGAACACACCATATAGAATCCATCTTAAGAAAAAATTATATTATCTCATCAATAACAAATCCCAAAAATGATCATCACCCAAAAACCCAATATGATTTGTCTTCATCAATCCAACCATCACACCAAATCTCACCATACTAGTCTTCCTATCTCAATCCACTACATTCCAAAACAAATCCAATATACCAACACTACTAGAAAAAACACTGATGAACCTCTCCTCCATCAAGAGAAGATAAAAAACAAAAATAACTCCATTCAGAGTCTAGGAAGAGCCATGAGAAGAAAATAGATCACCCAAAAAAGATAATCACTTAGCCTATTATCTGGCCCTTTATGAGATGTGGCACCACCTAGACATTCAAACTATCCTTTTCATTCATCTTAAAAACTTATTAAACAATCCCCAATTTGTAAAAGGGATAAAATAAAAATAACATTTCAGTAAGAATAAGTAAATATCCTTCAAAACCATAATTTTTAAACAACACATATCATTTTAGAAAATAAAAGAAATCATTTTCACAACATAATTTCCAATTTAGAATATTTCCAAAATCACCCATCATTTAAGGCATACTATGGATAAAAATTAGATAACCCACAAAAATTTATTTCACAAACTATCGACATTCTTATAATGTATAAACAACATGAATAATCTAAATATCATTTTTATTTATAGAAACAACTTTGTTTTCATTGTAAATCATCACTTAGATTCAAAACCAAAACATTTTCTGGATTCCATAATGATGTTGGAAACTTTCAATAACAACCTGAAAAAATGATCCAATATTGAAAGCCAGAACCAATGATTTATTTTTATCAGAGAGAAAATTTCTAAAAAGACACCACCTCGATGAATCAAAACCCTCACAACATTCACATAAAACATTCCAAGCCAGAATTCAAACCAAAATCAAATCCAATAATACCATCATGTCACAGAACCCACAAAAATTTGTGACCCTTTAATAAGAATCTATGAAAACAATCCATGATGTGGATACCTTGAACCTAGTAGCAATGAGTCAGTGGTTACATTATTATAGTTTCACTAGATAAAAATAATTACATCCCAAATGAAAAAATAATTTTGTAGTCTTAAAAAACTAAACACATACTTGAATCTAACATCACAATTTAAAACATAAAATGAAACACTTTATTAATTTGAAAGACTGCATTTTCAATTTATCATATCACTACATAATAATCGCAAGGCACTTACTAGATTCCTTAGAAAAGGAAACATAACAATGGGATGAGCTAAGATGATTAGCAAGGGTATATTTATAACTAAATCTATCCAAAATATATAATCCAAATTAAATATTTCAATGTATCTATCTGAAAAACATTTCATTAATTAATATCTTGGAATGAAGATTAACATGGAAGGAGTAAATAATTTTCCAATAATTCCATATAAATAATCACATGAGAATGAAACTTATCTATGGATGCCATAACTAATCACATTATCACATGGACACCAAAAACTACTCTCATAATTTGGGAATTCATAATTTCAAGAATCATAAACATAAAATCAAAAAAATTCCAAGAAATTTTACATTAATGGATAAGGCCTTGGAAATATACCCAAGAATGATTGTACTACCGATGAATCGAGGGGCTATAGAAATCCCCCACCCATCATATTCAAAGTTTAATTAATTCTTCATATGAAAGGGGTGAAACATAAACAATGTTAAAATTTTTATTTAGAAAACAATATACAAAACATTAATAATTTCCACAATTAATAAAACTAATCATAAACCATCCAAATTAATATTTAGAGTGGCATCAAAATAAAAAATTCAAAAAAAAAACATAATATCCACCAATTAATTTTGAGATAGGTGAATATACATTCAATATATCACTAGAATATTTCTTGAGGAAAATACCATTTAGATTATGAAACAACATATTTAAAATCTAAAAATTTCTTAAAAATTATGGTTGTTATTTTATTTTGAAGGAACGATTGAAAATTTTCATGGAAGATTTAAATCAATGGGTGGTCATGATGATGGATGATTTTTTTCATGTCGTATAAGTTAAAAAAAATTCCTTTCACACTTTTGTAAAAATTAAAATGTACCTTGTTATGAATATTACAGGAATATACATTTTAAAACAATTTCTAAAAATTAAATAAGGGTATACACTTTTTTAATAAATCATTAGATAATTTTAAAACATCATTTTGTTCATTTTATGAAATATATAAACATGATAAAGAAGGATTCTGAGATGAGTAGAAAAACAATATTGGTTTTGTAGTAAAATAAATTTACATTTGTATCATGAGTACATAAATAGAGGAGATTGAAAGATAAACTTATAATTGGAAGGAATAAATAGATGATAAGAAAATAAATTTGGGTCATGATATAAATATTAAATAATTTTCCTGTAGGATACATAAACATAAATAATCCAGAATAATGATGTGATTGTAAAATAAAACCATACCGCTTTGGTAACTTCTGAATCATAATCCCCATAAATGAAAAATCCTTAGATGGATATGAAAATAACTATGAATATATTAAGAATAATCATAAAAAAATTCTTGGGTAGTATATACATAATACAAAATAAACATGTGGGGAAAATTTTTATGTGTCTCACAGAAATAAAAGTGAGACGAGAATCCCTTACCTCAGGTATGAATTATTTCATACATTATTGAACCTCTATTACAATAAAAATATATTTATTATAGATATATAAAAAACCATACTCATATATATCAAAAAATATATGATTTACTTATAACCATTTATCACCATTTTATTAACAATTCATTATTAAATTCACTATTCTCAGTGATAACTTCTTCATTTTTCATGAATGTCTTGGTTTTATAGTTTCGATGCTTATACGTTCATTATTGTTCCATAATTTCAACAATTTTAATCATTATTTAAATATCATATATATCCATTATATTAATATTTTGAGTCATCCATAAAATTTGGAGATATAAAAATGAATTAGTCCATTCATGGAGATGATGGGTTGCACGTACACATGAACACTTTTTCTATTTTTTCAATAGATGCAAAAAAATAATGTTAAATAATAGTTAAACATTAAAAAATACTTTTTATATAATATATATAATATATATTCATTAAATATATCCTTAATCAATGATAAAATAAAATAAAAAATGTATCACATTTTCCGTGGAGGCTGCAGTCCACACGTACACATGAGTGATGCTATCATTTTTCAATTGATTACAAGTTAATATGGTATATGTGATATTATAATTATGTAAATATAATTATTTCATAAATATGATATATATACACATACATTAAATCTATCATCGTATCTATCAATGAGAGGTGGTGAGGGAACATATTACAATAGTTCACGAGGAGGTATACTCTCATACCCATGACCGACAGTTTCGTTTCTAATTTAATGAAAGATGGGATGGATATATGTTTTTTTGAAAGACCCCAAACCAAGTATCCCAGATCCAGTTCCTTGATTTATTACATTAGTACTAAGTATAGGTGATCACATCCTATTGGATAGAATAGTTTAGTAGCTTCGTAAAACCAGATACAAACATAAGTATTCCATTATAGATTGAAATGGAATAAAATATATTAACTACATTGGAATCGTCCCAATTATCCTAGATATTCCCTACATTTAAATCATAATATACATATTGGAATCCTGTGGAAAATATGACATAATAAATTGGGGATCTCAGATTGCAAGTAAGGGTATGCATAAAGTGGAGGACATCATAACTAAACATCAACAATAAGGCAAGGTCAATAACTGAAAATGCATGCCTTTAAAACATAATCTTTAGTATAATGTGGCAGTAATAAAGCTAATCAAATAATGTTATATAAATAATGACATGATAATGAAACTTAACCAAAATTATTCTACTTATAGAATAATCCCATGGATAATCAATAACTAATCTCATAATGAGGGAATGCATAATGCGGGACATCATAAACATACCATCAAGGCCTCAGCCAAGACACCATACATAATCAGGTAAGGCATCAACCAATACCCAAACTAGTTTGTCTCATGAGACATACTGATGCATCGAGGGGCTATAATGGGCTCCTCCCATCACTTACATTTGTCTAATGCATTCCTCATATGAATGGGGTGAAACATAATCAACATATACCATCATATTGAAACTAGCATATGAAATGTTAATAACTTTCCCTAAAAAATAAATATATTCATATACCATCCAGTGTGATATGATGAATGGTATTAGAATAGAAAATCCATAGTCAAATTTATCATAAACATTAAATAATATATGTTAGATGATATCATAAGATATAAAACTCAATTATTCAAAAGGTTGAACATAGGGTGAAGACATAGATGAAAATACTATAATAAAATAATTGATAAATTCTTGAGACAAAGACCATTTTTCATTGAAATAAAGTATTTAAAAATATGTTCAATTATAAGAGAAAAAATTTTCATTGAAAATATCCTTTCTAACATGTAAAATATTTTTCAAGACATTAAGGAGTCATGAAATCAGAAAATTCATCTAATGCCGTATAAGTTTAAAAAATATTCCTTTTAAATTTTGAAAAATAAAAATTTGAAATAATATTTTCAAAAGAAAGTTTGAGCATTTACCAAATGAATAGATTATTCTTATCATCTATAAATACCCTTAAAACAAGTGTAAATACACCATAATATAACAAAAAGTCTTTTCACACATAATCATAGAATGAAATAATCAATGGATAGATGTTTTACCCTAATAATGGAAATTGGTTTAAGAATTTCCTTACCATTTTGTAATCAGTCAAACCGTATGGCCCATAATATTAATGACCATAAAATTGAACATTGAATTTCATAAAGATAGATATATTAATTATATGATATATTAAAGTGGTTTATATAAACCACACACATGAAATAAGGGTTGAATAAAGAATATATATATCAGAGAAGTAAAACTAAGACGAGAAACCCTTAACAATTGTACTCATTCGAATCGTATGCCCTATAAAAATAATGATCATTAAATGAAACATTAAATACTATAAAGATAAATAAATTATTGATATGATATATCAATGGTAAGTATACATACACCACACATAAGAAATAACTGGTGAATAAAGCATATCTTAGAGAAATAAAAGTGAGATGAGAAATCCCATACCGCATGTCTGAAATTGGTCTTTAATTGTACTTAATGTTCTGGATAATCAAATTAGATTAAATAATTAATTAATTTAAATCCCCTTAAACATATATTTTATTTTTTATAATTTTATTACATTCATTTATGGCCATTTCTATGAGTTATAGTGTATAATTGTTTTGTTCTGGGGGGGGGGTGTTTCATGGTTTTATGGTCGGTTCCCTAGAATGTAAGTATGGGAGTTATTGTCCAATGGGAATAACTTCTCTATAAGTGAAATTATTTTGCATTTATTAAATAAAAAAGGATTCAATAAACTCATATATCATTTGGTTATATGGTATTAGTATGATTCATTAGATAAAATGTTGATGAAAATGTATTAATTTTTTGGCAGTTTTTACAACCCTCAAGAACTTCTATCAATTTATTTAATATTATGCTCATATATCAGTTCCAAAACATGATATAACTTATAATATGTATATTAATTTTTGGACCATAATAATGGTTTTATGACCATCCATGATGGTGGGTATGTAAAATGACAACTCATTATCCATGAATGTGATGAATCGACACATCACAGATGATGCTTTCATTTTTAAAATAAATGTATAGGAGAATGGATTTGTTGATGGATAATCAATTAGAATAATAAAGTTATAATATATATATATATATATATATATATGATACTGGAGTTACCATTCCACTTTGTATTGGGGATATGATGATAGGATAAGAAAAAAATTAAAAGAGAAATAAGGAGGATTTTACCTCTTGAATATCGTCTCCTTGTGAACTTTCTTAAGACACTTGGATTTAGTATTTTGGTAAGATCATAAGGTCTTGTACATGGGTAAGAGGCTTGGGAAGGAGATTTGGCAGAATTTAGGAAATAATCAAGGCTTATTTGGTTTGAGGATAAGGGGTGGTATTTTTCTAGGAGGAGATGGGTGTTTTTTATTATTTTATTCATTTTTTTTTCGTATTTTGGAACAAGATTATAAATATTGTTGATTATTGTGACTAATTATAGTAACTAGTGAATATGAGTTCTAACTATTGGTTTATTACATCATAAATGACTTAAAAAACAATGTATTTAGATTAAAATGTTAAATACCATATTTTACTATTCATAAAATATTCCACTATTTTAGAAAAATCCCAAAAATTCACCCTAACAATTTGTTGATGTGTATATTTCAGAAATAGACCCCATTTAATGGAAATATTTTCAAAATATGAGAAGTTTAATTATTAAATAAAATCATTATTTATTCAAAAAATAAATATTTTAATATTATAGCCAATTTTACAACACTCTAAAAAATTAATTATGGTATTATAAAATTATCTTATAATTATAATGAAATAATTATAATTTATGAAAAAAATTTCTGATTTTTTTATTTTAATTAATTACATTAATTATAAGATCGATAATAAATATTTATATTCCAAAAAATACCAACAATTAATTTATTATTTTTAAAAAATTTATTTACATATTTCATTACCTAAATATATCATATTTTCATTATGAGATAGCTAAATATGTCAAGTTCCATATCATCATCATAAATCAAAATTTACTTCCCTTTGCATTAATTTTTTAACTACATTTTGAAAGCTAGCCCATACCAAGGATTATATCAAAATAAACCATAGGGATGATAATAAAATTAGAAAAATAGAACAAGTTTATGTGTCATAATAGGAGATTCTTGACACATCTTTTTTCCAATAAGGATTCAACTATGAGTTTTACTGAGAAATACCTTGTCAAAGTGAATTGGAAATATCTATTTATTTTTGAAAACAATGAAAATATAAAATAATGTGATGATCCACAATCTAATAAATAATTAGTTAAATTTGATTAGATAATTAAACTACATGCCACCACATCGTTAGAAACTTCAACCTCTACAGTTATGGATTCATATGCACAACCTTATTCCCCTAGCCTTTTTTGGGGTAAGTTTCCATGATGTCTAGGAAAATCATGTGAATAGTGTCCTATCTCATTACATATGAAGCATTTCACATTGTTGACATCTTTCATTCCCTTACAATCACAGACATGGTGGCCTTTTTATCCACACTTGTGACAAACTCTCGTTACCAGTAGGCATGTTGCATAAAGATTCATTCCACATTTACAACATGTAGGAAATTCTATTCTTCTATTCATCACTTTTTCCATATTTCCTTTTCTATAGTACTCAACAACCCTATTCTAATATTTCTTCCCTTTAAAGCCATATGGATTGGAAAATTATCTCACCATCTTAGTGGCACATGATACAATATCCTCACATGGGGATAAATATTGGGAGACTTGTTCCCTTTGTAGAATTGGATTAATTACATCAAATAAATGTTCAATATTTCTCTTTGTATTACATATGTATTTCGTGACATTTCTTGTTAAACTTATAATGTTTGCATCATATATACCAAGGTTTTCAACCATTTTTTGTCTAAGACTCAAGAATTATATCTCCATATATACTCACTGTTCATGAGGGAAATATTTTTCCATTAAAACTTCCTTAAAATCCTTCTATTCTATATTTTCAATTTCTTCCTCTTTTGTGTTTTCAATTAATAACCACCTTTGATATGCATATCATGAGAGATGACAATCTTTCATGATAACCTTATCCATTTTGTTACATCCCAAAGAGAGAAATACCTTCTCTATGTAACTTATCCATTGCTTAGATAGAATTGGGTTTCTAGTCACATTGATTGTTGGAGGATTTGTTGCATGAGGTGGTCTAACATTGTTACACAGTGTTGCGGATCAGGTAACTCTATGCGAATAAGTTTATTTCTCATAACCTAAGTCATTTGTCTAAGTATAATTATAAGTTTTTCATCTCTAGTTACATCTCTGGCTCCATCATCATTATCTTGAATATGATGAAAATCCCTACATAGAATACACGCATTGATACAGTTTCTATTCCTTCCACTAGGCACCACTTCTAGACAACAATATACACTAGATTAGATCATGAAATTTTAAAACTAGAGAAACACATAAAAAAATTTGTATAACAAAACATAATATAATAAGATTGGTTATACTGGGAATATTCTCAAAGTCATTTTTTGGGTTATACTTCCCTATTCAATGTTTTACTAAATCTAGTTTCCAAAGATTCTATTAAAAATAATCTCATACCAATGGTAATTACATCAACCCTAGTATCCAGGAGATGGTTACTTACTTTATTAAATTGGTATTAATTATGAGTGATCACATCCCAAAAGAATGAATGGTTTAGTAGCATTGGAAAACCAAATACAAACATAAGTATTCAATTACAACTTGAAATGGAATACCACATAGTAATTCCATTTGACACACACCTATTCTCCGATAGGATCCATGCATTCTGATCATAATTCACATCTTGGAATCCTGGGGGAAAATAAAACATAGGAATGGGGTAAGCTCATATTCTAATTAAGGGTAAGCATGCAATGGAAGATATCATAAATAAACGAAAATAATAAGGAAATATGAAAAACTAAAAACACATGCCTTTACAACATAATCTTGAGCATAATATGGAAGTAATAAAGATGATCAAATAATGCCACATGAATAATCTAACGAGAATGAAAATTAACAATGGATATTATACTAGTCAAATAATCACATGTATTATCATTAACTAATCTCATAATTATGGAATACATAATATGAGACTTTATAAACACACCATCAAGGCTTCAACCAAGACACCATATATAAATGAGTAAGACAATAACCAATACCCAAACTATATTGTCTCATGAGACCAATCGATGCATCGATGGGCTATAGTGGGCCCCACCTATCACATACTAACTCAAATGCATTCTTCATATGAATCAGTGAAACATAAGAAACATATACATTAAAATTGAAACAATCATATGAAATGTTAATAACTTTCCACTTAAAATAAACATACTTATAAACCATCTAGAGTAATATTATGAATGATATCAAAATAGAACACCCATAATCAATCCGATCATAAAAAATTAAATAAAATATGGTATATAGTATTATAATAGATCAAACTCAATTAAACATAAGACCCAACAATGGGTGTTGATATAGATAAAAACAATCCAATATAATAATTGATAAATTCTTGAAAGAAATACCACTTTTCTTTGAATTCATTTATTTAAAATTTTTTCAATTAATAATGAAAAAAATAATTGAAATTAACCTTGTAAAAATTTAAATGATTCCTTAATAAAGTACGACATCATGGAAGTGGGAAAAGTTGATCATTTCATATAATTTTTTAAAAAATCATTTATTTTAAATTTTATAATAGAAACATTTAAAATAATATTTTTTAGAAAATGTGTGAGTGTTAACCAAATGAATCGATTATATGTATAATAATTAAACCCACATAAGCCACGTGGAAATAAAATATAACATAATAAAAATTCATTTCACATATAATCATATCCTAACATAATCAATGGAGTAGAAGTTTAACCCAAATAATGAAAATTGGGTTATGAATTCCCTTACCACATTGTAATTAATTGAACTATATGCACTAAAAATTTAATTATCATCAAATGAAACATTGAATTACATGAATATAAATAGATTCATTAAATGATATATTAAGGGGTTTTATCATGCCCCCTCCCCACAAGGTGTACCCCTCCTGGGTCGGCATTATGAGAAGGGAGATAATGACCCTTGAGTCATTCCTCTAGTAGGCCCCGAGTTGGAAGCTAGCACCGAGGGTATAGTAAACACACAAATGGGAGACATTACCCTCTAAGAGAACACATGAGAAAGAGAGTGATAAGATAGAAACTAAACAACTCCAACTCAGACTGAAATATAAAAGAAATCCCAAGTGCACATTTGTAATGTTATGCAAAACTACTACAACTGAATGTGAAAACTAAAAGTACCAAAGGAAAGTGAAAGCAATAGCAACCCCAAGCCCGAATAGCTCCTGTAATCCCAAGCTAGTAGAAACTAGCTGGATCTCCAACCTGCTCCAAGTGACCTGAAAAACAGTTTATATATACATAGGGTGAGTATAACAGTATACTTAGTAGGATCCTCCCCGGAGCCTCTCGTGCAAAAGTAAAGAAATCATGCTAAAGAATAGAGAAAAAAAGTGAAACTAACTCGTCACTTAAATAGGTATACTAAGTTCCTAGTCTCACCATGGATTCTCTCACCAAGTATCGCATACAAGAGTATATAATATAATAAAGAATATCAAGGGTACCCCACTACTACTTCCCCACTGGTTTGTCGGTTTTCCCCAACATCGCACGTCCTAAGCATCTCTCTCCAAAAAGGCTTTCCTGCAGACACCTGAGTGAAGCACCATAACATGAACCTCATGCAACAAAACCACCACATCCACGTAAGAAAAGTTAACCAGTAGTTTTTAGGAGCCACCACAGCTCACATAACGTGTTTCATACTTTAGGTATAATACCTCAAGCCATTATAACCCATACACCGAGTAAGGATCCTCAAGCCATCATAGCCTATACACATTACACATATAGTAGTCCATAGGAAACTATATCCAGAATACATGTGTATAAATAACCACAAGCCATTACATCCCTCTACACACATATATGGGGAAAACTAACCATTGTGCCTACTAGAAAAAGTAACTACCAAGAGAAGAGAGCGGGGAAAAAGGGGGTAGTCAGCCATCCATCATGTCACGACCCGTCCTAGTGGGGCCCGTGCCGCAACTCCCCAAGCCCGCCTCCAATAGGCCAGGGGCTGGTGACTAGCACCGAGTAGGCATGTCACTAACATGGGAGACATTGCCTATAAACCTGTACACACACACACACATCTCTAATCCCACAAAGCTGAAAAGTAAAAACTATTAAAAATGGAAATGCATGCATACACTAAAAATCCCAACCAACAGAGTACGACAGGAAACTAAAGTACAATAATGTAAAACCCTAAGCCAAAAGTACAAGCCCACCAAAAGAAAGTCTGCAACAAAGTCCAACATGTAAATAAAGGTACTGGGACTGCAATCCGTAGCCGTAGGAACACACCTCGGCCTGTCTAATCTCACTGAGCACCGTCCGGTCCTGGTCCACCTAGAATCCTGTCAAAGGCTCGCTCGTCTGCACAAGACACGACACGTGTGGGCAAAGCCCATGCAGGGGTGAGTATAATAATACCCAGTAGGACACCCCAAAACCAAAAAGGAATACAACAAGGGAAATACCACAAAGGAAAGATACAGTCAGCTCTACACAGTATATGTCTACAGAACATATAACAAGAATATCCAGATATACTCATACACGATCGACTATTACGATACCACCACTAGGATCCAGCTCGAAGATTCCACTAAGCACGTAACAAGGAGAACACACTCCTAGGTCTGAAGAGAGAGATAAGAAGTACTCAATATGGGAGAACACACTCTACAAGTACTTGAGGATATGCTGCTCAGATGAGGATCACAACCAATAGCCATGGGGTGATTCCAACAACTCATTCTGAACAAATCTGCTAAGTAGAGGATCGGTGACCGGGTAAAGTAGGCCACATCGATACCAAGAAACTCTAACTAGGGTACCACGAAGGAATAGAGGATTTGGCTCTAAGTCTCATAGAGGGGATTCCAATAACTCTATTCCGGAAGTCCTGCTAAAGGGATCATACTCTTGTATGTAGGAAATGATACCGGAAAACTTCAGGAGAAAGACCAAGGGGACGAATCCTAAGGAAACTAGTCCAAGTCATAGAAGGAAACTGGCTCAAGCCATGTGAAACAGGTTACACAACGTGTAGTATGGTTACACGCCGTATTCCTTGACTCCGGGTACTGCTCATGTAAACAGCCCATGTCATCCGTTCAAGCTATGTAAAACTCAACTACATAGCATGTAGTAGGGTTACACGCCGTGTTCCTTGACCCTGGGTATTGCCCGTGTAAACGACCCATGTTAGAAATCGAAGTCATTTAGGAAAGTATATACATGGCGTGTAAGTCAAAGCACATGCCGTGTCCTGTCAACTGGGAAACACCCGTGTATGCTGGCCGTATGCCCGTACATGGTTTCTGTCCGTGTTTCTTGCCCGTGTACAAGTACATGGGGTATCCCGTGTATCTGGTCGGGTCTGGCCGGGGAAGGGTATACATGCCGTGTCCTTGGATGTGTACCCAACCCGTGTCCGTGTACTCCCGGAGTACATGCCAGGTGGCCTGCCGACAAACACACGCCGTGTAGCCCATACTACATGCAGTGTAGTTGAGAAATTTCCAAAACCAACGTCTTCCTCCTCATGCCTCGACCGATCTTCCGGATCTCGTTTCTGATGTCCATTTGCCGCAAAACTCAAGATCAAGGGTCGCCTCATAATCGTGATGCTGAATCTGTGGGTTTTGGGCCTTCGATCGGCTTCGAAATCCGATTTCGGTCACCCGTGTGGAAATCGTTCGAAGAACGATTTCTTCCGATCTGCTTCGATCCGTCTACCGCCATCGCCATCGCACCTCCGTGGGGCTGTCCTGATGCTAGATCTTAAATTTGGGATCGTTGCGTCGTGCAACAGATGCGCAACGATCCATCGTTCATACCTCCGTGAAGAACGCGTAGAACACTCACGAAAAACGCGAGAAGATCAGGGAAGAAAGGCATCACAATCGAGAGGGACAAATCTCAATCGATGTTCGTGTTGATCTTGGTTCGTCACCGTTAGAAGGATAAAAAAAACCAAAACAACCATCAATAATCAATCCCCAAAATCCCCGCAAAATCCCATCCCGCAAATACGATCGATCCGCGAGCTAATATGTTCGTGGATTAGTCCGCGTTCGTCATAGGAATCAAGAACGAGGAAAGGAAACCAAAATCAAACATCCTACCTGGTTTTGCGGCGTTCGTTGGCGAAGATCCGGTCGCCGCGTCGTCGTCGCCGACGAAGCTCGTCAAGAACACCATCACCGTGTTGGGAGGTTTTTTCCAGAGCTTTCCAGAGCCTCCAAGGGAAATTCAGGGTTATGGAAATTGTAACCCTTCCCCCCTGTGAAATTTTTATTTAAGAAGATTAAAATATTTCGCTGCAGCAAGAATTTAATAAAATATTTTTATCAAATATATTATTACGGTTACGTCCAAAAACCATATTTCACTACCGACCTGTGCCATCTAATGTTAGGTCTCTCCCAGGGTAAACCCGCTACTCTGGATGCAACAGTGCCCTCAGATTTCTGATCCAAGCACCTGTTCAGGAGTTATTCCACTTTTTTAGGAAAGCCACATGCGCACATAATTTAATTATTTAATTAAATTCAAACATTTGTTCCGGGATCACCGGGCCTCGGAACTGCATGCCGTCTCAAATAATGGTCGTGAAATAATTCCCATATAATATTAAAATAATACATGGAAAAATACGGGACATTACATCCTCCCCACCTTAGGGATTTACGTCCCCGAAAAGCCAAAACAAAGGCTACTAAAAAAGATATGGGTACTGCACACGGATCTGAGCCTCCCGCTCCCACATGCCCTCTTGGAGATTCCCGTGCTGCCACCGACACACACCAAAGGGATATCTCACCCACAAAGGGTCTTCTCCTACCGATCCTCGATCTCCACCAGGTACTCAGCAAAGGTCGCTACATCATTGATGTCCAGCTCACCCCAGTCGATAACGTGCGATGGACCATGCACGTAACTCCATAGCTGCGACACATGGAAGACATTGTGTACCTAGTCCATCTGAGGAGGTAGATCCAAGCGGTACACCACCTCACCAACTCTACTCAGAATCTGAAAAGGGCCGACGAACCTCAGAGATAGCTTGCCGCCTTGGACAAATCTCTGCAATCCCCATTGAGGTGAGACCCGAAGGAACACATGGTTTCCCTCCTCAAACTCCAAGGGCCTCCATCTCCTGTCGGCATAGGAATTTTTCTGACTCTGTGCAGTCTTCATTCACTCCTGGATGACCTGCACCTTCTCTGTAGTAGCTTACACCATCTCTAGGCCCATGAGTGCTGACTCTCCTGGGTCAGTCCAACAAAGTGGTGACCTGCAGGGTCACCCTTACAAAGCCTCGAATGGTTCCATACCAAAAGTGGAATGATAACTGTTGTTATAAGAAAACTCCACCAGTGGTAGGTGATCCTCCCAGCTACGACCAAAATCAAGTATGCAAGCTCGTATCATATCCTCCAGAACCTGGATGGTCCGCTCTGTCTGAACATCAGTCTGAGGATGAAATGATGTTCTCAAGCATAACTGAGTCCCAAAAGATTCCTGCAATCCCTTCCACAACCGGGATGTGAAACAAGCATCACGATTTGAGACAATCATGGATGGATCTCCATGAAGTTGAACTATCTCTTGCACGTAGAGGCATCCCAATCTCTCTACTGAACTCTACTCCCGTATGGCTAGGAAGTGGGCCGACTTGGTGAGTCAGTAAACGATCACCCAAATGGCATCGTGTCCCCTGGACGTACGTGGTAAAACCGTCACGAAGTCCATGGATATCCCATCCCACTTCCACTCTGGCACCTCAAGGGGCTGAGTCAAACCTGCTGGAACCTGGTGCTCAGCCTTTACTTGCTGACAAGTAAGGCACTGAGAAACAAACTCTGCCACACTCTTCTTCATTCTTGGCCACTAGAACTGACGTCGGAGGTCCTGGTACATATTTTCCATGCCTGGATGCACAGCCAAAGGAGATGTATGGAACTCCCTCAGAAATTCCTCCCACAACATCACTGGCACTACTGTGCACCCTCTGAAAAGAACAACGTGCTCCCCACCTTTTGAATATCCATCAGCTGCATCACCTGCGGATATCTGAGCACGTAGAGTCTCATAGCTAGTATCCTCGAGCTGTGATTCCCTGACTCACTGTAAGAGTGGAGGGGTAACAACCATTGACTGAAGGTAATCTCCCTCATCTCCATCCACAAAGGATAACTTTAAAGAGGCCAACTACCCCGTTGCCTCGTCCAGTAACTGCGAACTAGATTTCCTACTGAGAGCATCTGCCACAGCGTTCCCCTTTCTAGGAGTATAAAAGATCTCATAGTCGCAATCTTGGAGGAACTCAAGCCACTGCCTCTGTCTCAAATTCAGATCCTTCTAAGAAAAGATATATCTGAGACTCTTGTGATCAGAGTAGAAGATAAACCACTCACCCATCAGGTAGTGCCGCCACATCTTCAATGTGAAGACTACCGCTGCCAACTCAAGATCATGGGTCGCGTAGTTATGCTCATGTGGCCTCAACTGACGTGAGCCATAGACAATCACCACTTTCCTCTGCATCAGGACACAACCAAGCCCGGTTCCTGATGCGTCGCAGAACACTATGTACTCGACACCCTCTTCTGGTAGTCTCAAGATCAGGGCACTCATCAGACTCTGTCTCAACTGCTGAAAAGCCTGCTGGCATCTCTCGGTCCACACGAAAGGCTGCCCCTTTCGGGTCAAAGCTGTCATGGGTGCTGTAATCCTGGAGAAATCAGGAATGAATCTCCGATAGTATTCTTCCAACCCAAGGAAACTTCACACCTCTGTCACGCTCTGGGGTGGCTCCCATGCTAACACTACCTCTACCTTGGCTGGGTCCACTGCTACAACATCCGCTGAGATAACGTGTCCCAAAAAGTGGACCTCCTATATCCAGAATTGACACTTTGAGAGTTTCCCGTACAACTGGTGCTCTCAGAGTGTGTCCAGAACCATCCTTAGGTGCCTCGCGTGCTCCTCCTCGGATGCAGAGTACACAAGGATATCATCAATGAAGACCACCATGAATCGATCTAGATAGGGCTGAAAGATTCAGTTCATGACTCCCATAAACACTGCCGAGGCATTTGTCATGCCAAAGGGCATCACCAAGTACTCATATTGACCGTAGAGACATCTGAAAGCCGTCTTTGGTATATCCTTATCCCGTAATCACAACTGGTGATAGCATGATCATAGATCAACCTTCAAGAACCATTGTGCCCCTCTTAACTGGTCGAAGAGGTCATCGATCCTTGGTAGTGGATAACGGTTCTTCACGGTCACCTAATTCAAGCGCCGGTAATCCACACACATCCTCAAGCTCCCATCTACCTTCTTGGAAAACAACACTGGGGCCGCCCAAGGTGAAACACTGGGTCTCACGAAGCCCTTACTTTGAAAGTCTTCCAACTGCACTCTCAGTTCTGCAGGAGCCATCTGATATGCTGATGCTGATATCAGTGTCGTCCCGGGTTGCATCTCAATGCAGAAATCTATCTCCCGACGGGGAGGTAGCCCGGGGAGATCCTCTAGAAAGACGTCCTCGTACTCTGCCACTACTGCTGGAAACTAGAAACTCGTAACATCTGCTGCTCCAAGGGATAGACTAGCCAACTGATGTGAAATTGGCTGTACCTTCCTACGCAAGAGTCCATCCTGTGCTGCCTGGGTCTCCTTTTCACTGAAGAAGGAGAACCTCGTTCCATCACTGCGGACACACCACACCCTTCGCCTAAAACAGTCAATCTTGGCATGAACTGTGGATAGCCAATCCATACCAAGAATGACATCGTAAGGCCTCGACGCTACCACCAAGATGTTCCAACCGAAACTCTTGCCTCCAAGGGTCAGGTCACACTGTCTGCAAAGGTGTGTGATCCTTGAATCTTCTCCAGTCGGTGTTTCTAAGCATAAGGGTCGAGTCAACAGCTCAACAGGAATCTCAAGGTCTCGAACAAGATAAGCAGCTAGAAAAGAATGACTAGCACCTGTGTCTATCAGTACGGCAACCAAAGTAGAAAAGACACAGATTGTACCTCTAATCATTCTGGGAGTACCTGGGTCATAAGCCTCTATTGCCTGCAACTGTCCCTGCCTCTGTCCACCAGCTCCTTGAGCATGGGGTGGACCTCCTGGGGGTGGTGGTGGAAAAAGGTCAAAATGCCGACCACCTCCAGCTTCTCTCCCAGCTCCTCTACCACGTCCGCCGCCCCACGAATCTGTCTGCTCCACACATTGCCTCTGCCTTGGTGGTCCATCCACTGCTCCCGTGTCAGTAGTAAGGTGGGTCGGACAATCTCGAGCGAGATGTCCCCTGCCATCACATGAGTAGAATCTCATCTCTTGAGGATGGATGGATGCGCCCTGTGAACCCTGCATGACATATCCTTTGTCCTGGGATCTCCTCTGAAAACATCTCTTACGCCTGGGTCCCTGACATCGGCTCCCTACTGCCGAGGTCTCTGCTCCAGCTCGCTCACTACTGACAACTGCTGGCTGCCTTTGCTCTTCCAAGAAGCTCTCAACCACCAAATCCCACTCGATCACCCCAATATAAGTAGGAATGCTCATAGGGATGATTCTAGCTCAGATATCTCTGTTCAAGCCCCGCTCAAAAGTCCGAGCTCTAAAGTAATGATCCCTGACCATATCCATCGAGTACCGTGAGAGGTCGGTAAACCTCGATGAATAGTCAGCCACCGTCATGGTTCCCTACTGGAGCTGGAGAAGCTCCTGTATACGTACTTCTCTCAGGGTAACTGGTGAAAACTCCTCTCTTAGGAGATGCTCAAACTCTGACCATGCAAGAGTCGCCTCGTCGTGAGTCTGGATAACCAAACTCCACCATCGCCCTACCGAGCCCTGTAGCAGGCTCACTACTAGGATCACCATCTGGTCTGCTGGTGTCCTGACCAAATAGAAGACTCTGGATACTGCCTCAAGCCAGTCCTCTACTGCCTGAGGGTCAGGCTTACCTCGAAACATGAGGGGTCTCTGTTTCTGAAACTCATGGAGTGCGCTCAGCCTGCGCTCCTCCTCTACTGGTACAACAACCACTAAACACTGCTCCACAGGTGGTGGAATAACTGACACACCACTCGAAGGTAAAACTGGGGGATCTGGTCCCTGTATCGAAGCTTCATTACTGAGGGGGTCATCCTCATGATCGAGCTGCTAGATCCTAGCGGGTGCGCGTCGAGGAGGCATCCTGTAAAGAAACAAGATGTATCACCGTTAGTGAGTATATCTGGAGAGCTAACTCAAGAAGGACATGGAAACCACCACCCATTCCTATATGATGCATGTACCATTATTTTCCCCTGAAACTAGTGTTCTCATGTTCCAAGTCGAAAAGAAAGTTATCAGAGTCCTGGTGTATGGATACGTCGGCCACCCGTACCAACACTGGGGTCTCTGGCCTGAAAGCCAAACTCGAAACACTTAAACACTGTTGCCCCAAACCAACTCACAAACTCTCAGTCCTAAGGTAGAACCAAACACCTCTGATACTACTCTATCATGACCTATCCCAGTGGGGTCCGTGCCGCAACTCCCCAAGCCCGCCTCCAATAGGTCAGGGGCTGGTGACTAGCACCGAGTAGGAATGTCACTAACATGGGAGGTATTGCCTATAAACCTGCACACACACACACACACACATCATCAAGCCCAAAAATCTGAAAAGTAAAAACTTCTAAAAATGGAAATGCATGCATACACTAAAAATCCCAACCAACAGAGTACAACAAGAAAGTAAAGTACAGTAATGTAAAAATCTGGGCCAAAATTACAAGCCCACCAAAAGAAAGCCTGTAACAAAGTCCAACCTGTAAAGAAAGGTACTGAGACTGCAATCTATAGCCATAGGAACACACCTTGGCCTGTTTGATCTCACTGAGCACCTTCCGGCCCTGGTCCACCTAGAATCCTGTCAAAGGCTCGCTCGTCTGCACAAGACACGACACGTGCGGGCAAAGCCCGTGCAAGGGTGAGTATAACAATACCCAGTAGGACACCCTGAAACCACAAAGGAATAAAACAAGGGAAATACCACAAAGGGAAGATACAGTCATCTCTACACAGTATATGTCTACAGAACATATAACAAGAATATCTAGATATACTCATACACGATCAACTATCGCGATACCACCACTAGGATCCAGCTCGAAGATTCCACTAAGCACATAACAAGGATAACACACTCCTAGGTCTGAAGAGAGAGATACGAAGTACTCACTCTGAGAGAACACACTCCACAAGTACTTGAGGATATGCTGCTCAGATGAGGATCACAACCAATAGCCATGGGGTGATTCCAACAACTCAGTCTGAACTAATCTGCTAAGTATAGGATTAATACCCGGGTAAAGTAGGTCACGTCGATACCAAGAAAATCTACCTAGGGTACCACGAAGGAATAGAGGATCCGACTCTAAGTCTCACAAAGGGGATTCCAACAACTCTATTCCAGAAGTCCTGCTGAAGGGATCATACTCATGTATATAAAAAATGATACCAGAAACCTTCAGGAGAAAGACCAAGGGGACGAACCCTAAGGAAACTAGTCCAATTCACAGAAGGCAACTATCTCAATCCATGTAAAATAGGTTACACGGCGTGTAGTATGGTTACACGCTGTGTTCCTTGACTCCAGGTACTACCCGTGTAAACGGCCCCTGTTATCTGTTCAATCTATGTAAAACTCAACTACACGACGTATAGTAGGGTTACACGCTGTGTTCCTTGACCCCGAATACTGCCCGTGTAAACGGCCCGTGTCAGAAATCGAAGTCGTGTAGGAAAGCATATACACGACATGTAAGTCAAAGCACACGCCGTGTCCTGTCAACTGGGAAACACCCGTGTACCCTGGCCGTATGCCCATACACGATGTCTCTCCGTGTTTCCTGCCCGTGTACCAATACACAGGGTATCCTGTGTATATGGCCAGGTCTGGCCTGGGAAGGGTATACACACCGTGTCCTTGGCCGTGTACCCAACCCGTTTCCGTGTACTCTCGGAGTACCCTCTAGGTGGCCTGCCTACGAACACACGCTGTGTAGCCCATACTATAAGCCGTGTAGTTGGGAAATTTCCAGAACCGACATCTTCCTCCTCGTGCCTCAGCCGATCTTATAGATCTTGTTTCTGATGTCTGTTTGCCGCAAAACTCAAGATCAAGGGTCACCTCGTCGTCTTGATGCCGAATCTGTGGGTTTCAGGCCTTCGATCAGCTCCGAAATCCGATTTCGGTCACCTGTGCGGAAATCATTCGAAGAATTATTTCTTCCGATCCACTTCGATCCGTCCACCGCCATCACCGTCACACCTCTGTGGGGCTATCTCGATGCTAGATCTTCAATTTGGGATCGTTTCGCCGCGCAACGGATGCACAACGATCCATCGTTCATACCTCCGTGAAGAATGCGTAGAACGTTCACGACGAATGTGAGAAGATTAGGGAAGAAAGGCACCAAAATCGAGAGGGACAAACCTCGATCGATGTTCGCGTCGATCTTGGTTTGTCACCATTAGAAGGATAAACGAAACCAAAAAAACCATCAAGAATTAATCCCCAAAATCCGCGCAAAAGCCCATCCTGCAAATACGATCGATCCGCGAGCTAATCTGTTCGTGGATTAGTCCGCATTCGTCATAGGAATCAAGAACGAGGAAAGGAATCCAAAATCAAACATCCTACCTGGATTCAAGGCGTTCGTTGGTGAAGATCTGGTTGCCGCGTCGTCATCGCCGGCGAAGCTCGTCAAGAACACCGTCGCCGCGTTGGGAGGTTTTCTCCAGAGATTTCTAGAGCCTCTAGGGGAAATTCAGGGTTATGGAAATTGTTACCCTACCCCCCTATGAAATCTTTATTTAATAAGATTAAAATATTTCGCTGTAGCAAGGATTTAATAAAATATTTTTATCAAATATTTTATTACGGTTACGTCCAAAAACCAGATTTCACCACCGACCTGCACCATCTGATGTTAGGTATCTCCTAGGGTAAACCCACTACTTTGGATGCAATGGTGCCCTCAGATTTCCGATCTGAGCACCCGTTTCGGAGTTATTCGACTTTTTTCATGAAACCCACATGCGCGCGTAATTTAATTATTTAATTAAATTCAAACATTGGTTTCGGGATCACCGGGCCTCGGAACTGCATTCCGTCTCAAATCCTGGTTGTGAAATAATTCCCATATAATATTAAAATAATATATGGAAAAATCCGGGACATTACACATCCTCCCATCAGAATGTTGGGGAAAACACCCCTAAGGGTCAGACTCCCCAGAGTGTCAGTTGCCCTAACTGACAGGGTGGAGTAGCATATAGAAACACAAAAGTATAGAATATACTATAACTCACAACCACACTATGGGCATAACCTATTCTTAGACTCAACTACAGCTAACGTCTCTCAGACTCCTGGCTGCCACTTCTAAGACTAGGTATCCTATAAACACACAACCATTTAAAGAGCTTTATTACATTTGTTCATTCCCTTCTTATTAGTTGCACTTTATGTTAATTAATTCTTTAAACATTAATTAACCCTTAACAAATCCACATCATATTTCATTAGCATCACACGCAAAGTCCATTGTCCCTTTAAATTGTAACCTCAATATTGCATCCTAGCAAGCTCCAACCCCTTGGGTTAACATCATTTATTCAATCATTTATTAACAAAATTATTAATTTCCCATATTCCCAGGAATTCTAGAAAAACATTTTAAGCAACTAAACATAAGGGGGATCAACCCGGTGAGTAGACGAACTACCCGTCAAGTCTTTGCCACCGATACCAAGAGCATAGACCTATCCTCCATCGAGAAGCTAAACACAGAAAGCATGTGGCATACCCCGCGTGTCTTTTCCCCTTTTAGAAGGAGGGTAAGCAAACCAGTTGCCTTGAGCAGTGGGAAAAGTAAATAGGACAAACAACCACAAAGAATTAGAAAGCATCCAAACATTCACATCCAACCCATTTCATCATCCCCGCTGTCCTCCCCGACAGCCACATGCATAAAAAGATGCATCTCGCCACTCTAGGTGTCAACTACCGCCACAACCAATAGGCCTCTATGCCCCCACATATCACAACGGTCATCTAGTCTCACATCACAACAAAAGAAGTAAGAAAACAAACATCATATCAATTGAGATCTTGGCCCTTAAACCAGTTAGAGGGTAACTTAGAACCCTACAAGGAATTATCTTTTATCAAACAAATAATTCATTAATCCATCTTGAATTAACCAATTTATTATTCCTAGGTTCCAACCATGGGAAACCTAAACAGTAAGCTATCACAAATTGATTAAACATGCTTACTATATCAATTTGATTAGTATCAAATTACAACAACAACAATCAGATTCATTCACATGCCTCTTTATCTTTAGCCAAACAATTATCAATTAATTCCAACTTTATGGTCATTAATAATTTCCATCAAGAACAAAAAGCTAAACAAAGAAAGCATATATATCACACTATCTAGACAAACAAGACGCAATAACATATGATCAATATCAATTTATTTATCCAGTTCAAATATTTATTATGTCAATTCTATTGTGATCCAGTGGGATAAAACATGCTAACTATACAGTTGTATGTAAAAGAAAAGAGAAGCAATGAATCCCCTACCTCATACGGTTCTTGACGTTCTTTATATGAGAACGAGCCACATAACGGTTTACGATCTCCTCCCCTTGTGACAACTGTATCCCCCTGAGGATGTAGAGACACCACCACACTGGTCAACACCCAAGAAAAGACCATTAGGAACATGGAGAAAACATTCTATAAAAGGGAAAGGAGAAACAGAAGGAGACGAACCCAAAAGAATGATGATATATCATACCTTATATCGAAGATTGATCGATACTGCTTGGTTGTATCAAAAATAGAGGGGAACCAATCCAAGAAGGAAGGCTTGATTGCACAACACCTATGGGAAATAATGTAAGGTTCAAGAGTCTCACACTTGATAACAAGGAGGAAGAACTAGGAAGAAATATATCTCGTCCCTTTAGAAGATTTAACGGAGCAGCGGTTTAAGATATGCTGGATTTTCTATTAAAAGAGGATCGCATTAAACCACGCAGTTTGACCAAGTAAAAGAATCCCAAGCCTTAGGAAAAATCAATATTAGAGTTATGGCGTTTGAATCAGCCTTAGAGTCCTTAAAATGAGGTTTTAAATGCATTTTACGTCAAAAGAAACGTCAAAGGGGTGAAATTGTAGGAAGATGGAAACACTATTCAAGAATATGAAATTGGGAAAAGGAAATAGAGGCTACCATTGGACCTCACCATTCTAGAAACACTATTCATGAACACAAAATTTGACAAAGGAAATAGAGGCTACTGTTGGAACTCATAGTTATGGAAACACTGTTCATGAACTCAAAATTTGGAAAAGGAAATAGAGGTTATCGTTGGACCTCACCATTATGGAAACACTGTTCATGAAATCAAAATTTGGAAAAGGAAATAGAGGCTACCATTGGACCTCACCATTCTGGAAATACTGTTCATAAAATCAAAATTTGGAAAAGGAAATAGAGGCTACCGTTGCACTATTCACATAAGGTTACCGTTGCACTGTTCATCCATGGTTAGTATTGCACTGTTCACATAAGGCTACCATTGCACTGTTCATATAAGGGTACCATTGCACTATTCACATAAGGCTACCATTGGAACTGTTCACAATGGTCTACTGTTGGAACTGTTCACAAGGCTACCGTTGGAACTGTTCACCGAATTGGAAATTTTGAAATGTGCTGGGGAAAAGTCACCTTGACCACCAGAACACCTCAAACACTAGATTTTTGCTAAGGAATGGACCATAGAGATCTGAGCCATTACATCAAAAACCTCTCTAAACATTATTGTCCTTGAGATTTTAAAACCCACCTAAAGGGAAACCAAAACTGGGTCTGAACAACCATCCATTGAGATATCTCTCAAAATAGAGCAAGACCCAAGAAGTAACTAAAAGAAATCCATCTTATAAACACAAAAGGTCTATAACCACAAAAGGGACATCATTATATGAAAAGAGTTAAAAATCAAACAACTCTGGTTACTGAGCACGTATCTGTGAGTCACATTCCTTGGTACACTCCTACATGCCGTCGTGTTTCCACAAGACACGAACCAAGGGGATAGAACGCTCACGCAACACCTTCTCTTTGCAGTCTTGGATCTCCACAGGTCGCTCCTCAAAGGCCGCATCATCATCAACATCGATCTCTCCCCAATCGATGACGTGAGAGTCATCATGAAGATAACAACAGAGCTATGACACATAAAAAACATTGTGTATTTGGATCATCGGCGGGGGAAGTGCTACTCGATATTCCACAACTACAACATGAGCTAACACCTCGAAAGGCCCAACAAACCGGGGAGAAATCTTACTCCCACGACCAAACCTTCACTGCCCACGATGAGGAGTCACCTTCAGAAACACGTGATCCCCAACATCAAACTCCAAAGGTCTCATCCATTGGTCGATATATGATTTATGATGATCTTGTGCTGTCTTTATCCTCTCATGAATCACCTGAACCATATTTTTTTGTATTATTCACTAGTTTTGGTCTGAGAATTTCTGACTCTCTAACCCCAGCCCAGCACAATGGAGAACGAAAAGGTTGACCATACAAGGCTTCAAATGGCTTCATACTAATGGTGAAGTGAAAACTATTGTTGTAAGTGAACTCTAAAAAGGGTAAGTGCCTCATCTATGAACCTAAAAAATCCAAGACACAAGATCGCAACATGTCTTCAAGAGTTTGGATGGTTCTCTCTATCTGATCATCTGTTTGCGGATGAAAAGAAGTGATAAGGAATAACTGAGAACCGAAAGCACGTTGGGGACCTCTCAACACCCTGGAGGTGAAACGAGGATCTCGATCATAAATGATTGTCCTTGGGACTCCATGAAGTCTCACCACCTCCTCGAGATACTGCCTCGACAAAACTTCCACTGATCTTGACTCCTTGATTGCTATGAAGTGGGATCATTTTTTTAAATGATCTACTACCACCCATATAGCGTCATGTCCTCCCTGATCTTGAGTCAAACCAGTAACAAAGTCCATTGAGATTTCCTCCCACTTCAACTAAGGAACATATAATGACTGGAGCATACCACCAGGAACATGGTGTTCGACCTTCACCTTCTGGCAGACCAAACATCGAGACACAAACTCCACAACCGTACGCTTCATCCCAGGCCACCAAAACCGACTCCTCAAGGCTTGGTACATCTTTTTCATGCTAGGATGCACCACTAAAGGTGAAATATGGAATTATCTGAGAACCATCTCATGTATGGACAAAGGAACAAATAGCCTTCCGTGATACAACATTCGATATTGTTCATCCTCAGACCAAACATCATGGGCCTCACCACAAACAACTCTGTCTCTCCATACCTCTACCTCAAGATCCCCCAATTATGACTCTTCCATTTGCTGCACTAGAGATGACTGCACCGTCATCTGGAAAAGACAACCTTTGCCCCCAACTTCTCCCATATCGAGATGTAATGCTGACAGTTCTTCCATAACTCTCCAAGAATCACCAGATTCACGCCTTGCATCACCATGTGACTTCCTACTTAGCGCATCAGCTACAACATTCCCCTTTCTAGGGGTATATGATATTTCAAAGTCGTATTCTTGTAAGAACTCCATCCACCGACACTATTTCAATTTTAAGTCATGCTAGGAGAAAACATACCTCATGCTCTTATGATCAGTTTAAACCACAAAGTGCTCTCCAATGAGGTAATGTATCTACAAAATCAGAGCAAACACCATGAATTTTCATAGTTAAATTCATGGGGACGCAACTTTCAAGACCCATAAGAAACAACTGATCTCTGCTGCCTCAGAACACAGCCTAAACCTAGATGCGAAGCATCGTTGAAAACATCAAACTGAACACCCTCTGTTGGAAGACGAAGAAATAGATAACTTACTAACTTCTACTTTAGATACTTGAAAGATTCCTGACACTGATCAGTCCATATGAATGCTTGATCTTTCCTGGTCTTAGCTATCAGAGGAGTCGCAACTCGAGAGAAATCGTCTACGAACCTCCTGTAGTAGCCTGCGAGACCAAGGAAACTTCACACCTTTGACACTGTCTTGGGGGATTCCCAAGACACAACTGCTTCTATCTTCGATGGATCCATGGATACTCCCTATTGGTACACAACATTCCCTAAGAAATGGACTTCTCGAGCCCAAAACTCACACTTCGACAACTTCCCAAACAACTGATGTTGACGAAGAACTCCCAAAATGGCGTATAGATGCTCTGCATGCTCCTCCTCAGATGTGGAGTACACAAGGATGTTGTTGATGAAATCCACAAAAAAATTTTCAAAGAACTCACGAAACAAAACATTCATCAATCCCATGAACACAACTAGAGCATTCATCATACCGAACGACATTACAACGAACTCATAATTCCCACGACGACAACAGAAAGCAGTCTTTGGGATATCCTCATCCTTCACACACATATGATGATATCCTAACTACAAGTCAATCTTTGAGAACCAACTTTCACCCTTCAGTTGATCGAATAAATCATCAATCCATATAAGAGGATAGCGATTCTTCACTATCACTTTGTTTAAGAGACGATAATCGGCACACAACTGCAAACTGCCATCAACCTTCTTCACGAACAAAATTTGTGCACCCCATGGTGACACACTCATCCAAACAAAACCGCACTATAACAGGCCATTGAGCTATATACATAGCTCTCATAACTTAGAAGGGTCCATTCTATATGGATACATAGAGATAGGATACAATCCTGGTTGTTGCTCGATCCCAAAATCAATCTCTCATCGAGGGGGCAATGCTACAAAATCTTCTAGAAAGACATCAGGGTACTCTTCTACGACCCTAGTAAACACTAACCTCTGAACCTATGAAGAACTTAGCATCAACTCGTCCATCATGGATGATAAGGACAGAACACGCCTCTGACCCATCTATTGGTCTTACTCGCAAACAAACACCACTAGCTCTCCATTCGCATCGAAGAACACAACCTGCCTCCTGAAGCAATCCATGATAGCCTGTACCGAATACAACCAATCCATGCCGAGGATGATATCATATGGTTGTATTCGTAAACATAGGAAATCTTACCAAGAACGGCGTTTCCCCAACACAAGATCACAGTCTCTATATACTTCAAACAAGCCAGCTCGGCCTCCAACTGGTGTAGTCAACCCCAAGGGCACTGGAAGCCTCTCTACCTCAAGTCCCAAAGCATGGAAAAGGGTAGGTGATATGAAGGAGTGTTTCACTCATGAATCAAACAAGGCATACACCAAGGTAGGAAATAAGAAAAGGGTACCTCGAACAACATCTGGATCGCATGGCACTGGCAACGCTAAAGCATGAAGCTGACCACGACCTCCTCTATAGCCTCTCTGACCCTGATGACAACCACCAACATGGCCGTGCTCTACTCTCTGAGGAAGGGGAGCATCACGAGGCTATCCTCTACCTACCACATCTACCCTCTACTAATCCAAAGCTTGTGTAACCGGCTGCAGTTACCTCGTTTAGAACTACCTCAATGGAGGAACCTGGAGCGGAACACCTGGTGCACGATTACTACTCTGAAAGGCCGGGCACTCTCGCTACTGATGAACTCTACCAAAATAAGAAAAAAAGCTCATGATCCCCTAACATAGGCATGAGATCCACTTCCCCCAGAGAAACAGGATGCTGAGGGCTGGGACCTACCCCCGACTAAACGGAAACTCTTCTGCCCTGAAAACCGGTAACCCCAGACCACAACTCTGCTTAATGAGGAATCATGAGGACTCCCCTATTGTGATGATCCAGTTCTAGCCAATGTCCTCTCAATGACCTCTACCCTTTACATCACCTCAATATATGTCTTCAGCATTAATGGGGTGACCTGGCACTAGATCTCTGGATGCAAAGCCTCCTCAAAATGCCTTACCCTAGCCTCCTCATCTGGTAACAGGTCCGAAGCATATCTTAAAAGGTTCCTGAAATGGATTCCAAACTCTCGCACACTGGAGCTCCCCTGTCGAAGTGTAAGAAGATCCTGGGGACTGGACACCTTCACATTCGAAGAAAGAAACTTGACTCTAAACTTGTCTCGGAACTCCTCCCATGAGATCGATGACTCCTCACGATCCCCTAGGAACAAGAACCACCATTGCCTTGATGCTCCATGCAACATCATCATAACCAAGGACAACCAGTGCTCCTTCTGAGCATGGATTGAACTGAAGACTATCTCGACCTCCTCCAACCAGTCTTTTGTGACTGCATCTGAAACGGAGCCCTTGTACTTCTACAGACTATGGTGCTGAAACTCTCAGAGTGTCCTCCTCCAAGTTTCGTCGTCGTCAACCTCTTCCCTATGGAGATCTTCTAGAACAACCTACTATACATCTTCTATGCGATCCTGATGAGGATTTCAACCATGAGCCATACCTATAAAATTAAAAATAGTTAGAGCTCCTAGACCTGGAATATGGAAGACTAAACATTAATTAATTAATTTTATTTTATTTTATTCATTTTAGGTTAACCTATCCCAAGGTCTACCCATTCAAACACAGGCACAAAGAAGAATGATGCATTATCCTTTCCTATGTCTCTACCCTGCAACCAGTATCAACTTGTTTAGTAGCCATTGTAAGCTTATTGGTCCGCACTTCATATCATAGGGGGCCCTAAATGCCTATGTCTTAGCCGATCTCCAGTGTTTACATCACTTGCTAAACATGAATGACACCATTTCCCTACCAACCCATGCAACCTCACCTGTTCCTAACACCAAACTCCATCCTATCCCTCAACCATAACTCTGATAACACTATGTCTCGACCCCCTCCCCACAAGGTGTACCCCTCCTCGACCATCATTATGAGATGGAAGATAATGACCCCTGAGTCCCACCTCCAGTAGGCCTTAGGTTGGCGACTAGCACTGAGGGTATAGTAAACACACAAATGGTAGGCATTACCCTATAAGAGAACACATGCGAAAGAGAGAGATAAGACAAACACCAACCAACTCCAAATCAGACTGCGATATAAAAGAAATCCCAAGTGCTCATATGTAATGTCATGAAAACCTACTACAACTGAATGTGAAAACTGAAAGTACCAAAGGAAAGTAAAAACAAGAACAACCACAGGCCTAAACAACTCCTACAACCCCAAGCTAGTAGAAACCAGCTGGATCTCCAACCTGCTCCAAGTGACCTAAAAAATAGTTTATATATACATAGGGTGAGTATAACAGTATACTTAGTAGGATCCTCCCCAGAGCCTCTTGTGCGAATGTAAAGAAAGCATGCTAAAGCACAATGAACAACAAGTGAAACTAACTCGTCACCTAAACTGGTATACTATGTTCCCAACCTCACCATGACTACTCTCACCAAGTATCACATACAAGAGTATATAATATAACAAAAATATCAAGGGTACCCCACTACTACTTCCCCACTATTTTGCCGCTTTTCCCCAATGTCGCACGTCCTAAGCATCTCTCTCCAAAAAGGATTTCCAAAGACACCTGGGCGAAGCACCACAACATGCACCTCATGCAACAAAACCACCACGTCCACGTAAACAAAGTAACTTAGTAGTTTCTGGGATCCACCACAGCTCGCATAACGTGTATCATACGCCAGGTATTAAAACTCAAGCCATTATAGCCCATACACAGAGTAAGGATCCTCAATCCATCATAGCCTATACACGTTACACCTATAGTAGTCCATAGGAAACTATATCCAGAATACATGTGTGTGAATAACCACAAGCCATTACATCCCTCTACACACATATATAGGGAAAACTAACCGCTGTGCCTACCAGCACAAGTAACTACCATGAGAAGAGAGTAGGGCCAAAGGGGTTAGTCATCCATCCATCCTCCCACCAGAATGTTGGGGAAAACACCCCGAGGGATTAGAATCCCTGAGGTGTCTGTTGCCATAACTGACAGGGTGGAGTAGCGTATAGAAACAAAAAAATTAAAGAATATACTATAGCTTACAACCACACTATGGACATAACCTATTCTTAGAATCAACTACATCTAATGTCTCTCAGACTCATGGCTGCCACTTCTAAGACTAGGTATACTATAAGCACACAACCATTTAAAGAGATATATTACACTACTTCATTCCCTTTTTATTAGTTTCACTTTACGTTAATTAATTCTTTAAACATTAATTAACCATTAAAAAATCCACATTATATTTCATTAGCATCACACCCAAAGTCCACTATCCCTTTAAATTGTAACCTCAACGTTGCGTCCCAGTAAGCTCTAACCCCTTGGGTTAACATCATTTATTAAATCATTTATTAACAACATTATTACTTTCCCATATTCCGAGGCATTCTAGAAAAACATTATAAGCTACTAAACATAAGGGGGATCAACTCGGTGAGTAGATGAACTACGCGTAAAGTCTTTACCACCTATAAAAAGAGCATAAAACCATCCTCCCTCGAGAAGATAAACACAGAAAACACGTGGCATACCCCACGTGTCTTCGCCTCTTTTGGAAGGAGGGTAAGCAAACCAGATTCCTTGAGTAGTGGGGAAAGTAAAGAGGATAAACAACCAACAGGAACCAGCAAACACCCAAACATTCACATCCAACCTGTTTCATCATCCTCGGTGTCCTCCCCGACACCCACATGCATAAAACAATGCATCTCACCACTCTAGGTGTCAACTACTGCCACAAAAAATAGGCCTCCATACCCCTACATATCTCAACAACCATCTAGGCTCACATCACAACACAAGCAGCAGGAAAAAAACATCATACCAATTGGTATCTTGGCCCTTAAACCAGCAAGAGGGTAACTCAAAACCCTACAAGGAATTATCTTTTATAAAAAAACTAGTTCTTTAATCCATCTTGAATTAACCAATTTATTATTTTCATGTTCCAACTATAGGAAACCTAAACAGTAAGCTATCAAAAATTGAATAAACATGCTTACTGCATCAATTTGATTAGCATCAAATTACAACAACAACAATCAGATTCATTCACATGCCTATTTATCTTTATCCAAACAATCATCAATTAATTCCAGCTTTATATTATTTACCAATTTCCATCAATAAAGAAAATATAAACAAAGAAATAATAGATATCACACTATCTAGAAAAACAAGAGGCAATAACATACGATCGATATTAATTTATTTATCCAGTTCAAATATTTATTATGTCAATTCTATTGTGATCGAGTGGGATAAAACATGATAACTATATAGTGTCACATAAAATAAAAGAGAATCAATGAATCCCCTACCTCAAACAGTTCTTGACGTTCTTTATATGATAAAGAGCCACACAACGGGTTATGATCTCCTCCCCCTGTGACAACTGTATCCACCCAAGGATACAGAGACACCACCACACCGGTCAACACCCAAGAAAATCTAATTAGGAACATGGAGATAGAATTCCATAAAAGGGAAAGGAGAAACAAAAAGAGATAAACCCAAAATAATGACGATAGATCATACCTTATACCGAAGATTGATCGATACTGCTTGGTTGCATCAGAAACAGAGGGGAACCAATCCAAGGAGGAAGGTTTGATCGTACAACTCCTACGAGAAGGAATGGAAGGTTTGAGCGTCTCACACTCGAGAACAAGGAGGAAGAACTAGAGAGGAAGATATCTCGTACCTTTAGAAGATTTAATGGAGCTGTAGTTTAAGATACAATGGATTTTCCATTAAAATAGGATAACATTAAACCACATGGTTTTCCCATGTAAAAGCATTCTGAGCCTTAGTAAAAATCAATATAGGAGTTATGGCCTTTGAATTGGCCTTAGAGTCCTTAAAATGAGGCTTTAAATTCATTTTATGTCAAAGGGAATGTCAAAGGGGAGAAACTGTAGGAAGCTGGAAGCATTGTTCATGAACACAAATTTTGGAAAAGGAAATAGAGGCTACCATTGGACCTCACTGTTCTGGAAACACTATTCATGAACTCAAAATTTGGAAAAGGAAATAGAGGCTACCATTAGACCTCGCCGTTCTGGAAACACTGTTCATGAAATCAAAATTTGGAAAAGGAAATAGAGGCTACAATTGGACCTCACCATTCTGGAAATGGTGTTCATGAACTCAAAATTTGGCAAAGGAAATAGAGGCTACAATTTCATTGTTCACATAAGTTTACCATTGCATTGTTCACCTAAGGTTACTGTTGCACTGTTCACATAAGGTTACCATTGCACTATTCACATAAGGTTATCATTCCACTATTCACATTAGGCTACTATTGGAAGTGTTCACAGCAGTCTACTGTTGGAATTGTTCACAAGGCTACCATTGGAACTGTTCATCAAATTGGAAATTTTGAAAAGTGTTGGGGATAAGTCACGTTGACCACTAAAACACCTCAAACACTAGATTTCTGCCAAAGAATGGACCAGAGAGGTCTATGCCATTACAGGTTTTATTGACATCACACATAATAAATAAGGGTTTAATATTGATTAAATCTCACAAATGCAAAAGTGAGACGAGAAACTCTTACCACTTATAATCAATCAAATATTTTCCCCATAAAATTAATGATCATCAGATGAAACATTGTATACCATGAATATAAATAGATTCATGATATGATATATCAAAGGTAATTATACATAAACCACACACAAGAAACAAGTTTTCAATAAGGCATATCTCATAGAAATAAAAATGAGATGAGAAACCCTTTACAGTATGTCTAAAAGCATTCTGTACTGGAACTTAATGTCCTAGAAAATAAAATTAGATTAATTAATTAAATAGTTAATAACTTAATAACTGTATAATTTATTTAATATAATTTTATTATATTCACTTATGGCCATTTTGATGAGTTATAATGATTAATTTTTTTGTTCTCGGAGCGTTTGATTTATGGTTTTATTGTTAATTCCCTTGAGTATAGATGTGACAGTTCTTTTCAAATGGGAATAATATCTATAGAAGTGAAATTATTTAGTATCAATTAAAATCCACAAGTTTAAATCATCCCATATATAATTTGGTTATATGGTATGAGTATTATTCATTAGATAAAATGTGGATTAAAATGTATTAATTTAATTTGGTGGTTTTTACAACCATCAAGAACTTGTGTCATTTTGTTTCATATTTTTCTTATATATTGGTTCAATAATAATATATAAATCACAATTTAAATATTAAAATTTTATTTATCTATAATAATGGTTTTATTACCAGCTTTTAATCCAGTAACAGAAAATGAATACTCATCATCCACAAAGGCAGTGAATCGACACATCACAGACGATGTTTTCCTTTTTAAAATAAAAGGAGCGGAGAAGGGATTTAATGATGGATAATAAATTTTCAAAATAAAATTAATGCATATATATTACACTGGATTAAAAATTCCACTTTGTATAGGGTAGGTGATGATAGGATAAGAAAATAAATGTAATTAAATAGAAAGGTGAATTTTACCTCATTAATACCATCTCCTTGGGAACCTTCTTAAAACACATGGATATGGTCATTCAGTAAGACCATAAGGTCTCTGATGAGGGGAAAATCTTGGAAATGTAAATGGGTAGAATATACACTACATTCAAGGCTTATATGGTGTGAGGAGAAGGGGTAGTATTTATTGGGGATGATATGGGAGTTATTTGACTATTTTATTCATTAATTCATTATTATGGCTCGAGAATACCAATAATGTTTATTATTGTGACTATTTACAGTAACTAGTAAATGTGAGTTTAAAAAAATGGGTTCATACATCATAAATCACTAAAACATTCTTGTATTTAACTTATAATGTTAAATACATTAAATTACCATATTTCATTATTAATAAAAAATTCAACTATTTTTGAAAAATCCCAAAAATTCACCCTAACCATTTATCAATGTGTAAATTCTAAAAATGGACTCCATATTATGAAAATAATTTTCTAAATATGAGAATTTTAATTTTTACATAAAATAATCATTTATTCAAAAAAAATACTTTTTTTTAATATTATAACTGATTATATAAAACTTAGAAAAATTAATTTTGGTGTCAAGAAATTATCCTATAATTAGAATTCAACAAAATATTAATTTATGAATATATTTTATTAAAACAATTTTTCTTTTAAATATTTATATATATTATAAAATTGTATTAAAACATTTATGTTTCATAAACAATACCAACACATAATTTTTTATTTTTAAAACTTTTATTTACTTATTTCATGATATTAATATATCATATTTTCATTAATGATATACCTAATTTTTTTTGTACATTCATAGATGAGGTTATTATTCTAATATCCATATTACTATTTTTAATGGTTATATTACTTTTCCAATAGTCTTGTTAATATTTAATAGTATATCTTGGTTCATTTAGTCTTAGTGTTGAATGCAACTTGAGGTATCAAAAAAATTGAATTTATTTATGAAAATAAAAACCTCAATATATTGGGGAGTTATATTATTCAATTACCATAATAAAATATTATTATATGGAAGATACATTTGTTATTATTTAAGCATATTTGTAGATTATTTTCACAGGTAGAGGATGAAAAAACAATTTTTGGTTAAGAACAATATCTATTATTCATAGAACCTCATCAAGATTAAAACTAAATCCTTACTAGGATTGTTTTATAATCAAATAAGGTACTCTAGGTCATGTTAAGGTATTTAAGTAATGGATTTTGGTTATTCTTAGCCAATATAGGGATCTTGAAGTGGTGTGAGGGCAAGAGACTGGGTTTCCCTTTATTAGTGGGGGCACCTTCTTGTAATTTACAAAAAATAATAAAGTTATTCTCAGGTTAAATGCTTCTTAATAGACATAAATATGAATGTGGGATAATATGAGTTCTATATTTTTCCATAAAATTTTATTTTGACATGTTTAATTGGAAAACCAACCCTTATCTATTGGTTTAACCTCCTAGTAAACCTGTTTTAACCTTAACCATAATAATTAATTTTTACTATTTATAATATTCAATATGACTTATAATTATGTTGGAAATATTACCTAATATTTAATATCATTATTAATGATATGTAATAAATTTTATAAAATTAAATTTACATATGTGGAATAATTTATTATAAAATTAAACCTGAATACGTGATGGAAAAGATGTTTTCTAAAGAAAATGTTTTACAATAACAAAGGATTTTTATAGAAAAAATTAAATATAAAATTGATTCCAATGACCAGAATTGAATTAGTTATAACATAATTTGACTAATTATACTTTTAAATAAAATTTTAATCAAAATATATCTCTTTAAATTCTTTAAACAAAAAGGTAGTTTAAAATAAAAATAGTATTTTCACTTTTCATCAAAAAAAATCCTTTCAAAAAATTATAAAAAAATAAATCTATGATTATTTTGACATTATAATTTTAAAAATTAATTTTATGTATTCAAAATAATTATACTAAAATTTTAAAAAAATTATATTTATAATAATTGAGCAAAACACGACAAAAATGTTTTTTTTGAAAAATACAATTTTTATGTATAAAACTTGACTTATTGTTATCTCATGCATAAAAAGTAGTAGATGAATGGTAAAAAATTATATTTAATAAATAATAAAAATATTAATTAAAATCATTTTAAAATTGTGAAAATTTTAATTTATTAAGGTAAAAACACATTATTATCATAATAATAGTTTTTAGAAAAATATCTCTTTTACTTTAAAAATATTTTTATTTTTTATTTATAATCAATTTATAACTAGTTAATTTATTTTATATAATTTTAAGAAATATAAATTTTAAATTTTAGATAGTACTATTCATAGTATAAAATTTAACAACTAGTCTATAACAGTGTTCCATATTATGGTTCATTTTGACTCGAGGTCGCCTGTATTGCATGCTATAAAAGAGGTCAAATTTATTTATAAAGAAATATATCCTATTATCCCGGGGTTTTACATTATTCCATCCTTCATAAAATATCATCCTAAAAATTTCTAGAATGAATCCTCTTAAATTGATTTGGGTAGTTCTACATCATAATTTCTTTAGGTTCCCACCTTGTATGTTATCTCTTATAATTTTTGTAAATTAACATTACTAGATGAGTACTCAGATTCCTCAAAACTTGTTCACTATTGTCCAAAATGTGGACAATATCTACATAGTAATATACCTCAAGTTCAAATTCTATTTCTTAATAGGTGAGCACATTTTCATGTGCTATAATGTAATTCCTTTACAATGATATGTGGAAAATGTCATGTACATTAGAGAGGCATTATGGAATTACCAAATGGTAGGAAACAACTCCAATTATTACAAAGAATTAAAAATTTATGATGTACCTAGGGCTTAGATTCTCTTTCCTACCTAACCATATAACCCACTTCAGGGGAGATACATTCAAGAATACATTTCCACCCACTCATAATTCCAAAATTTGCATTGAGTTTTCTACATAATTATTTTTCCTTAATTGAGCTTCATTGATATGGGATTTAATATTGTTTACCATTATATTTATCTACACTACATGTTATAGACCTAAAAGCATCATTTTACCAACATCATCCAAAAAATATGGTGTATAACATATCTTATAATATAATTCTTCATATGGTATCATTGAAATACTTAGTGGAAGCAATTATTATAGAATAACTCTACCAAAGTTAAATAAAAATATGAAATTACTTGAAATCCAATAGAGCATAATATCAACAAGTATTATAATCATTAAATGGTTCTTTTGGATTTTTGATTAGTGTATAGGTGATAATCAATGCTCAAATGAAGCTCAATATCAAGAACCTTATGAACAAATATTCTATATTTTAATGTAAATCAGGGGTCATAGTCAGATAAAATTTAAATAGGTTCACCATAAATTCTTATGAATCATTAATATTGAGCTATTAAAGGTTCTCAAGAAGTATATATTATCTTATAGTGATGAAATGTGAAGATTTGGTGATGTTATAATTAGTAACCTATATTTCATTATTGTTTCTTTAAGGATTTGGTAATCCAGTGAAACAATCCTTCAAAATTTCATCCTTTTCGATATAGGAATAGTTGGGGGTTTCATGAATCCTCTAGGATTCTATCTATTTGCCTTAACCAATTGAAAAAATAAACATATTGACACATAATCATAAATTTCACGCATCATGTTATACCACCAAAAAATGTTCCTTCAAGCCACTATATATTTTGGTGGTGCTCTGCTGTATAGAGAAATTCGAGCTATGGGCATCATCCAATAATTCCCTCCTCATATTTGGTATTGAAGGAACATATAAAATATTACAAAATTTTATAATTCCATATTTACAAATGAGATTTTCCAATTTTCCATCATTCATAGCATTGATTTTCTTTTGAAAATTTTCATCACCAGGTTGATTACTTTTTTTAAAAAAATTATTTTTTGTAAGTAATATAAAAAATGGGTGTTGTCTCCCATTACACAATGATTACTGTATCCATATTTACTATATCAATGAACATAAGATCCATAAAAAACATCAATTTGGATATAACTATATGATATTTCCTATTCAATTCATTATCTACATTATATTCCTTCCTTGGGTGGTTGGGTATTGATAAATCATAATCTTTGAGTAGCTTGATCCATCTTGTTTTCCTAATGTTGTAATAATTCTATGAAAATATTTTATTTAGAATCTAATGATCAATGTATATCTCTTAACTTACTCCATAGAGATGATTTATCAATATCTTATATGTAATGATTATGGATTCCAACTCAAGATCGTGGGTTTGAATGTTTTGTTCATTAATCATTAATTACCTTATTTTATATGCAATAAAATTATCATTTTATACAATAAAAAAACCAAGTCTGTTTTTGATGCATCACTATATATGAAAAATCAGTCATTTCTTGATGGCAGAGTCAAAATTTTAGTATTCACCTATATATTCATCAATTTTCAAAATATTCTTCAAATTTCCCTATCCATGTAAAATTAACCCACGTACGAGGGATCTTTCTTGATGCATTATCCTATTAGAATTTTTTTGATCAAATCATAGATATTAACCTTCTAAATTAATGAATATTCATTCCTATGTTCTATTTGTTGGTGTTTGCAATTATAACAGTCTATAGAGGCAATACAGACAATAAAAGAATGATTCTGAATCCATAATTTATTCTTTCTAAATATATCAAAAACTATTTTATTATAACAGTCTAAAAAAGGATTTGAAAGTGATTATCATAGTCCTCATTGATTTTAGAATACACCAAGATACCATTAATAAATACCAAAATAAAATCATCAAGATATTACTTGAATACTACATTCATTATAATTATTAAAATAGAGGTTTCATTAGTCAATCCAAATTCTATTATAGTAAACTTGTAATGTTCATACCTTGTTTGATACCCTATCTTTGAGATATCATCCCTCTTTACTAATAATTGATGATACCTAGAATGAAGGTCAATCCTTATAAAATATTGATCTTAATTATGTTGATATAATAAGTTATCAATGTGAGGAAGATTAAACCTTTACATTATCATTATAGAAATTATTCCCCTATAATCAATGCTCAACCACATATATCCATCTTTATTCTTAACAAAAAATAGGGGATCCCCATGGTGAAACACTAGGGAATATAAATCCCATATAAAAAAACTAATCTATTTTTTTGTTAAACTCCACTAATTCAACAATGACCATTCAATAGGTAATCTTTGATATAGCTGTTTCATCAGAGATTAAATCAATGTAAAAATAAACATCAGGCTCAGTGGGAAGTGTAGGTAATTACTTTATAAATATGTAAATTTATTCTTGTACAGTAGGTAAATATTGAATTTGAAGAATACATTTTCCAATATTATATTTTTTCTTTTATTATTCATAAAGAATCACATTCAAAAGGGATACCAAGTGTTAACTTAGACATGAAACTAATGATGAAGTCTCCCTTATAATGATAAGGAATTCCAAATAATCATGACAAATTAAAATTTTTATGTCTTCAAAATAAATGATTCCATAAAATTTTGATAGACAGTCCATAAAACAGATTATATAAAAAATAAAAATTCATATAATAATGATGTCAGAGAATTGGAAAAATTTATCTATCATATTGGGAATTTAATGGCACATCCTTATTGTATGGAGACTACCAGTAGCTGTCTCGACTGATAAATCCCTTCCTACAATGCTAGGGAAACATCTAATTTTTGGAAAAAATGTATGATATAATAGAGTGTGATGATATTGAATAAAATAAAGTAGTAGAAAATTTTTAGGATATGATTAATGTACAAGACACCACATATTTAGGAACATAAAACATAACTGTTGTGATCGAATAATATTCACATTTCTACCTTGGCCTTTTATGTGGAAAATTCCCTTGATTCTTAGGAAATTAATTTTCATAGTTCACCATATCCTTACATTTGAATAATTTCACATTTTAAGCCCCATTAATTTCCATTCAATCACAATAATGGGGTCCTTTCTGTACACACTTATAAAAAACTTTCATTTCTAGGAACCATCTTCCATTGAATTTCATTATTTATATATTAAAAGTTGTAAATTTTATACATCCCTTCATCCATTTTTTTTATTTCCTTTTAAAGAGTGCATATCCCCCCTCTTCTTATATTTCTTTCCATTGTAGTCATATGACATGATGAGTTTATTATCTTTATTGATAGATCTTGATATTATATCCTCATATGATAAATATTTTTATAGAATAGGGACCATCGATTGATTGGATTAATCCCAATAAATAAATAGTATATAATTCTCTTAGAATTACATCAATAGTACAAAGAAAATCTTACTAAACATGTGAAGTTATCATTATACATAGAAACATTTTTCTCTTCCTTTTCACTCTAAAAAAATAATTATATCTCTGTATATGATCAAAGTTCATGAGGAAAATATTTTTCCAATAAAAGATACTCAAAATCCTTCCATTCCATACTTGTTGTTTCATCCTCATAATTGGGGTATTGAATTAATGACCACAATTTATTGTCATACCTTGAGAGACGATAAACATCCATGAAAACCTTCTCCCTTTTTTTGCAACACATAGTGAGAAATATCATTGAGTAGAAACATATCCATTACTCATTTACAAATGGATTTTTAGTCTAATTAAATGATAGGGGTTTCTAATGCCGGAAGTGGTATATCATTATTACACTACATTGTAGATCAGTGGGTTTCTCCATATGAGAAAGATTATTTCCATAACCTGAGTCAGGTAACTAAATATTGTTATAATTTTTTCAACACAAGTTGTATCTCTAGATTCATTATCTTTCTGAGGATGGAAATCCATATATGGTTTCTTTGAATTTGTATGGTTTTCATTCATTACAATATGTCCCATTTAAAAATAATTTAATATTCTATATTATATAATAATATTATAAATCATAATGTATAGTGTCAAAACTAATTAAATACATAATATAAATATAAAAATTTATGCATAACTAATCTTAAAATTATAAGCATTCTATCATTGGGAATCATATCAACTCATAAGAATATTTACAAATACCCCATAGTGGGATGTATAGAAAAAGTGAATTAACCTGATCCTGCCCCTCAAGAGTGTGTAGACACCTTGAAATGTGTTCTATGCACTTCTCCGCAATTGAAGATGTATTTCCATTTAATGCGACTGAAAATGGCATCAACCAGGCTTGAAAAGTTTACGGTGCGACTCTGCATTTTTCATGGGGGTGAGTGATGGTAGCGAAGGCACCGGCCCGAAGGGCCGGGACCACTACCGTTACTGACCCCAAGCAGAGGTGCAGGGGCACAACCCCCGCGGTATGGAGAAATTATTTGGCTAAGTCCCTAAAGAGGCACCCAAGGTACCTGCGCACAAACACTTGCATGCCACTATAGTGTTATCCTTTTCCACATTGAAACTAAATGTCTATTGTAAGATTTACTGTTGAACCCCTTTTCTTCTACCTTCTCAACTCACAAGATATCAAATATAAAAGATATTTTGGGTCTCCTCATCTTCTTCTCCTCTTATTTTCAATAATACCTACATAAAATAATGTAAATATTTTTTTGTATAATTGAATATGAAAATTTCACTGATTTGTTTCATTAAATAATCTCCTTAATTTTAATTTCAATACTGGTAAATAATTTATTTAAAATTTATATAAACTCATGATATTCTTATATAAATTGTATTCGAAAATACCCCTACTCTCCAAAAAATCCATAGCATTTTAAATTTCTTCCACATATGCCTGGATCCTACAAAGAATTGATCATAGTGTGAATCTTTCCTATAACATAGTACTTCATATCCCCCTACGACATTAAAAAATCCAAGAAATAAGACCTCCTCTCATCAATTTCATAAAAACTAATTTATATCATAGATTTATTCTTCAAATATCACAACACATTCATCCTCATTAATTCTCTACAAAATTCATCTTTAATCAAGGATTAATCACAACTCCAAAAAAAACCATAACACATAATTAAAACACAACAATGCATTGTTTAATATTATTTATCATTTTTTATTCAATAAATTTTTGAAAAATGGTAAGTAAAATAACCTTACAATATTACAAAATGACACTTACAAGGTAATTTAATGACCTTTATAAATTTAACCAGTTACCCTTATGAATTTAAAATTCAACCTTAAAAAATTTAAAGACTAGATACTTAATAAGAGTAAATGACTCTTAAATTTTAATCTATACTTCCCTAACTTTTCATTTTCCACTTTGAAAGACACTTCCTTAGAGTAAAATGAATCTTATAATCTCACATATGATTTATATGAAACATATTATCTTTAACACATAGACATGTTTTGGACATATTAAGAGTCTTATGAAAATATGAATAAGTATTAGGATTTTCAGCATAAATATTATTTTTTATAAAATAAAGCCTTACAATTATTAAAAATGTCTACATTAAAAAATGTAGAAAAAATTTTCTAATCAAAATAATATTATTGAATAAAAGAAAAGTTTTTCTAATATGTAGAAACTTATTAAATAAAATTTGTGCTATTAAATATCCATAAGTCTTTCAATATACATCATATTTCTATTATGTTTTCATACCTTTGAAAATACTTGGATATCTGAATTCTCTTATATAATTATCAAATGCATTATGGATTTTTTTACTGTTTCAAATTTTCATTATGATTTCTAGAATGGCTCTTTTATTGTCTCTTTTTCCTAATATTTTAAATCATTTCATAGGGGTTAATGAATGTTATCAATATTTCAAGGAATTTAATTAATGAGATTAACTTTTATAAATGAAACTTGCTTCTTGAGTTACTAAACTCCTTATTAAGTAATGTTGTTATAGAAAATTATTACCCAACATTGGTTATTTTGAGACTGTTATGTTCAGTTGGATTTCAAAGGATATTAAGAATCATATCCATTGACAATATAGAAATTTTTTAGTGATCTTTATGATTATTATGTCAAAGGTTATGATAATGTTCAATATAAACATATGAATAAAGTGATGCCCTCAACTAGTAAGATCATATACTTGGAATCCTAATTATCATAGAATCTAAGGTAGGTGAAATTGCTAGGATATGTCCTGATCAAGACAATGGTTAGATATAGAAACTAAAAAATTATTGAAATTGTTTATGCGATAAGATCATGTTTATTTAGATCATGGCCCAAACCATGTTCGCCGAACCACTTGAAAAAAGTGTCACCATTTCAGAATTAACCATTTAGGCATACACTAGTGTAATAATGGGTTATGTATCTAAAGCCTAGATATGAATTTTTATATTTTATATTTAATAAATTGGTGATTATATTTATAATTTTTTATTAGTACTCTATAAATGATTTCAAAATGAGTTTGAGGATAATTGGATTTTGATATGAAGAAACCAAAATGTTATTTTTTTAAAATATATAGTCTTAATTAAAACACACATTTGATAAATTAATTAATTATGAGGTAAATGATATGTTAATAAAGTATCCTCGTTAAATAAAATTTAATTAAATATATATGACTATAAATTAATGATTTCTAATATAATATTTACAGGGGGTGAAAAATTATTTTTTAAGACATTTTTTTTTCAATAAATGTGGATTTTTATTTGATGGTGTAAATCATTATATTTAGAGATTTATTTTAAAAAATAAACTTTATTTCTAAAATCATCATTCTAAAATTATCCAATGGGAAATTTTCCTAATATTCCAAGGCAGTCTAATTTTCCAACAACAATAAATATGGTATAAGTATAAATTTTGTATTATGACATCATAAAGGCTGAAAAGTGATATAATAAGAACTATAAAGTGTTTCCATGAACAATTTTTACCCCTTTAAAATATTTTATATATGTTATTTGATTATTTTATTATCCACTATTAAATACTTATATTAAATATTATATTTTGAGATTGTAAATTAAATTATTTATGAGTGTGACACACTTTAACATAAAAATGATATTATTTCAATGCATTAAATTCATATACTTATAAAATATTGAAAGCTAATCCTATTCGGTATAAAATAATTATATAAAATATTGGAACTTATGTGGTTTTGATTATGATATTATATAGATTAAAAAACCTATTTTTAGAAATTACTAAATAACTCTCCCTTCTTTTATTATGAATACTCACCCCACCTCCCACTCCACTTCACTCAAAACCCATTGAAAAAATCCCCCCCCACATTTTCCTTTCAAAATCCATCAAAACGAGTTCTGAATATCATAGTAATATCCCCTCAATATTTTCTAAGCATCCTCTCCATATAATGGATCTCTCCCTCTCTTGTTTCTATTAAAATACCTTCTTTTAATTTATCCTTTTGAACATCAATTGATTACATTGTCAGGTATTTATAAATATCTCTTTACTATCCCATTTTTTTATGAATGAGAGATCATTTATCCAATATCATTATAGCCTTTACCTAAGAAATTATTAGGCCAAATTAAGGGATCATATCTTATTCCTTTTTTAATTCAAGTAATTTCTTTAAAATATACTTTTTATTTCCAATTATTCATGTTTTAATTTTTTTTACACAACCCTTTATTATCATTATGTGTAAAAATAATGATATAATAACTTTCACCCTCATTAAAACATTCAATTAATTTTCATTTTATCCCACTATGCTAGAAAATGTATCTAGTAATTTTCCATTCCAAACATTTTTGTAGTGAATACCCATCACTATTTCCTAAAAAATGTATTCAACTGAATCTAATTATATTTATTTTAATGGGAAAATCCATGTATGTAACCCAAACACCATAATAGTTTGATTAATAGTGATGATATACATCGTTATGTTGTATAATCAATGTGGTACACTTATGAATGTACATGATTTGAATGTGAAGGGTGGGCTCGAAATTATATATCCCACTAATGAATTGGTTAATGTTTTTATCTCATGAGATAACATTTATAGTGAATTGGATGTTCTCCTAAGAATAACGTGCTATGATGTCTAGGTAGTTATCCTTGAATTATGTTTATGATTTCATGTTTTATGTTATTATCATATTACCTTGTTACCTTTTTGTTATCATATCATATATTGCTTTTTATTAATATTTATGATTATTTCCCTCTTATGTCACTTAGATTATCCTCTTGACTCACATGTACTACATTGCCTTATTATATTATTTTGTTTTCCTATTACTGGTCTTTATTTTTCACCCATTTTTTTATACATGCCCAGTATATCCCACAATGTTTTGGATGATAAATTGAATTTTTAAGGGAATGTTATGGTATTATTATATAAAGGTGTTTCCCCCATGTTTCATGTTACTATGATATATACCTAATTTATAAAAGAAACTATGCCCCCTGATATTATTGGATTATATTATGTGAAACTTTATGTAATAAATCATGAATTATATTGTATTAAAATATGTATGTTCATAATTGGTATTATAAGAATGTCCATATAATTAGGGGGATTATGATTAGAAACCCCAAGTGAAATCCTCAAGGATTAGAATAAATGTAAAAAAAATCCCAAAATTTTGGTGATGAAGAGAGTTATGATTATCGAAGATAATACATCCATTTATAGATTCTAAAAGTACATGTGGATTTGGAACGATTTTACATAGGAAAAATAACCTTGAAAAGGGAAAATTAAAAATTGAGTCAATCATCATCTAATTCATGATAAATAAGCCTTTCTACAAACCTGATTTGACACTCTAGATGGATTATCTTTGGTAAATTCACAATCTCCTTCAAAACCATTCTGAAGGGAACAATAATGATCATAAAATTTTATGTAATGAAATATATTATTGATAACATAGATTGAAACTGATAAAATTTTAGGTTAAGAAATATATTTCATTTAGGAGTTATCCATTTAATGTTTATAATTTCTATTTTATGATTAATATTTTGAAATCAATCTTAAATAATTATACTTTTGGGTGAAGTAAATTTATTTAATATATAATCAAATAGTGGAAGTAATTATTATAATACACTCATGTAAATATGGTTTTCACATTCTATCATTTCATGTATGTTTAGTAGAAATATTCAAACACCACCCCAAAACATGTTTCTGGAGAAATCTATGAAGCAAAAATAGGGAATTTATTTTACCCTAAGTGTATAACTTATCCTATGTCCATACTTGAGGGATGAACTTCCCAGAACACCATTTTATAATATCATTAGTATAATTCAATTCAATTCTATGTATGGAATAGATTTCTTTTTTTTAATCCAATATTATTTGTTGAGTGATGTAAATAATCCTCCATATCTCAAATCAACCACTAATTATATAAATATTCATGAAGGATGATGAATCCCCATTGGTTTCATCATCTTAGGAATGGATATTATTTCCTTATGTGAAGGTGTACCTAGAACAACTGATTGAGACTACAAAATAGATCACATTTTATAGTAAGTCCATAATAAGGCAATTCACTAATGTGTTTATAGAAGAATTTCATAGTCTTCCTCCTAGCCTAGAGGTTTATTTCTTGATAAAGTATAATCCAAGAGATATTATAATATATATGAGTCCATATAGAATATCCACTATTGAACTTCAGGAGCTGAAGAAGAAGCTGTATGAGATTTTAGATAATGGGTTTATATACCTAAGTGTTTCACTATGGGTTTCACATTTCATTATCATTAAGTGGAATGATGGGTAAATGTTCCTATATATTGATCAACATAAGATCGACAATAAAATGATAAAAAAAGTACCATCTTTCATGGATTGATGACTTGTTCAATTAGCTATGTGGATCCCAATATTTTTCTATGGTGTATCATTGGTCAGGATATTATCTTATAGAGGGGAAGATGGAGGATATACCAAGGTCTTCTTTTCAAAAATGGTATGGGAACTATGAATTCATTATGATTCCATTTTGACTCACTAATTCTCTATTTTTCTTCATGGACATAATTAATAGAATATTTAAATATTATCATGTCAAATTTGTGTTCATATTTATAAAAAATATTCTTATCTAATCCAATATCATTGAGGAACATTGGGATCATTTTAATTCTGAACTATATAAAATATTGAAATAATATTTGAATGAAAATTAGAGTAAATAAATGTTTTATATGAACCAAGTAACATTCTTGCGGAAATTTATCACTATTAAGGGGGTATATGTTGATCCTTCATAAATATATGCAATTAAAGAAAGGACCTGACTAATATCTATGATCGAAATCCATAGTTTCCATGGATTTTCTAGTTAATATAGTCAATTTTTGAGAAACATAACATGGTTTTAAATCCCACTAACTAAGAAATAATTGATCGAAGACATGTTTTTCTGTATAGATTCATGTGATGAGAGTTCAAAATGATTAAATAAGAGGCCAATCACTACACCTTCACTCACATTACCAATAACATCCGAAGTATTTATAGAATAATACTTTTTCATATTTATTAATATTTATGAATAAGATATTAATTTTATGTTAAAGAGGACACTATGTCCAATAGCATACTCAACATGCTACAACGGGATTCTCCGAAATCTTATGTTGCACAAACCACTGAGTTATAACAAAAAATAATACAACAACAATATTATTATTTTAAATGGTAGTTAAATCTTAGTCATTTTATTAGCGAGAATGAACCAAACTAACTAAAATATGATTATACATGTTTTTTAAATGTTTTTACATTTATCCAATAAATTTTAGAGGCTTAGAATGAGAATTAATCAAATCTTAATAATAAAATAGTCTAATATTTTTAAAAGGTCATTTTGCCACCTTTTGATGGTGAATCACTTTTAAATAAATTATTTATCCCTTTTATATGATCTATTTGAAAAAAATAAACTTCTTCTTTATAATAGGAACATCAAAATTTAATTTGGTTGAAATTTTGGTATTTTTTGGATGAAATTCATATTTTAATGAATAGTAAAAAATACTGCATTTTAATTCAAAACTACCTTTTCATCTAATTTATTTATATAGATATAATGTTATTTTAATTAGTTTTAAAGTGTAATTGGATTATGTTTTTATCATTTAATCCAATTTTGTTTATTGGAAGTAATTTTACATTGAAATTGGACATAAACACATGTCAATCTTTTGATAGTTTTTACTTTTTAAAAACCTGATTTCAGATGTTAACAACAAGAATTAATTTTAAATTAATTTATACCATTTCTGTCTTTTGAATCTGGGAAAATGGATTCCATATTTTAAAACATAAGGTCCAAATTGTGTAAATATGTGCCTTTTAGTTTTGGACATTATGAATAGTAACTTCAGTAATTATTTTTATTTACTATGGTTAAAGGGTAAATCTGGTAAATAAGGGTAACAAATAATATTATAATAAAATAAAACTACCCTAAAACGTGTCATAATCCTATTGGATTGATATTTACAACCATGAGAATAATTAGTCTGAACTTTGGACATTTGGGATCTACTTGGGTGTGAAAATGACATGTTATAATAATTTATTCAAAGTAAGGAGAAATATAACATAAACATGAATCTTTTTACTAAAAAAATTTAATATAGGGTTATATAACTGAACACATTAACTATAACTAGTAATTGGAAAGATAAAAATATTTCCTACATCATGGTATTTTATTTATAATTTTTATACATTAAATAAATAAATTTATTTATGAAACAATGATATTGTAGTGATTACCATATTAACGAAAGATTAAAATAAATGATATTATAAATATTAAATAAAATAAAATTTGAACATTTTGATGCCATACATAAATTTTATGGATGATTATGAAATACTATATTTGAGTTAATTTCTTTGGTTTTAATGAATCTAGTTTTTATGACTTTAACAAAAATCAATTACTAAATAGTGTCAAAATTGACATAAATGAGTTATGAAAACAAATACTATTTTATTAAATGAAATAATAGTCCTAAAAATATATGATTCGTCTAACAGACTTATTTAATGCTACAAATTTCATTAATGATCCACTTGTGGTTCACTTGACATTTTATAGTAACTATAGTGACCATATATTATGAAAATACAAGAAGACATGGTAAGAGTTAATGTTTTTAACTAAGGGTTAATGCTAAAAGATAAGGATTCTGGGACCTAAACTTGTCTAAAACCAATTGGTTTATAGGATTTAGAATAATACTCATATTATTATATAAATATATCACTTCCTAATTTTTATTATTCAAAAATCATTTTATAATAAAATAATATTTTAAGACATTCCTAAAGTGCCCTTCCCCCCTCTTATAAAAGATCACCACCTCTACCCACTTAATCACACCTCTCAAGACCCTTGAATCAAACAACTTATGATAAAATAAGCTCCAAACATCCCTACATTCCTCCAATAATACTTACCTTGGGAATAAGGCAATTTAATAAGTCTGTTTGGCTAAAATCAAAATAAGTTACCCGATTTAGAAGTAACGTCTTATCCCATGTTCCTTTCTTTTATTTTCATTATACACTCCCTATTATCTTATTATTATATTATTACATAAAAAAAACAATATCCTCAATATTCTAGGATGTTTTTATGTTAATTATTCTAACTACACTTACACACACCTCTATCTAATGGATACGAACATTCTGTTTCTGTGTATGACGAACTACTGCCTCATGAAACGATTATTGTTCAATTTTCTCATACCACCTCTCATAGTGGCCATTATGATGGAACTGTATTTATATATGATATATATTATATTCATATTGTCTATATATTTTTTAATTTTTATTTACAATGTACCTTTATTCTTTCAATGATGCGTAAATACGATAATTTCATTTGTGGAAGTGTGGACTACTGCCCTCTAAAAGTGATATGACTCGTTCATGCTATACATGGAATGTATAAAGATTGTATTTATTAAAACTATGAGACATAAATGAAATAAATATAGTATTTTTATTATAATATACCTTAATATCATTTTATCATTATTCTTTTAATATAAAAAATAAATGAAAGTAGCGTCATATGTACGCACGACCTACCATCTCAAAAAATGGTACATTTCATTTCTTATACCCAAATATTATGGATATTATAAATACATATATACTATATATATGTGATATTTAAACCATGACTAATATTTTAGAGATTATGGACTTTGAACACATGGACAATATACATCAAAACAAGTTCATGTTCGACTCAAGTACTGAATATCAACAAAACGACTGATAAGAAAATAAATAATTATGTAATTTTTATAACATGGTAATTAGTGATATAAAAGGAATAATAAACTTGAAAAAGGTTCTAAATCAAGTATAAATTAACCTAAGTTTATTATTAAGTAACACGATGATTGTACGTGACGAGTTAGACTCAAGGTAATGGACTTACTCTCAATCTCCATTCATTGTGGCATATTTTGATAAAATACCCCTCATTGTTTTATATGGTGTGTAATAAAACCCTTTGAATTTTTATTTCATTCAAGGGGGACCTTTTTTCTATTAATCGTTTTACTAAATGTCAAAAGGAATGTTTTTAACCTATGCGGTGACAACAACCTCTCCACTGCCATAACCATTATTTGATACTTGGCTTCCTCTATAAGCCTTAATGTTTTTAAAAAGGAAAAGAAATAACTTATTCTCTTTTTGGGTGTTTTGGTATTGAAAATTATTTTTTAAGTGGATTTACTATTTCAATATCTTGAAATGATTTCCTATGATTGCAAATGAATTTTTGTGAGTGGAAGGTTGATAATTGTAATCTTTTATGTGTTATGTTTATATAATAGTGCTTAGACATTTGACAGGTGGTTACGTGATAAACCATTGATAGGTGGTTACGTGATAGACCAAATACAGGTGGTTTCGTGATAAACCATGGATGGGTGGTTATGTTATAACCTCAAATGCATTGGGTATAGAAGTCGGTTGTATGACTATTCCATTTAGTGATATATGTGGAAGTTGAGTATATGGTTATTCCAATTAAGTATGTTTATGTCCGAAGTTACATTATATTTGTTATATGTTTATTTCTATAGGCTTTATGGTGATATTTTAGTTACAAAAAGGGTATGAAATGGGCTTATATTCAGTGAAGTGTTTTTTCTACTTTTAGGGTGAAAATTATTACTTTATGATAAAGTATTCATGGTTTTCATGTTTTCTATGACAAACATTCCTCCTTCTTTGTGCATCCCTTACTGATATGTTTTTCCCATCCCATGTATTGAATTATTTTTCATAAGACTGAAATAAGAATAGAGTCAAGGATGGGATCAAGGAAACGTTATGTTATTAAAACATGAAATGATACCATGCTTTTTTAAATAGTTTTTGTATTATGTAAAAATGGATAGTGAGTAGAAGTATCTACTTGTAATATTTAAGTTATTATGTATGATTTATGACCTAATTCTCTAAAGCTCTAAAATTGAAAAGATCCTCAAAGTTAATTAAAGTCAAATTATAAACTAAAATCAATATTATGTAATGTTTAAGGCTGGGGCCTTATAGTTGGTATTAGAGGTTAGTTTAGAAAACTACAGGAGTTATAATATTGTTAATAGAATATCCATAAAAGTTTTTTTTTACTTTATGGTAAAATTGAAATGATATAGAATTTGATGATTACCACATTGATTCATCTAATATATGTTTTTTCAGAATGGTTTTCCATAAAGTAAATAGGAAATATCTACTGGGAAGACGTACAGAGGGAAATAACCTTCCAAATCAACATCCTGGGATGGTCGGAATCAGAATTGATCAATTTGTGGTTTTGATTATAGATGATATTTCGGTATAATCTAAAACTCAGGTGGAACATAAATGCCACTTTAGGATTGTTTTGAAAACCTTAAAAGAAATGAAACTATATATAGAATATTTAGTAAGAGTGAATTTTGGTTACAAAAAATTTCTTTCCTTGGTCATATTGTTTCTAAAGAAGGCATAAATGTTGACCCTTCTAAAACAAAAGTTGTTAATGAGTGGCGAAGACCTACCAATATCACAATGATTTGTAGTTTTCTTGGATTAGTGGGTTATTAATGAAGGGTTTTAAAAAAAATTTCTCAGTTATCTTGACCTTTAACTAAGCTAACACGTAAGAGAGTTAAGTTCATTTGGAAAAAATAATTTGACGTTTTTTTTCATGAACTTAATACAATATTGGTAAATGCTCCAGTTTTGGCCCTACCTTCTAGGAATGGTGAATTTTTTTTCTACAGTGATTCATCGTTGAAAGGACATGATTATGTTATAATATATAATGATTAGGTAATTAATTATTCTTTATATCAGTTGAAAGCTAATGAGTTAAATTACCCTACACATGATTTGGATTTAGTTGCTGTTATTTTCTCCATTAAAAATATGGAGGAATCATTTGTATGGTGTAAAGTGTGAAATATATATTGATAAAAAAGGATGAAATATATATTCACTTAGAAATAATTAAACATGAGACAAAGGGTATGTCTAGAATTACTCAAGGACTATGATTTCATGATTCATTACCATCCGAGAAAGGAAAATAAAGTGGATGATGCTTAGAGTCAAAATATTAAGGCTTCATTAACCATGCAACGTTTAGAATGAGATCCTTTAGTTTCCAATTTGATGAATTTTGGATTGGAAGTTGTTAGTGTAGGGAATTCCTCTATTTTGTTTCCGGTGGTAGTTAATTCATATCTATTAGACAGAATTAAGAAAGTACAAAAAGAAGACAGTTAGTTCTAGAAAAAGTTATAATTGGTTCAGAAGGGTAAGTTACCTGAATTTAACATTGTTAAAGATTGTATTTTGAGGTTTGTAAAGAGATTATGTGTGTCTTGTGATTCACAGTTGAAGAAAGAGTTATTATGTGAAGCTCATAGTTATCTATTTTCAGTTTATCCTGGCAGTACTAAGATGTATAGAGATCTTTGGGTGTATTTATGGTGGGATGGAATGAAAAGAGATATTTCTGACATTACTGTGAAGTGTTTGACTTGAAAACATGTTAAAGAATAACAATAGTTACCGGAAGGTATGCTTCAACCTTTTCTAGAGGCAGAGTGGAAATGGGAAAATATATCCATGGATTTTGTAGTGGGATTACAAAAGACTTCTCAAGGTAACAATGAAATATGGGTTATTGTTGATCAATTAACTAAATCTGATCATTTTCTTCTTATTCAAGATACTCTATCTCTAGATAAAATTTATCGATTGTATATTAATGTGATATTTAGGTTATGTGGAGTTTCTGTCTCCATTGTATATGATCTTGATCCCAGGTTAACTTCTTAATTTTAGGAAGGCCTTTAGATGTCATTAGGAACTGAATTATATTTTAGTACAACTTTTCATCCTCAGTTAGATGGGCAGTCAGAATGAACAATTCAGACCTTAGAGGATATGCTATATGCTTTCTCAATGGTTTACTAGGGATGGTGGGATCAACATATTTCTTTGGTTGAGTTTTCTTATGATAAAAGTATTCATTCTAGTATACATATGGCCCCATATGAGGCATTATATGGAAATCGGTGTCGAACTCCAGCTTTTTTGGATGAATTAGGTGAAAGGAAGTTTATGGGACCAAAATTGGTAGAAGAGATGACATAAAAAGTTTAGTTGATTCAGAAGCACATGAGGACAACATAGAGTAGGCAGAAAATTTATACTATCAACCAATGGAAGGATCTTTCTTTTGATGTAGGTGATCATGTCTTTCTCAAAGTTTCTCCATGGAAAAGTTTGATGCATTTTGGTAAGAAAGGAAAGTTGAGTATGAGGTTCATTAGACCCTAGGAAATCCTAGATAAAGTTGGATCCGTTTCCTATAGGGTGGAATTACCTCCAAGTTTATCCCAAGTACAATTTTTTTTTCATGTTTTAATGTTGAGAAAGTATCTACTGGATCCATCTCATGTTTTTAGTCTAGATGTAGTTCAGTTGGAAGAGAATATTTCTTTTGAGGAATATATAGTATATATTCTTGACCATAGAGAGAAAGTGTTGTGGAATAAGGTGATTAATCATGGAAATGTTTTATGAAAAAATCATATGGTTGAAGTGGCAACATGAGAATCTGAAAATTCAATGATATATAAAGACCCTACTTATTTGATAAGTAAATAAAATTGCGGAGACACAATTTCTAAAAGGGGGGAATGATGTAACAAACCAGGTATTTATAGAATAATAAATTTTCATATCTATTAATATTTATGAATAATATATAAATTTTTTATCAAATAGTACACTTTTTCAGATAGCGTACTTGACATGCAATAATGAGTTTCTTTGAAATCTTACGTTGCACACAACATTGAGTTATACTGAAAAATAATCCAACAATAATATTATTATTTTAAATGATAGTAAATGCAAAGTCATTGTATTAGAGGGAATGAATAGAACTGACTACCATATTTTTATACATGTTTTTTAAATATTTCTACATTTATCCAATAAATTCTAGAGGCTTAAAATGAGAATGAATCCAATTTAAAGCATAAAATATTTTAATATTTTTAAAAGGTTATTTTACAGCCATTTGATGGAGAACCCATTTTAAATATTTTTTTGTAACTTTTATATTCTAAATTTAACAAAATAAAATTCATCTTTAGAATAGAAACATCAAAATTTAATTTAGTTGAAATTTTTGAATTTTTCTGATGAAATTAATATTTTAATAAATAGTGAAAATACTGCATTTTAATTCCAAACTATCTTTTCATCATATTTATTTATATAGTTTGATTATTATTTTAATTGGTTATAAAGGGTAATTGTATTATATTTTTATCATTCAATCCAATTTTGGTAATTTAATGTAATTTCACATTGAAATTGGACATAACCGCATGCTAATCTTTTGATAGTTTTTACTTCTTAAAAACATGCTTTCTCTTTTTGACAATGGTAATTAATTTAAAATTAATTTCAACCAATTATGTGTTTTTCATTTGAAAAAATGGATTCCATATTTTTAATCATAAGGTCCAAATTGTGCAAATAGGTACTTTTTATTTTTGGACATTATGCATAGTAACTTCCGTAATTATTTTTATTTACCATGGTTAAAGGGAAAATTTGGTAAATAAGGGTAAAAAATAATATTATAATAATATAAAACTGACCTAAAACATGTTCTAATCCTATTTTATGTGATATTTATAACCATGAGAATCCTTACACCGATCATTTCTCATTTGGGATCCACTTGGGTGCGAAAAGGACATGTTATAACAATTAATTTGAAGTAAAGAGAAATATAACATAAATATGTAACTTTTTACTAATTTTTTTTAATATATTGTTATATAACTAATATATATGACTATAAATATTAATTATAAAGATAAAAAGATTTCCTACATCATGGTATTTTATTTATAAATTTTATACATTAAATAAATAAATGTATTTATGACTCAATGATGATGTAGTGATTACCTTATTAATGAACGATTCAAATAAATGATACTATAAATATTAAAATAAATATAATCTGAAAATTTTGATACCATATTAGAATTTTATGGATGATTATAACATATTATATTTTATTTAATGTCTTTGGTTTGAAGGAATCAAGTTTTTATGACTAACAAAAATCAATTACTAAATAGTGTCAAAATTGTCATAAATGAGTTAAAAAAAAATATTTTATTATATGATATAATAGTCCTAAAAATATAATATTCAGAAAAAATACTTATATAATGTTTCAAATGTCATTAATGATCCACTTTTGGTTCTATTGGTATTTCATAGTAACCATAGTCACCGTATATTATGAAAATACAAGAAGACATGGTACGAGTTAATGTTTTTTTACTAAGGGTTAAAGCTAAAAGATAAGGTTAATTTTGAGACCTTAACTTGTCTAAAACCTATTGGTTGAGAGGATTTATACTCATAATCATCTTACCGTCAAAATATATCACTTTAGAACTATTATAATTCTATAATAATTTTATAATAAAATAATATTTCAAGACTTTCCTAAAGTGCCCCTCCTCCCTCTTATAAAAGGCCACCACATATACCCACTTACTCCCACCTCTCAAGACCCTTGGATTGTCCAAATAATACTCAAATAATCTCCCAAAATTCCTCCCTTACTCCAAGAATCCTTACCTTGGGTAGAAGTCAATTCAATATGTCCTTTTGGCTCAAATCCAAAGAAGTGACCTGATTTAGAGGTAACGTCTTCTCTCAACCTCCTTTCCTTTATTTTCCTTCCCCACTACCTATGATATTATTGTTCTATTATTAAATAAAAACACAAGTATCCTAAATATAAAAGGAAGTTTTTATGAGAATTATTCATACTACACTTACACAAACCTCCATCCAATGGATACGAACATATTGTTTCTATGTACGTCGAACTTCTGCCTCACGAAATGATGATTGTTCAATTTTATACTACCACCTATCATGGTGGTCATTTTTATGGAACTTAATTTATATATGATATATATTATATTTATATTTTTTCTATGATTCTGTAATTTTTATTTACAATATACCTTTATGCTTTCCATGATGTATAAATACGATAATTTCATTTGAGGAAGTGTGGACTACCACCCCTCAAAGTGATATGACTCGTTTATGCTATACATGAAACATATAAAGGATGGTTTTTTAAACCTATGATACAATCATGACATAAATATAATATTTTTATTATAATATAAATTTTTATCAGTTTATTATTATTCTTTTTTATATGAAAAATAAATGAAAGTAGCGTTATTGCATACGTACGACCTACCGTCTCCATGAACGATATATTTAATTAATTATCTCTAAATATTATAGATATTATAAATACATATATAATTGATATATATTATATTTAAATCATGAATAATATTATGGAGATGATGTACTTTGACCACACAGACACTTTAAATAAAAACAAGTTCATTTTTGACTCAAGTATCGAATATCAAAAAAACATCTGATATGAACATAAATAATTATGTAATTTTTATAACATGGTAATAAGTGATATAAAAAGAATAATAAACTTGAAAAAGGTTCTCAAGAAAGTATAAATTAACTTAATTTTATTATTCAGGAACATAATGATTGTACGTGATGAGTCAGACTCATGCCAAGTGACTTCATCTCAATCTCCTTTCATTGAGGTGTATTTTGATAAAATAAAACTCCTTCTTTTATATGGTGTATAATAAACCCCTTTGAATTTTAATTTCATTAAAATGGAATACTTTATCTTTGAATCATTTCACTAAAAGAAAAAAGTAATGTTTTTAACATATGCAGCGACAACAACCTCTTCATCCCCATAAATATTATTTGATATTTGGCTTCCTCTATAAGCTTTAATGTTTTTAAAAAGGAAAATAAATCCCTTATTCTCTTTTTGGGTGTTTTGGTATTGAAAATTATTTTTAAAGTGGATTAACTATTTCAATATCTTGAAATGGTTTCTTGTGATTACAAATGAAATTTTATTAGTGAAATATTGATAATTGCAATCTTTTATGTGTTATGTTTATATAATGGTACTTATACATTTGAAAAGTGGTTACATGATAAACCAATGGAGGGTGGTTATGTTATAAACCAAAGATGGGTGGTTCTATGAGAAACCATGGATGGGAGGTTACATTATAACCTCCAATGCATTGGTTATAGAAGTTGGCCATATGGCTATTCCATTAAGTGATATGGGCGGAAGTCGACCGTATGGTTATTAAATTTAAGTATATTAATGTCCCAAGTAACCTTATATGTGTTATATGTTTCTTTATATTGGAATTATGGTGATATTTTGGTTACAAAAAGGGTAATAAATGAGATTATATTATGTGAAGTGTTTTTTCTACTTCGTAAAGGTAAAAAGTATTACTCTATGATAAAGTATTCATGGTATTCATGTTTTCCAAGACTAAACATTTTCCTTCTTTTTGTATCCCGTACTGAGATGTTTGTACTCATCCCAAGTATTGAAATGTTTTTCATAGGACTTAATGAAGAATAGAGTCAAGTATGGGATCAGGGTAATGGTATGCTGTTAAAACATGATATGATACAATGTTTTTTTAAAGAGTTTTTGTTTTATAAAAAAATATATAGTGAGTAGAAGTATCTACTTTTAATATTTAAGTTGTTATATATGAGTTATCACTTAAATATCTAATGTTATAAACCTAAAAATATCCTCAAAGTTAATTAAAGTGAAATTATCGACTTAAATAAAGATTATGTAAGGTTTAATGTTGGGGCCTTATATTACCCACCAGCAAGGAATAATTTTTTATCTATAATGATGTGTTAAAAAATTGAATGGGTTATGTAATAATTAAAGATGAAAAAGTGATATCTAATTCCTCCCCCAAATTAAAATGCATGAGTTAAAAAACCAAATTCATGATCTAGAATTGGCTGCTATACTATAATGGATGACTTGATGACATTATCAATACAGGGAGAACTGTGACATATATATAAACCATTCTATACTAAAGTATATATTCATAAATAATGACTTAAATATGAACTAATGAGGGTGTTTATAGATGATCATGGATTATGATTTTTCAATACATTAACATCCTCATATGGGAAAAAGTAGACGATGCTGTGAGTAGAAAGGATCCTATGAACCTATCCCTAATGAGGATTAAATGGTATCCAATAATTTGGGAAATGAAATTAATTGAAATGTGAATAAGAAAATTATATACATCATTCTATTACACAATATCTATTAAACCAATTATTCTTGAGAGGATCAAGGGGGACTAAAAAGATGATGTGTTTCTAGAATCAGCTTTCTGATATTCCAAATTTCAACTTTGATAAAGATAAATTTATATAGATTTGAAATAATATATATTTCCCATCAAAACTGGATATGAAAATGGGAACTTCTAGATGATTCAATAACTTATCCTTTTCTATTAATCTATAAAACACTAATATGTATAGATATTTGAAGAAAACATCTAGTGGGATAATATGAAGAGGGAGATTGTAAAATTAGTATCTTGATTGTTGGTATTACAACAAGAAAAGAAAAATTAACATATGTCTAAGGGTATAATGAAAATATTTCCAAGTCTAGTATGGAAATGGGAAAACATAATGATGGATTTCTTCACAGGGAACCATGAGAAATCTAAAGGAAATAACTCTATCTAGGTGGTATTTGATCTCTTTATAAATCAAACACATTATTTTTCTATCATATAATATTTTTTATTGAAAAACTAGCCCATGTATTTATAATATAAGCAGTTAGAATGCATGAATGACACCCTCTATTGTATCTGGTTGAGATATGAGTTTTACCTTGAGAATCCAGAGATTTATTTAGCATGTTTTGGATACAATGGTATGTATCAATACTATTTTTCCCCCTCAGTTGGATTGTAAGTCTATGAGAAACATTTAACATCTATAGTATATGTTGATAACATGTTCAATTGATTACTACAGATATTGGTATCAACACCTTATCTAAGTGGATCATTCATATAAAAACAATTTTCATTATAGAATAAATATTTAAATTTATGAGGCTATATATGGGAAGAATTGTTGGAATTATACATTCTAGGATGATGTTTGAGGGTGGAAGCTGATGTGACCTAATCTTTTCGAAGAGATGACTAATAAGGTTTAGATTGCTAAAAATTATATAAAATTCATGAAAATATGACTAAAATTATATCAATACAATAATTATTTTTTTTAGAGTTTGAGGTTAGAGATGACGTGCTCCATCATATATCTTCATGGGTTAAATTCATGAGGTTTTAGAAGATGGGAAATCTTAGTCAAAGAAATATAATATCCTTTTGTATCCACGATTCCATCAGAGTTGTGGCCAATCCAATATAATTCCCAACTAAACTATCTCTAGTGCATGATGTGGTCCATGTATATCTTTTGACTAAGGAAATACCAGACCCCTCACATGAACTTAATAAAAAGGGAGTACCATTAGAGAATGATCGTTCATAAGAGGATCAACAAGTGATGATCATAGATCATAGAGACATAGTTATATGAAACAAGAAAACTCACTTGGTCAACACACTATGGTGGAACCACATGATTGATGAAGCCACTTGGGAATAGAACATGCGATAAGAAAAAAGTATATAAATTTGTTTTTGTGTATTAAATGAAATTTATAGGGTTACCTTTCTAAATGGGGGAAAATATAATAGAGAAATATTTTCTAAATGAAACATTCTTCTTGAATGAATAAATGTATTATTAGGTAATGTAAATATAAAAAATACATAAAATACATTCATTATTTTGTAATATTATAGAATTAAAAATTTAAAATAACATTAATAATAATAATTTTTCATAATATAGCCATTGTGAAAAGATAATTTTGATTAATATATCAAATGTTATGTTAAATACCAATAGAAGCATGTGAAATAAGTGATGTACTTAACCAATATGATCATAAAATATGAAGCCCATTTATTAGAGGTTATGAGAGAGATGGAATGACTAGGATATTACATCGATCAATCCCAAGATATGATCCACCAACTGAAACATGAGTGAAACTGTTTACATGAGAAGTTCAAGATTATCGAGATCACATCCCAAACTATGTTGGCCAAAACATTTAAAGAAAGTGTCACCATTTCACGCCTTAACCTTAGGGCTTACATTGGTGCAACAAAAGGTTATGTTCCTAGATGCTAGTAATATGAATTCATATATTTTATTTTTAATAATATAATGATTATATTTATAATTTTCTACTAATACTCTTTTAATTATTATACAATGAGTTTGATAAAAAAATTGAATTTGATACAAAGAAACTATATTTATTTTTGGAAAATATATAGTTTTAATTCAAACATGATTTTTCATGAATTCATATATTTTGAACTAAATAATATTTTCATGAAGTATCATTTTTAAATAATAATAATTAATGTATAAATTGTTATATATTTTAATGATGTCCAATGTAATCATTATAAGTTTCATAAAAATTTTATTGTGGTAAAAAATGTATTTTTTTCAATAATGATTAATTTTATTTAATGGATTATATTATCATATTTAGATAATTTTATTGAGAACATAATTATTATTTATTAAATCAACTTTTTTAAATTATCTAATGTAAATTTTTCATAATTTTATGAGTTAATTGATTTTTTGGGTAAATATTAAATATGATATGAATATATATTATCTGTTATGAAATCATAAGGCACAAAATTGAAGTAATCAATATTATAAATTGATTCCATGACAAAAATTATTTATCCCCAATAAAATTATGTGTTCTATATGTTATTTAATTTCTTTTATAATACATTAACAAATCCTCAAAAAAATATATTATTTTTCCTGTTTTAATATAAAATATTTATGATCCGGATTCATTCTCACATCACTTAGGGTATTATTTAAATTATTTTCCTACTTATACTTATAAATTATTTAAAACCAAACCTATTTAGTAGAAACAAATGGAAAACAAAATTGGATGGTTTGTTTTTTTGATTACTTTTTTATATATACTCCAAAACAAATGTTTTAAAATTAATAAAGAACCCCCTCTATTTTCTTATAAATACCCATCCAACCTACCACTCCTCTTCACTAAAAAACCATTTACCATGAATTTATTATCTGTATACCCCTATACAGTTATATCACCTAGGTATTTTATGAAAAAAAATTTGAATAATTTTAATTTTGTGGATAGATTCTGTTACCTAGAACAATGAGTTTTAACGAACTGTGATATACTATTAATTTTTAAACATGAAATTTATAACATATATGTTAAACTTGGTGGAACTAATAGAAATAAAAACCTTTTAAATATTATTTATATTTTTTTATATAAATAAATTATTTTGATGAAAAAATTATAAATTCTTAGTCATGTATTTTTTTTATTTTTAAAAATATTATTTTCTCAAAAAATGTATTCATTTCATTTTTTGAAAAGAAAATTAAATTAATTTTTGAAACTTTTATAAAATTTATCTAATATAAAGATATTAATTTTTATAATCAAAATTTAAAATTTAGATTAAAGTTAATTTTTGGTAATTTTCTAAAGAGAATGATTTTTATTGAATAGTGAAAAATACTAATTTTTATTAGAAACATCATTTTTCAATTTTTTTAAAAGTTCCTATTAATTAATTTCTTTAAAAGTAATATTATTTAAATAATATATTTATTATTATAATTTAAATCATTGGAATAAGTTTTATTTTGTTGACATGAATTTTTAATACATAGTAATTATATAACTATAAATAAATATTCATTACATAAAAATAATCCGTGGAGAATCGTATAGGTATAGTATATTTATAAACATGGACTGATACAGATGGATTATAAATAACCACATAATCTCCCACTTATTTCTTCATCAGTGGTACCCTTATTAGACACATCCTAAATTATATCGTTCTTCATAACCTAGGGAAATAGAAACCTAAGAAAGAGTGAGCTCATATTCTCCATAAGGGTAAACATGTGAGATATCAATATATGATCAAATGAAAGTATAATATAATTATAATATTATGAGATCATGGAAATGACAGAAAAATTTCATACCCAATCTATAAATGAAAATATATGTAATTCATGGAATAAAACATTATCATTTCAAAATACATGGATAATAAGAGTAAGAATTATCATAAATCAATCCTGAATCATAATATCAGGAAATAAAATTGTTGCATCAACATAAAAATATAAAATAAACACATCATAATGGAAATGTTAACTACCAATTTCATTAAACCATAAGGGATCTATAATCACCTCCTATAGCCCATAAAAGATCAACCACATCATCTTTCATCCAATAGCATATCAATCACATTGACTAGCATCCTATATTAATCTCATGAGATACAAAACATTACTTAATAGATGGTAGGGGGATATAGGCCCCACTGGGGACATAAATTTATGTTCCATGATATTAAAAATAAGTATTCATTTCAGAACACATGAAAAGAAATGGGTTCCATAAATATTTCATATAGAATAAACCATGTAAAATAAATTGGTTTCATAAGAATATTTTCTACATAAAAATAAACCATCTAGATAAAGAATAAGTATGGTATTCTTAGATTATTTCCACATTAAATCAAAAGTGAATTCAAGGGTTTTTTTTCTTGATGAATAGAAATACCATTACAAAATCATTAATAAATTCTTGAGAAAAATAAAATTTCCAATTTGAAACAACATATTTTTTTAGAAAAACTACAAGAATATGATGTAAATTTTTTTAATTCAATATAAAAATGTAACATTTTAAAGGAAGATTCAAAGAAAAAATTAGTCATCATGGTGGGAGAAGTTATTCATGTTGTATAAGTGAAAAAAGTTTTCCTTTGATATTTTTATCAATAAATTCACAAAGTACCTCATTTAGAAAATTAAAAAGATTAATTTCAAACCATTATGTAAAAATTCAGACACTAATAAAAATACTTTAAACAAGTATAGTGTAATAGTAAAAACCTTCTTAAAAACAATTTTAGAAAAAATGAATATGGATGAAGAAATATTTCTGTTGTAGAGATACTTAAATTAGATTTTCTATGAAAACATATTTTCTATAAATTGAGTACACATTTTGTAGAAAATGAATGGAATATTGTATTTTAAAAAAATATCCATACGAAAAGAAAAATTATTTGATTATTTTGAGGAAGATCTTGATATTTTTATCATTATAACTCAATCATAAACATTTATGATACATAATGTGATTAAAGAATTTATGTGATTACCAATTTGGTAAAATTTGAATCATAAGCCCCTTGAAAGAAACATACCATATATGGATATTTATATCCCAAAATCTTCATTATAATATTCATAAAGTAAATTCACAGGTATTATAAGTACCGTATAAAGGAAACCTGAGGTGTATAAGTCTTGTGTCCTACATGAATTATTGTTAGATGAAAATCTATTACCTTAGGTATGACTTCCTTCATATGTTATCCGTCCTCCTATATAAAAATTTAATTTTTATATAATTATATAAAACTAATTATTTTATCCATATAATATCATATATGATCCTTTTATAACATTTTAACATCCATTTATCAAAAATTCCTTATTAAAATATCAATTTCTAATTGTTAACTATTTCATTTATTGTGATTGTTTTTGTTTTTTAGTCCTAATACTTTTATATTTACCATGGTTTCATAATCTAAATAATATTAATAATGATATAAATTTCATATATATTAATTATATACATATTTAGTGTCATCCAAAAAATATAGAGATAAAAAATGAATTATACTATTAATTGGGATAGTCGGTCGTAAATACGCATGAATGATATTTTCATTTTTTTTACAGATGGAATAAAATAAAATGAAATACCTATTAAACTTTTTGGGAACATTATTATGTCATATATATAATATATATTTATCAAGTTATTCATTATTACCATCCAAAATATATAAATGAGAAAATATTAACATTGCTTTGATGATGTAGTAGTCCCTATATACACACAAACGACATTATAATATCCCAAAGGATTGGATGGTAAGTATGTTGATTTTATTTGATAATTAAATAATTATAATAGTTTCAAAAATATAATAAATAAATATTAAACCCATTATAAAACTCATCCATAAAATATGGTCATGAAAAATGAATTGTATCACTATGTTGAGACGGTAAGTTGTATGTACGCAATGTCAATACTTTCACTTCTCATTTGATGGGAAAGTTGATGTATAGTGGTGTTTTCATTATAATAATAAAATTTCTTCATATTTAATATACCTAATTGATTATTTAATGATAAACACCATGTATTTAGAAGAGTTAATGAATATTATAAAAGAAAGTGACATGTTAAGTTGATTAAACCTTCTTGGAAAAGAATCCTTTAGATCTCCTATTAAGGGCTCTAGGGATGGTGTTTTGGGGAGATCATCAAATCTAGAATGTGTGTAGGGATGTTTATAAGAAAATTTTCATATTTTTATCAATCTAGAATGAAAAAATGGGTGTATATAAGAGATGTATGATGTGCCTTTTTATAATTTAGTTTAGGGGAAATTTTATAATTTCTCAAAATATTAAATTATAATAATTTAATTCTCTTTAAAAATACCTCCAAATGACATTGGACGTAAAGATAAGGTAGTTTAGGGTGGTAATAACATCATTAAATTGAATTTAGTCAATTTTTGATGTATTTCTAAATATTATAATTTTTATTAACCCTCAGTTAACCAATTTTGATTATAACAATGATAAGAACATTTTTTAATATTAAAGGGTGTATTTTTTTGATATATAGTGATAATTGGCCCATAAATGTTCAATTTATGACATTTTAGACACTTTCATATCCATATTTTATTATTTCATTATTTTGTTGATGGACTCATGCTTTAATAAAATATAGTTTTGATATAATATCATTACTCTCAATTTTATACTATTTGTTTAATTTGACTTAAAATGAATTATAAAAAAGGTAATATCGAATATAATACATTTCAAATTCACTAAAATGTCATAGAGAAATAAATAATTCATAGAATACATTAATTATGTGACACCCCAAGTACGGGTGCCACATAATAGGTGTTGTAATACCCTGACCCTCGTTACCCATAGTCGGTACATTATTAAATAACATTGGCATGATCACAAGAGATCAAGTCCTGAAAGATCGATCAGTTTAATAGCCTTGTAAGTACTAGATACATACATAAGTTTTACATTACATTATGAAATTGAAAAACAAAAACATTATGTCCCCTTTGAACACACTCATATGCCTTAGCCTATTCTTGCAGGTCAATAATAATATACTTCTTCGCATCCTGGGAAAAATAAAACATAAGGGGTGAGCTCAGATACTCAGTAAGGATAACAATATAGTGGGAAATATCATAAATAAGCACAAATATTTAAGGCAATGTATAATACAAAAACACAAACATTTTAAATGTAAAATTAATCATAATATTGAAAAGATAAATCAAATAATTCCAATTACTTATTCACATGGATATTCTACTAGTCGAATAATCACATGTATTATAAATAGCAAATTTCATAATGATGGAATGCATAATACCAGATATCATAACTACATAGTCAGGGGATCATTCCAAGACTACCAATAATATTTTTTCAAGGCTTTTTTCCAAGACACTAGTTTGTCTCATGAGACCTACCGATGCATCAAGGGGCTATAGCAGGCCCCGTTCATCACTTACTACTTCTAATGCATTCCCCATATGAAAGGGTTGAAACATAATATAAACATTCATATTAAAACTAGCATAAGAAATGTTAATACTTTAACCATAAACCATGAATGGGTTAAAAATATAACATCCATAGTCAAACATATCACAAAACCTTCAATACAATATAAAAGATTGTATCATAATAAATCAACTTCAAACAAATGTAAAATCCAATGAAGGATGTTGACATAGATGAAATCAATCCAAAAACTATTTGAGTGAAATATCTCTTTATACTTTGTAATTTTTTAAAAGTAATGTAATTATAAAAGATATCATTTATTTTTAAAATATTAATATAACCATATAAGGGAAGCTTCTAAGTCGTTATAATGGAGGAAAATAGCTGCTCCCGCAATATAAGTTAAAAAACATTCTTTCCTTAATTTTGTCGAAAAGGACATAAAGTACCTTATTTGGAAAACGATGGAAAGATTACTTTAATTTTTTTTTATAAAAAGTCAAAAAAGGGTATAAATGAATTTAAGCCATATTCTGGGAAATAGTGAAAATATTTTGAAATACATTTTTAAGAAACACAGATGTGGATGATAAAGAAGTCATAGTTAACACTTATATATAAACAAACTCAGATAATAAAGAGATTGTAAAATTAACCCTTACCTTGTAATTTTCCTTAGTTGAGGGTAATTTAACCTCCTTCATAGTGGTTAAATCATTGTTATTAAATTATAAAAGAACCACATATATAAATATGATATCATATATGATCCTCTAATATTTCTTTTTTTAATAATATTTCAGTAGTATCATTGTTTTGGGTGTTAACTAATTCGTTTTCCTTTATATGTTTTGTTACATAATTAAAGTTTGTTATGTATAGGATGTATTTTAGTCATATAAATAATGATATTATGTTCTTTAAACTATACTTTTAATCATCAAAAGAAAATTATTCTTGAATTATTACGATGGGGAATGGAATCTCATCGCGTCATGGAGATGGTAAGCCATACATACGTACAAGTGATAATATCATTATATTGATGGTGAAATAATATGTAATTTGGATGTTATATTATATTCAAAGAATAATTAAAATGTTATATTTATTATTTACATCAATTATACTCATTATTATACCCATCCAAATAGTGAAGTGTTGAATAACAAACTATACCACGATGTGGAGACGGTAAGCCGTATGCACGCATGCATGGTGAATTTGTCATTCATAGGATGGATAAAATAATGAATATTGTTATACCATATATATAATAAAAACTCAGTATGTAGAAGGCATTGGATTAATTATTTTATTATGGAAACAACAAATAAAGAGAAAATTGAAGAAGAAATGAACTTTGAAAGAGGTGATGGAATAATTATCTCTTCTTCGGGTGCTTCCTTTTGAATTGAACAAAAGGGATCCTTAGGTTGGATTTATGATCAATGTAAGGACTCTAGGTAGAAGTGAGGATATTTTTGAGGAGATCTGAGAAGGTTTTCTCCGAGATAAATGGATTTGGAGGTGTGAATTTGAGAGAATTAGATGTACCCTTTTATAAGAGAGGTAAGGGGCACTTTAGGAAGAGCTTGAAATATTAATTTATTATACAATCATTTTTGGTTTATAAATGCTCCAAATGGATTTATTTAGAGAATATGGTGGGTATGGGTCAAAATCCTCTCATCCAATAGGTTTTAGGTCTGTTTAGGTCACCATATTAACCTTATCTTTTAGATTCAACTCTTAGTTAAATAGTTTAACTTTTTCCATGTCTTATTGTATTATTACAGTACATTGTTAATAAACTTACTATAAAATGCCAACATAACCTCAATTGGTTCATTAATGACATATATATCATTATATAAGTCCTTTTTCCGATCCTTATATATTGAGGACTATTATATAATTTAATAAAATAGTATTTGTTTTAAAAACTCATTTATGTAAATTTTGACACTATTTAGTAGTTGGTTTTTGTGAAAGTCATAACAAATTTATCACTTCAAAAAGAAAAAAAATTTAATCAACCCTAACATGCAATATTAACCTATAAAACTTGTGGAATGCATCAAAAGTCTACATTTACATTTATTTTAATATTTAAAATATCAATTATTTTAATCTTTCATTAATAAGGTAATTATTGCATCATCATTTTGTCATAAATAAAATTAAAATTTTAATGTATATAAATTATAAATAAAATACCATGATGTAGGAAATATTTTTATATTTCGGATGACTTTTTATAGTTTAAAATACCACTTATATAAACTCATATAAAAATTGTTTTACTAAATGATATATGTTTATGTTACATTTACCTTAATTTTAAATTAATTTTTATAAAGTGTCATTTTCACTTACAAGTGGCTCCTTGGGGTCCCAAAATTGACCCAAGGATGTCTATGGTCAGAAATTTATGAGAAAATAGGGTTAGAAATCATGTTAGGGTAATTTAATATTATTATAATATTATTTTTACCCTTATTTACCAGATTTACCCTTTAACCTAGGTAAATAAAATATTTACAGATTTTACTATTCATAATGTCTAAAAATAAAAGTCACCTATTTACACAATTTTGACCTTATTATTCCAAATATGGAATCCATTTTTTCCAATTCAAAACACAAAATTTACATAAATTAATTTAAAATTAATTCCCGTTGTCAAAACCAATAAGCGGGTTTTTAAGAAGTAAAAACTTTCAAAAGATCGACATGTGTTTATGTAAAATTTAAATGTGAAATTACCACCAATGACCTAAATTATATTAAGTGATAAAAATATAATCTAATGATACTTTAAAACCACTCAATTGTATAATTTAACACTATCAATTATTTCGATTTAAAAAGTTTTTTTAATTAAAATTTAGTATTTTCACTATTCATCAAAATATGAAAGCTATCATAAAAATACCAAAAATGCACACTAATCTAATTTTGATATTCTGAATCCAAAAATTAAGTACAATTTGAAAAATAAAATTTATAAAATTTCAAAAATTGGGTATTACTATTCATAACTACTTTTAAAATGACTAGTTTGATAGGCCGTGGTGCGCTTGAACTCAGTGTTGTATACATCACATGCTATTGTATTATTCAAATATAAATGTACCATGGAAGCTTGGGGTGTTGAATTATTCCATACATCAAATAATTTCATCCTCGAATTTTCTAGAATACTACTAGATAAAAAGATTCGGATGGTTCTTCATCATAAGATGCTCAGTTTTCCATATCTCCTCTTCCATTTTATGGTTTCTCCAAAGAACTTTTACCAGAAAAGTCGTCCAGTTTCTCAACACTTGTTCTTTGGTATCAAGAATTCTGATAGGCTCTTCGCAATAAGACATATTGGGTTCCAGTTCTATTTTTTCATAGGTGAGTACATGCGTTGGGTCAGACATTTATTTTCTCAACAACAATACGTGGAACACATCATGAACTTTGGAGAGACTTGGTGGAATTTATAAACAATAAGCTACAACTCCAATTCATTCTAGAATTTTGAAAGGTCCGATGTACCTAGGACTCAATTTACCCTTCTTACTGAATTTTACAACACCCTTACATTGAGATACCTTCAAGAAAACATGATCTCCTACTTGAAATTCCAAATATTTCCTTCAGTTATCGGCATAGATCTTTTTCCTACTTTGATATTTTTTGATGTGGGTTTGGATAATATTCACCTTTTCTATTTTTTCCTCAACAAGTTTTGGGCCTACGAGTTTTCTTTAACCAACATCATCACAACAAGTTAGTGTGCGACATCTCTTTCCATATAATGCTTCATATGGTGCCATCTGAATACTTTAATGGAAGCTATTGTTAAAGAAAATTCTACCAGAGGTAAATATTTATCCCACATACCTTGAAAGTCAAATGATAAAGATATCAACATGTCTTCTAAGGTTTGAATAGTCTTATCTGATTGTCCATCAGTTTGAGGGTGGTAGGCAGTGCTTAAACAAAGTTCAGTATCTAGGGCTTTCTGAAGACTTTTCCAGAATCTTAATGTAAAATGGGGATCACGATCAGAAACAATCAATAGGGGTACACCATAGAGTCTTAAAACTTCATTAATATATAGTATTTCTAAACATTCAAGTGGTAAATCTTCTCTTATAGCACGAAAATGTGCTGACTTGGTAAGACGATCAACAATGACCCATATTGCATCATTCCTTATAGGATTATTTGGTAGCCCAATGACAAAGTCCATCATCATATCATCCCATTTACACTCAAGTATGGGAATAGGTTGCATGAGTCCTCCAGGATGTTGTCTTTTAGCCTTCACCTATTGACAAACCATACATCTTGACACATAATTAGCAATATCCCTCTTTATGTTGTCCCACCAAAAATGTCCCTTCAAATCTCTATACATCTTAGTGATACCAGGGTGTATAGAGAAATTGGAGCTATGATCACCATCCAACAATTCCCTTTTTAGATCAGGTATATCGGGAACATAAAGTCTCTTCCCAAATTTCTAAATTTCTTCTTCATATACGAATTCGATCAATCTCCCATCATTCATAGATTTAATTTTCTTTGGAAACTCATCATCATCAGTATGAGAAATTTTTATCCTTTCTAGTAAAGATGGTTTGGAAACCATTTGAAAAAGTATCTATGTTTCAACTTCTATGATTATTCCCATATCCATCTTTACTAAATCAATGAACATAGAATCACTTTCAACTCTCATCTTGTTTAGAACTCAATGATCCTTTCTGCTCAAAGCATCTGTCACCTTATTTTCATTCCCCTGGTGGTAGTGTATATTTCAATCATAATCCTTGAGTAGTTCTAGCCATCACCTTTGCCTCATGTTGAGTTATTTTTTTGATAAAATATACTTCAAACTCTTGTGATCGATATATATCTCACATTTTTCACCATAGAGATAGTGTCTCCATATCTTCAATTAAAATATTACAGCTGTTAACTAAAGATCATGAGTAGAATATTTTTGGTCATGAATTTTTAACTATCGTGATACATAATAAATAACTCTATCATTCAGCATAAGGACACAACCAAGTCCTTTATTTGAAGCATCACTATAAATAAAAAACCCATCATTCCCCGATAGTAGAGTCAAGATAGGACCATTGACTAATCTTCTCTTCAAATAATCAAAACATTCTTCAAACTATTTTTTCCAAAAAAAATTAACCCCTTTACATGTGAACTTGGTTAATGGGTCAGGCAATCGGGAAAAATTATAGATGAAACACCAATAATAACCTACTAAACCAATAAAACTATGTACCTCGGTTATACTCATTAGTGCTATAAATTCTTGGATTGCCTTTGTCTTTGAAGGATCAATAGAGATTTCATCCTTAGAGACAATATGGCCAAGAAAAGAAATATCCTAAATCCAAAATTCACACTTTCTAAACTTTCCATATAATTCGTTTCTTATAAGAGTCTTTAGAATAGTGCACAAGTGAATTTCACGATCTTCATAGCTTTTGGATTATACCAATATATCATCAATAAATACCACAAAATAGTCATCAAGATATTCCTTGAAAACTCTATTAATTTGATCTATAAAAATTGAGGGTTCATTAGTCAGTCCAAACGGAATTACTATAAACTCATAATGCCCATACCTGGTATGAAATTTTGTCTTTGGAATGTCTTCCTTCTTTACGCACAACTGATGATATCCAGATCGAAGGTCAATCTTTGAAAAATATTAAGCTCCATGAAGTTGATCAAATAAATCATCAATGCAAGGTAGGGGATACTTTTTCTTTATTGTTATAACATAGATCTCTCTATAATCAATCCACAACCTCATAGATCTATCTTTCTTCTTAACAAAAAGAATAGGGGCTCCCCATAGAGAAAAACTAGGGCGAATAAATCCTTTATTACTCAATTCCTCTAGTTGTTTCTTTTTTTCCCACTAATTCTACAGTGGATATTCAATAAGCGGTCTTCAATATGGGACTGAAACCATGAATTAGATCAATGGAAAACTCAATTTCTCATTCTTGAAGATATATAGGTAAATCTTATGGAAACATATCAACATATTCTTTCACAATAGGTACATCCCTTATTTGAACATTACTTTCCTCACCCAAAGTTATTTCACTCTCTTCCTCCACAATAATTGAATTTAGTAGAGCTACTAGGGGTGGATCTAGATGAGAATCAGATGGTGATGTTTCTACTCTAAAGATAAAGTATTCCTCATTATCATCAAAAATTGTAACCTCCTTCTTATTACAATAAATTTTCATATCATGGTATGAAAGCCAATCCATACCGAGGATTATATCAAATTCAATCATGGGTATGACAATAAGATCAATAGATAAAGCATGTTTATATGCCATAATGGTAACTGATTGACAAAATTTTTTTGCAATGATACTTCCCTTAGGAGTTTTGACTGAAAACTCCATTGTTAAGTCAAATTGGAAATATCTAATTTTCTTGGAAAAATGGGAAGATATGAAAGAATACGATGATCTAGAGTCAAATAAATCATTTCCTAATTTTGAGGAAATGATTAAAGTACCTACCACCACGTTATTTATAGCTTCATCCTCATAATATTTTCCTTACTCCCTTGGCCTTTTCTGTGGTAAGTTTCCTTGGAACTTAGGACATTCATTTTCATAATGCCCCATTTCTCTATAATTGTAGCATTAAACATTGACAACCTATTTCTTTCCCTTGCAATCATGAGCTTGGTGGCCTTTTTAACCACAATTGTAACAAACTCCCATCACTTTTAGGTAAGTACTAGGGTGTTTCTTCCAACATTTACTATAGGTTGGAAAGTCAAGTTTTCCCTTCTTCCCCATATTTCCATTTATAGAGTGTTCAATAGATCTCTTATTCTCTTTATTTTCATTAATGTCGTAAGAATTAGAGAATTTTTTTCTATCTTGATAGCACATGCGACTATATCTTCAAATGATGAGAAGGATTTTGAAACTAATGCTCAGCAGAGAAATGGTTTTGACCCATAAAAGAGTCAATCAATGTTACTCATTGGGTTATATATATAATCTGCAACATGCCTTTCTAACCTTGTAAAGTTAGCCTCATACTTTGTGAAATTATCATCCTCCTTTTGCCTCAGACTCAAGAAATTATCTTTCCATATCCGCTCGATGTTCATGAGGAAAGTATTTTTCTAAGAAAACCTCTTTAAAGTCCCTCCATTCCATATTTGATACTTCATCATCCTCCTTTCTATTTTTAATTAATGACCACCATTGATCTGCATATCCTATGAGGTGAGAAACTTCCATGAAAACTTTTTCCTTTTTTTACACTCCCTAAAGAATGAAATATTATCACTAAGGAACTTATCCATTGCTTAGCTACAAATGGATTTGTAGTCTCATTGAATGTTTGTGGTTGTTTCCTCATGAATAATTCTAACATTGATCCTCCGTGTTGTGGATCTGGGTGCTCCATACAGTTAAGGTTTTTTATTAATAATCTGAGTGAGTTATCCCAGTATGGTTATAAGTTGTTCAGAACCAGTTGCATCACCAGATTCACTATAATTATCTTGAGTAGGAGGGAAATCCCTACATGGATTACTTGCATTGATACAATTTCCATTCTTTCCACTTGGCACCATTTCTAAACAATGTCATACACTAGATTAGTTTATGAATCGCAGTACATAAATCCAAACAAGTAAAATACCTAACATAAATTGAACAATTTATGCATATAATCCATATTAAAAAAATGTTTTCTTTGAGGAAGTATTTACTCATAAATCCTTTATAATGGGTTGTAAAGAAAATGTGAATTATCCTAAGCATATCCCCTAGGAGTGTCATAACCAAGAGTGTAGTAAGGCCTGTTTTCGTGCACCAGTTCCCAATTGAGTCTAGCTCAAAGAGGTGTTTTCTGATTTGACCCCTAGATACATCTATGCCAAATCCACCTCTACCTACTCACATCCATACATGGATGTATTACTTGGAAAATTCACAAAATATCTTACATTACCAAAATTATAGTAAGTTCTTCAATACTAATCCTCAATGTTTATATTAGGGTAATGTTCTATAATCAGAGTTTTTCTAAATATAGTTTCCAATATTTGTAGTAAACTTCTTCAGATACCAACTATAATGCCCAGCCCTCATTACCCAGAGTCATTTCATTATTATATAACAATTTTATGATCACAAGAGATCAAGTCCCGAAAGACCAATCTGTTTAGTAGCTTTGGAAGTAATAGATACATACATAAGTTTTACATTACATTATGAAATAGAAAAAAAATAACATTGTGTCCCCTTTGAACACACTCATATCCATTATCTTATTCTTGTAGGTTAATCATAATATACTTATTCATGTCCAGGGAAAATAAAACATAAGAAAGGGGTGAGCTGAGATGCTCAGTAAGGATAACAATATAGCGGAAACTATCATAATTAAGAAAAAACATTTAAGGAAATATATATGACTAAAACACAAGCCTTTTAAACTCAAACATCAGTATAATATAGAAAATATAAATCAAATAAATCCATTTAATTTTTCACATGGATATTCAACTAGTCAAATAATCACATGTGATATCAATAACTAATTTGATAATGATGGAATGCATAATTCCAAACATCATAACCACATTGTCAAGGCCTAATGCCAAGACTACAAATAAGATTTTGTCAAGGCCTTATGAAAAGACACTAGTTTGTCTCATGAGACCTTCCGATGCATCGAAGGGCTATAGCAGGCCCCACCCGTCACTTACTACATCCAATGCATTCCTTATATAAAAAGGTTGAAACATAATATAAACATTAGTATTAAAACAAGCATACTAAATGTCAACACTTTAACCATAAACCATGAATGGTAAAAAAATAGAACATACATAGTCAAATATATAACAAAACCTTCAATAAAATATAGAATATTATATCATAATAAATCAACTTTAAACAAATGTTAAATCAAATGAAGGATGTTGACATAGATAAAATCAAACCAAAAAATATTTTAGTGAAATATCTTTCTAAATTGTATTCATTTAAAAGTCACATAATTATAAAAGAAAACATTTATTTTGAAAAAAATATTATAATTTTCACTACCACAAAATAGGGCAAGGGAAGCGCTGCCCTTTTTCAGCACTAAATAGAAAGCGCTGATAAAGGGGTATGCCTTTATCAGCGCTATCTAAAAGCACTGATAAAGGTAGATCTTTATCAATGCTAAAAAAACACTGATAAATGAATGTTTTATTAGCGCTTTTATTTTAGCGCTGATAAAACATACCTTTATCAGTGCTTTTAACGAGCGCTGATAAGGGTTCTGTCAGTTTTTATTTAATAACCCTAACAGGCCATCCTCGCTTGCACGCGTTCAAGCTCTCGTGGAAGCTGAACCAGGCCCCTCGCCACACGACCTCGTCCTCCTCATCCTCATCCTTCCTCCTCCTCGTCCTCCTCATCCTCCTACTTCCTCCTCCTCATCCTCCTCATCCTCCTCCTTCTCCGCCGCTACCGCCGCCTCTGCCTCTGCCACCACCGCTGCCTCCACCCTCGCTGCCACGACCACCACCGCCTCGTCCTCCTCCTCCTTGTGCTCTCAAGGTGGGATGTGAGTTCCATGGATGGTATTCCCTTGGTATATTATTTATATATTGTGTGTGTGAGGACCAAATAGTGAATATAGATGTGAGATAGGAATGATACCATATCTTGAGCCTAATTCCAGTAAGGATTTCCATAATAGATAGTGTGGTCTTAATGTGATTATGATTATGTATAGGGATATGATTCATAATTAGTGATGAGTGTCGAGGATGATGCGTGTTGGTCAACTTGTTTTAGAAATTGTTTACCTTCATCCGTGCCTTGTACTTGCACCCATGAATTTGAAGGTGAGTATGCATACATGATAGTTGACCTTCTTAGAGAAGAGTTTTTGGAAGAGTATAAGAGACATGAAGAAATGAAGATCATTAGAGTGTTGGAGAAAATGTGGTTGCTACAAACAATGTGGCAATCGACTTGTGAAACGTGGCCTAAGTTACAATGTGGCAATCGGCTTGTGCAACGTGGCCTAAGTACAATACCTGCAAGTTGTAACTTAGGCCGCGTTGCACAATCCGATTGCCACATTTTTTGTCACAACCACATTTTCTCCAACACTCTAATGATCTTCATTGATTCATGTCTCTTTAACTCTTCCAGAAACACTTCTCTAAGAAGGTAAACTATCGTGTATGCATACTCACCTTCAAATTCATGGGTGCAAGTACAAGGCACGGATGAAGATAAAAAATTTCCAAAACAAGTTGACAAATGTAAGTATTTAATGGTACCTTTATTCTTTGCAGCATGTTTTTTTCTAATTTATTTATTTGTATATGTGACAGACATACTAGGTGATATGTTTTGTATTATGGGTTTATCAGGAGTCTGTATGATTTCCTATTTCCACATTTCATTTTAAATAGCATGTTATAATTATATATTTACTGTACCCTAATGGATCAAATAGTCAGGCATATTGTAGATTTTGCTATAATGCTATAGGATTCTTTTTCCCCAATGGTAGTACATTTTTAGGATGTTTTCACTGATGAGGTATAAAATTTACTTCTTAATAAAGAGATAAACTTTATAATCTAGTTAGTTTTGGGAGAAAATTCAGTTTCTATCACAATTTCTAAAATAACACCAAAAGAGCATTAGTTGTTTGAATTACAATTTGATGATATAGAATATAATGGTTTCATATGGCATAGTAATTTACCATGGGGTTTTATAGTTCTCTAAAATATATGGTTGATTGGTATTTATTCTTTTGTTGGACTATTGGAGATTGAACCTGATGAGAGTCATGAATATGTATCCTCATCCACGCATTGATAGTCACATTGATCATCTATGAGGTTCTATGATCTTCTCCAAGATAGATTTGACATTAGGATACCATTAGATGAGTTGGACATCGATGGACCTACCATGGACTGCTTTTAGGAGTAGTTATGGCCTGTATGAATTTTTAGCGATGATTTTTGGTTTAACTAATGCATTGGTTGTATTAAGGGACTTGATGAATAGGATATTTCATCCTTTTCTGGATTAGTTTTTAGTAGTTTTTTTCAATTAAATATTAGTGTACTCCCAACCCATAGTTGATCTTGACCAACATCTTATCATCACCTTGAGTACATTGAGATAACATCATATTTATTACTGTTTTCTCCTGTTACTCATTGGTTTCCTCTTGTTCGCATGTCATGTATTTTTTAAGGCATCATTCAGTCTTTGTAAGACTAACTTGGAATAAATTTGATATATGTCAGATTAAATCAGGTATCTTATACATACACGATGTTCACCCTACTAGACACACCATGTATATGGATTTCACATGTGTTTAAAGGAATTTGTACCATGATTTGTTTTTATAAAACCCAAACAATGCTACCTGATTAATTAAAACATAATATTAGGCAAGTTCTCGAGATTGAACTCATAAAGACGATGAATATGAGTAAAGAATGGATGAATGCCAATCGGTTGAAAAAAGAGTATGAAGATGGCATGAAAGAGTTTATCAAGTTTGTAGAAGATCATGCATGTGACCCTTCTCAAATCCTTTTTCCATGTTTATGTTGTTGTTATTCAAGACAAATTAGTCCAGAGGAGTTGGAAGAACACCTGATCTGTCACGAAATAGATCGAAGTTATACATGTTGGAATAAACAAGGGGAAAAAAACAATGTAGGTAGTGACTCAGAGAACATGACATTTTATAGATCATCTGATATGATTAGAAGCGTGAACAGTGAAGATGATCGTATGGAGGGTGTGATTACAGATGTGAACGATGATGAAGATCGTATTGAGGAAATGACAAGGACAGTTGAAGATGAACTTCGTGATTGCCCAAAATTGTTTGAGAAGTTAAAGAGTTTTGCAAAAACGCCATTGTATGCTGGTTGCACTAAATATACAGCATTGTCAGCCGTATTGAAGCTGTATAATTTGAAAGAAGGCAACGAGTGGAGTGACGCCAGTTTTATGGAACTACTTGCTCTTCTAAATGACATGCTCCCAGAAGATAATGAACTCCCAAGCCGAACATATGATGCCAAACGAATGCTACGATCGATGGGTATGATCTCTGAAAGAATACATGCTTGCCCGAATGACTGTATATTGTTTCTCAAGGACCACAAATCACTTAAAGAATGCCCAAAGTGTGGTTCTTCCCGATACAAGAAATATGATTCTAGTCCTACGAAAGTTGTATGGTACTTTCCAATCATTCCTAGGTTTAGACGCCTATATGGAAGTGAGGAGACTGCAGGACAATTAACATGGCATGCAGATACAAGAATTAAATATGGGAAACTACATCACCCTGCAGACTCTCCTCAGTGGAATAGAATTGATCACGAGTATCCTGAATTTGGGAACGAGCCGAGAAACCTTCGTCTGACGTTATCTACAGATGGGGTGAATCCTTTTGGTTTTCAAAGCAGCAGTCACAATACATGGCCGGTTATGTTGGTAAATTATAATTTACCACCGTGGTTATGCATGAAACGAAAATACATCATGTTATCTATGCTTATATAAGGACCAAAACAACCGGGTAATGATATTGATGTTTATTTGGCCCCATTGATCGAGGATTTGAAAATATTGTGGGATCTAGGTGTTACGATGTATGATTCTTACAAAAATGAACAGTTCACTTTGAAAGCCATGTTGTATGGGAAGAAAAATAACTTTCCTTCTTATGGAAATTTGTCAGGATATAGCATTAAAGGAACTCAAGGGTGTCCCGTTTGCAAACAAGGTATACAGTCAATTAGGTTGAAACATTCATCGAAAACCGTGTTTCTAGGACATCACAAATTTCTACCCTGACGACATAAGTACCGATCTTGGACGACATCATTCGACAGAAGTTCAAAGGAACGTACAACACCATCTCTACTAAAAGGTGATCAATTGTTTGAGAAATTGAAAGATTTGGACACTACTTTTGGTAAACCATTTTTGAAAAACCTTACGAAAACTGGTTGGAAAAAGAGATCAGTTTTTTTTTTGAATTACCATACTAGAATTGTCTGTATGTCAGACATTTTCTTGATGTTATGAATTTTGAAAAAAATGTATGTGATAGTGTCATCGGCACGTTGCTAAATTCACCTGGCAAAACAAAGGATGGAATTAAGGCTAGATTGGACATGGTTGAGATGGGAATACGAGAAGATTTGGCACCAGTGAAGGGTGAAAAACGAACATTTATTCCTCCTGCTGCTTACACTCTTTCCAGGAAGGAGAGATATCAGTTTTTCAACTTCTTGAATGAAGTAAAGGTTCCAGAGGGGTATTCATCAAATATCAAGAACATTGTGTTAATGGGAGATTTAAAATTAAAGGGTCTGAAATCACATGACTGCCATGTTTTGATGCAAGATCTAATTCCTATAGCTTTACGTTGCATTTTGCCCAAGAATGTCCGCCATACATTAACGAAGCTCTGTTTCTTCTTCAAAGCTATATGCTGCAAAGTTATAGACCTGGCGAAATTGCCAACTATAGAAAGAGAAATTTCTGTCATATTATGTGAATTGGGAATGTTCTTCCTGCCGAAATTTTTCGATATGATGGTTCATTTGATGGTTCATTTGGTGAGAGATATTTGACTATGTGGCCCTGTACATTATAGATGGATGTACCCCATTGAACGGTATATGAATATTTTGAAAGGGTATGTCGTCGGCCAGAGGGTTGTATTGCATAGCAATATATTGTTGAGGAAGCTGTTGAATTTTATACCGAATACCTGTCTGGTGTGGAAATCGTTGGCCTACTGAAATCTCGTCACACTGAGTGGCTTGAGGGTGAAGGAATTTCTGGAAGAGAGGTTGTCACAATCAATATTACAGATCAGGAGCAGGCCCACCTTTACATTTTTCATAATAGTTTCGACGTTGACCCATATGTTCTAACCCACAAAGAAATTCTTAGACGTTTGAATCCTTCTAGGGCTGAAAAATGGATATCAGATACACATAATCGACAGTTTATAGGATGGTTTCGAGACCATATTTTTAAGCAGTTAGATGAAAATCTAGACTCAATTTCAGAACAACTTCGATGGCTGGCCGGAGGAGCAAGTATGTATGTATTATCTTACAATGCTTATGCAGTTAACGGTTATACATTCTATACTAATGAACATGATGAAGACAATACCATGAAGAATAGTGGGGTTACACTTGTGGCTGAGGCGATGCATGTTTCCGGTGCTAAGGACAAAAATCCAATTTATGCGAATATGTCATACTTTGGCATCATCAAACGAATATGGGAGTTAGATTATACAAAATTCAAAGTGCCGATTTTTCAATGCAAGTGGGTTGATAATAGGAGTGCTGTTAAAATAGATGAATTAGGATTCGTGAAAGTTGATTTTAGTAAGGAAGGGGAGAAATACGAACCATTTATAATGGCATCACAGGCAGTACAAGTATTTTATGTTCCAGACCCTGCAAACCGAAATTGGTCAATTGTTCTGTTATCGACCAAAACAACTGAAGGGTCAGATGAAAGTTCAATGGAGGTTGACCCTTTTATAGGGACTTCACAATCATTTCGCAGTGGTCCAAATGTAGATGGCGTTTTGTATGTCAGAGGAGACCACAATGAAGGAATTTACATAGTCGATAGAGGAGTAAAATCACTTCAGCCTTTAAAGAAAAAAGAGAGAGTACAATAATCAGGTTATTTGTTTATTGTAACATACATTATGTTACGTTATGTTATTATCTGTTCACTATTGTTTTTATGTAATCTAAATTAAATATTAAACCACTTATGCAGATAATTACTTTTTCACCTGTTGATGTTCCCAATCCCGAGGCACAAAAGGTCTCTCAACTAGCAGCTGGTGGTCCCACTGTAGAGAAAAAATAGGTTTCTCCACCAGATGCTGGTGGTCCCAGTGCAGAGCAACAACAGGTTTCTCAACCTGTTGTTGCTGGTCCCACTGCTGATGTACAACAGGTTTCTCAACCTGTTGCTGCTGGTCCCATTGCCGATGCTAGCGCTCCGGGGGAAGATATTGATGCTACTTCTGAGGAAATTGTAGGAAATGAAACCCTGAAAGTGCAAATAAAACAAGAACATCGTAGTTTGACAGTGTTGGCCAAAATCCTTAAGGAAAAAGCAAAAGGAATCAAATTTGAGGTGGGATGGAATAAGCGAGGCCAACATGTTAACCCCAACAGAGCCATCTTTAGTAGCTACATTGGAATCATCACTCGGCAACGCGTGCCGATTGATGTATAGTCATGGCACCATGTTGTCACCGGGCTGAAGACACTAATGTGGGAAGAGATTATGGTAACATTATGATATCATTTTTTTAATTTATTAAAATAAAATAAAATACCAAAACATTGACTTACTCTTAATCATCCATTGCATAGTGCATTTATAGTAGATTCCTCGCACAAGGAATATGTATTAAGAGTTGCAGGAAGGATTCATATAGGTTTACGCACAATTTTAACGAAATATCATCTTAAAGATACAGAAGGGAAAATCAAGCCGCACCCACCTCTTCTTTACGCACACTTGATATCCCAAGGAGCATGGGATGCGTTTAGCAACCATTGTGGGGAGAATACTTTTCAGGTACATTGTGTGGGGTAATAAGTTGTTTGAAATTTGCTTGTATTTTTCACTCTGATTGACAGTTTTTTATTTATGAAACAACTATTGAGTGATGAAAATAAAAAACGTGCAACAGAACTAGCGTACCCTTACCGTAAAGCAAGGATGGGGTACACTGAACTTGAGAAAAAATTGGTACGTCTTTTAAATCTACCCTACTACTAGTATGTGACATAAAACAACACCATAACTATGTTTCTCTGTTTATATGCATATTGATGAATCGAAATCGAAATCCATATCCATCCCACGCCATGTGCTATGGAAGGAGGCTCGTGTAAATAAAGAGGGGATATTGATAGATGAAAACACACAAAAAGTGTGGGAAACATGTGTAAGTATGACATAATATAAATTTGAGTTGCTTTAAATCGCTATTACATTACAATAACTACTTATTTTTCTATATTTTATATCTGAAATAGTCACAAGAATCAACAAAAACCGCACCAGATGCAAACATACTTTCTGCAGCCTTGAAGCAGCCAGAAAAGTATGGCCGTGTTAGAGGTGCGGGTTTTGGGGTGACACCCCGAACATATTATCAAAAACAAAAACAAGTAGGGGATAAAACTGAAAAAATGGAAAAGCTGTAAGAACAATTATCTATTTTTCAAGAAGAATTACAATACCAGAGAGAGATGATAGCAAAATTGACAAGGGAGAGGAAAAAAGAAGAAACAACTCAACAACAACTCGTGCATGACGATCTCACCCCACCCCCACCAGCTTTGAGGCGTTCCATTCCCCTAAAAAACCTGACTTAGATTAGGTAATCAATGTTTTAATAATTGTTTCTGTGAAATGTGATTTACATAGACACTAATACCTTTCCTGTACTAATATTCCATAGGGTGAAAATGACTGTGATTTATATTTATAAACTCCCACCTATCGCCTTGTAGCGAGGTATACGGTGTTCAATATGCAAAACGACATGCTACACAATAGACAGCTTCCAAAAGATCATCTTAGAGTGTCAATTAACGTAGCTAATGAGCCGAGTGCCAAGCTACCTGTTCTAAATGACGATGATGACATTCATACGGTTGAACAAGCTGTTGGAACATTCATCGCATGGCCGACAGTTCTTGTAAAAAAACATGTCAACAAAAAGGTATTCATTTCTAATTTATTTTTCAAGATGGACCTTTAACATTTAATGAAAAAAGGTCTGAACCGATGACTGTTATTACAGAATGACAAAGACTATGGGGTGAAACGAAATATCAGCTCAAAACTATCTCAAGGATCAACCAACCGATTGAAATGGTCTTCTGAGAGCACCTTCACCCCGCCCGTTCTATATCCACAGTTAATATCATTATAGGCTCATGATGATACAAAGTTGAAAGACGGCAGTACTCACATAGTTGATTTCGAAAAAGATATGTATGGAGAGGAGATATCAGATTTCATTAGTGCTGAAAATGTAAATGAAATCCTCAAGTATGAATGGCTAGGCGCCTCAGTTGTAAATGTATACATGAGGTAAGTTTTCATGATTTGATTTGACAAAAGCTGATATACTCTGATAATTTTGACTAAATACATTTTATATTTGTCGCAGACATATATATGAAATACAATTGAAGGGATTTCCCCATGAACAAAAATTTGGACTCGTTAGTCCTCACACCACATCTTCAAAAGACGAAATAGATTCTATTAAAGAGGCTGTAATAATTTCATCCCTGCTCAAATCATTTGAAAACAAAATTACGGATGACAGACTCTTTTTAATACCAATGATGCAGGGGTAAAACTCTACAATTTAATCATTTCAACTATATTTTCATTTCTTTCTTTACTTATTCATTTTTGTATTTTTAGGGAGCATTGGATGCTGATTGCAGTCAATTTGGATACTCCAAAGATTTATTTTCTAGATTAAATACATGGATATCCAACAAACCAACCACACATGATGGTGTTTGTTAATTTTTAATACACTAGATCCAACATTTTAAAACTAAACATCTAGTTATATAATTTATGTTATCTTTAAGAGGATTCTGTTATGATAGGGCGGTGCATCAATATCATCTAATGCATGGAATGAATCCAGGGCATAAGGATGAGCACACCTACAAGATATACAACTGGAAGAGTATCCAGGTATATATAATAACATTTCACTATCCAAACACATATCAAAACAAATTAATTATTGTTGTCGATGTTTCTGTAGTGTCCAAAACAAACAAACGGAAAGGAGTGTGGTTATTATGTTTGTAAATTTATGAAAGAGATCGTATTTCATCAACAAACTAGAATCCCTGATGAGGTATTTTCGAAAATAATTATGATTTCATTTAAAATATTTATTAATCCTTTGTGTATTTATATTTTTTTAGCACTACCATGACTGTCTCAAAAACTCATATTCATAAGATGATATACATGTGTTTAGAAATGAATGGGCAACATACTTGATGGAAGATTGTACACAAATTGGATGAAGGTGAATTCATACCACTTATGTTATCTATATATGATCATTGATTATCCTCCAACCTTGTTTGGTGAATTGAGAATGCTCTGATGTATTGAAATATTAATTTATTACTCAATGATTTCTATCCCCGGATTCATATTATTGATCTTTGAACAAATCAATATTGAAGTAAGGCATCATGGTGTGCAGTACGTATGGGGTGAACGACGAAACCACCGAGGATAAAAAAAATCCATTTTCTGTATCTCGTTTGTTTGAAATTTTATTTGAGAACATGTGTTGTTGTTTGACTTGCACAATTATTTCTAGGTAGATGCATGAGATAATCAGTATCGTTGAGGGATTTTTGGAACCAAAATATGTGTCCTAGGATAATTAAAGTAAGGGAAAGTCTGGTTAAGATGAAATCCAAGCTCAAACGACCAGTACATCATCAAAATAATCAACCCTGTGATGCACCATCATGTAGAATCTGGTCCTCGTGATGTTTTGAGGTGTTTATGGAAGGTATGGGGAGTCTGATAAGACCCATGCCCACCATAAATAATGTTTACAGACAGCTCCACATGTTTTTGTGCCTCATGCCTCTTTACAAGGATCACTCCATTCACATGGTCCATCTTAGCACGTATGTCCCATTCATCCCATTGACACTCTTGGAAGAACCTGAGAATCTGACAATGCATAAGCCCCACAAAACCCATACTCATCCAACCAAGAGTATTCCTAGTGTGAAGGGAAGCTATCCATGGGTAATACCCACAACATAACTCTTTTAAATATATGGGTTTTGATCCTTGTATTCTAAATAGGGTATGTAGGAAGCCTCCATGAGGTTAAATCCCAACCAATGGTAAACCATAGTGACCCCCTCACTGGGGTACACCTTCGCTTATTTTCCCTCTTGTATTTCCCTTAGTGGCATCCGAATAAGTCTTCAAAATTAGAAACCTTACCTTTATGGGATGCACCACACTTGGGTCAGACCTCATTGGGAATTTTGATCCATCTATCAGATAAACATTCCAGGTGCTCCCTCCTAGAGATGTACCTACCTGATCCACCTTTATAAGTGTTTTGATCCACCCAAGTCTTACATCTTTGTAAGACATTAAATCATGACCCTCTATCCTTGTGGGATGTTAAAATCATGGAATACCACAAGTTAAACATGGGTTTCCATTAATATATTCAATATTAATGTTTAATTAGTCCTTATTAAGGTATTGTGGAGGTGTGGTTTTATGTTTTCCAACAGATTTTGGAAGATTCCATGCTTTATGTAGGTGATTCCATGCTTTTACATTATATGATGATTTTATTATGCTGTATTTGCTTGCTAAGTGTACTATATGAAATGTTTGTGTGGTTAAAAATGTGTTATCAAAGGAATTTGGGGTGTGTATAGACTTGAAAGTTATTTTTAAAATGAATGCAGTTGTATTTCTTGTGGATTTTCATTCTTAAGTCCTTTAAATGTGTTTGAAGAAATGAGAAAGTTGTGTGATGGGTGTTTTCAAATGGATTTAATGTGTTTGTGAATTTTAAAGAGGGTTTTCTTATGAAATGTAGAGAGTCTGTATATGTGTATTTACATTGAATGAAAGTACATGAGAATGTGTTGATATATATGATTTGTATAATATAAATTGAGCACAATTTCCATACAAGGTATTTTCTTTATGATGTGCAAGGGACAGGGTGAGAGGACAAGGGTGGTTTTCTGGGGGAGGGGGAAGGGGGCAAAGTGGTAGGGGGAAGGGGTAGGGGGTGTGCTGGGTTCTTTTGAAATATGTAGGGGGTGGGCAGGGGGGTGTGCAATGGGCAGGGGGGAAGTGCAATGGGTAGGGGTGTGCTGGGGAAGGGGGAAGGGGGTGTTCAGGGGGCAGGGAGTTTGTAGGGGTAGGGGGTGTGCTCGGGGGTGGGCAGTGTGTAGGGGGTGTGCTGGGGAAGGGGGAAGGGGTGCTTCTTTTTTATGGAATGGGGGGATATATAGCCATGGTATTAAACGGTGGGTGTGCTGGGTAGGGGTGGTTTTCTGGGGGAGGGGGAAGGGGGCAAAGTGGTAGGGGGAAGGGGTAGGGGGTGTGCTGGGTTCTTTTGAAATATGTAGGGGTGGGCAGGGGGGTGTGCAATGGGTAGGGGGGAAGTGTAGTGGGCAGGCATGTGCTGGGGAATGGGGCAGGGGGTGTTCAGGGGGCAGGGAGTGTGCGGGGGGTAGGGGGTGTGCTCGGGGGTGGGCAGTGTGTAGGGGGTGTGCTGGGGAAGGAGGCAGGGGTGATTCTTTTTTATGGAATGGGGGGACATATAGCCATGGTATTAAACTGTGGCTATAGGTATATATCCAAGGTTTAATGTCGTTGAAAAAGGCCCATCATTGGTATCCAATAGAGGAGGATAATAGGGTTGAAGATATTTCACCACTCTTTTAATGTAATTGATAATATTTGATTTATCTCAAAAGTAAGGGAGATATCCCATGGGAGAAGGGAGAAGGAGGAGAGTGCGTGTAAAGGATTTGTTTGAGTGTAATGAGGGATATATGAGGGTAACCCTCTTTAATGGCTGATAGTGAAAATTTGTTAATTCCACTCATTAATTAGGGGAATTATTAGGCCTAAGGGTAAAATAAATCATTTTCCAACAATGTGGGAATCTATATTCACACACTTCTAATCCGTATATTTTCATTGAGTGGCTTACAATCCATTATTCAACCATATAGAGATACTTCCCCAAAAACTCATTACACAAGTTCATCACATTATTTGACAAACCATTAACCATCAATGTGAGACCATCATAACCTTAAAACCAAAATGTAGGTTTATCTATTCCCCCTCAAATCATTAAATAGCCCATGTTCTACTAAAAATTGGGCCATTTGATTATTATAGATGATTAGCCCTAACCATGCACCAATTTCATTAATTGGTTATTTTATGTTTTGTGCCTCACTAGTATAATTCCATTTAGCAACCCCATTCTTTATTTCATTATTGTATTACTAACATAATATTTTTTTTTATTATGTAGGTAAAATCTTTTTCCTCAGTTCGAATTCTTTGTTTGGAAATCGCTGCCATGGACGACAATTTTTTAGAGCGGATGGATGCAAAAAGGATGAAACAACATTGTTTTTTAAATGTTTGGTGGATAAATGTAATTGTAACCAAATTAAACATTATTTGAAATGTATATAGAAGTGTGTTGTTTTGTATTCATGATTTCAAGTAAATGTATGTATAATTTTTGTTCTTCTGTGCATTGTGTGTGGGTGTTGTGTGTGCTGTGTGTAGGTTTTGTTTGGACTCTGTGCAGGTGTTGTAATGTGTGCAGGTGCTGGGCAGGTTCTGTGTAGGTTATGGTTTTGGATAGGATATTTGGCCTTTATCAGTGCTAGTTAAGTGCTGATAAATGGATAATATATCAGCGCTATTTTGAGTACTGATAAAAACAAAATGCTTCGGGGAGTTGAAAAGAATCATAGATCCGGAGATTCCCGAATAGGTCAACCTTTTGAACTGCTGAATCCATGGGCAGGCAAGAGACAACATGGCGAACTGAAACATCTTAGTACCCAGAGGAAAAGAAAGCAAAAGCAATTCCCCTAGTAGCTGCACCTCAACGCATTTCGGGGAGAACCAGCTAGCTCTGGGTTCGAGTGGCATTTCACCCCTAACCACAACTCATCTGCTGATTCTTCCACATCAGTCGGTTCAGACCTCCACTTAGTTTCACCCAAGCTTCATCCTGGTCATGGATAGATCATCCAGGTTCGGGTCCATAAGTAGTGACAATTTCCCTATGAAGACTCTTATTAGTTTTCAAAATAGCTCTGATATATTATACATTTATCAGCGCTAAAAATAGCACTGATAAATACTACCTTTATCAGCGCTTGCTTAGCGCTGATAAAGGGGACCCCCTTTATCTTCTCTGAGATTAACAACACTTTTTTAGCACTGTTAAAGGCTATTTTTAGTGCTATTATAATCCATATTTGTAGTAGTGCTTGAAAGGGAAGCTTTGAAGGTGTTATAACGACAGAAAATATCCGCACCCACCGTATAAGTTAGAAAACATTCTTTCCTTAATTTTGTCGAAAATTTCATAAAGGACCTTGTTTGTAAAATGATAGAAAGATTCCTTTAAATTTTTTTTGTAAAAAGTAAAACAAGGGTATAAATGACTTTAACCCATATTCTAGGAAATTGTAAAAATGTTTTGAAATACATTTTTTGGAAACACAGATGTGGATGCTAAAGAAGTCCATGTAGATACTTATGTATAAACAACCTCAGATAATAAAGAGATTGTAAAATTAACTATTACCTTGTAATTTTCTTTAGTTGAGGGTACATTAAACTCCTTTATAATGGTTAAATAATTTTTATTAAATTATACAAGAACCACATACATAAATATGATATCATATATGATCCTCTAATATTTCTTTTTTAATAATATTTTAGTAGTATCATTGTTTCGGGTGTTAACTAATTCATTTTACTTTATATGTTTTGTTACATAATTCATGTTTGTTATATATAGGATGTATTTGATTCATATATAGAATGATATTAATTTCTTTAAAAAATATTTTTAATCATAAAATGGAAATTATTCTTGAATTGTTATGATGGGGAATGAAATCTCATCATGTCATAGAGATGGTAAGCCGTATGTACGCACGAGCGATAATATCATTCTATTGATAGTGATATAGTATGTAATTTGGATGGTATATTATATTTACTGAATCATTAACATGTTATATTTATTATTTATATCAATTATACTAATTACTATACCCATCCAAATGGTGAAGTTTTGAATAACAAACTACACAACGACGTGGAGACAGTAATCCGTACATATGCACTCATGGTGAATTTATCATTCATAGAATGTATAGAATATTGAATATGGTTGTACCATATTTATAATAACATCTCAGTATGTATAAGGTACTGGATTTATTATTTTATTATGGAAACAACACATAAATAGAAATTAGTAGAAGAAAAGAACATTGAAAGAGGTGATGAAATAATTACCTATTCTTCAGGTTCTTCCTTTTAATTTGAACAAAAGGGATCCTTATGTTGTATTTATGATCAATTTAAGGAATCTAAGTTTCATTGAGGGTATTTGGGAGGAGAGTTGATTAGGTTTTGGCATATCCAAATGAATTTGGAGGTGTGAATTTGAGAGAAGGGGAAGTACCCTTTTATAAGAGAGGTGAGGGGAACTTTTGGAAGAACTTGAAATATTAATTTATTATACAATAATTTTAGGTTTCTAAAGGATAAAAATCAATTTATTTCAAGGATAAGTTGGGTATGGGTTGAAATACTCTAAACAAATAGGGTTTAGACCACTTTATGTCACTATAATAACATTATCTTTTATATTTAACTCTTAGTTAAATAGTTTAACTTTTACAATGTCTTCTTGTATTATTATAATACATGGTTAATAAACTTACTATAAAATGAAAATAGAACCTAAAGTGGTTAATTAATGACATATATATCATTATATAATTCCTTTGTTCGATCCTAATATTTTTAAGACTATTATACAATTTAATAAAATAGTATTTGTTTTTAAAAACTCATTTATGTCAATTTTGAAACTATTTAGTATTTGTTTTTGTGAAAGTCATAAAAACATTATCACTTAGAAAAAAATTTATTTAATCAACCCCAACATGTCATATTAACTTATAAAATTCGTGGAAGGCATCAAAAGTCTCAATTTAAGGTAATTACTACATCATCATTGTTTCATAAATAAATTTAATTATTTAATGTCTAAAAATTATAAATAAAATACCATGATGTAGGAATTTTTTTTATATTTTAATTAATATTTGTAGTCTAAAATATACCTTATATAAAACCATATAAAAATTGGTTTACTAAAAGATATATATTTATGTTACATTTTCCTTAACTTTAAATTAATTTTTATAAAGTGTCATTTTCAGCTACATGTGGCTCCATGGGGTTCCAAAATCGACCAAAGGATTCCCATGGCCGGAAATTTATTAGAAAATATGGTTAAGACATGTGTTAGTGTAATTTAATATTATTATAATATTATTTTTTACCCTTATTTACCAGATTTACCCTTTAACCAAGGTAAATAAAATATTTACTGGAGTTACTATTCATAATGTCTAAAAATAAATGTTACCTATTTAAAAAATTTGGACCTTCTAATTAAAAATATGGAAAACATTTTTCCAAATTCAAAACAAATAAGTTTCATAAATTAATTCAAAACTAATTCCCATCATCAAAACCAAAAAGAGAGTTTTTAAGATGTAAAAACTATCAAAAGATCGACATGTGTTTATGTACAATTTAAATGTGAAATAACATCAAATGACCTAAATTATATTAAATGATAAAAATATAATTTAATGATACTTTAAAACCACTCAAATTTATAATTTAACACTCTAAATTATTTTGATTAAAAAAGTTGTTTTTAATTAAAATGCAGTATTTTTTCACTATTCATCAAAATATGAAAGTTATCACAGAAATACCAAAAAATCACCCTAATCTAATTTTGATATTACAAATCCTAAAATGAAGTCAAATTTGAAAAATAAAATTTATAAAATTTCAAAAAGTGGGTATTACTATTCATAACTACTTTTAAAATAGCTAGTTTGATAGATCGTGGTGCGCTTGAACTCAATATTGCGTACATCACATGCTATTGTATTATTCAAAGAGAAATGTATTGTGGATGCTTGGGGTGTTATTGGTGCCCTAAGCCCAGTGGACCAGATGTCCTCAAGCGCATCTCCTGAAATGCCAGAGGCTGGCGACTAACAACGATGGTCTAGGGTGTGTCCATGGGGAGACAATTCCCCCATTACCAGTGTGTAAAAAATTGGATAAATATAAAAATAAAATAATAGTGGAAGAAAATTATGTAGAAAGTGGAATCAGACTAAATTGATAAATAGACAAGGATAAAATAACTGAAATAACTGGAATAACTGATGATGATATGTTATGTAACTAGAAAACTAGAAAACATGGATACACGACTATATGAATAACATCTTCCAAAAAAGTATAAAAAAAGGCTATACCAAGAATCATGAGCTCTGGCTTGGAAATCTTCTATTAATATCCATCCTAAATAGCACAAAATCAAAATCTTGAAGACATATGCTTCCTTTTATCAACACCTTTATTCATGTATCCTACCCCGGGTACCAAATGATGTTCGAAGAGGGTGTGAGATAAATCTTAGTGGGCCACCACCAGCGGTGTCTATAACATCTGGCCCTTGTACTGAAAATGTAACAGTTTTCATGCATACATATATAAAGTATAGCAGTGTAATGTAACTAAATACCCAAGTACTAGATTCATCCCTCATCTAGTGTTTGAACATGAAACAAGCTCATTATTTGATTGTTACCAGTTTATAAATAAGTCACATGATAACAATAGTGAATGTTCATAGATGTAACAAGGAAACCTGTAATGATATTTAGTAGTGATGTTCTAAGGTAATAACCAAGGAAACATAGACCTCAAGGGTTTCCAACTCAGTAATAACTATATCTTGGCTAAGGTTAAGAGTGTAATCCAAGGAACATAGTCTAATGAATTACCCAATAAAAATCCTATCGAGTCCATGGTGTTCATCCAAGGTAAAATGAGACAAAAAAAATTGAGCAGGCCCAATGGGATTTAACCTTGGAAGCTACTTGTCAAAGATGAATCCAAGGATTGTATCCAAGAAATTATTTAATTATACATGAGGGATCCTATAGTGTAATACCGGGGATCCAAAGTTATACTAGGATCAGTTTCTAGGTGGGTTTCAACCTAAGAAAGTTGTTTACATGAATGGGAATGGGGTTCTTGAGTACCCAAGGTATTCACTCTATAATCCAAGGCGATATCAAGTCTGGGCACTCTTATTTGATAATGATGTCATATAAAATTTCATAAGGTTAAATCCATTGAATTTCATGAGTGTTACAGGGCCAATTGATCATGATACCATTTAATCATTCCTTAATTAATCAATACGTCCATTTGGTTCAAGCCTTGCCTTTCATTAGTGTGACAAGGCCAAGTAGAATGCAACCATTTATTTAATCCATTTATGGAATTTTCAATAATCAACGTTCACTCTACCACCTTTCATTAACATGGTAAGGGGTGCTACAGACATGAAACTTGTTATTCAATTACCTATAATATGGCCATGCCATATATTTAGTATACTTTTTCAATTTCCATTTCACATTAAATCATTGATTCAATCACTTACCTTAGGTGGGTCAAGTGGTGAGAATACATGGTAATTTCCACTATGCAATTCAATATTTAAATCAAGCCATTTAATATAGAAGATCTTACCTTTAGAAGGGTCAAGCCAAGGCACACCCAAACGTCGACTTAAACATGTCAAAACATTAAAAATGACAATTTTATCAAAAAATCCTACATGGTATGAACATATTTTTTTGGCATAATAAATAAAAACTAATAAAATATTTGAAAATATCATAACCATATGAATCTAATTATTATAATAATTCCATATAAATTCATTAAATGAAACTCGATGAAATTGGCGAGCCCCACACGACATTTCCAAAATTGACAAACTTGAGGGATGGGTTATAGAACACCCACCTTAGGCTTGTATGACTATCCTCCTCCAGTATCGGGCTTGTATTTGTTTTGAAACAAAATAGATCTGAGAAAAAACAAAAAAAATCTCACTCCTTGATTATAAGGTCAGGAGCAAGAGAGATGAAGAATGATTCAAACAGACTCAATTACATAACGTTGAACATCTAACATGACAAATGAAAGATTTAATGGATACTAGATGAAGGATATATCTAGATCCCTAGACTAGGCCTTCAAAACCTCCAAAATGAGAGAAAATGGAGGTTTTTTCTGTTGAATTTGAATTAGGTAAGAAGGTTGGGTAAATTAGATCATTAAGGGTAAAATGGAAAAATTACCCAAATTTGTTCTTATGAATGGGTTTTCCACACGGTTTTCTAAACCATGTGAAAATCATGCATGGGTACCTAGAGAATAGGGTCACTTGGAATGTTAGGCCACATGGTTAGGGAAATTGTGGGCCAACTATGAGAGATGGCTACAGCAAAAAATGTATACCATCCGCACATTTAGATCAAACCGTGCACCCTTCCTACATGGTTTACTCTAACCATGCAAAAGGGCCATTTATTCTAATAAGTTGGGTTTCATTCTTTGAACAAGCAAAAGGAACCCTTGGAACCTTCGCTAACTCAAAATGAATCCATATTAGGTCCAAAATAAAGAATTAGAATGAAATTTAAAGGATCCATACCTATGTGAAAAACTAGGTTCTTACAGTCTTCCCCCTTACAAAAACTCATCTCCGATTTCACTTTCCAAGGGTGGAGAAACTCTATCTGAGTATAACTGTGGCCACTGGGAACATATGTCATCCTCCCTCTCCCAAGTCTTGTCCTATACACAGTTGTGCTACCATATCACCCATACAAGAGGGACAAACTGACCCCAAAGAGCCTTCATGCTCTGGTCAATGATTCATACTAGATACTCATCAAGTTAGCACTAGCATATAACTAAACTTCCTTGGGATTAAAGTTATGTGATAGGTGATAATGATACCGGTGAAGTAGTCAAATTTGGATGACATCGTTCATGGAATAGTACCTATGAGGTAGTAGGAACTGATAGGCTACCGACCCGACTCTCATGAATCCCAAATGGAACTACATAATGAGGGGATAACTTCCCTTAAATATATATCTACCAATGAACAAGACTAGGTGATAACCCCAGGAAAACACAATCTCCAACCTCAAACTCTAGATGTCATCAATGGTGATCAATATAAGATTTCTATCTAGATTGAGCTGTATTCATATGCTTGCTGATCAGCTGAACCTACTCTAAAGTCTCTTGTACAGGACAAGGACCTATTAGGGATGCCTCACCTACCTCCATCCATCATAGGGGTGAATGGAATAACCTACCATATACGGACTCAAAAAAAAAACCATCTAAATTGTCTCCTGAAATATATTATTATAGGAAAACTAAAAAATAGGTATATGATTATCCCAAGAACCGCTGAAATCAAGAACACATGCCCAGATCATATCCTCTAGAACCTGTATTGTTCGTTCTGATTATCCATCAGTCTGAGGGTAAAAATATTATCTTATAAGAACCTATATTCCCATAGTATTTTGTAATCCCTACAAGAAGTGTGACATGAAATGAGTGGCCTATTTGAAATAATAGAATGAGGGACCCCTTATAGTCGTATGATCTCACAGACATATAGTCTTCCCATCTAATCAACTGAGAAAGTCTCCCAAATATGAATGAAGTGAGGCAATTTCATCATCTTGTCAATGAAAACCCATATAGCATCACTACCTTTAGGTTACCTAGGTAACATAACTAAAAAGTCCATGGAAACATCTTCCCATTTCCATTCTAGGACTGGAAGTGGTTGTAACTTGCCTGTAGGTATCTAGTTCTCTACCTTCACCTACTGACAGGTGGAACACATAGTGATAATGTCTGATTTATGATGTTTTATCCCAGACCACCATTAATAGTGTCACATATCTCAATACATATTAGAGATATCTAGATGAACATTCCACTGAGAACTATGGGACTCATTCATCAACTCTTCTCTCATATATTGAGTAACCCAGACACATCTATAAATATGGATTATTTCATCTCTTTCCATAAAAAAATATAGATGTAGGTGTTCTCCTAATATACTCTCATAGAGAACCAAGTCTTCAGGATCTTAAAATTGTCTACCCGTCAAATTCTCAAGGAGGTAGGAGGTGAATGTCAAGGATGATAGGTAAGAATTCTCATGAATATCATGAAACACTATATATATCTTAGAAAATAGGTCTATTAACTTCAATTCATCACTAACGTCCCATACGGCCTGTGCCTGAGTTTTATGACTCAATGCATTTGCAACTACATTTCCAATCCTAGGCATATAGGAAAGCTCAAATTCAATGGACTGTAGATATTCAACCCATCTCCACTATCTGAGGTTCACATCATGTTGTGGAATTATATATTTGAGGCTCTTGTGGTCTGTGTACACCACATAACACTTACCTAATAGATAGGGTATCTGGAAACATAAGGCATGTACAACTAGGACTACCTCAAGGTCATGTGTTGGGTAATTTATCTCATGAGGTCTCAACAGTTGAGATCCATACACAATGAATTTATCTTCATAAATCATCACTATAGCTAGGCTGATTCATGATGCATCTCATAAGATGGTATAACCTCTTCTTGGATCTGGAAGAATCAGAATAGGTGCTAAGACAAGCCTCCCTTTCAGCTCTTGAAATGATTTCTTGCATGCTTTTTCCAACAAGGACTTTACAAAATTCTTTTTAAGTACAGTGAGAGGTGAATCAAGGCATTATATTTCCAATATAAAACTCATGCAATATCCTTCCATCCCCAAAAAAATCTGTATATCAAACATGTTTTTGGGATGCTCCCAAGAAACTACAACACTAACCTTTTCTAGGTCAAAAGATACACCTGATTCTAATATGATATAACCCAATAAGTGAACATTGTCAATACAAAAGTGGATCTTATCAAGATTAACATAAAGTTTATTATCTCTCAGTATAATCATAATGATCTCAAGATGATTAGTATGGTTGTTTCAAGTGTGAGAATACACCAAGATGTCGTCCAAAAAGTCCATGACAAAAGAATAAATAGAGGGATAGAAAACCCTATTCATTAGAGCTATAAAAATGGTTAGTGAATTTGTAAGACTAAAAGGAATAACAATGTACACATATAGACTATAACTGCTTTGAAAAGTTTCATGAGGTATGCATGATGGTCGTACTCGCACATGGTGATATCTCAAACTTATTTTAATCTTATAGGAGACCATAGATCCTTGAAGCTAGTCAAAGAGTTCATCTATTCAATGTAGTGGATATTGATTCTTGATTGAAAACTGGTTCAAAATTCAGTAATCCATGCATAGACATATGGTTACATTTTCCTTCTTGAAAAAAAATCATGGGGGAAACCCATGAGGATATGCTGGGTCATATAAATCATTTGGCCTCTAAATCCTCTAACTACTTCTTGAGATCCTAAATCTAAGTGGGTTACCTCCTTTAAGGAGGAACAGACACTGTATCTTCTCTAGGAACATGCTTTATTTAAAAGTATAACTATATCTGAGGAGGTTATCCTGAAAAATAACCATGAAAGACATCCCTGAAACAATCCACTACTAGAGGGATCTCAACTTGATGTAAACCATGATCTTTTATGGATATATTTTCAATATGGGCAATCACACCACCTATCCCATGATTCTATAGTCCCTCTCTACCATCCTAGACATCCCACTCACCTTTATATAGATAATCGATTCCCTATGGTGATTTAAAACATACCCTACAGTGATAGTAGTCTACAAAATTAGGATACGAAACCTATCAATCCATCCAAATAATGACATCGAAGCCTTTGATCTAGAGAAAGAAGAGGATCCATAAGAAATTATACCTACTTACCATAAGGGTATAATCCCTACATAGGTTTATTACCTCAAACCGTACTCCTAACGATGCATCTAAGGTCATTACACCATAGTAACCCTGTATCTCTAGTTACATACTTTCTATGATAGATTCAATGATAAAAGTGTTTGAAGAAACTGTGTCAAATAAAGATGATACTATGGTAGATGCCAAAAGAATAGTACCTTATACCATAGATGGTCTCATACCTTGATCCGTGGGTATCCGATGTAGTGTGTGAAATAGGCCAGAACCACAAACCTATGAAATCTCTTGACTACCACAATTAAAACTACTCTGATGGCATGACTGGTGATTCAGAGTCTAACTAATGTGGCCATAAAATCATCCTTGGACAGTCCTATCGGTGCTATTCTATCTTCTCACTTGACACATCATAAAATAACCTGATCCTGAAGGTATAGATGGTGTGGATCCTTTTCCACTCAATGTTGGTGGAAAGGTCATGAAAAAATGACGATGATACCCCATACGACTGCAATATCGACACTCCATTAGGTCTCTATCACATTGAGGCTTCAAATTCCCCCATCTTCCACACCGATGACACACCATGAAGTTATCAAAATGGATATTCTGGTTTTCACTACCCTGACAAGAATCCTTGACAGAATGTTTTTGTCCACTGAGAGAACAACTGGACTATCGTAGCACTAATCCTTTATGCACGGTGCTATTTTCATCCATCAGGTTGTTCTCAATGATAAGAGCCTAATTGACTATTTTAGAAAATGTAGGCGGGAAAAAAATCACCTATATATGGATGTCGTACACAAGCACATACACAAAGTGTCTAGCACGAAAAATCTCATCACTAGCTAGAAGTAGTGAAAAATGATATATCTTAGTGAAATGCACTAAATATTCAATAACTGACATAGAACCCTGATTGAGATGTATAAAATCCTTGGATCTTTCAGCACTCAATATCTTATGAATGAAATGACCATATAAGGCCATCTAGAAATAAACCCATAACTTTCCCTGATGATGACCAACCAGGTTAATCACATCCCACTAGAACTTGGCCGAATCATGCAGTATGTAAGTAGTAAGTTTCTTCCTCCTCTTTGGAGGCATCTCCAGATGCTCAATTATAGGCAGGGTTGCCTCTTTCCAAGACTATTTAGCCTCTGGTCCACCATCCCCTGAGAAGGTAGGAGGATACTGTTGCTTGAACTCATGAGTCAGATCCTCCATTATAGGTGCAACTCATGGATACCATTCATGGACTATATTAGATGAAAGAAACTATCACAAACTTGGTAATTAGTGCCCAAATAAGGTAAAACAGGTGGTTCCTCAAGTGGCACTCCTAGTGGAAATAAAAATGTCACAAGGCCCACCATGTCTGGAGCATGGTCATCATTACCTTCCCAGTGTATGACATGAGGATGTCATGGTAGCATTGGTCTACAAATTCCAAGAAGACTCATTGAAATAGGATTTAAGAAGATTTATAGAAACACTTACAGAATCTAAATAAAGACTCACTACCCAAGGCATATTACCCCAACTACCCACTTATCTGTCTGGGTAAAGGTAAGTTCTCAAGTATAAGTTTCATTTCAATTTTAAATTTAATTACAAGTCTCACTCATTTACCTTTCATAAACATGAAAACATGGGATAAGTACATGAAACCATTTCATTTTATATGTCATGTTTCACTTTGTAATGGATTTTCATTCCTAGTGAATTAGTACCCATACACCTTATCACTAAAAAATTACACCCATTTATTTATATAATAATGGATTGACTCGGTAAATTACTCATCCCAACCCACTAGCGACCATACATATCATGAATTGAGATAGGAAATCACTCAATCGAAACCAAGAGTATTATAAGAATAAGTTAACTATCATAGAATCACTCAATAATAATAGTCATATCATGAAATGAAAAGCAGTGAAATGAAACTACATAGCATAGAAATATAAATGACATGTGAATTCTAGGTGCCTATAATGATACATGTAACAATTCTTGTTTCCCTCATATCATTGGGAGAAGCATAAAATAGAATATAAATCATATGAAAAATCTATGACACCACACAACATGTGTGTCACCCAATGGTGAACTAATAATAACTATAATAGGAAAAAATAGAATAAGAATTGTATTTCATGCAAGACAGATTTTACCCTAAACCTGGGTTCACGACACACAAGCATAACCTATGAAAAAGTCTCAAGTGTTCCTAATATCTAATATATTGTCTCCAAATAGTAAATCAAGAGAGGAAAACCTACTTTGATACCACTTTGTGATGTCCCAGACTTTGATGCCACTTAATAGGTTCCCCTAACCTAGTGGGACACATGGTCTCAAACACATCTCCCCAAATGTCAGAGGCTTACAACTAGAAGTGAGGGCCTAGGGTGTGTCTATAGGAATACTATTCCCTCATTACTAGAGTGTATCACATCAGATAAATATAAAAATAATTAAATAGAGGAAGAAAATTAAGTAAACAACAGAAGTAGACTGAAGTAATAAATATACAAGGATAAAAATAACTAAAATTACTAGAATAAATGAGGATGATATGTCATTCCCTAAGAAAAATTGAAAACATGGATATAAGAAATCATGGATAACATGATTCAAAAAAGTATAAAGGAAATCAAAATACTGTCCCAAGCATCTAGACCTCTGCCTCAGTCATCTACAATTGTGCTCTATCCTAAAAAACAAGAAATCAAGTCTTCAAAGCCATATGTTTCCCTTCATCAACACCTACATTCATGTAATCTTACCTAGGTACCAAAAAACACCCAAATAGGGTGTGAGATTAATCTCAGTGGGAAAAAACCAATGGTGTCTATAACATTTGTCCCATGTAATAGAAATGTAACAGTGTGAAAGCATTCATATATAAATTATAGTAGTTCAATGTAACTAAATACCCAATTACCTAATTCAACCCTCAGCTGGTTTTTGAATATGTAACCAATTAAAAATTTTATTGTTAAAAGTTTATAAATAATTCACATGTTAAGAATAGTAATGTTTCCATGATGTAACAAGGAAACCTGTAATGATATTTAGTAATGAAGTTCCAAGGTAAAAACCAAGGAAATGTAGACCTCAAGGGATGAAAAAATATAAATAATTGTATCCTAGCTATGGGTAAGAGTGTAATCCAAGAATCATAGTCCATGTCATTCCACAATAAGACACCTATATAGTCCAACAATTTCATCCAAGAAAAAACAAGGCTAAGCAATGACTCGGCCCGATGGGCTTTAACCATAGAACCTACTTGTCAATGCTTGAACCGAGGATTGTATCCAATGAATCCTATAATAATAAATGAGGGATCCTAAAATGTCATAATGAACTACCAAAGTTAGACAAGGATCAAGTTCTTGGTGGGTATCAATCTAAGCAATTTGTATCCTTAAATCAGAATGGGGTTCCTGAGTGCTCAAGGCATTCCCTATATAATCCAAGGCAAGATCGAGTCAAGACACTCTTTTTTGATAATGATGTTATATAATATTTCATAAATTTTAAGCCATTACCTTTTAGTGTGATAACGTTTATTGATCATGCAACCATTTAATCAAGTCTTAATTAATCTATAAGTCCATTTTTTTCAAGCCTTACTTTTCATTAGTGTGATAAGGCCAAGTAAAATGAAACCATTTATTTAATCCATTTAAGGAATTTTCAATAATCAAGTTTCACTCCAATACCTTCCATTAACATGGTATGGGGATATACATATATGCAACCTAATATTAAATTACATATAATGTGGCCAAGTCATATACTTAGTATACTTTCCATTTTCCATTTCACATTAAATCATTGATTGAAGCACTTACCATAGAAGGGTCATATGGTTAGCATACATGGTACTTTCCATAATTCAATTCATGATTTAAATCAATCCATTTAATATAGAATAGGTTACCCTTATAATGGTCTAGCCAAGGCACACCCGAACGACGACTCAAACGTGTCAAAACACTAAAATGAAAATTATGTCAAAACATACTACATGGGATGGACGTAGTTGTGGTCGTAACCACTAAAAAATAATCACTTATTTGGAAATAGAATAACTATATAGTTCTAATGATTATTATCATGTCATATAATTTCAATAAACAGTATCAGATGAAATGGGCGTGCCCCACACAACAATTCCAAAATTGATGGACTTGAGGGATGAGTTATAGACCATGAACCATAGGCTTGTATGAATCTCCTCCTATATTATATACCTGTGATTTTTTTTTGAAATTGAGTAGATATAATAAAAATATAAAAATTATCACACCTCGATAATATGTCAAAAGAAAGAGAGATGAAGAATGGTTCAAACGGACTCATGTACTTACTGTTGCACATCCAATATGACAAACAGAAGCACGAATGTATCTCAGATTCCGAAGATCTATTTATCCCTATATTATGAATTAAAAAGATCTAAAATGGGAGAAAATGGAGGTTTATTCTATTGGAATTTGAATTAGGGAAGAAGGTTGGGTTTATTAGATCATTAAGGGTAGAATGGTAAAATGACCCAAAATTTGGCATGTGGACGGTTTGTATGCATGATTTTCCAAACCATTTGAAAACCATGAATGCATACCTATATAATAGGGGAAATCACTTGGCTAATACAAACAATTAGGAAAACTATTCACCCTACCCACACGGTTTACTCAAACATGTGGAAGGGCCATTTTCCCCAAAAAAGTTGTGTTTCGGGCTCAAAACAAGCCTTAGCCACCATTAGGACCTTCCCTAACTCAAAAGGCATCCATATTAGGTAAAAATAAATAATTATACTAAAACATAAAGGATCCATACCTGAGTGAAAACCCAGGTTCTCACAAATTATTTAATATTATAATAGTTTTAGTATTTTTAAAAATCTTTTATTTTATTTTTTCTATTAATTAAATAAATGTTGTGTCGATGTTGTACCGGAATTTAAGGTATAGATTTAATAACTATAAATTATAAATAAATTTCCATCATGAAAATAATGTAATTATAATCTACATAAACATTTTTATTTGTTAAATAATTATTTTATCTTATATCATTTTCATGAAAACTTATTTAATATGTTATCGTGGCTTTTTTGGCCTTATGCAAGCATTACAAGGGAATATGGCACAAGAACATGTTATATAACATATAAATTTGATTATAAACATGGAAATAATCTATAATAATTTACATTTAACAAAAAATCAGGTAATAACTTATTCCATGTAAAACCTATATTTAGGGTACCAAATTTTACTTTTTCAGCTACATCGAAACACTATAGCGACACAGAAAATGATTTTCATATATATATATATTGTAATAAAAATATAATTTACATTTTTTAATTAAATTTGTATTAAATTTATTTTATTTCATCATACCTTATTCATTACATATGTTTCAGGAAAAAAATATTCTTATTTCTTGGAGATATCATTAAACATACTATTTTTAATAAAAACATCAGTTTTCCTATACACCAAAAACTTTAATTATTCATAAAAATGAATAAAAATAATCAAAGGATCAATTTTAATTTTTGAATCTAAAAATAAATTCCTTTTTATAAAATTAAATTCCTATAATATTATGAAATTAATTGTAATTTAAATTCATAATATTTAATAAAAATCAGATTTCTAAAAAATCCCTTTTAAGTATAAAAATGTTTTTTACCAAATTAAAATAAAAAATTGAATCTAATGAACATAATAGTATTATTAAAAATATAATAGAACTAATTTTACTTTGATTCCATTTTTAAAAACAATGGGTCACTTTTAAAAGTTTCAAATAAATATATAGTTTTAAATAAAATTATATATTTTTCTCTGTTAATTGAAAAATCATTCTTCTCAAAAAAATCCAAAAAAATCACCATAAGATAATTTTGATATAATGATTTTAAAAATGATATTATTTTTATTAAATAAAATTTGTAAAAGTTCTATGAACTAATTATATTTTTTTTATAAAAAGAAATAAAATCTATTTTTGAAGAACATGTATTTCTAGAACATAAAATAACTTTACTAACAATTGAGTGATTATTTACAATGATTTTATCAATATATTTAAATTGAGTATGAAATTTATTTATAATTCATAAATTATTTAATCAAATTAATAAAAAAAATTAACTCATAGTTTATAAATTTCACATTCAAAACTAATATTTTAATAGTGTATCGTTGTTCTTTTAAACACAATGTTTCTTATATCACAAGATACCAGAGAAATGAAATTATTTAAAGAAATATATTTTCTAAAATATTGAGGTGTTACATTAAAACAACCCTTTAATATATTTTATCCTCAAAATTTTAACATGTTCCCTATAATCATTTTTTTAAGATTTAAAATTTCATTTGTTTAAAATCCACATCATAAAAAGGGTTCATAAAATATCCCCATAAAAAGAGGGAAATAAAAGTATAATGGTCACAAAAAAACATGGTTTCAAATTAGTAGAACGTCAATGGAAGGTCAAAACATAGACATGGAATTGAAATATAAAACCCAAGTACTAATATAGATTTATAGGGATCATGATCAGGATAATGTCAATAACCAAAAAACCAGAAATCCTTTAGGGGTTAAAATACCGTTAATTCACCAGAATTAAAAGTTATATGAAAACATTTTTCTAATGATATTTTTACTAAAGTTGGGGAATTCCATTACTATCTAAACTAAGAATATATGTTAATAAATACACTTGAAAAGTATAATTTCATCCATCAATAAAATTTCACCGCAGTCTCACCTTTTTCTGCAAACGATGAGTATCTGAGATGAATGTTTTTTATGACTAAAGCACTAAAATAAAATTCTAAATGATCAAAAACTGTATTATTATATTCCCCATATTTTTTCTATTAATAACATATATAAAATGGTTATCAAAATATAATTCTTAAAATAGATAAACCTTGAAATAATATATTTAACTCAAAAGTATTACAGAATAACAATAAAGGTTCCACTTTATTCATTTTAATAAATTACTCTATATCCAAAATATCCCCAATAACCTCAACATTAAATAATATTTTATCTAAAAATGATATGTCATACAATTCAACATGTATCTTTAAAAACATAATTTCATTTTTCCAAAAAATATTTTATTTTAAATCACTTATTAAACTGTAGGGTCAAATATACCTTAACCCCATTGAAAATATCAAAAATATCGTAAATCCCCATGAAAAATAAAAATTTATTGTAAATTTTAAAAAATTATCATTAACAGAATTTAGATACTAAACTAAAAGGTAATCCATAACATGATGATAAATATCCCTCAAAATAACAGCTTTTCAATAAATCAGTTTTCAATCATAATAATTATCTATATAATATAACCCAGAACCCTATAATTAACATAGAATCAAATAATATAACAAACCCAAACAGTTATTTAAATGTCAATATAGTATCTTTCATAATACCTCATAAAATTTTCAAATTACTTCAAAATACCATACCAGTAAACATTAGAAGGTGGTGTTGATGCCTTTGAACATATGATCATCTTTAAACTTATAAACTCATGATAATATCCATAATTTTTTTAACCTCACATAAAAAAATACATTCTTCCAAAATTAACACAATACTTATAACATATATATGTTCACCCTCCAAATACATTTTTTTTTGTGTTTTGAAATTCCACTTTATGGTTAAGTGGTAACCTCACATTCAACATACTAAAACCAAACCATCCAGATTTCAAAATTCAAAAATCAAAAAACCACATCCCAAATATGAAAATCAAAAAATATCTACCTGTGAATTCTGAATCACCTCTAGAAATCCTTTAATAGAGAGTCACCTTTATTTTCACCCACTGGTAGGCATTTTCTCCATCATCAAAACTACTATGCCTAAGAGATCCATCGAATATCATACACCATAACTTCAAACCTTCATCACAGATTGATCACACCTCATCAGAATGAAATCATCTTCAATAAAAAATAATGAAATTCCAATAGTGACCCACCAAGAGAGAAACAAATGTCAGATGTACCACATGGATACCACTAGCCACTAAAAACAACACATACTAGAACCTCCATGAAGACCACCACACCAGACCTACTCTGAAGGGAAGGTTGGACTAGGTCATCAAAGTAGAGTTGAGTGGTAGTAGGCCTCAAAAAAGGACATTGCAAGAGAGAAAATAATCGCCATCAATGGAGAGAACCATCAAGAAACTAGAAAACCACCTTCTAATCATCGAACTATCACCATTCAGAAGAATCCAAATACACACACCTAATTCCATCAAAAACCAACTGGAACACTATCGACCATCCTCTCCACACATCCCAAAGCCTCATTGAAGGCCACTTCACATTTTCGAGTGGGATAAGAGTGAATGATCATGGGGAAAAATCATAGAAAAATTAGACTAAGGACATAATATAATACTGAACCATTCTCTAGGAAAACGACTGAAACACCTTACCAACATGAAAGAACCATGCATGAAGTATCATCCTAAGAGTCTAAAATGGATACTCAAAGATGAATGCGCATAAATGGGGCCATTGAAGTTGAAACCTAAGAAATGGTAAGACTCTCGAATGAAAGAAAAAATTGGAAAGTAAACCCTAAACCAGAAGGGACCATAATGGGGGAAAGAAAAAGAGGCAAGAGGGGTAAAGGGCCACTGAGAGGTGAAGAGTAAGTGAGAGGCACCAAAGGTGACTGTGCCCACCCTTCTGAAATATTACTCTGATGAAACCAAGCATGAGGGAGAAGGGAGAGAGATTTCTCTCATATTCCTTTCTCATCCAGTCATAAATAAATTCATAGCTATTTAATATATTCCAAAAAACCAAGAATTAAATAAACATAATCAATGATGACCTATATCAATTTTTTTATAAAATCACTAACCAATATCAAGGATAACAATAATAAAAAATCCAGTGATTTATTTTTCAAACTAAACATAATTAACTATTAATAAATCTCATATTAAGGGTTATATTTATAGTAATAATGTTTTCTAAAAAAATATCACCTTACCACTAACTCACCATTATTTTTTATTTTTACCATGAAAAATATGTTTCAAAATCCTTAAATAAAAAAACTACATAAAAATCGGTAGATGTTTCATCGCTTTATAACCAGAATATAGTTAGTATAACATTTATAAAAAATAATTCTTGAATCTAGTAATACAAAAACTTAAATCACCCCACTTAATTCTTAAATGATTCATGATGATTCAATATCTCATTCCTAAATATTTCTCTCCTATAATATGAAATATGAATCTTGTGTTAAGATTCATCAACATCAATTTAATCACGATTATTACTTTTAACATAAAAAATAGTGTTTAAGTAACCCATAAATTTCATATGTCATTTATAGACTCTTCATCATTATTGGTAAAACCATTATGCATACAAAGTTGGTGATTATCTTCTCAATTATTCCCCCTATGACATTAATTTTCAGAATTACCATACTTTCAACTTATAAAACATTCAACCATCAATGATACCATAGGGAGACCAATATTCTCATCGAATTTGTTAAACAATCATTATATTTTTTCTTGAAATTTACTTACATTTTTTCCATCCTTTTGACACTAAAAAAAACTTTCCATTCATCCCATACATTCATTCGAGTGCTTCTTCTCACATTCTAGACATGTTGGAAGGTGGATCTTCTTTCAACCATTTTCTTCATGAAACTCTATATTTCTCTTATTAGGTGTGTCATGAAACTCACCAATGTTTATATTGTAAATCATAAAATGATAAAATTGATTATTCATAATCATAAGTATTAATTTTCCATCTCATATTTCAATTTTATTCTTATGAGTACAATCATTTCATTTACAGTGACATTGAATAGTTATATAATTCTATCATGTTATAACCACTGAATTAAACCAAAAAAGAAAAATGTGAGAAACCATAATCATTTTGTAAAACAACATAATAATGAAAAATAATTTAATGGATATCTAAATAGTGACACTTTCTGTCACCATAGGTGTAATCTATATAATTAATTTCTGGTAGTTTTCTTCACCCTATGTGGTTAAGGAATTTATTAAAAAAAAACAACATGTTACAAGAGTCTGAAAAGATGGTTTTTATTATAATCCATTTAATAATTCATAGATTATTATTCTAAAATAATATTTTACCATGTCAGATCCATACTGAAACCATTATTAACATGAAAATCTCCAAAAATGTTTCCTCTTGAAATACATGTTTGAAAATGAAATTGAGGCTCATTATGAATTTTTAAAATTCCATCCACTAGGCCTTGAGTCACCAATTAATGTTTAGCATAACATTCAGGATATATTCCAAGATAGTATTGGTGTCACTCCACAAATATAAATAATTATAACCAATTGATTTTTTAAGGTAAGAACATTAATAATTCATTTCATGTGACCATTAGGTGATGATGCAACTCCACATAACACATAGAAGCATCTTAGAATTTTTCCATTGTGATCCCGAAAGACTATGCCACACCATGAGGTTCAATGTCTCCCTTTCAATAGTCCATCCAAGTTTAATTTAATCCAATTTGGTAGAGGAGGTTACCAACTATAGTGAAATAAACTTTTCTTACATTGATAATACATCTTAGTAGGTAAATTTTCCTTACATAACATAACGATCCATGCCAAAATCGTATATGTATAGTATCCTTAGAAACATAGAAACCTAAAGAATTATTTTATAAATGAACTACATCATGTCCCATATAGTTCTTTATTAGTAGAATATTTCTTTGAAATTTTATACTAAATACCATTTTTCATAACCTAGGAAAATGGAAACATATGATCAGGTGATAACATTTTCCCAGTTTGGGTAAACAAGGAAGATATCACTATATGATTGTATGATATTATAATATATGTTTAAGAGTATGATAACATGAATGTAATGTTAATATCTTATACTAATATATCATATTTTATAATCATGAGTCACAGACTAAGACATTAATCATTACAAAATACATGGATCATAAGAGAGAAAATCATTATAAATAAATCACGAATTATATGTTTATGTCATAAAAATGTGGCACCAAAATTGGAATATAAAATTAAAATTTCATAATTTCATGGTCAAATACCAAGACCATCATACCATAACGGTCCAACTATTATTACCTTTATACCATAATAGATCATTCACATTTAGTAACATTATACTTTAAATCAATCACATTAACTTTCATCCCATAGTTATCTAATAAGATATGAAACATTACCTAATGCATTGAGGGGAGATATAGGTCCCAAAATCACATATATATGTCCTCCACCATATCTTAATGCATTCATCATATCACAACACATGAAAATAAATAATTTTTATAAAAATTTCATATAACATATCCCTTGGTAATATACTAAGATTCCTAAAAATATTATCTTCATAAACATAAATCATCCAGGGAATGAATAAGGATTGTATCCATGTATTACATCACCTGTAAATCATAATTTAATTCAAGGTTTTTTATTTTTGATAAATAGAAATACCATAAAAATATCATTAAAATATTCTTGAGGAAAATAAACTTTCCATTTTGATTTTAGTTATTTCAAAAAAAATTGTTCAAATATAAAGGAAATATTTTCTTGGAAAAGAAACCTATAAACATGTAAAGTAACCAGTAGTGAATATATTATTCATGAGGGTTTGAAAAATAACTCATGTAATTTATGTTAAAAGACATTTAATCTATATTTTTTGGAAAAGTTACAATGTACCTAATTTGGAAATTGAACAAATATTCATTTGAATATATTTTTTGAAAAGTAAAACACATGAAAAAATGACTTAAAAATTATATTGAAATAGTAAAAACCTATTTGAAAACATCTTTTAAAAACATGAATATCGAAGAAAATATTTTCTGATCGATGATGAAAATGAAATTGAATTCTCATAAAAACATATTCTCTGTATCTTGAGTACATATGGTGATTAAAATGATAGAAAAACATGTTTTTTAAGAAATTCCTAGTGGATAAGAAAATTTAGGATTTACTTGAGAGGTAGATCATAATAATTTATCATGAGAGCTTAATAATAAACTATGCCAATAAATAATGTGATTATAACATAAAATTCCTTACCACATTGGTTACATTTGAATCATATGCCCCATGAAATATAGAACTATATATATATATTAACACACACACACACACACATGAATAATACATAATTATAATGAGAAGTATCATTAAATAAATTCATGGGTATTATATACACCACACAAAAGAAACAAGTGATTTATAAAGCATGTGTCCCATAGAAATAGAAGTGATATAAAGATTAATTACCTATGGTCCAACTTTGTTCATATATTTTTGAGCCTCCTACATAATAAATTTAAATTTATTATCCTAATATATAATTTCCATGTTCATACTTATAATATCATATATGATCCCTTTAAAACATTCTACAAACCATTTCATAGATAATTCCTTATTAAAATCATCTTTTTGGGGTGTTAAATGTTTTATTTATCATTATTATTTCAGTTTAGTAGTTCTGGTCCTTATTAATTAACCATGGTTCCATCATCTCCAGATTACTAATAATTGTATTAATATCATTTTTTCATTATATAAATTTCTAGGGTCACCCATAAATTTTGTTTATTGAATAATTAATTACACCATTCATGAAGAATATCGGTTTTACATATGCATAAACAATGATTTCATCTTTCTTCAAAAGTAATTTTAGAAAGGTACATGTTAATTAAGATTTATAGGATCATTATTATATCATATATATCATATATATTCACAAAATTTATTTCTTATTACAATAAAAATAAAATATTGAGAAGAAATGAATTATAATACTTCATGGAGCTGGTAGTCCACACATATGCACGAACGATATTATTCTTTCCTTAAGGATTGGATGGTAAGTAGTAGATGTGATAATATAATTAAAAAATTATAATTATATCATTAATATATTATATAATTATTAAACTCATCATAATAATCATCCATAAAATATGGTGATGAAAATTGAATTGTGTTTTTAAGTGGAGACAGTAAGCCATATATACCCACAAATGATTCATTCACTTTACGTTTGAAAGAAAAGAGGGTGTCTAATATTGTTATCATAATCCTAAATTTTTTATTAAAATTTAAGATACTTAATTTATTATTTTATTAAAAATACCATATATTTATAATATTTAAAGAATAATGGCAAATAAGATAACTGTTAAGGTGGTTATATCTACTTTGAAATGAATCCTTTATGTCTCTTCTACATGGCTGTGGTGGTCGTCCTTTTTGGAAACCAGGATATCTATAATTTGGATAGAGAATTTTAGAAGATAAATTGGAGGAGTTTGGCCAATATATAAGGCTCATATTTGTGTAAAAAAGTGTGGGAGGAGGTTCTCTATTATAATTGAGATGAGGGGCACTTTTGGAATTTCTCAAAATATTGAATTATAATAAATTCATTATTAATTTAAATGTCTTAAAATGTCTATGTATTCAAATATAAGATATGATAGGGTTGTAATATAATAATCCAAGTGGTTTTAGAATTTTTTTTAGTAATTTTAGACCTTTTATTATGATTAAACCTTGGTTAACGAATTTAAATTTTTACTATTGTAAAAACTTTTTTCTAAAAATTATGGGTGTATTTTTAACTTTTAATGTTAAAATTTGAGAAAAAATGAAAAATTTAGGATATTATAGTCCTTATCATATCCATATAGCCCAATTTAAATATTTTTTTGATATTTATATAATTTAATAAAATATTATTTGAAAAAATATCAATAATGTCAATTTTTAAACTATTCATTAATGTTCACATTAAATACTTCAAGAGAAAGTAGGATTTTTAATATAATCCTTTTACACATAAAATAAATGTCATATAAATATAAAAAATTCATGGAAAAAATTAATTATTCCAAAAAAATTTATTTTTTAGTATTTTTTGAAATCATTTATTTCATTTTTCTATTTATTAAATAAATGATGTGTGAGAGTTGTGTAAGAATTTAAGGTATTTATTTGACACCTAAAAATTATTAATAAGTTTACATAACAAGAATAATTTTATTATGATATATATATCCACTAAGATTCATTAAATAAATATTTTAACTTATATTTTTTTCTTGAAAACTTATTTAAAATGTCATATTGACTTTTTTGGCCTTACATAAGCATTGGACAAACAACTGAATAAGAAAATTGTCATATAACTCAAAAAATAAAATAAAAAATATCATATATAAAACTTAATATTTAATAAAAAAAATTCATTAATAGATTTAATAAAGATCAAATATTATATTTAAGGTACCAAATTTGACTTTACCAACGCTGCACAGGCTCTATGTCAGTACTGAAAATGATTTTCATATTTATCATTTAATAGATTATATTTTTTAATTAATTAATTAATTGTATTTGATATTTATATTATTTTATCCTACTACATTCATTCCATAAGATTCATAATTTTTCTATTATGTTTATGTCTGGGTGATATCATAAAAGATATTGTATTTCATAAAAACTATATTTTTTACAATTCACAAAACAATTAACATCTCTATAAAAATTTCAAAAAATAATTCAATGATGAATTTTAATTCGTAAACCCAAAAGAATAAATTTAATTAAATTAAATTCCTATATTTGAAAACATTTAATTTTAATATAATTTAGTATAACTCAATGAAAATATGATTTTAGAAAAATTCCTTTTTATTTATAAAAATGTTTTTATACCAAATTAAAGCATAAAAAAGATTATATTGAACATAATTAGATTATTTATAATATAATTAAAATAATTTTAGTTTTAAATACATTAAAAACAATTTGGTACTGTAATTTGTTGAAAAAAATACAGTTTTCAATAAAATTTGGTATTTTTACTATTCACTAAAAATAAAATATTTCAAAAAAAATCTAAAAATGTCATTATAAGATAATTTTGATATATTAATTTGAAAACAATTATTATTTAATAAAATTTATAAATGTTCCCAAAATTTAATTATATTATTTTCTCACAAATCGATATAAAAACAATTTTTTTGAAGAAGAATTATTTTTGGATAATAAAATAATATTATTAAAAAATTAGTGATTATTTTATTTTTAATTTTCAATATATTAATATTTATAATATATATATAATTATTTTTTTAATTATATTCATATCGACCAATTTAACTGCTAATTTATAACTATCATAATAAATAATTATATTTTAATAGTGTATCACGGTTCGTTTAAACACAATATCACGTGTAATACCTGATATAGAATGAATAAAAATAGTAAAAGAGATATATTTTCTAAAATATCATGTTATTACATTCATATTAATTTTTTTCATTTAAACATTCTATAAATATGAAAATTTTCACTTTAGAAACCCTATTTATTTGTCGTGTCTGCAAGTTTAATTATAAATTAAAAATTTGTACTTCTGTGAATGAAAGTAGGAAGAATATATTACAAATTATGAATCATAATAATTTCAACATAATTTTGGTCAAAATGAATAATAAAAATAGTAAAATTTAATTCCCATGGTTATGTCTTAAATGACTTTATCAGGGGTTAAACTGTATAGATATGGGAAAAATTGACCTAAAAAATATCCTATTAATATTGTATGAAAATATTTCATCTCTTATCACCTTAAGTAAAATTTTTATGCATTTCTATGAATATTTTCTAATAATGTTACAAATATAATATTTCATGTCATAAAAATGAAAAAATGCCACTCTATTGCAATTAGATTGCATTTGTGTGTTTGCATAGGGAAAAAGGAATGACGTGAATAAATATTAATAGTTATTTTGAAAATAATTATGTTAATATCATGTGAGTAATTTATTTTTTATTTTTATTAATTATATAATTACTCTAAATACTTAAGAAATGCCAATGCAGTAATTATTTAATTAATTGTAAAAAAGAATAAATGATACAAAAAATATTAAATGTAATATAGTTTGATGGAATTTTTATATTTCATGTTTTTTTAAATATGACATTATGGATTTGTTTTTAAAAAATATATTTGAATTACACCATTATTCTTTATGTTTTTAAAGTAAAGTAAAATGTATAGTGTTAAAATTTTATTTAATGTTATTTTATAATATATAATATTTTATTAAATGATTTAAAATTATTAAAAATAATATTCTCTACCAATTTATTATTATATGTTTAAAATTATCAATAATTTACCATTCATTGAAAAAAGTTCCTTTTATAATAATCATGTTGACCCCTAAATAGAACATTATTTAATACTAGGATAAAGGGTAAAATAGGGAGTTGTGTGTTTCATGTTCTTGTGTTTAAATTAATATTCCACACAAATATTATTTTTATTTTATTAATTTTATTTCATATAAATAACACGTGGGTATGAATTATATAATTAGGGGAATTTTATTTCTAGATTTAAATGATACGTATACTAGATAAAATGGACAGTTCCATAGTGAAAACTAAAATGGTAAAACTAAGGAAGCACATAAGTTAAGGAATGAAATGTTTAAAAGAATAGTTTTTTATGGTTGAGTTATATTGAAACCATATCGTCCAACCACTACATTATTTATCAATTTTGGATGCATTTGGGTTGAGAGTGACTCCCCATTAATTAATATTTTTGTGTATTTATATAAATGCTACTCCTCTAGATGGGGATTGCAGCTCCTAAGACCCACATAGGGTTTTTGGGTCTCAACCCAGTCAAAAGGCTCCAATGAATAAGGACCGGTGAGGTTGATGTGGATCTTGCTTCCAGTAGTGGTGTGGTGATACTGGTGTTGGTATGCAGAGGGTTAACACCAGTTTTGAGTGGCACATGATGATTTGGATCTGATAAAAGGTGGGGATCATAGCCTATATGGTAGTCAGGGTTTGTGTGTCATGGTCTGATCAGAAGGTTTTATTGATATAGAGGAGGTGTTGTGAGGATGATGTCGGCAAGTAGTGGGGCATCACTAGCTTTCAACGACACATGACAAGTGGAATTTGTTGTTAGGTGGGGTTCACTGTTGGTGTCGGCGGGTGGTGGGCCACACCATGTTTGATAGCTGCATGGTGGAAAGAACTGATGATGCGGGTCTAGCCTGGATAGTGGTTGGGTAGTGGATATCGTGGAAATGGTTAGGTTCTAACTGCAGAATCAGAACAGATGTTACAATGAGCGAAGCTTGAAGGTGATTTTGATCTGGGCATATTGGTGGGTCTACGATAATGTTGGTTAAGGGAGAGACAATGATGTATTCCTTCCATGATTAGAGATCCTGGATTTTTAGATTTGGTGTGGGTTAATGGTGGCGAATGATACAGAGGGAGACTATCATTCGATGGGGGTGAAGAGGGATGGAGCCCAGCCCATCATCAGGGTTAGATAACCGACTTTGGATTATTGGTTGACGAAGAGTGGTGATTGTGTGATCTAGAAAGGTTTTACAGTGATGTTTTTCTAACCTTTCAAGTGGTTTTGGATCCTCTGTACATGGTTAATATTTGTTTATAGTCTTGTTTCTTGGACATGGTGTTCTTGGAGGTGATGGTTTGTATACTGGCCACAGTGCATGGCCCTCATTCCCTTTGGCCATGATAAATGTTGTGTTATGATTTTTTATTGTTCTTTTTATATTTAGTGTTTTTTCCATGCAATAACAGTCTATTTTCATTGGATTCTCTTTTAATAATGATTCTTGGGATCATGGATTTTCTTCATCCAAGTCCATGGTTCACATCTTCCTAGTAAAAAAATGATACTCTTCCTTAATTATAAAAGGCCGCCTTTTCTTCAAACATATTCACACCACTTATATATTTTTTCTCAACCAATGCCTACTAAATATATCTCCCCAACATCCATATTCATGGTATATAGATGATAGTCTTCCAAATTTATGAATACTAAGTTTTTTAATAATAGATTCATAGATGGTTTTTCTAAGCGAAGATAATTGTCATCAGTAAGATTTTTTTCCATATCTACCACATTAATTCATGTAATAATAATTAAAATACAATAAAAAATATATCTATCATATAGTGATATGTTATTAGGTTGTATAAATAACCTATATCCATCTCCTCTTTCAACAATTAGGAAATGAAACTGTCGATCGTGTGTGTGATGGACTACTGCGTCCTAAAATGATGTAATTTGTTTTCTATCACCGCCCAACATGGATAGTTATAATGATATATTTATTATTTATATATTATATTTATGATATTTTTATACTTTTTGAGTTATAATATCACATATACCTTCTTAATTTTGATTATGTGAGAATACAATAAAGTCGCTCGTGTGTACGACAAACTACCACCTCTCAAAGTAATTTAATCCATTTTTCACACACACATTATGTGAAAGGTAACATGGGTTTTTTTAAAGAAAATATTTGGAATATATAAAATAAAATAATATTTTTAAATTATAATATATTATTTACCTTTTTTATTTTATCCATCAAGAAAAAAGAAAGGGAGTTCACAGGTCTGTATGACATGTCGTCTCCATGAATGGTGTATTTAATTTTCTATCCCTAAATTTTATGGAATTAACTAGTGAAATATTATATATATATATATATTTATATGATTTTTAAAATTATTTAGGTTTTGGAACCATTATTATTGTAAAAGGACTGAATATAACATATCAAACCTACATGAAAGTAAAAGGAGTTATTACAAAAAGCCTGATTTTAACAAAGAATTATTGATAAATATGTAATAAATGTTCATAATTAAATAACATATGTTTTGATATATATTATTATATTCATATAATAGATATATAATAAATCCTATATTTATTATATAGTTAGTCTGAACATGTACGAGGGAATTCAAGACCTAAGGTTATATATTTCAATCTTAAATTATGTTCTTTGGGACATATGTTATGTTATAAACCTATAATATTTTATAATATGTATATACAGACTCTTTGACATGTTATATCAGGAATTTATTTATTCACATTATAATAAATGTTTTCTTTAATTTTATTCTATCACGGGGATTAGGATTCTAAGGACTCCAAATCATTTAAGGTATTTTAGTCTCACTTTTATTTCCATGGGATAAATTCCTTTTACACCACTTATTTATTTTGTGCAGTGTAACGATACCCATGGAAGTATTTTAAGATTATTCAAATGAAATTATTTAATATACATATCCATCAGCTTTTGTTTCTTTCTTGGGTATTATGATTCAAAATATACCAAAGTGGTAAAGGTTTTATATTGAAATCTTATGGTTTATCACGATTATTTATGACTATGTTTTTTTGATGAAATATTGTCATCTACCTATCATGAAACACATTAATTCTCATCTCCAGTGGTTATTAGAAGAAAATACATGGTTTAATTATATTTTTTTTCTCATTATTTACACATGATAAAAATATAATATTATTAAATAAGCTCAACTTTATTTATCTCTTTGTTGGAAAATAGTTTTTCTTCAATATTAATGTTTTTTAAATGTCTTAAATAATTTTTTAATGTTAATATATTATTTTTATTAATAATTTTTCACTTAAATAATTTTTTACAAAAAAATTAAAACTAATTGACATGTCTTTTTCCAATAAAGGCATGTTTGTCTTTTAGAAAAAATGTGAAAGGAATGTTTTTTAACATGTATGAAAAGAATCGAATTTCCCTTTTTCTTGACCAATAAATGTTTTAAAGATAAGTTTATTATTTTTATAGTTTATTTTCAATGAAAATTATTTCTATAATATTTTATGAATTTCTATTTTTTATTAAGTGGTTTTCAATGAATTGTTATTTTTCTCATGAAATGTTCCAAGTGGTTTTAATTTTAAAATCATTTTCATTCAAAGATGACATATTTTTCTGTTAGATAATCTTTAATATGGATATGATCCAATGATAACATCATTATTATTTATCTTGATGTTTTATATTTATGATTACAATATGTTTACGAAACACATTTCCTTTCAACAGGTAATTTTACGATAAAATTTTTATAAAACCCATTTTTTAATGGGGTTTGATATGATAAATGTGTTTTGAATCCCATTTCCATTAATGAGTTATGATATGAGGAATGTTTTATGATCTATTAGGACATATATTTATAGTTTTAGTTGTGTTATGGGTGGGACATATATCTATCTCCAACACATTGGGTAAATATTGAGATCTAATGAGCTAAAACAAACTGGAATGGGGAGTGAACTGAGTTTGGTATATAACATTATGCATTATAATAGTTATGGAACTATAGAATTATTACAATGATGGTTTGAGGAGGAAAACCAATCCATTGTGATAGTCTTGGGTGTGAACCTTGACTACTATGATGGATTAGAAAGTGAACCCAATCCACTATCATAGTCACATCAATGAGTCTTGACTACTAAGGAAATGATTTTCTATGCATATGTGTATTCCAAAAATAGATATATTATTTCTCTATTATGATCTCATGGATTATTTTCTTTGATTAATTTAGGATTTATGTCTTATTAACTAAAAAAATTTATTCCATGACTCAATTTTATGATCAATGATATGCATGGAATGGTTTTCAGATGTTAAACTCATGTTCTCATGCCCATATACTAATTTTATGATTATGTGATCATTTATATTTACCATTATTAACCTAACTAAGAATCTATGATTTCCAATTATGAAGTTTCCTTTCCCTATTTTTTAAATAAGGGTACCATATATGATATTTCAAAGAAGGGTTCTAGTTTTGAGGAACTAAGTGGGAGATGACAGAGAACTCTTATGAACTAGTTGTTTATGTTTATATGTTTCCAAAGGCAATAGAACTAAATGATTAAGTAATTTATTATTATTTAATATAATTAATATTCATATATTAATATGTAGTATTAATTTATGAATATTTTGGAGTGATAAAGTTGGTATTAGAGTATTATTTTACTTAACCTTTGTATACTGAGATGATAAATCTCTAGTGGAGAACCCCCAGGTTGAATCTTAGTTTATGATAACATGCTAAAATTTTGGGAATGAATAGATTATGTGGTTTTCCTAATAATACATCACTATTTGGTAACTATATACAGATTTGGTTTTGGTATAGATTCATTTAGCGGTGTAAGAACTCAGTTTTCACTCAGGTATAAATCCTTTAAATTTAGGTCTAATTATTTATTTTGGACCTAATATGGATACCTAATGAGTTAGAAAGGGTCTTAAGGGTGTTTGTGGCTTGTTTAGATCCATGAACCCATTATTTAGGGTGAAATTGGTATGTCATATGGCTAGAGGAAACTCTGTGGTTTGGTCGCATGGTTAGATATAACCTTGCAAATGGTCTGCATTTTCAGGTAAAGTTGTCTAGCACGGTTGGCACATGGTTTCTCAAACTGTGCAAACTAACCATATGGTATGCCCATTTCTTGAGGTATCCATGCATGGTTGGTACACAGTTTGGAAAACAGTGTGGCCAAATAATTCACATGCTAAATTTTATGTAATTTTACCTTTTTCCCTAAATGATATAATTAACCCAACCCTTCTTCCCTAATATGAATTCCTATAGGTTGAACCTAAATTTCTCCCATTTTGGTGATTTTTGAAGGTCTAACTAGGGGATCAAGAGTTCTCCTTCATCTGAAATTCATTTGATCTTTTTTTGTCACGTTGAAATCCTAATGGTTGGTATTTAAGTCTATTAAAACTATTCTTCGTCTCTCTTTCTCTCGACCTAGTTATCATGGTGTAATAATTTTTACTATTTTTTCAGATATGATTTATTCTAATACAAATTAGAGGCTAATACTAGATGAGAGAGTCATACGAGTACTAGGTGGGTGGTCTATTACTCATCCCTCAAGTTTATTGTTTTTGGAATTGTTGTGCGGGGTTTGCCGATTTCATCAGGTACCATTTATTGAATTTATATTCCATGATTATATTAATTAAAACTATATAGTAGTGATCTTTCCATTAATGTGATTGTTTTTTGGTCGTTATGTTCACAACTCCTAACACCCCATGTAGGGTGATATGCCATATTTTTTTAACACTTTTGGGCCATCGTTCAGGTGTGATAGATCTTGACCACACCAATGGTAACCCTCGTTATATTAATTTCCTAATGAATCCATAAATTGGGAATTACTTATGTCTTGACACTTCCACTTGAACCACCTAAGGTAAGTGATTAAACAAGTGATTAATTTAAATGATATTATGGAAAGTATACTTAATTATATGACATGGCGTTATTAAATGTAAATGAATGTTTGGTTTCATATCTGTAGTACACCATTCCATGTTTATGGAAGGAAACAAAGTGAACCTTATTTATTTATCTTGACTTACATGGTTTAAATAAAAAGTTTGTATGCTACTTGGCCTTGTCAAACAAATGAATACCAAGGCTTGAACCAAGTGAAATTGCTAATGGAATAGTTATCATAGGAACAAATTAATTATTATTAATTAAATTTAAGGTTCCCATTATGCATATAGACATTGAAATCATTATTGGAATACTTGAATTGTTTTAGATCTTGGATTCCTAAGGGAATGCCTTGGGTACTTGAGGATGTCATTCCGAATCAAGGATACATGTTGCCTTGGGTGAGACCTACCTGGGAACCTAATCCTTGTATACATATGGATGAAAGGTATGATACCATAGGATCCCTTCATTATTATTAAATGATTCCTTGGATACACTCCATGGATCCACCATTTACAAGTAGGTTCTATGGTTACAACCCATCAGGCCTAGTCATTACATAGCCTTGTTTGACCTTGGAATAACTCATTGGACTCGGTGGGAATAATATGGAGGGAATGAAATGGATTATAATCCTTGGATTGAAATCTTAAACCTTATCTAGAGTCATTTATTACTAAGTTATATCCCTTAGGGTCTAGGTTTCCTTGGTGAATACCATAGAACCACTTCATGTTAATTATCAGTTATGGTTTCCTGTTTATATTATGGAACTATCACTATTTATATTATCACATGGTGATGTCGGTGATAGGTATGAATTAGGTGACCTATTAATATAAATTGATTTTTGATTAATTGATGAACTGGTTACATGTTTATACACTATTTGAGGTATGAATTTGGTAATTCTGTATTTATTTACTTTGTACTACTTTACTTTAAATATGTGTGCTTGCGCACTATTATATTTCCATTACACGTGCCAAATGTTATAGACACTATTTATGGTGGCCTACGTAGATTTATCTCACACCCTCTTCAGGTTCCCTTTGGTACCCAATGAATTTTACATGTATTTAGGTGTTGATAAAGGGACACATAATGCTTCCGAGACTTGATTGATTGTTGTGCTTGGATGGCACTGGTAGCAGATAATCGAGCTATAACTCAGGAAGCTTGGGATAAATTATGTGTTTCCATTAATACATTGGGTTTTTTCAATTATTCCTACTACATTGTATCCATGTTTTCTATATTTCTAGTGACATGAATTTTATCATCATCATCTATTGTATTTTATTTTATTTATTTCAGATATTATTATCCTTTTCTCTTTTCAATGTGCATTCTATTTACTTATTTCTTGATATATTTAACTCTATTTATAATTATCCATTTTGATACACTCTGATAATGAGGGAATAATCTCTCCATGGATACAACATATGCCCTCACTATTAGTCGATGACCTCTGGCATTTGGGGAGATGCCATGTGTCTCACTAGGCTCAGAGCACCTATTAAGTGAAATCTAGGTTCTGAAAATAACAAAGTGGTATCAGAGGGGTTCTTATCATGATTTAATATTTGGATATATCAGATTTGGGATTAGTAATTTTTGGAACATGGCCATAAATCGTGCTTGGGTGTCATGAACCCATGTTCAGGGTAAAGGTTGAGTTTCATAAATTATAATTGGTTTCCTACATTTTCCTATTATAGTTGATATCATTTCACAGTGGTGTAACACATATACTATGTGGTGTTCTTGACTATACTTCTGATTAGGATTCTATTTTATCCTTGGCCTGATGATATGAGGGAAAGGATTATTTTTACATGCATCATAGTAGGCACCTAGAATTTACATTTCATTCATATTTCCATGCCATGTTGGTTCATTTATCTAAATTTCATTTCTTGAAATGCATTTCATTGGTGAGTGGCCATTAACTTATTTATACATTTCATGTTCTATTACGAGCTATGATTGAGTGGTTTCTTATTTCAATTCATGAGTTGTTATGGGCCCTCATGGGATAGAATGAGTAATTTACCAAATCAAGCCTTTCATTATAAATTCATTTGGATGTTAATATTATTGATAAGGAGTATGGGACTTGATTCACTGGGAATAACAATCCTTTTTAATTAACCTTTGTACAAGTTATAAGAAAAAGAAAACATAAAATTGGAATGATTGGATATACTTATGCCACCTTTTCATGTTTATGAAAGCTAATGGATTAAACCTAGTAATTAAATATAAAATGAAATGAAATGGTTTCCAATAAATGGTGAGGTATGGTAATGTTGATGATTTATCTATTGGAACCCCTGAAACTAATATATGAGCAATTACTGATACCTAGCAGTCTAAGCATGCATTTTTTATAGTATAACTTGGGTATTGAGTTTTCTTATGTTCATCCTCTGCTAGTGATGCTATATTTATTTTTATAAGTTTTTTCTAAGGAATATTCTTGGAATTTTTAGACTAAATAAGCCACAATATCCCTGTGTCATATGCCAATAATGTGGTGACGAGCAAGCTCTAGACATGTGGGCCCTCACCCGCCAGTCTTACCATCAAGAGTTCCACTAGAGGCACCACCTATTGTATATGATCTAAGAACTGATTCCCACATCAGTGATAGTTTCCAACATCTGATGTGGTCCATGCATGGGGCTCCATGAGCTAAACTTATTATGGATGATCAGGATCATGAGTTTCAGCTGTATCATCCTCCCACCTTTTTAGGGGATGGCGGTCTGCAGGCTTCTAAGTCTTGGATAAAGTCTACCCTTTTTATCTTTATTAATCTAGAGACACCTCCAGATAAGAGGGCCATGATTTATAATTACATGTTGTGTAATTCATCCAAGCACTGGTGGGATGTGATTACCTAGAATGGTCTCTATCAGGGCATGTTATTGGTTCATTTCTAGACTTTCTTCTATGACCAGTTCATTACTTAGATGATGAGATCTAACAGAGCTCGAGAGTTCATTCATCTCAGAAAGGGTTCTGTGTCAGTTATAGAGTATTCATCACATTTCATAGAGTTTTAGTGCTTTTAACTACTTCAATTCAGTGATGATCATTCACGTGCTAGATTCTTCATGGATGGGGTCTAGTAAACCATCTGTAATAAGATGAATATTTTCCTCCAACCTACCTTTTATGAGATAATAAATTAAGACCATATCATTGAGTGAAACCTAAGGAACAGTGATAGTACTGAACATAGAGGAACAATGCCATGTCAGGCCAGTAGTTCATTCAGTGGTAGGAAGTGTTCCCTTAATGTTTCCCATCTGGGCAGTGGTAGCTAGTGTACCCGTGTAGGTAGCTCTATAGTGTGTCACCAGTGTAGGTGTATGGGGTATCAAAATCCTCTGTGTGATAGAGACCCACTGGGATGTCAGGCTTGTAGTTTTATGAGGCATCCTCAACATTTTTATTGGACATTTCCATTAACTTAAAGTGGAAGAGTAACCACATCAACTCCACCTTCAAGAGTAGGTTATTTTATGCCCCGTTAGGAAGGGAGTTGGAGTAGCATCGGTATGAATGACTGAGGAGGAGGCCATGGTCAGGGTTTCCAGAACCCTGATCACTGGAAGCACACAAAAATAGTCTTTATCATGGTATTCTATCTATTTCATAGGTTCTTGGATCAGGTCAGATGCATTATTTTCAGCTGATACCTGAGGATTAGGCTATAAGACCATCTATAGTACAAGGAACTATTCTAGTATCCTCCACTATAGTGTCTTCTTTTTTTGATATAGGTGCTTCATAATCTTTCATCTTTTTATCTATTGGGGAATTTTTTGGGATATAAATACTGAATTTCTATGGTGTTATGACCCTTAATACATCATTGGATGTACATTCAGTGGGCATACGCCAGTGTAAGGACTTTATTATTAAGGTAGGCATTCACCCTTTCTTATGGGACAATTATTTTCTCATGATAACAGGATTTTATGTCATCCTCAAGATATATTGGTTGGTTATGTGTCATTACTTTGTATACTAATATCATCAATGGGCATCATTTACATCACTAGAGGGAAGGATTTATCTACTTAAGGGTGAGTGGGATGTCCAGGTTAGAAGAACCGGATCAGAGCATCATGAGATAGGTGGGCTAACCACCCATATTTCCAATCTCTTTATAGAGGATCATGGTTTAGGAAAGGATGAATTCCCTCCAATATTAGATCATTTCAGGGATGTTTTTCGTGATGAATTTTCTAGCTTACCTCTTAAGAGGGAGGTAGAGTTTACGATCGATCTTGTTTTTAGAGTAGCTCTAGTGTCCATACCTCCATATAAGATGACACCTATTCAGCTCCAGAAGCTCAAGTGGTAGTTAGAGGATCTAGAGGCCAATGGTTTCATATGTCCCATTAATTCATGTTAGGGTTCACTCATGATTTTCTCCAAGAAGGTGGATAGGACCCTCTGTGTTTGCGTGGATTAAAGACAGTTGAACCATCTTATGGCCAAGAACTGGTATCCACTACCTCGAATTAATGATCACTTTGACCAGCTCTGTGGAGCTAGGGTCTTCTCTACAATTGAAATGAGATCGGGCTATTATCAAGTGTGAGTTAGGCCATCAGACATACCTTGTACAACTTTATGTAGTAGGTGTAGTCATTATGAGTAACTAGTTATGTCATTTGGTCTTATGAACATGCCAATTGTTTTCATGGCTCTGATAAATAGGGTGCTTCACCACTATTTGTATTATTTTTTTGTAGTCTTTGTGAATAGAATCTTTTTGTATTCATATAATCATAGAAACTATGTCAATCACCTTAATATTGTTCTTAGTACAATGAGAGGGAAACAACTTTATGATAATATTTCTATGTGCCCCTTATGGACCGAGAAGGTTCACTTCTTAGGTCAAATTATCTCAGAATAGAGAGTATTTATTGACCCACAAAAGGTGAGTGTGGTGGATTCCTGGGAGAATACAAATGAAATTCTTGATATATGGTGTTTCTTGGGTTGGCTAGATATTATAGGAATTTCATACAAGAAGTCCCACACCTTATTTCACTTCTTACTAACAAAGATGGTGTTATGTTTTTCTGGCCAGAAGAATGTCAGAAAGCCTTTCTGGAGATGAAAGGGAGGCCTGACTTGTCACCTTTTCCAAATTTTCCTTATCAAGGAAGATTTTATATCATCTTATGTGATGCATTAAGCATCAACATAGGAGTAGTTCTGATGTAGAAGTATAGAGTCATTACATACAAATCTTAGTAGTTGAGGGATCATGAGAGAAATCACCTAATGCACAAACTTGATCTAGCTGAAGTTTTCCATGCCTTACATTGATGAAGACACTATAATTTGGAAAAAACACTTTGTTGTGTACATATATTAAAATATACTCAAATATATATTTTCATAGCATGACTTGAATCTCATACATTGAAGATGGGTTGAATATAAATAGTTCTTCAATTTTGATCTTTCTTATACACCTGTAATGGGAAACGTAGTCATTGATACGATGAGTCAAAAAACTTAGACACAAGTCATATGATAAACCAATGATGAATGAACGTTAATAGCCATATTTTTTGAGAAGCATCTAGAGTTTCATGAAAGTCACAATAAGTCTTACCTCTCAGCCTTGACAGTTACCTCTTCCCTCCATGAGAATATGAAGAACAAAACATTTTATGATCCTAAGGGATTGGTTCCCCATTAGAGTATATCAAGAGATGACCCGCCTCTAGATTGTTCTATGGATAGAGATATCATCCTGCATATTCATGTGCACGTCTTGGTTACTATATATATGAGAGAGGAGTTGATGCAAGAGACCTATGATTTTCAATGGGAAGTTCATCCATGCATCTGCAAAATGTATCAAAATATGTGACCCCAGTGTTGGTGTCCTAGGATGAAACATCAGATAGCTGGTTTTAACACTAGGTGTTCCACCTATTTGTAGGTGAAGGTGGAGAACCAGAGACCTATAGGTTTGTTACATATTCTTCTCGTCCCAGAATGGAAATGGGATGACATTTCTATGGATTTTGTATTTATCTTACCTGGGTCATTGAGGGGTAGTGATGATATATGGATAGTAATTGAATGAATAATGAAATCAGGACACTTAATTCTTATTTGGGAGACCTTATCAGTTGATGAGTTCAGAATACTGTAAGTCTTTGAGATCATATGACTAAACAGAGTTCCCCATATTATCATTGTATATTGAAAAGATTGTTTCACATCATAGTTTTGGAAGGGCTTATAGAAAGCTATTGGTACACATGTACTTCAATGAACACCTTTTTTCCTAATACTGATTGAAAACTATAAAGAATGATACTACTTATTGAGGACATGATTTGAGCATGTGTCCTTGATTTCAGTGGTTCTTGGGAGAATCATATCTCTCTCTTAGAGTTCTCCTATAATAACAATTTTCAGGTGACAATTTAGATGGATCATTTTATGGAATTATATGGTTGGTCATTTTATTCTCACATATGTTGGCTACAGTAAGGTGAAGAAGACCTACCAGGTCCTTATCTCATATAGGAGACTTCAGATAAGGTTTAGATAATTAGGAAGAGTATGTCTACTACTCAGTCTAGATATAAATCTTATGTTGATCTTCATCGATGACCTCTAGAGTTCAAGGTTAGGGATTACATTTTTATTTAGTTATTGAACAAGTTAGAGAATAGATGGATATGCAATCAAGGGAAGTTTTTTCCTCATTATGTAGGGCCATTTGAGATTCTAGAGAGGGTCAGTCCAGTAACCTATCAATTTATACTACCTCAGAGGTATCCTGAAATGCATAATGTCTTTAATGTTTCACAACATAGGAAATATCATGTCGAGCCCTCTCATACCTTTTATCCTAAGGAAGTTGAGTAAGATACTACTTATAACATTGAGGAGTATCTAGTACACATATTTGAATAGAGCATAAAGGCTCTATGAGGCTAGTCTATCCCTCTGGTATGGGTACTATGGAAGTACGACTATGTGCAGGATGAGGCTTGGAATCGGGAGGCTAACGTATGTGCCCAATGGTTAGAGTTTTTCTCCAAAAATGTTTCACCACCCATGGAAGGTGAACATGGCGATTAGTTCCTTTAAGGGGGAAGATGGTAATAACTCAGTTTTGAATAAGGTATGGATCCTTAAAATTTGGGTCTAATTGTTTATTTTGGACATAATATGGATGCCTAATGGGATAGAGAATTTTCCAATGGTGTCTGTGGCTTGTTCAGATCCCAAAACCCATCCTTTTGGGGGAATTGGGACTGTCTCACTATTTGAAGAAACTGTGTGGTTAATACACACAATTAGATCTAACTATGTGTATAGTCTGCATTTTCAGGCATAGCCATCTCAAATGGTTGGAAAATGATTTCTTAGACCATGAAACCTTACCATGTGGAATTACCCTTCCTCTAGGTAGTCATGCATGGTTGGAACATGGTTTGGAAAACCATGTGGCCAAACTATGCATCAACTAAATTTTGGGCAATTTTACAATTTCTCCCTTAATAATCTAATTAACCCTACCCTTCTTCCCTAATTCAATTTCCATGGGGATGAACTTCCATTTCTCCATTTCTACCATTTTGGATCTTTTTGAAGGAATAACATAGGGATGAAGTGATCTTATTCATATGGGATATGTTCAAGCTTTTTATCATCATGTTGGATGCACAACATCAAGTAGTCGAGTCTGTTTGATCCGTTCTTCATCTCACTTGCTCTTGATGTAGCTATCAAGGTTTAAGAATTTTTACTATTTTCATAGATCTACTTTTTTCTAGGAATAATTAGAGTCTAATACTGGATAAGGAGAGTCGTATGAGTACTTGGTGGGTGATTTATAACTCATCCCTTAATTTCATTGATTTTGGAATTGATGTGTGGGCCCCACTGATTTCATCGAACATCATTTATTAAATCTATATTACATGATTGTATTCATTTGAACCGCATGGTTATGATATTACCATTAATTTTATTGGTTATTGGTTGTTATTTTCACAACTACAAACACCTCATGTATGGTTATATTCCATAATTGAGTTTTTAATGTTTTTAAAACTTTTCCGGCATCATCCGGGTGTGATAGAGCCTGACCACACTAATGGTAAGACTCTTTATATTAATTTCCTAATGAATAATTTAATTTAAAATAGGTTGTGTCTTTTCAATTACACTTGACTAGACTAAGGTAATTGATTAAATATAAGTAATTGATTTTAAATGATATTATGGAAAACATATTTATGTATATGACTTGGACTTATTAAATACAAATGTATGTTTGTTTGAATGTTTGTAGCACACACTTCCATATTCATGGAAGGAATCAGAGTGAACCTTATTAATTGAAATTGACTTTCATGGTTTAAATTAAATGGTTTCATGCTACAAGGCATTGTAAAATTAATCAAAGTCTTATCTTGAATAAATTGAATTTGTTAATGGAATAGTTATCATTTTACAAAATTAATTGTAATAAATTAAATGTAAGGTTAACCTTATGCATATGGAGCTTGACATCTTTATAGGATGGCTTGACTCATTTTAGCTCTTGGATTTTTGAGGGAATGCCTTAGGTACTTGAGGATGTCATTCCGACTCAAGGATGTCAGTTTCCTTGGGTGAGACCTACACGGGAACTCGAATCTTGTCTACATCTGGATGTCTGGTATAACACCATAGCATCCCATAATTATTATTAAAAGATTCATTAGAGACACTCCTTGGATCCATCATTGACATGTAGGTTCCTTGGTTCCATCCCATCAGGCCCAATTATTTTTTAGCCTCGTTTTCCCTTAGAATTACTCCTTGGACTCGGCAGGAAACTTATGGTGGTAATTCATTGGATGATGATCCTTAAGATTACACTCTAACCCATTATATAGACTCTATTATTCTTGAGTTAGTGTCTTCTAATTTCTAGGTTTCCTTGGTGAATATCATGGAACCACTTAATATTAATTATCAATTATGGATTCCTTATTACATCTTGGAATCTTCACTATATATAATATCACGAGGTGATATAAGTGTTCGATATGCACCATGTGACCAATTAATATAAATTTGTAATTAATTAATTGATGAATTGGTTATATGTTTAGACACCAGCTGAGGGATGAAGTAGGTTCTTGGGTATTTATCTACATTATTCTACTTTACTTTATGTATGTATACTTGCACACTATTACACTTCCATTATACAGCCGGATATTATTGACACCATTGGTGGTTGGCCATTGAGATTTTCCTCACACCCTCTCTGGGTTTTGTTTGGTACCCGAGGAAGATTATATGTATGGAGGTGTTGATAAAGGGAAACATAATACTTCAGACACGCGATTTCTTAATGTGTTGGGATGAATATGGTAGTAGATGACCAAAATGTAGCTCACAATGCTTGGGATAATTTATGTATTTCATTTGATACATTGGGGTTTTAATGTATGGAACAAGTGAGATAGGTACAACATCGGTGATGCTCTCTCCATCTTAGTGACGACAGAGGTATTCATGCCAGTCTCTCCCTACCCAATGGGGGAGGGACCTATGATATCATTCAAGAGAGCCGAGACATATTTCCATCCATTTTATAACCCTAATTTTCTTCCCCCTTTTCTGAAATCCTCCTTATTCCCTAAAGTCCAAGATCTAGTTGATGGGTTCCCTAATTTTTAGTTGTCGAATTTAGAGTTCATAGAAACCTCATCTCTCCAAAACCTCACCTTGGTGGCTTAGTTTAAACAGGGGCAACCTTCAGTAGATTCATTCGACAGGTTCGTCTTTGGCTCATGGAACTTGTAGGAGAGGGGGACAGTGGGCTTGCTAGATGGCCACCACATTATGATTTGATTCTCTTTAGAGGAGGAAATCATACTTTCCTAGTTGATTTCTTCCCATAGCTACAATGAATATCACTTATTCTTATTCTGTTGGTCCTTTGACTTCTATATGAAGTGAGACTCTCCTACAACTGCGGTCTAGGTGAGTTTTCTGAATATACCTTTACCATTTCAAAATCCACCTAGCATTAGGAGGTTTAGTAATATCGTTGGTATATTCCTCTGTTTTGATAGTAGAACTGAATCAATATGTCATTCTTTCAAACCATGGGTTTTTGTGGAAATAGAATTTTCAAGGATCCCTTTCGAGTATATTTGGGTAACAGTTGGTGAGGAATATAGGTGAAAGCAACGAGTTATTTATGAGTCCTAGGTAGAATTCTGTTCTACCTGCAATCGACTGGGTCATTCTACTGATAACTATCACTGTAGAGATTATGTTTCTATTAGGAAGGTGGGTAGAGATAGTGGCATGTACTCAGAGGTCCGTGATGAGGATGGATCACCGAAGCAAATGGATAGGGGTTTGGAAGGTAGAGGGTTGGATGTGAACACCAACAGCTTGCAGAACTGGGTGGATGTACCTTAGTCATTGCTGCCTGTGGAGGAGAAGTGGTCTAACAGTAACCCAATGATCCCCAATGTGTCTTTGTTGGATATTCATGGTGTGACTTTGGGGAATATTGAAATGTAATCGGTGGTTAACCCAATGGTTTCTGAGGTATTTAACAGGTTGAAGTAGGATCAAGTCGGTCCTTCATTTGGTAAGGAGCTGATCCCTTTTGAGGGTGTAAGGGTGGGGGATGGTATGGCCCATAATTAGGTTGTTTGAGAGGAAATCCCTACGCATGGGGGTTTAACTACTATGGAACAGAGGGAAAGTGGAGAGGTGGACGTTGCATTTGATTCTTATGCGGAGGTGTGAGGTCGGGTAAGGATGATTCAGGAAAGGGAAGGCAGGAACTGGACAGTCAAGCTAGAGTTGGGTGGCCAGGGGGTGCTATTTCAAGGACCCTTAATCCAATTAAGCTAAGAAACAATTTTTAAGGTCTTTTAGAGGCTGGTTTGTGTTCTGAGATTAGTATTTTGATCAATGCAGATAGGTAACACACATTAGAACCCAATGAAACTGACCCTATTCTTTTGGTTAGTGAAGATGCAAGCCTGAGGAGTAATATGAATAATAGGAGGAGGAAAAGTAGGAATTATTTTCCTTGTTACAACCTCATTTGGATACTCGATCCGTAAAAAATAAAAATTCCATGAAAAATGAATTTGAGGCTGTAGGTAATAATACCCTAGAATTAATGTTAAAATCTGAAGAAGAAGTGGTTGACCAGGTTTTTATATTAATGCCCCTGAATAGAAGGAAAATAAGATGTTGGGGAGGTCTCTAAGGGTGTCAATCAATGAGGAACAATACTCTTGGGTTGATAAACAAAACCTAATTCTTGTGGGAGGATTTAATAAATGGAAGATCAGCCTTGATGAGTACATACAGACTTGGGATCAGCTGGCTTCTGATCTTGAAAATATGATGTCAAATATCCCAAGAATCTAGGAAATTTCTATCTCTTGGAAGTTGTTTAGGGGATTGGTTTTCGATAATCTAAAATTCTTTTTCAATTATTCTGCTTAAATGGGTGGAATATATTGAGCGACTGGGAAGAATTTTGGATCCGGTTGTGTTGGATTTTGGAGTAGCTCTTTTTTTTGAATTTTAAGTGTATCTTGGTGATGCTCAACCAACATTCTATATGGGTATGCTCCAGATGGGGATTATAGCTTTAAAACTTCACTAGTGCATGCTATTTGAAATTGTTTGATTGATAGGGTATGGCTATGCCATCAGTTCTGGTCCTGTTCATTCTTGCATGGGACATCTAGCTGAGTGGTCATGAAATTGTGAAGGTTTTTCATCTCATTGTATTGTCTAGGGAGGGTCTGTCCCTATAGTTTGGTTCTGGGTTTTAGGGTTTCAATCATTTGTAATATGGATATGGGGTTTCTCATTTTTCCTTAAAAGTGTTTTGATAATAATAAAAAATAATTTTTAGTCAGTAATTTATTCCTGCTACCTTGAATCAATGCTTTCCATCTTTCTAGTGACATGACATTTATAATCATTAGGTATTGTATGTTATTCCAGTTATTTCAGTTAGTTCTACCCTTTTCTCTTTCTTCTATTCATTATGTTTACATATTTCTTCCACTATTTACCTATGTATATAATTATCTATTAAGCTAAACTCTGTTAATGAGGTAATATTCTCCCCACGAACAAACTTAAGGCCCTCACTGCTAGTCAGCAGGCTATGACATTTGGGAAATGCGCTTGAGGCCATGTATCCCACTGGGACCGGAGCACCTATTAAGTGGAATTCATTTTTGATATGTTACAAGCAGATACAACTCCAAAAATAGTTGGTCGAGTATATATCAGCCATCATTTTAGTGCTCAGTGAATGTTCACTTACTACACACCACTCTTGACACACCTAGGGTATATTTTTTGGTAAATTAATATTTTTTGAACCATCATAAAATATTTTAATATATTATAACTATGAATGACCTATTTTAAGCATAAAGAGTCATATATTGACAAGAAGGTTTCATGATTTATACATCCTATAATTTATTCTTCATGATTGAGTGGTTCCCCATTATGATTATTATTTCTTACATTACAATATTCAGTTTTATTTATGGATGAAACCGAAAATAACCATGTTAATGATGAATGCAATGAAAAATATAATTTTTACAAAAACCCATGATTTTATCATATGTATCTTTTAAAATTTAACTTTTTTGATAACATAAGTTACATAGAACATCGAGCTTAAATAAATGATTTAATATTAATAATTAATTTTGATAACTACCACCTAGCCATTAGAATGGAGCGATTAAATGAGATTAACTAAATTATAAAAATATAGTTCACACATATTTATAAATTCAATTCATTTTTGAAATATTAATTAAAAAAGAAAATAAAAACCAAATGAACATAAAGGATAGATTTTTAATACAAAAAACTATTTCTATGCCCACTACTGCATTTTTTATTAATAAATTATATTAATCACTATCAATGAAAGATATTAATGAAATTTAAATCTTATTGATTCAATAAATTTTTTAAAATGGATCTAATAATTTTTATATGATTAATATAAGAATAAATACAATTTTATGTATAAAAAGTTATATTTTTTTCTTAAAATAAATTTTACTAGATTTTAGTGACGTACATGTTTTAAAATTACATTTTGACACTTATATAATTTTTATTTGAAAAAATAAACTTCAATTTAGAAAAATTAATTTTAAAATTATATTAGTGTGAATTTTTTGTTTTTTACTGTGAAATTTTAGTTTTTTTATGAATAGTAAAAAATACATTTTTTACGAAATATGCTATATTTTGTGATATCATCAAAACATAACTATAACATATAAATTTATCAAAATTTTGTAATGAATAATTTATGATATTATAATATAAATATCAAAAAAAATATTTTCAAACATGTAAATAATAATTTCATTCATGTTAAGTATGAAAATCATTTTCAGTATCAACGTAGTGCCTTTGTAGCATTGGAAAAGTAAAATTTGGCTCTTTATAGATAATAATTTAATGTTAAAAAGTATTTTAGTAAATTTTTTATTATTTATTTTGTATAAATAATTCATTTTCCTTATAGTTTCTAATTTTAGAGTTATATTACATGAATCATATCCAGATGCTTCTACAATGCTTGCGCAAGGTAAGAAAAGTAAAATTAACAAATTAAATAATTTATCCTGATATAGATATGAGTAAATATACATAAAGAAAGAATATAAAATATTATTTTGAGTCTGAATAATTTTTTTAGTGTCTTAATTTATTTTTTAAATTGTCTGTATGAAATATTTATCTTTAATTCTTATGCAACACTAACACAGCTCTTGTGCAAAAAGATGAAAAATCAATAAAATGATTTCAATTAACATTATAAAAACCCTTAAATGACCTAATTTTTTATAAATATTAATTTATATATATTATTAAACCATAAATATCCTTGGTTCGAATATAGTACCTTTTGGAGTCTACTTGTCTAACTTTAATTCTCTAATTTTTTTTATTTAAAATGAAGTAAAATTGTTCACACTATGGTTTTAAATTAGTATAACTTTTAAATATCTAAATTTCTAGAAGATATATTAATTTATAAATAGTATATGTAAATATAAAAGGTTTATATTCTTCATGGATATTTATTTGTATGTTTTAGGGAACATTTATATACCATGAATGATTTCATAATGACAATGTAGTAATTATTAAATTAGTTGAAAAATAAAATAAATTATATATAAAAATATGAAAATAAATATAATTTGAGATAATTAAGCTAATCCATAAAATCTACAGCTAAATATGTCATGCCTAGAATATTATAAAATATTTTTATATTTTTAATTTTTTTGATATTTTTAAATTCATAGTAAATAATAGTTTTAAATATGACCATAATGATTTTTCATGAATATAAAATATAATTAAATTAGTTCAAAATCCTAAAATCTTACAAATAATACCAAAGGGGGTATTATATAGTCTAAAATATCATCCAATATTATTTCTTGTAAATTTTCAATTATTTGGAACTAAAATTGTGTTATTATATTTAAATATTTTTTGAAATTCTTAACATGTACCTCACATTGATTATAAAAGGGAACCTACTCTCTCACTTCTGAACAACACCACGATCCTTATAGATAAAAAAACCTACCCTTTTCTCCTCCAAATAATATTATAAATTTTATGGAGGTCTTGTGTTTTCAAAAAGACCAACTCTCTAAACTTTATAAAGAGATCTAATGGATGTCTGCTGAAGAAGAGGTAAACATTTTTACGGACTCATTCAAATACATTTCTTCTTCTACATCCTCTTCATGTGTTATTTCCCTTAAAAAATAAAACTAAAGTATCATATATATATTGAAATGTTATTTTGCTTATGGAACAACAATATTATACTTTTTATTAGTCATATGAAAAATGAAAGTGTACCATGTGCATACATATGGATTTCTGTCTCTATATATCAGTGTAATTCATTTTTCATCACCAATTTAATAATATTATTATAATAATGAAAAAATGGAAATATATCATAATTATAAAATTATATTGATTTTTGAAAATTAATATAACATAAAAATTCTTACCCTTTCATTAATATAGAAGTGATATCATCATTCATGCATATGTACGACTTACAGCCTCCACAAAGTGATGGCCTTCAATTTCAATGTTCAACATTAAAAAATGGTTATAAAAATATATATAATGATTAAGAAAGATAATTATTACCTTAATTGTATTATGGAGATGTTTTATTTATACCCTATGAATGATATCCATGGCTTTTAAGACATGGAAAGCAAGAGAAACAATCAAATTAACACCCAAAATACTCAATTGAATAAAATATTCATAATAAATGAGTGATAAATAGTTATAATGTTATCCTGTATGAGATCATAAATATTAATAAGATTCTATTATTTATTAATAATATGTTTGAAATCTCTCTCAAGGAGATTTAGACATGTTTCAATGAATTCAAAACATAGCTAAGGGAATTCTTTTACCAATATCCATTCTTTGGGTTAAACTTCTACTATATTTATTTTTTCATGCTATGATTATGTGTGAAATGATTTTTTATTATCATATGTTTTATTTTCATGTTTTTATGTGGATTTTCACCTGATACAAATAATCGATTCCTTTGGTTAACTCTCACACTTTCATTTAAAAATACTCTTTTGAATGTCTCTTTTTCTAAATTTAAAAGTTATGTTTTTTTATAATTATACAACATGAACAGATTTTCCCAGATTCATGATATCATATTGTCTTGAGGAATCCTATACACTTTTATAGGGATATTTTGAAAGAATTTTTTTTCTATTATAATTTTTCATCTTTTTAAATAAATGATTTCAAGGTAAAAGTGGTATTTCTCTCAGTAAATATTTAATGGGTTTTTAGAATATTTTCATCCATTTCAACACTCTTTTTGGATCTTATTCTTAAATGATGTTAATATCTTATGATACCATCTACCATACATTATTGAATTATTTTTGATCATTTTGACTATGGATGTTCTATTTTGATACCATTAATCATATTACATTGGATGTTTTATGGTTTGGGGAAAGTTATTAACATTTCATATGCAAGATTCAATATGAATTTATATGTTTCCTATGGTTCAAAAATTTCATATGAGGAATGAATTGGATTTTTAAGTGACATTTGGGATCTTCTATAGCCTCTAAATGTTTTAGTAGGTCTGATGAAACAAACTATTTTGGGTATTGGATGATGTATTACTTGATTTTGTATGTGGTCTTAGCCGAATCATTAACGGTACATTTATGATGCCCTACACCATGAATTCCCTCATTTTGCGATTAGTTATTGATAATACATGTGATTATTTTCTTAGTATAATATCCATTAACAAGTTTCATTTACATGTGTTTATTTATATGCAATCATTTGATTATCATTTTTCCTTCCATATTATTCTCAACATTCTATTTTAATGGAATTTGTTTTTAGTTATTCACCTTGTCTTATTTTTAGGTTTATGATAGATTATATTTTATGATTACCATTAATAAGAATATAATATCACCCTTTCTTATTATTTATTTTTCCCCAGGATTACAAGATGCATATTATGAATGATATGGATGGATAAGATAGGAGAATAATGGTGTTTTCATAGGAATTACTATGTTTTATTTTATAGTTACAATTGTAATGTAAGATCCATGTATGTATCTAGTTTTCCAAAACTAATAAACTATTCAGTTATTTGTTCTATGATCACTTATAACCAGTAAAATTAAAATAATGTAACCACCAAATCTAGGATACTAGGGTTGGTGTATTTATAGTTGGTATCATGGAATGTTTAGTAGAAACTTTGGGAACTATATTTAAAAAAACATATTTTATGGGACATAAACTAATGATAGACATTGAGGATATGTATTGAGAAAAAAACTAATGTTTTGGGATTATATATTATGATATAATATAATCTAATGTATGTACTTAATTATAAATGGAACCTAATAGACAGAATGTAAACTACATCAATGCGGATAATCTAAAAGGTAAGAATGATCAGTCCTTGGATGGGTTTAAGATAATCTTTCAAAATCAAATAGTGTCCTAACATTATTGTCATATGAGGAAATAATATCATATGATAACAAGATATATAAATAATTTTCTATGTATCATGTATATAGAAGGAAGAGCGAGAAGAAGAGGGCTGTAAAGAAAAATATGTATAAAGAAAAGAAAGGAAAGATGAATTTTCCCACATGTGATGATTCTGGAACTAAACACCTTAGTATATGCTAAAAAATAATGGGAGTTTTATAAAATTGTGGAAATAAGGCTACCATGCTTGTGAATTCATTGTTTAGAAAAAATTTTCCATTGTATAATGCTTCAAATATAAGTATATAGGGAAATAAACAAATAAATGTCTTAATATTCAATAGAATATACCTTAAAAGAACCAATTAGGTCATGGAAAGTCTTATGATATTACTATATAGGGAGATAAATGTTTAATTTTTGTTTGTTTGGATTCAAGAATTATATTTTAAATAATTTTTTTTTCAGGGATATTCTAGTAATTATAAGATATATAAGGACTTTACTACAATAATTATTCTTAATGGATTTGAGATCATATATTGAATGGTACTAATATCTAGGAAACAATACTCAGTGGAATTTTTATCTTTTTTAAAGTGTATTATTTTCCTAATATTGCGGTAATGATGTTTGGATTAAGAGATGATCGAAATGGATAATGTAAAATTGACAATACTAACTACCATGGAGATGATTAAATATTTGTTAACATATGGATTATGCTGCCATTGATGGAGTTGAATTGTATTTGGATTTAAGTAAAATACCCAATAATCTATATATTACGTGAAGAATAAGGAAGCATTTATTTTTTCAATTATGCTTTATGTTAATTCAGGTTATTAAAATTTTTCAATAGAATACATAATTAAGGTATTAACATTTTTGGTATGTGACAAATAAAATTAAATTTATGTTTCCCAATAGATTAATGATTAGTTCCATATGAAGATTTAGTAAAATAAATTCTAAAGTATTGTATCTTTATCTTTTAGATGGGTAATAAGGTTTACCATTCAACAAAGGTTTCAAGTTTAACTTTTTATGAGGTTTAAATATTAATGTGTTTATGAATATTAGATAACTTATGCCAAACATATTGGTTTTGGAAAATATTTGATATTGAAGGAATGAATTTTCAATGTTTTGGAATATTAAGATCAATTAAAAGTTAATTTTTTTTCATTAAGAATTATAAAAATCATTTTTTGATATTAATTTATTGTATATAATGGATGAAATTACTATGTAATTTTTCAATAATTTACCAGAGACTCCAATAAAGAATGATGCAATATAAGAATGTAAAATGAAGCGTATGAGATAACCACTAAGGTTAAATAATTACTTTAATGTTTAATATATTAAGTTTATTTTTGTATTGTTGTATGTATTATTATAATATAGTTTTAGAAAAAGGAAAACCCACAGGTTAAGTGACAACCCATCAACTCAGACAAAGCCGTGAGACGTGAACCCAAAATCAAAGGGTGACATGGGTGTATAGACCACCACTAGCCTATTTGATGTCCTAGTGAGTATAAAATAATTTTATTTTTCTAAAAATATGAAATATAAAGTATATGTTCATTTTGGGAAACCTCTATGATTAAGATAAATATAAAATTTCTTTTGTTTTATTATCTTTTAGAGAAAAATATAACTTTATAGTGGAATTTTTTTAAAGGATGAAACTCTATTTGTATTGTATGTATATTTCATTATGTTCTTCATTTTTGAAGTAAAAGTATTCTTCAAATATTTTTAATGGGTTTCATAGTAAAAACATTATTTTTTTATAATTTCATAGGGAGAAACCTGTGTCCTAAGTAACATGTCCAAGATTTGTGGTTTTGTGATGGTGGAATTTTTAATGACCATGTTATCTATCAATCTCCATCAGAAATTTATAGTTATATTTCACTTCCATGTATTTTTTTTCAGTTCCCAATAATGTTATCCTTTAAATAAATATAGGTTTTGTTACATTCTAATTTTCCTTTCCCTTATTTTAAGAGGAATGTTTATAAACCCTTTTTATGATGTGTGATTTACACAAGGGTTTTTAAAAATGAAAACTCCATGATTTCCAATGAAAAGATTAAGTTGAGAGTACACAATTTATAAACGTAGGATAGAATTTAACACCCCATAATTATATGGTATGTATCTTTTTAAATTTAACTTCCTAGATATCTTATGTTATACAAAACACTTAGCTTAAACAAATTATTATATATTATTATTTTATTTGATAGTTATCACCTAGACTTTATAGTAGAGAAAATGAATCATAATAACTAAATTATGAAAAAAATATTACAAATATTAATAAAATTAATTTATTAGATACCAATTAATTATAAATAAAAATAAAAACCAATTGAACATAAAGGATCTATTTTTTTATATAAAACTTTTTTATTCCCACAACTTTATTCTTTCTTAATAATTTAAATCAATCACTATTAGTGAAAAATATTAATAAAAATTATGTGTAATATATCAATTAAATGTTTTTAAAATTGATCCAATATATTGATAGTCTTAAGATAAAAATACATCCAATTTCAATCATACAAACTATATTTTTTTCAAAAAGGAAATTATACCGAATTTTAATGGAAATTGTTTTTAAAACAAAATTTCAATACATTTATAATTTTTATTTGACAAGATAAAATTAATTTCTAAAATTTGTATTTAAAAATTATGTTAGGGTATTTTTTTTTGTATTTTTCTAAGATGATTCATTTTCATGAATAATAGCAAAAAATAATGTTTTTTATGAAATACAATATCTTTTGTGATATCGTCAAAAAATTAATATGATATAAGAACTTATTAAATGTTTGTAATGAATCATTTCTGATATTATATTATTAATAAAAATAAAAAATCATTAAGAAAAAACAAATTATAATTTATTTAATGATAATTGTGAATATTATTTTTAATGTCGATGTAGTGCCTACGAAGAAAAAGAAAAGTTAAAATTGGATACTTATAGATAATAATTGAGTGATAAAAAGTCTTTAAATGACGTTTTTATTAATTAATATGTATAAATTATGATTATGAAATATTATTTCTAATTTTATAGTTATATAACATGAATCTTATCCAAATTCTTGTGCAATGCATGCATAAGGTATGAAAAGTGAAATTAAAAAAATTAAATCAGATTTCTTGACATGGATATGAGTAAATATACATAATGAATGAATATAGAATATTATATAGATCCTAATTAATTTATTTTTAATAGAGTAATTTATTTTTAATTTTTATGTATGAAATACTTACATTTAATTCTTATACAACACTAACACAATGCTTGTGCAAGAAGAAGAAAAACCAATAAAATAATTTTTATTAATATTATAATGACCATTAAATTACCCCAAAAAATTATATATCTTCTAGTATGATTAATTAATAACCACAATCATATATTTTATAATGTAGGACCTTTTGTAATCCACTTGATGGAAATTATGCCTCTTATAATATTTTAATTAAAAGGAAGTCAAACTGTTCACACTATGGTTTTAAATCAGTGTAACTTTTTAATATATAGTTTCCTAGAATATATATTAGAATATACATAGCATCTTGAAACAGAAAAGATTTATCTTATTTTGGGAAATTTATTTTTAATTTTTTGGATTTTTTTAAATTATTCACAATGATGATGTACCAATTTTTAAATTAATGAAAAAATGAAATAAATTATATTAAAAATATTAAATTAAATATAATATGAGATAATTAAGATGATAAATGATTTATCTAGTCAAATATGTCATGTATAGGATATTATAAAATATTAGTTTCAAATTTTAAACTTTTTTTGGATGATTTTTATTTCATAGTAATGAATAATATTGAATTTCACAATAATTAGTTTTCATGAATATAATGTGTTATTATATTATAAAAAATCATAAAAATATAAAATAAGAAAAAAAGGTGATAAAATATGGTCTAAAATGGATTCCAATATTCTTTTTTGGACATTTTTATGTCCTTGGGCCTGACCTAGCTTTATTGTATTTTAATATTTTACAAAATTCTAAAAATGCCCCTCACCTCAAATATAAAAGGGAACTTACTCCCTCAGTTATTCACAACACCTAGAACCTTATCGATAAAAAACAATTCCCATTTTTTCACCCAAAATCCTTATATATTTTTTAGAGGTATTGTTTTTCCAAAATAACCAACTCTATATCCCTTAAGAAATGATCTAAACGAAGTCTTCTGAAGAAGAGGTAGTCATTTTTACCAACTCATTCAAATTAATTTATTCTTCTAATTATAATTCATGTATTTTGTACCCTTTTAAAATAATAACTCTAGTATAATATATAAACTATTATGTTATTATTATTATTATTAAACAACCATATTATATCATTTATCCATCCCACGAAAAATGAAAGCATCGCACGTGCATACTTATGACTTATTGTATTCACATACGAGAATAATTAATTTTTCATCACCAGTTTAAAAAAATGGTTATAATAATGAAAACAATAGATATATATTAATAGTATGATATAATATCGATTCTATAAAATTAATATAACACCCACTTCCTTACAATATCTATAATATAAAAATGATATCATCACTTGTGCATACTTATTTCTTTTTGTCTCCATGAAGCATTGTAATTCATTTTCTACATTCAAAATTCATGAATGGTTATAAAAACATATTAAATTATTAAATATGATATTTATTAATTTAATTTAATTTTATAGATGTTTGATCTATACATTATGCATGATAATTGGGAATTTTAAGTTAAAATAAGCATGATAGACAATGTAATTAATAACCAAAATTGTGAAATGAATAAAATATTCCTAGTAAATGAGTGGTAAATTATTATAAGGTAATCATATATGAAGTAAAAAATTATGATTTTGATATAAGTAAATAATATGTTTAAAACCATTATACTGTAGGTTTGGGAATATTTGAAGGAAGTCGAATGTGAGGTAAGGCAATTCTTAACCCAATTTCTAATCACTGGGTTAAACTTCTACTTCCTTGATTTTATATTTTGATTATTATGTGTGAAATATATATTGATTATATTATGTTTTATTACCAATTTTTTATCTAGATTTATATATTATACACATAATAACTTCATTTGGTTAATTCTCACACATTCTTTAAAAAATTATCTTTTAAATGTTGTTTATAAATATAAAAGGAATTATTGTTTACACTTATATGGAATGATAATATTTTACTGGTTTCATGACACCATAATTTTCTGAGGAATACTTTACTAGTTTATAGGTTTATATTCAAAGATGTTTTTTAATTCTTTAATTTATGGCTTTTTATATAAATTATTTCAAGGTAAATGTGGTATTTATATCAATAAATTTTTAATAGTTTTAATAGAATATTTTCATATCTATCAACACACTTTTTTTGGATCATATTTTTAATTGAGGTTGATAACTTATGATACCATATACCATATTTCATTGAATTATTTATGATCAATTACACTCTAGATGTTCTATTTTGATACCATTCATCCTATTACAATATATTATTTCTAATTATGTTTATTGTTTGGGGAATGTTATTAACATTTCATTTGATATTATAAATATTAATGTATATATTTAATATGTTTCTACACTTTCATATGAGTAATGAATTGGACTTTGTAAATGATGTGCAATTCCTTCTATATCACCATGATTCCTTGGTAGGTCACACGACATGAACAAGTTTGGTATTTGTTGAATTATTAACCAATTATGCATGGTGTCTTGGACACTGCCTTGATGGTATGTTTATAATGTTCCACATTATTCATTCCCTAATTGTGAAATTTTTTTACTGGAAATCTATGTGATTATTTGATTATTATAATATCCATGTTTAATTTTTATTCCTTTAGGATTATTCATATGGAATCATTTGATTATCATTTATTCCATCCTTATTATGATCAAGATTTTGTTTTAATGGAATATGTTTTTAGTTATTCACCTTGACTTATAATTTATATTTATGATAGATTCCTATGTATTCTTACCTATAATGAGAATTAGAGGCCACCCCATTCCTATGATTTATTTTTCCCTAGGATTCCAATATTCATATTATGATTAACATGTAGTGATAAGCTAGAAGAATAATGGTATTTTCAAATGAATTACCATGTAGTATTTTATATTTTCAATTTTAATGTAAGGTCAATGTATGTATATATTTTTCCAAAACTACTAAACTATTAAGTCATTTGGGATGAAATCACCTGTACCTAGTACCAATTTAATAAAATAACCACAAAATCTAGGATACTAGGGTTGGAGTATTTACAATATTTGTACTCCTAAGAAAACAATTTTTATTTGAGTGGGAATAAATAATATCATTGCAATGATCAAAAAACTTTCTCAAGCTATGTATCATGTTGATCATCCAAATGAGAATGGGAGGTAACAATGTTCTTTAGTGTATATTCTCAAGAAATTCCCATATTATATTAGTGGTTTTTTGGTAAACTAGTTTCTATGTTATAGATCAGTACTACTGAAATGAAATTTTCTATTCAACAGAGTTTTGATAATGAAAATATCATTTTGGTTGTCTATAATTAGTATGTAAAATAATATCAATGGTGTTATCTTATCAAGAATATTAAGTTACATGATGAAATTAACTCCATGGAGTGGGATGTGTTTAAATTATTATTGTTCAACAAGTACATTCCTCATTTTCCACATACAATAATAGAGAAGGTATTCCAGGTGCTAAAATAGAAGGATGATGAATATTTTTGTAATTGTGAGGTAAATTTTATAATACATGTGAGGTACGCATCTATTATTATCATCCAACATAAAATTAAGGTTGATTGATTATTCATTTTCATAAAACCAATTCTATGAATGGTTTTATCTATTAGGTTTATTGGTAGCTAAGATGAAATAATTTGTTTTGTTATCAAGGTGGAAATGGATATTTTAGTTATCCATAAATATCATGTATTTGATAATAGATGAATGTTGGAATTTATGGGAAACAAAAAAAAATGTGGAGAAAATAAGATAAACATTCTTTTATGCTCAATGTGTGGAAGTAAACATGAAGAAATTATCTTAAGGGGACTATTATTTTTTTATGGAATGAAATTTCATCAATATGATGATTGTAGAAGAGATGGGAAAAAGTGAACTAATGATGTGAATAGAGATAAATATCCATATCCTATCATAAAAAAATGTTTCATGTGATAGGATTTTTGGAAATTATATGAATCAATTCTCTGATACAATGGGTAATGATGATAATAATCCACAATAAACTCTGAAGAAAAATGATAATGATAAATCATACATAGTCACAACATTTGATATGAATCATGATAATTAGAGTACACTTATCCTCAACTCCTCAGTTGGGATTTTCATGTTTAATTTTTCTATGAATGATCCCAATGGAAATTTTATTGTTCATTATTTAGAGAAATTTTATGTACATCAGAGCAACGATTATCTCCTTATATATGAATTTGGGAATACTAAAATCACATTTGATATTATATTGGTCCAAGGATAAATGCAAGATTCCAAAATAATTTCTTTTATCTATGATAAGAGATTATTTAAGGAAATAATGGAGAATTATATTTTTGATTCATATATGTATCCATGTAAAACATGTAGTATTGAAATAACAATGTAGATGCTCAATTTACAAGAGGGGGGGGGGGTGAATTGTATACTTTAAAAATTCCTTTGGAACCTTTAAAATTTATGTTTAACAAGGTTAAATAAACATTCACAATACCTCTTAAAGAAACCTTTTCTATTTTTCTTAAAAGAAAGATTCTACCTTAAAGCATATAGAATCTATGATACAATTAGAGTAACATAATTACAAAGTATAAGAAATTTATACTTTATAACTTTAACAAAGTTTAGATACAACATCAGAATTAAAACAACTTGTAAAAGAAAACAAGTAACAATAGGATTCTTTTAACCCAAAGAGAAGGGTATCCAACAACCTTGGATAATGGTTCCTTGATTTATACTTTCATGAAAGTCTGTCTTACCCAAACCCAGGAAAGCCCTCAATCCGAAGATCAGTATCTGTCTTTCTATCCCCATAACTCCTCGATTTAGAAGGAAATCAGAACCTCTGTCTTCTAATCCCGGAAGCCCACGATTTAGAAGGAAATCAGAACCTCTGTCTTCCAAACTCAGAAGCCCACGATTAGCACAATCAGAGTCTGCACTAAGCAAGTCTGAAAAAGTTGTTCATGCCTGAACAAGTTGTTCACAACATCCGCATGAAGCACTGAGAGTTGTAAGAGCCTCTCTTTCTATAAATCACTTCACATCTATTTCACATGCATCAAGTTTATCCACTCTCTACAATGTATGTTGCTCATTCAAATGATCTTGTATTTATAGGCAAACCTTCCCAATGGTCGGCTCCTTTCCAACAGTCTTATTTTCCTTAAATTTCAGAGGGACCTGGACACATGGAAAACATAACACGGTTTGGTTGTAACAGATTGTACGACATCGTTTCAAGTAACAGAAATGATGTTAAGTTAAAGATAAATGTTAGGTATAAGAAATCTTGGAATCCGATATCATTGGAATGAAACATTAGGCAAATCTAACATTATCAAGAAAATATAATCTTATAAAATCAGGAAAATAGATTCTTGGAAATAACATTCTCAAGAAAATGGAATCATAAAATCGAAATCACAAATACAATGGATTCAGTATCATGAATATCAGCATCACATATACATCATAATCAGTACTGAAGATCGACATCATATATACACCAGATTCAGTATTGAAGATCGACATCATATATACACCGGAATCGGTATTTAATATCGATATCATATATACACCGGATTTGGTATTGAATATTGACATCATATATACACCAGATTCAGTATTGAAGATCGAAATCATATATACACCGGATTCGGTATTGACAATCAGAATCATATATACACCGGATTCGGTATTGACAATTGGAATCATATATACACCAGATTCAGTATTGACAATCAGAATCATATATACACCGGATTCGGAATCATAAAAACTGAATCACAAAATCAGAAAGACAGATCTTCTAAAAAATAACTGAATGGAAAATCGTAATGATAGATCTGTAAGTCTAACAGAATGGAAAACGTAGTGATATATCTGTAAGCATAATGGAATGATAATTCTGGATCTTAAGAAAAATACAGAACTTAAAAAAATATTCAGAACTTAATAAAAAGTTTTTGTGATTTTCAAAACATAAAATCCTAAGGAATGGAGAAGTCATAAGATATCCTTATTGAATCAATAATCTCCCCCTTTTTGGAAAGCACAAACAACTTTTCTAAGGAAGAATATATTGTCCTAGATAAACAAGTAAGAAAAACTTATCTCCCCCTTTGAATGAGATTATAAATGAATACGACTAACTCCCCCTTAGGTCATGTTTCCCAAGGATTGTATTCTTGATCTTTAAAGTCTAGGTTTTCTTAAGGGAATAACTCCCCCTTAGATAAACAAATATTCTTAAAAGAAAACTCCCCCTTACTTGGACATTTTCCTTTCTTTCCAAACTCCCCCTTAATAGATTCTCCCACTCAGAGATTAAATTATTCCTTTAAATAAATTCTCCCCCTTTGTGATTTTCAAAAAGAGGGAAAGGAATGGAGAAGTATAAGATGTACCTGAAAGGTTAAGAAAGAATACATCTGAAAAAAAGAAAGATATGCAAGAAATTTCTTATGAAAGTTTTAGAAATATGGTTTATATTACAACAAAATATCAGAATGTAAAGAAAATTCATCCATTCTTCTTCTGCTCAAACAACATATTCTTCATCAGGGCTTTGAGATTCTTGACTTCCTTATGATCTTCTTGAAACTTATTCAGAAAGATCTCATGATCCTGGTTTTTCTTTTCTAAATCCAAGATCCTTTCTTCTTGAGAAGCGAACTTTTTCTCTAATTCAGCTCTGAATTCCTTTTCACTGATAACAGATTGAGAAACAAAATTGGCTTGACTATCCTTCTCAGATATTGAAGCCTTAACCTTATTGAGCTCAGATTCGCGGGAATTAAAATCTCCCTTTGTTGAATCCATGAAATCACCAAACTACCTGAGCTCTTCATTGATTGTTTTGGTGTGGTTAAAGACTTTCTTGCAAGTCACCTTCTGAGATTTGTAATCAATCAAAAGATTAATGAAGTCTACTTCTTGCTTGAAAACCATGTCCATAAGCATATTGGCTGATTTCGTCTTTTGGTTCAGGGTTTCTTTCATCATTTTACTCTGAGAATCTATGTTTGCAAGAACCGGAATGGTACTGACCAACTTCCTCAGAGATATCTTAACAAAATCATTTTCAATAGATGAAGAGGACTTGGTTCCTAAAACATCTTTTCCTTTATCAACTCCTATGGGAGTTAAAGAATCTTGTCTCTCTATTCTCTTAGAGGACTTCTGAGGCGTTTCTTTATCAGATGAGGAAACCATGACACTCTTTCCTTTGAGAGAATTTCAAACAGGAGATTTTTCATCTGTAACTTGGATAACAATAAGATCTCCCTATTCATCTTCTTTCTCTTGAAACTATTCTTATTCTGCACCTTGATGTTCAAATTCTTCTTTTTCTTCTTCACCCACTTCAGTTTCTACTTGTTCTTCTTCTTCTACTTCAATTTTTTCCTCAACTTATACCTCTTCTTCAACTTCAACCTCTTCTTCAACTTGTACCTCTTCTGAAACAGATTTAGAAACTAAACTCGAAGGGGTTCCAACATAATCTTCCACTTCACTTAAAATTTCATCATCATCATATTGGATTATCTGATCTTCTATTTCTTGAATAGGTTATGATAAAGCTAAGACCTTATTTGCTTTTTGGATTTCCAGAGTGGCCACTGGTTTCTTATGAGGTTCCAGAACTTGTTGAGATTTCTTCTCCACAGCTTTTAGTAGAGACTGACATACTTTAGCTTCCACGGATTTATTCTTCAGGATCTTCTCCTTATTTTCTTTCTCAAGATTTTCAGCTTTGTTGATTTTTAGAGCCTTAGCCTCCACTAGATTCAAACCAAAAGAAGGATCTCCTTCTTTTCTGGTGGCTGCCATTTCTCTCCACTTTGCAACTATTGTATCTGAATAAGTTTTCAGTTTCTTTTCAGGAGGAGGTGCTGATACCGGAACATCAGGAACTGGTACTGGTAAGCTTGGTTCTTCAGGTTTTCCCTTCTTAGATACCGACTTTGAAGATTCCGGAACATCACCCTAGTTCTGGACAACCATTTCTTCAAAGTTTTTTGATTCTGGAATAAACTCTACTTTCATCATCCTTAGAGTGTCATCGTTGAGCAAAAGAAGCTTAAACGGATTTGAGACTGATCAACACGGAACATTTATTTCTTGAAGACACATAAATATTATCCTTGAGATAGTTACTGGGTACATAAGGATCTGAGATCTGATGGTTCCACTTTTTATTGCTTGGATGGTAAGAAAGATGTACTTCACCAAGTTAATCTTCTTTAGGTTGACAAGGAAATCTAAGAGAAATATATCACATATCTTCATGGAATCCTTATCTCCCTTCCTTGGAATAATAAATCCATGTATCCAGAGAGAAAATATTTTGTGATTTGTTGAGAGATTCGTGATCTTCAGATTCTTAACAAATTTGAGACCAAGAAAATCCAGAGCCTTGGATTTTTCAAAAGAACCTTCTTTCTCTGGAAGTTTTTGAGAGCATAGAAGAGCTTCTACTTCATATGGAACGTTGAGAACATTTTCTGCCTTCTTATAAGGAACTATATATGACTTATCATAACACTTTAAATTAAACAGATCCTTACCATCCTTTGGAAGAAATAAACAGATTCATAGAATTGAATAAGGAGATCAGGATAAACTGGATCCTACGATTTCTCCTTAGCTACACAGATGCTTTCCCATCCATTACATCTTATCACCTTAGAGATAAGGGAGTCATATTTTTCAAAGAACTTAGGAAATACCAACCTTTCTATAAAGATTGACCAATCCTTTATCTCCTTTCTAGCCGACATCTGATCTGCTGAGGATTCCGGAGTCATTCGTAGAAGGAGAACTTCAGAACGAAAGCTTTATTGGAAACAGAACTTTAGAACTGAGATTAGTAGAATGGTGCGATACTTGAGAATGAGATACCCCTTATATAGACATAGTGACGACTTTTCAACTTCCATAAGATAATCAAATAGATGAAGATAATCTGATCTGATCTGATGGTTGAGAATGGATATATAAATTCTGATCTTTTGAAGTAAGATAAACAAGAATTTATGAAATTTTGAAATACCAACAACTAAAAACTCAGGAGATAAAAATAAAGGGTAAAAGAGAGTACCTTTTGGAAAGATCTGAATAATTTATCTATATTAAGATTTTTCTTGGAAATTTTCAAATCCGACATTTTCAAATCTAAACTTTTAAAATTTGAACTTTTCAAATATGAACTTTTCAAATATGAACTTTTCAAATCCAAACTTTTAAAATCCAAACTTTTCAAATATGAAATTTTCAAATCCGAACTTTTCAAATCCGAACTTTTCAAATCCGAACTTTTCAAATCTGAACTTTTCAAATCCGAACTTTTCAAATGAAAAGAAAAACAGTTTAAAGGAAAAATAAACAAACATATATACTACCCCTGAAATAAGGAGTAACTTAATGTTAGGAGATGTTTTAAACAAGAAGTAGATATAAATGATTACCTTACATAAATCATTCATAGCTTCTATTTAATGTATTCAAATCTATCAGAAGGTAGAGGCTTTGTGAAAATATCAGCAAGTTGCTCTTGCATTCCAATGAATTGAAGAATAATATATCCTTTATGTGTGTGATCCCTAAGAAAATGATGTCTAATATCTATGTGCTTTGCATGAGAGTGATGTGCATGGTTTTTAATTAGGGAAATGGCTCGATGCCAAGCCCAAGATTGATCTTCAAATGCACTAAGGCAAGGTATATCTTGACTTCTAAGGTCTTCTAGGTTTAAGGTGTACACATTCTCATGCCGAAGGGTAGAGAGAATAAACTCATCCTTGGAATTGTGAACTAAACATCTATCCTTTCTAAAATTCACAAGGTATCCTTCATCACATAATTTTATTATGCTAATGAGGTTGTTCCTAAGGCCTTTTATGAAAAGAACATTTGAAATAATAGCTTTTCCAAGAAGAATAATGTTACCTATACCAAAAATTTCTCCTTGAGAGTTATCACCAAAATTTACCTTTCCACCTTTAGTCTTTAAAATCTTTTTGAAATTTTCTTTGTTACCAGTCTTGTGCCGGGAACATCCACTATCCATGTACCATATGTTGTTGGTACTTCCTTCATTTTCCCACAAAAGAAAGATTTAGGTCTTCGGAATCCAAACTTGCTTGGATCCGGAACTATTAGATAACAACAACTTGGGTAACCATATTTGTTTGAAAAAATAAGCTTTATGAAACCCAAGGGATTGAACTTTATTTAAAGAACAGTTTTTCTTCCAATTCCCACCACTTTGAAATTTAGTACAAAAAGGTGATATAGATGGATGAAAATAATTATTTCTAAAAATAGTTTTTTCATGAGAATAACCTAAACCCTGATTATTACCATGAGGTCGGATATGAGAATACATATTGTCAAAATTTTCCTTACCAGAAGTGAATTTTGCAAGAAGTTTCTTCAAAGAAAATATTTTAGATTTTAGTCTCAGGAATAAATTCTTATCCTCGGGAATAATAGATTTAGAGTTAAGTTTATCCTCTAAAAAATCTTTTTCTAAAAATAGATTTTTAAGATCCTCAGAAAGTTTATTCTTCCTAGAATTAACTTCCTCAAGTTTTTTAGAAAGGTTTTCTAAAACAATATTTTTCTCATCAAGATCTTTGGAAAGATCTAAAATTTCTTTTGTTAAAATAGATTCTCTAGAATTTTCTTTATCAAGTTTCTTAGAAACTTTACAATTTCTTTTCTCAAGAAACTTAGAAAATATAGAAACCTCCTCATAAGAAGGAAAATCATTATCATTATCTGATGAAGAAGATTATTCATCTATAAAAAAACCTCTATTTGGAAAATTTTTACTTAAATATATATTGGTTAAGGATTCAGCAGTTCATACCTTATCTATAAGATAATTATTTTGAAATGGAGCTCTGGCTATTAGACCAATATTCTTTTTCCCAGAAGATTCATATTCTGAAAAATCATCAGAAGAATATCCACCACTGGTACTCTAAGTGTCATTGGCTTTCAAGACTCTCTTATGATTTGATCTATAGAATTTCTTATTGTTTCATTTAGAATTCCTTTCTTTCTTGTCTCTTTTCTTGAGTAATGGAAAATCGGGTCTGATATGACCAGTTCTTCTAGATTCATAGAAAATTACTTCTCCATATTTCTTATCTTTTCCATCTTTCTTATTGTAGCTATATTGAAAGTTCTTTTGTCCAACAATCTTTTTCATCCTCCGAGAAAGATTTGCTAACTCATTTTCTGAAGCTTCACTTTCACTGGATTCAGATTGAATACTGACCTTCTTAGATATTGATCTTTTAATTCTCCCAGGAGTCTTGGCTTTCATATGATTTGAAGTAGATGTAAAAGAAACTCCTCCATTTCCATTCTTCTTCTTAATATTATCACCATCTCTCTTCATTCTGGTTTCATGTTGAAGAAGAGTTCCAAATAGTTTATCAAGAGAGATCTGAGTAACTTTCCTATTCTCATCTATAGCAGTTCTCTTGGATTCCCATTCATTAGGCATGATGTCAATAATCTTGTCTACAAGATCTTCCTCATCTAAACCTTTCTCACCCATGGATTGTAGGCTGTTGACAATAGTCATAAATCTTTGTTGTACCTTATATATTGATTCTCCATAAGGAAAGTAGAAACCATGATACTCAGCTCTGAGCATTTTTATTCTAGTTTCAATAACTTTGGAAGTTCCAAAGTGAGTTACTTCATGCTTCTTCCAAATACTATTTGCAGCTTCACATGATGAAATCTGGCTATATATATTTCTAGTCCTCGAAAATAGAAAAGTATTTCGTACATTAAAGTTCAGTTGATATTCCACCTTTTTTAGATTAGTAAAGGTTCTAAGTTCCTTATCAGGAATCTTATAATATCCAGTTAGCATAATGTAGTTGTCAACACCTGTATTGATCACAAAGGTCTTCATTCTGTCTCTCCAGTACTCATAGTAATTCCCATCAAAGAATCGTGGTCTAGTAGGATTGAGATTATCTAAAGATCCAACATGAATTCCAGCCACACTAAAAAGATATTTCTTCCCACAAAACTTATTATTAGTAAAAGTTTAAGAACAAATATGAAGAAATTAAGAAAAGAAAAACTTGATAAAGAAAAATTATATGTGGATATAAGTATTTCAGAAACCTTCCTCTGATACCAATTGTAGGATTGAAATAACAATGTAGATGTTCAATTTACACCAGATTCAGTATTGACAATCAGCATCATATATACACCGGATTCGGAATCATAAAAACTAAATCAAAAAATCATAAAGATAGATATTGTAAAAAATAACTGAATGGAAAATCGTAATGATAGATCTGTAAGTCTAACAGAATAGAAAAATGTAGTGATATATCTGTAAGAATAACGAAATGACAATTCTGAATCTTAAGAAAAATACATAACTTAAAAAAATATTCAGAAGTTAAGAAAAAGTGTTTGTGATTTTCAAAACATAAAACCCTAAGGAACGGAGAAGTCATAAGATATCCTTATTGACTCAACAAAACTGACTTATGAATTATTGATACCATCATGTGTTTTTGATTTTATGATTGATCATAATTTAAAAGTATCAAATTACCCTTTTTAGATTTTATGATAATGTTTTTTATAAAGATTAATGTTATTTTGGGATACATGGATTTACAACCCTCTATTTTTGTATATGTTAGAATGAAATTGTTTTTTTGAGAAATTCCTTAAATTTTTTTAAAGGTAAGATTAAATGCATTAGTAACCATTAGGGTTTATCAAATGGTTTTTTTTAGATAATTATGAGTTATTTCAATTTGGAGATTTTTATAGAATTATTTTAATATAATTTTGAAAAAATATAACCCACATGTTAGGTGACAACCTATCACATCCATCAATTTTGTGTGTTTTTAACCCCATACGAAAGGTATACAAGGGTATACGTCCTACCACTATCCTAAAAGAAATATTCTTTCAATGATACAACATGAAGATAGATAATAATTATTATATATGTATTTTCTTGGTATGTTATAGTGTTAAGGTTATGAGGCCAATTTATAATGGGTTACAACAACCAATATCCTTACCAAAATAGAAATGGGAAAACATCACCACAAATTTTGTAATCAAAATCCCTAAAACATCTAAAGGGATTAGTTATATATGGGTTAAATTCAATTTAATTACAAATTCAGAACACTTCATTTATGTGAGAGATGATTTCACTCTGGATTAGCATTCAAGGATATACATTAAGGAAGTTTAAAGGTTTTATTGAGTACCACATTAAATTTTATTTTATTAAGATCCAAGATTTACCTCAATGTTCTGGTTTTATATTTTAAAAAACTTGATATAAAGCTAAATTTCAGTATTTTGTGTCATCCTAAAATAGGTTTTCACTTTTTAGAAAATAATTCACACCATATAGGATATTTTAATGTCTTATTCTATGGATTTAAAAGGTGTTTTGTATCAGTATCTTCCTTTAGTTATGTTATCATACAATAATGTTTGTTACTTGAGAATTCATATGATCCTTATGAGTCACTATATGAAATGAATTGTAGTAATCGAAATTATTGGATGGAGTTGTATAAAAAATCTATTAGGACTTTGTTTTCCTATTGAAATTGTGGGAAATATTAGAGACAATTATCAATACATACAGGAAGCTCAAAGTTAGAATAAAATTTATACTAAGAATTGTTGTCATGATATGAAAATTGATTTCGGTAATAAAGTGATTATAGAATTTTATCTATTGAATAAGGTAATGGGAATCACAATGAATCAAAATATAATCCTCATTTCCTTTGAAATTTTATATTGTATCATGACTATATCTTATTGCTTGTTGCTTCCACCGAACCTCTATAAGGTTCACGATGTGTTCCATGTATCTATTATGATGAAGTACATACCTAATTAATCACATGTACATAAATATAAGTTCATACCACTACAGAATGATCATTCTCATAAGAGAAAACTAGTGGAGATTTTGGACCTAATAGTAAAATTTATATAAAACTAGACCACTCACCATGTCAATGTTTTGTGGAGAAACCAAAAGCTTGGGGAAGCTATGGGAGAACCTAATTTTGTAATGAGGAGTAATTTTATTCATTAATTTTCACCAATTTAATGGAATTTAGAAAAAAAAATTCATTTTAAGGGGGTTATAATAAAGCACCTTAAACTTTTATAAAATATATTTTTAAAATAAATTTGATTTTATTGATATCTTGTGTTACATACCACATCAAATTTTAACAAACCGTAAAATACTATTAATATTATCTTTTGAAAAATGAACTTGATAAGATAGCTGTTAAACATGGAGATATGAGTAGGGATAAATACTATTTAAATATTTATTATATTGTTTTTGATAAACAAATCATGTTGATTAAAAATTAAATACTTTTTTAAAGTCTATATATCCTTTAGAAATACAATTTTCTTGAGAAATGCCTTTATTTATTTTGGTGGAAAATATTAAAAATAATTTAATAAAATTGTATAATATTTATTTCTAATTTTATTTGGAAATAAAATGTAAAAATTATCTTAGGGTAAATTTTTTATATTTTTTTTTAAAATATAAATGTTTCTTGGAATAATGAAAAATACTGTTTTTTACCCGCTGTTTCATATAATTATTTTACAAAGTTACAAGCTGTTTAATTTTTTTATTTATACGTATTTAAATTATATATTTAATAATATAATTTTTATTCATCTAAATAAATATAATATTGAATTTTTATTTTAAAACATTGTATACTAATCCAAATGTTTTCTTTGGTAAAACATTTTTTTCATCCTGTCTGTAGTTTTAATTTTAAATTAAAATTTTACACTAATTTAAATGTAATTTGTAAAAATAGATTATATATTTGGAATATTAATAATTAATATTATATAATAATTTAATCATTATTTTTTTCAAAATGTATTTTAAAAACTGTAAAAATAAAATATCAGAGTTAATGTTAAAATAGGTTTACTAGGATGTTAAAATAAAAATATAAGGGTTAAAATGACCTAAGAATTTAATAATTGTTATTTTATGGACCCATTTTGACCCTTAATACCTTATGATCTATTTTCTACATTCTTATGGGACTCTTTTCCATGAATGTGTCCAATATAATACTTTACGTGATGTAAAAGATAAAATGTCACCCTCTTTTAAAATTCAATTTTGTCTTCACATAAGTAAAAATAATTATTTGAATGAATATTGATAGTTATATTAAGAATAATGAAATTAATTTCAATATGAATTTTTTTACTAATTTAATTATTAGTTTAAATTCTTGTGTAACTACAACGCAGTAATTATTTAATTGATAGAAAAATAACATAAATGATACTAAAAATATTAAATTTAATATAAATTGAATTAATTAGTATATATGATGAATTTTGATATATATATATATATAACATGATATATTGGGGTGTAAATAATATATTTTAAATCCACCTTATTTCATGATGTTTTAAAGTAAAATTAAATTAATATTTTCAAAATTGACATTAATGTTATTTTGTAATAAATAATATTTTATTAAATGAATTAAACTTCCTAAAAGTACTATCCTTTACCAAGTTTTAGGTATCTATTTAAAAATTTCAATAATGGTCCATTCATGGATCAATTTTCCATTTATAATAATTATATTATGACTTAAATAGTAAAAACATTTTTACTATTGTAAATGGTAGAACGACGCTTTGCGCATTTCATGTGCTTGTGTTAAAATTAATTTTCCACACATAGGATTTTTAATTTATAAATTTTATTTCATATCAATAACCATTGGTTTTGAATTACATAAAAATTATCATTTTATTTCTAGTCTTAAATGATAACTTTCTAAGATAATAAGGCATGTTATTGTAGTGAAAACTAATATAGTAAAACAAGGAAACATAGAAGATAAGGAAAAAAATTTCAAACATGAAATTTTAATGTTATGAAGGTGTATCTCGACCATATTAACCTAGAATACCATTATTTCTCACTTTTGGAGGTATTTAGATGATATTGACACCCCATTATTGGATTTTGTTTCTGAATTTACAAAAATGAATCTCCTCCTCAATTATAAAAGGTCACCTCCTCTACTAACTTATTCACACACCTTAAGAATTTAGACTCAAAAAACCCTAAAAAATTCTCTACCCAAAATCCTTATCGATGTTATAGTGATTTTTTCTTCCAAAAATACATATACTATGGTCCTTAATAAGATATCTAGAGGTTTTTCCAAACAAAGTAATTTTTTATCACTTAGGGCATTCTTTTTATATCCTCTATGTCTGTATTCATTAATGTCTTAATAATAAAAATATAATAAAAATAGAATCTAACATATAATAATATATTTTTATTTTTATTTCCTAACATATATCAATATCTTATTCCATAAAATGGGAAATTAAATTGTCGGTCATCTGTTCGGAGGACTACCACCATACGAACCAATGTAATTCATTTTCCATCAACACGTCTCACAGATTGTTATAATGATGGATTTAAATTTTATATATGATATTTTTTATATTATTATATATCTGTTATTATATTATCACATATAATTTCATACTTTCCATTCATTGGGAATACAATAGCATCGGTTGAGTGTACTAAAGACTACCACATTGCGAAGTGATATGATTCGTTCTTCAATTGAACTCTACATGGAAGGTAATAAGAATAGTTATAATGAAAATATTTGATATATATTATAGGAAAATTATTCTATAAAGGTAATATATTATTTAATTTTTTTTGTTTCATTCATCAAGAAAATGGAAAGAGCGTTCATGTGCACGTATGACCTACCATCTCCATTAATGGTGTATTTAATTTTCAATATATAACTTTTTTTTGGGTTACTAAAAATACATATATAATAAATATATATGAAATTAATATCATTTTATAAATTTTTGATATTATGGATCCATGATAAATTTTAAAGGACTGAAAATACCAAATGAATAAAAACATGAAAAACAGTGTAGTAATTATTTGGAACATGATTTTAATAAGGGGTTTTTAATTAGTAGGTAATAAAATGCCATAAGTAAATCATATATAGAATGATATATAAAATTATGGTTCTATGATGAATTTTTAATAAACCTATATTTATTATACTAGAGGTTTGAACATGTATGGAGGAATTCGAGGCATAAAGTAAGGGAAATATTTATGAAATTTTCTTCTTTGGGACAAATGTTATGTTATGAAACTATCTTATTTTAGAAGATGTATATACAACCTCATTGATATTTTATATAATTAATTTATTTTTTCACATGATATTTATTGTTTCATGTAATTTTATTCATTCATGTGGCATATGATTATATGGTTACCAAAGTATGTATGATATTTTTTCCTCACTTTTATTTATGTGGGACGGATGCCTTATGCACCAATAATTTATTTTATGTGTTGTATATAAAACCAGTTGAGTTAATTTATGATTACTATAATGAAATTATGATATATAAAAATATATATACATTTCATTTTATCAGGTTCTTGAAATTAAATAGAATCCAAATTTCAAAAGGTTTTATGTTATAATGTAATTGTTTATCAGGATTCTTTATGATTATGTTTCTGATGTTTAAATATTATAATCTACCACTCAAGAACATATGAAATTTATTATTTATTTGTTATTTCATGAGATATATATGATCTCATTTAATTTTACTCTTTTTATCAACATAAATGACTATAATAATGATTCTGAAGAAAATTGAATTTATTCCTCTCTTCGATGGAAGCCCCTTTTTATTCTATATCCATGTTTTTAAAAATATTTCCAAGAATATTTTAATGATACTCTATTGATTTTAAAATTCATGTTTACCCATGTTTAATTTTTTTAAAAAGGAATCCTCTTATCATTTAAAAAAAACCATGTCTGACATTTACCGAAAATAGGAAAGGAATATTTGTTTAAGAATGTACAACATTAACATAATTTCCCTCCATCATGAACACATAATTTTTTAAAGAACCCTTTATATTTTTTCTAGGATATTTTAAATTAAAATTATTTACACAATATTTTTCTAATTTATAGTTTAAAAAAATATTATTTTCAATGGAAGGTTAGTTTTTCTCAAGAAATTTTCCTAGTGAATCATTTTTCAAAATAATTTTCCATCTATGATGGCATAATTTAATGTTTTTGAATCTTTATTGAGAATATAATTCAATGATACCATATTTATTATGCCAATGCATGGTTCATTTTTATAATGACATGATATTTTTTACACCATTTTATTTTCTATTTGTTATTCTATGATTAAATTTTTATGAAACCACTTTCTTTTCATGGATTATGATATGATAAATATTTTATAAATCACATTTATTTTCAAGGTTTTTGATATGATGATTTTTTACTGTTCTTATGGAATAAATATGGATTATTTTCATTCTTTAATGGGTGGGAAATATCTCCCTCTAATTAATTAGTTAAATATTTATATCTCATGAGATAAATAGGGCTTGAATGGGGAGTAAACCCAGTTTAGTAAGGGATTTTGCTCACAATGATATTCATGGGAGTTAACTATGAATATTAAAATAGCATGGGGTGTAAACCCAATAAACTATGATAGTATTGGGAGAGATCCTTGAATAAAAAAGTGGTTTGGGGTGTGGACCTAATCAACTATAAATGTCTTAGAAATTAGTATTAACTACTTAGAAAATGACTTTATATGGTACATTTATTCCAAAATTCTATGACTTATTCATATATTAGGATCTCATAGATTATGTTCTTTTATTCCTTTTTGATTAATTTCATATAAAAATCCTTGATTTATGTAACGACCCAAATCTGGAGCCCCTCCACTGGTGCCCCATACCAAGTTCGCCACATGACCTCAAGCGAATTTCCCCAAATGCCAGAGGCTGCCGACTAGCAGCGAGGGCCTTGGTAAGTTATTGGGGAAACTATTCCCTCATTTGGTAAGGTATACAAAGTAAGGAAAACAACAGTCAACAACGGAAGTAGTAACAATAGACGTAATTGTAACCAACAGCGGAAGAATAAATATATAGCAATGATGGAAATGATGCAGCAGGTACAAGTATCTAAGGAAAGTAGAAAACACAACAACGTGCTGAAATACAACTGAACTCAAGTACTAAAGCAACAGAAAAAGAAAATAGATGAGCAACTCCAAAACATCGCAAGCCTCGACTCGGTCCCATGCTCTCCAGCTCCAGTGTAATCAAGAACCTGAAATAGAAGGGCGCTTTCCCTTATCTATACCTGCAGCAACATAGTCTTCTTAGGCCCAAAAACATGGCCCAAACATGGTGTGAGACAAAGTCCCAATAGGAAACCACCCAAATATTTGTTCCTAATAGTCAATGAATACAAGGAAAGTAAAAGTGGAGGAAGCAGTAAATAGAAAAGTACACAACAACTACAATCCACAGTTCTAACATATAAGGTGCACAAGTAAACAACCAACAACAAGAAGAAAACAGGTAACCCTCTAGGTAGCTCTCACAACCTAACCCCTATGGTTCAACCTACAAGTACTAGCAACCCTCTAGGAGGCACACACAGTCTCAGCCCTCTGGTTCAGCTAAGAATAGACTCTCTGAGGAAGCACTCACCGTCAATTCCCCCTATAGTCTCGTATCGTGCTAAAGGCTCTCTGGGGAAGCACTCAATGTCTCATTCCCCCTGTGGCCCACATCGAGGAACTACAGACTCTCTGGGGAAGCACTCATCGTCAATTCCCCCTGTGATCTCACATCGTATTAAAATACACTCTAGAGAAGCCCTTACATCCATTCTCCCCATGGTTTACTATACTAGGTACTCACAGCCCTGTGTGGAAATAAAACATGCTCAGCATGCGTGCATCGTCCAAGTAAACCTCAAGAACTACTTGGCTATCAATCTAAGGCTCAACAGCATAAAAAAGCAATAGTTCCACTATGCTACAACTAGGCATGGAAACTAGAGAAATGAAAAACCGGCAGAACAAGCATAGCAAACATCTAGAGTACAATAAAAACTACCATAATCGTAGGCAAAACATCTACTCTAGCAATCAAGCAAAGAAGGAAATACAACAAGGGAAAAACAGGAACACGCAATTCCCCGTTCAAGGTTATTGGTGGAATTTGCACAAAATACTCATCAACTTTCTACAGAAAGGAACAAACCACCTACCTCGATCCTAGGAGATCGATATACTTGAACTACGACGACTGATTCCACCTAGAACATTGTAGCTCTGAGAAAACACGCAAAACGTTCAACCTTAGATAACTTGAGAAGGGAAAGAATTGGAAAACAAGGCTCAAGAAGAATGGAGAACTCACCGCTGCGCTTCCAATGAAATCGACAGAGCTCAAATCGAAGAACAGATGGAGAGGTAGTGGCTTGTCGAAGATCCACGGCCGTATGGTCGCTCTCGAATGAAGAAGTTGGAGAATAAGACGTTTCTGTGCATCAGGCGCAACCCCAATCCGTTTAATGAAAAAAGGAAAAGTACACGGAGTGTACTTTTAGAGTACATGGAATGTACTAGTTTTTTTCCCGTACTCCTCCAAAATTGGCCTCCATGTCACCCCTACACACCGTGTGTGTGGCCCGGACATGGCCAACACACGGATTCGAGCAGGAAAAGAGTACATGGAGTGTACTCAGAAATTACATGGCATGTACTTCAAAAATTTATAGAAACTTTATTTTTCTCAAAAACTCTAGAAAAAGGAAAGACATACCTGAAAAGAAGATCTAGGTTCTTACAAACTTCCCCCCTTAAAGAAATTCATCCCCGGATTTCCCTAGAGAGGCATAGAAGAAGAAACCCCGAACAGCTCCAGCCACTGTGATCGTATATCAGCCTCCCTCTCCCAGGTCTCGTCCTGTACTCGACCGTGCTGCCATAGCACCCGTACAAGAGGGACATACCACCCACAGAGAACCTTCGTACTGCGATCAAAAATTCGTATGGGATTCTCCTCAAATGATGCATCCGCTTTGAGCTCAACCTCCTCGGGCTGAAAGACATGAGATGGGTCTGAAAAGTAACGTCGGAGCTGAGAGATGTGGAAGACGTCATGCATAGCCCGGTACCTCTGAGGTAGCTGCAACCGATAGGCAACCAGCCCAACTCTCTCCAATACCTCAAATGGTCCGACATACCGCGGTGAAAGATTACCCTGTCTCCGAATCCTCTTGTGTCCCAACCTTGGTGTGACAAACAGGAAAACCTGATCTCCAACCTCGAACTCCAGAGGTCATCTCTGCTGATCATTATAAGACTTCTGCCGAGACTGTGCTGTAGACATACTCTTCCAAATCAGCTCTATCTACTCTGAAGTCTCCTGAACAAGACGAGGTCCCAGCAAAGCTACCTCTCCTGCCTCCAGCCATCGTAAGGGTGATCGACATGGCCTACCATACAAATCCTCGTAAGGTGCCATCTAAATGGTCGCCTGGAAACTGTTGTTGTAGGGGAACTCCATAAGAGGAATATGATTCTCCCAAGAACCACCAAAGTCTAGGATGCAAGCTCAGAGCATATCCTCAAGCACCTGGATTGTGTGTTCTGACTGGACATCAGTCTGGGGATGGTATGCCGTACTCAGAAGTACCTGGGTACCCAAATCCTTCTGAAGTCCCTGCCAGAACCGAAGTGTAAAGCGCGCATCCCTGTCTGAAACAATAGAGTATGGAACTCCATGCATAGGAATGATCTCTCTAATGTAAAGTCATCCCAGATCATCAACAGAGAAGGTCTCCTTGATCGGAAAGAAGTGAGAAACCTTCGAGAGCCTGTCGACGACAACCCAAACAACATCGTTTCCCCGAGGTGATCTTGGAAACCCGGTCACAAAGTCCATTGCGACATCGTTCCACTTCCACTCCAAAATGGGTAACTGCTGTAAAAGGCCTGCTGGTCACAGATGCTCCGGATTCACCTGCTGATAAGTAGAGTATCTCATGACAAAACCAGCAACATCTTTCTTCATACCTGGCTACCAGTACTAGCGATGAAGATCCCGATACATCTTGGTGATTCCAGGATGAACTGCCCAAACTGAGGAATGGAAATCCAGCATCAGCTCCTCGTGTATGTTTTCTGGCACCCATACACATCCCTAGAAATTCAAGATCTCATCCTCGCCCACTATCCATCCAGGAAGAGGGTCCTCTCCTAACACACTCTCCCACAGAACTAAGCCTTCTGAGTCTGATAGTTTCCTAATTCGTACCCGATAAAGTAGTGTAGAGGTAACAACTACCGAAGATAGGAAGGTCTATCCCTGTATGTCATGCACCTCCAGATGGATCTCAGAGAATAGAGCCATAAGCTACCACTCACTACTGGCCTCCAGAACTGCCTGAATCTGAGTTCTCCTTCTCAACGCATCTTCCACTGCGTTTCCATTTCCCATCGTATAGGCAAGTTTGAAATCAAAATACTGAAGATACTCGACCCACCTGTGCTGCCTCAGATTCAGATGACGCTGAGTGAAGATATACTTGAGACTCTTGTGGTCAGTGAAGACCAAAAATTTCTCTCCCAGAAGATAGTGTCTCTAATAGCGTAAGGCATGAACAAGAGCCGCCAACTCCAGATCGTGCGCAGGGTAGTTACTCTCACGTGGCCTCAACTTTTGAGACCCGTACGCGATGACTCCATCTCCCTGCATAAGAAAAGCTCCTAGACCGATACCTGAAGCATCACAATAGATTGTATAGATCTTTCCTGGATCTAGAAAGACTAGTATCGGTGCCTACGTCAACCTTCCCTTCAACTTCTAAAAGGATGACTCACAAAAATCTGACCATAAGAACTTCACCCCCTTTTGGTCTGACCTGTCAAAGGTGCTGGTAGGCATGAAAAGTACTGAATGAAGTGTCTGTAGTATCCAGCCAACCCTAGGAAGCTCCGTACCTCAAAAATGTTCTTCGGATGCTCCCAGGAGACTACATCTCTCACTTTCTATGGGTCCAAAAATACTCATGCCTTTGATATTACGTGACCTAAGAAGTGAATATGTTCCATCCAAAAGTGGCACTTCGAGAGTTTAACATAAAGCTGATGCTCTCTCAGTGTACTCAGAATGATCTAAAGATGTGTGGCATGGTCGTGTCGAGTGTGAGAGTACACCAAGATATCGTCCACGAAGACCACAATGAAGGAGTCCATGTAAGGATGGAACACTCGGTTCATTAGTGCCATGAAAACTGCAGGCACATTCGTGAGACCGAACGACATGACTGTATACTCGTATAGACTATACCTGCTCATGAAGGCTGTCAGAGGTATATCTAATGGTCTAACGTGCAACTGATGATAACCGGACCTCAAGTCGATATTCAAGAACACCCAGGCTCCTCGAAGCTGATCAAAGAGGTCATCGATCCTTAGTAAAGGATATCGGTTCTTGACCGTCAACTGGTTCAGCTTCCGATAATCCACACAAAGTCTAAGGGTACCGTCTGCCTTCTTTGCAAACAAGATAGGCGAACCCCAAGGAGAAGTACTGGGTTGGATGAAACCCTTTGCCTGCAACTCCTACAACTGCTTCTTGGGATCCTGCAACTCAGGTGTAGCCATCCTATAAGGAGGAATGGACACCGATGCTGCTCCTGGAATGAGCTCAATAGAAAAGTCTACCTCATGCTCTAGAGGCAAACCTAAAAAGTCCTCTGGAAAGACGTCCCTGAAATGATCCACCACTGGAGGAAATTCCAACTGTGAAGTCCCCTGGTCATCCAGATAAAGACTAGAAATCTGGGTCATCACCCTTCCTAGCCCATGATGCTTGAGTCCTTCTCAGCTCGCCTAAACATCCCATTCACCTATATGAAGAAAAGATTCACCCTCTGGTGAAACGAAACTCACTCCGTGGAAATAACAGTCGATAACTGCCTAGAAGGGAACCAACCAGTCCATCCTGAGAATGAAATCATATCCCATCATCTCTAGGATGTAGAGATCCCATAAAAAATGATACCCTACAACCTCGAGAGGGAACTCTCTACACTGGAGTACACTAGATGTCCTCATCCCCAAAGGTGTGTCTAGTGTCAACAAGTCAGAAGAAGAAAGGATACAGAGCCCAAGGCTCTCCACAATAGTAATGGAGATAAAGATATGTGTAGCACCAGTATCGAAAAGAGTTGAAGATAAAACTGAGGCTACTAAAATCGTACCTCTAACTATAGAAGGGACAAGATCCTGCTCCTGATAGGTCTGCTCCATGGTGAAAGACTGGCCTGCACCACGACCCTATGCCCTTGGATGACCACTCTGAGTTGATCCACCTTGCTGGTGCTGAGGGACTGGTGGCTGACCGCCACGACCTCAACCTCCACCTTGTCCCGAACAGCTGGAAGAACTTCAGTTCCTCGACTGGTGAGAAATTGGTGGTGCTGCTCCTGAACGAGGAGTCATGGAAGAACCCCGGTCACCAGCTGCTGGTGAGAAAACCTGGCAGAAACGCTGAAGGTGACCCATCTTTCTGCAAGATCGGCACTCCATGGGGTCTCGCTAGCACTGCAACCTTGTGTGCCCTGACTGGCCACACTGGTAGCATATCACCTGGATTCCTAACGATGCATCTCGCTTCCTCGGATCACCACGCGTAGAATCTCTATGGCGCTTCTTGCTGTCATCTAGAGGAAAACTAGCTCTGGAAGCAGAACCGTCCTGGATCGCAGCTCAAAAGTCTCTCAGATTGCACTCCGCAATCAGCGCCTGGTTGATGATAGAAGTGATGGAAGTCAACTAGAAGATATTCACCTGCGAGCAGATCTCCCGCCTAAGACCATCCTCAAATTTCCTTGCTAAGAACACCCCACTCCCATCCCAGAGGGGTGTGAAATGCTGCCGCTTGGTGAAACAAAAGGAATACCCCATTACAGAAAGAGTACCCTGTTCTAAGCTGATGAACTCCCAGTCTCGATCGGCCCTCAGGGTCTTCAGGTAGAAGTAGTCGTAGAACACGTGCTGGAACTCCTCCCAAGCCATAACCTACTGATGACCCACCTGTGGGATCACATCCCACAACCTCTTGGCGGAGTATCGAAGCATGTAGGTAGCGAGCTTGAACCGCCTCTCTGGAGGTGTCTCCAGATGCTCGAAGATAGTCAGCATGGATTCTAGACATGACTCTGCAGCCTGAGGTCCTCCTTCCCATGAGAACATGGGAGGATGTTACTGCTGAAAAACCTGCGTCAAGTCTGCCATAGTCGAGGTAGGAGGAGGTGCTCCCTGAAAGGTCTGCATCATCCTCATAAAACCTTCCGTAAACTGCGCATCAGTGCCTGCAACTGGCATGATAGCTGGTGCCAAGGCTGGCCCGACTGAAGGATCGGCAGGAAGTCCCTGATCAGCCATATCTGGCATCTGATCACTGCCTGACGAAAGACGTACAAACAGAGGATGTCTCGGAGGCATATCTCTAAAAGATCAAAAGTACACCTTAGATCAGAAAACAAGGACATAGAACACAAGATTACAAAACAGGAATAGGGGAAGGAAAATACACAAGTTTACAAAACATGACTACACGACATGTATAAAAACTACACGGCGTGTCTTCTTAAGCCACTGACATGGGCATGTACTCTTGCCCTAAAAGTCGTGTAACACCTCAAACTACATGACGTGTTGACCCAACACACAATGTGTACTTTAAAACTATTCCCCTTCCCGAGTCTTTTTACACGGCTAACCCACATGGTCTGACTTAACCCGAGACTACACGGAGTGTTCTGAACAAAAACGGCGTGTACTAGACAAGGCTTCGGTGGCCCGTGTTGTTAAATACACGGCCGTCTACATGGATGATCCTTACACTGCGTGCTCCGAACAAACACGGCGTGTATAGGTGAAGGTGACACCGTCCCGTGTTGTTCGTGACATGGCCGGACACATGTGCCATGTGTCCTCCCTCATCACATGCATTAAACCAACCCCCCATGAGCAGAACTTGTCCTCTAATAAACCCTATACTACAAGTCCATATGATTATGCCTGGTAATGAGGAGGATTCCTAAGCTAAGATCCTACCAAATAACATCTACTAGATACTTTACACAACTCATCCCCATGACTACCACTTCTAGTTACAACTACCATGTCTCCCTCTCAATGGAATCTCTCCATCACCATTACCCACTCTATCACTCCATCACATGCTAGAATGCATAGGGGTATAACGCTGGTAATGATGTCTCTATAAAGAACCACTCAAATATCCACTATTGGAAGTAACCATCATAAACCATGTCGATAGAGTACAATATATGGTTAGTGAAACTCACAGAATACCTAGAAACTGACATACTACCCTTCATTATCTCAATCAACCAATGAACCTGAACTTAGCACAATCATGATGGATAATACTCATCATGAAACAACTGATTTGTACTATAATATAAGAGAATTATACCATCACGACTCTGAAAAAATATAATCCACCAGCGCCCATATTCTATATTGTAAAGAACTAATGATAGAGAAACCATAAAAATAGTCAAGGTCCACACAAGCATGAAGACTCAGACCATAGACTTAGGCCAATCCTCCACTTCTAGTGGATCTGGATCATTGAAGGACATCTGCAGACTCTAGTTCTCTAAATCATGTTTTTTTCTAAACATATATTTATCCTTAACCTTTCTAGACATTACTAACAACTAATGAATAGGTTAGAGTGATTTTATCAACCCCACATGAGGATTATCCTCGTAAGATGACCCATGAACTGAGACATAACCACTCATCAGGTTTACATAATGATCCTAAATAAATAACCTAGTTGTCTATCTTTATAGAGGAATCATAATGGTGATCAAGAAGTACCATGTTAATATGTACACACACACACACACACACACACACACATATATATATATGGGTTTCTGACTCAAGAAGGATAATTAAAAGAATCAATATGATATGATGCATGTACCATTGTTCCCTATAACCATTGTCTCTATATGTCATGTTGAGATAAAGTTAGTTCAAGTCTTGGTGACTAGACATGTCGACTGTCACACCATCACTGGGTTCCCTATCTTAAAATCCGCACTCAAGATAGTCTGACACTTTTTCCCTATGTCCCAACCAATTCCTCGAAAGGGGATAAAAAGAAACCATCCCATGGAATGAAATACTTTAATACCAATTTTTTATGACCCGAACCAATAGGGCCTACCCAGCTAGTGGAGGTTTGATCCACCACAACCCCAAGATGACCTCCAATATGTCAACATCTGGTGACTAATTCCAAAAAGATATAATATTAAATGGGAATAATTTTTATAATATACCTATATGAACACACTCATCTATATCTATGCAACATTTTAGAGAAATAATTAATGGAATTAAATTATATAGTCATATACATATGTAATAAACTCTAGGGAATACATTAGAGTAAGATAAAACAAAAAACAAAATGTGATTGGGAAAATACACACCCAACTATAAATGAAGTCCCGACATACAACAAATGGAATATAATATTATTGATAGATTCTTGCTCTGGATCTCCAAGATATTACCACTATATGATGTCAATTCACCTATGTATCCTTATGCTCTAACAAATTTATCCCTGATTTATCTATTTTCTACATAATACAAAACATGTTTGAAAAAATATCATGATGGAGTGAGTATATACATACCCATTATGATTCCCTAAAAACCAAAATTGGGGGAATATTGATATATGAGATAAGTAGTCAGTTCAACCAAAATAAAGAGGGAAATGAATCCCAAAAATATATATATTCTCATAAATATAGACATATAAGATAAAAAGGGGATCTATATATTACTTCTCATATCATGACTATGATTCTGCATGTTGTTCCAAAGGTCCATCATTGATGTCCAACATCTTTTGTGAGTGTTTGAAGAATTCATGAGGAGAACTCGCACTTCACCAATACTCCACAACCCAAGGGGGTGTAACCTCAAATAGAAAGAGGTCTCATACCGTATTATTTTAATGGGATACCACTTTGTATAAAGATATGGGACCCACAATTGGGTGTGATAGGGGGATGCCATTCAAAGTATGGAGGACCCATTCCCTAACATGGTAGTGGGTTGCAATTGATATTTATCGATAGAGGAATCACACCCTCATACATTAGAGGTTTCCACTCAGTAAGTTTAGTAATTTTTTCTTAGTATGTTAGGGGGTTCCACTCTATATTTCAATATATTAACTGCACACTATTATTCCATGGGGGTTACTAGATAAGTTAAAATAGAGGACCCGCTCCCTACTATGATAGGGTTATTCCACACTATTTATGGATGAACCATGACCTAATATGATATGGGGTGACAATCAGTGGGTAGATGACTCATGAACTAATTCCATAGGGGGTTCCACTCAAACCAACTCAAAGAGCATGGGGGATTCAGTCCTTGGTATGATAAGGTGTTTGTGAACCACAACATCTCTCTCATATGATTCTTCCTATTCACTTGTATCGTGAAGAGTCTCCTAAAGAAGCATCATCTTCAGAAAAAAACTTCATATCTACAAATACACTATGAAGGATACCATATCATTATTTATAGAAAACCTTTTAGGATAGGCTACGAGTGAGAAAAATCCATGTCAAAAATAAGGAGACACAAATGGTGGGGGTTCCTTTGAAAATTACACAGTGTGTATCAGGGGTCATTAGGAGTGTGACCTCATCTGGAATCCTGGCCTTGTATACATTAGCACACCAATTTCTTAAAAATGTCTCTCTACACAAATTGTAAGGTTACTACATGGAATGTCTCATACACATGGGCCCCACCCAGTTCCCCTGGGCTTGTCTCTATACTTTGGGTCATGGCCATATACCTTGTCATGTACATGCCCATGTATGGGTACTAGACTATGCCCGTGTACTCCTAGATTTCTCATCATTTCCTCATGAATAAGGTCATAGACGTGTGAATCTAAGAAATTTATTAGACACCAATGGAGGCGTAAACAGTATGTCGGCCTATCCACACACAATGTGTGATCCTTATCTTCCTCGAAACCAAAGAATTGAAGTTGGGTGGGGCTACACAACATTTGTTCCTAGAATACATGTAATTTAGTTGAGTTATCTTTAGAAACCCAAGTTCCTTCCTGTTTCGTTTGTCTTCGATGCCATTTATACCACAATTTATGAATGGGTTCACAAATCAGGGCCCATCCATGCCTGATCCATCACTGGTTACCGAATTCTAACCAACCAAACCCCAAAGATCTTTGCTTATTTACCATGGATAACTCCATCCTCTTACCTACTCTGAATCCTAAATCCAAGGTGGTATCACCCAAAAATCATCATTATCACCACAGAATCACCATCTGAATAATTATTTAATAATCCACCATGAATTTGGGGCCTTGATCACACTCTATCCCACCTAGAAATGCCAATATGTAACCCAATGATCCACACATGAATAAATAAATGAGCGGTGTGGAGATATTCACATAAACAAAGTTATAACCATCCTTGATTGAGAATTATTGGCCAAATATCACATGATCAGGGAACCATGGGTGTTATTGTAGAAAAACATAAATAAATTTGTTTGAAAATTTATTTTATCAAATCGATCTCATGAAAATGGTAAAAAATAATAGATCAAAGTGAAGTATATATTTAATCCATGATAGATAATTTAATCATAGCGAAAATCTATAATCATCATCTACCACATCAATTATGGATAAGTTTTTGGTGAAGAATGTGTTCTCTAGTGATGAAGATGATCTGATGCGTTCACTAGCTCTCGATCCAACTGGATCTGGTCACTCTTCACAATCCCATCTATTTTTCCTACAAAAAATGTTATAGATACCTCTCATGTATCCTAAGGTTATGTAGATAAACCTTCTAAATTTCAATATGAATATATTTGAAGAGGAAGATAAGATTCCAATATTAAATGAATTATTTAAATTAATTAATTAATTAATCAACTTATCATACGTGCCAATGACTACCTCATCTAAACGTCCAACTCCAACTAAGTGTAGGCCATGACTAGAATAAACCCCTTGTTCAAGATTCAACTATGGTCTTAGATTTATCATCTAAGACTCTATTCATGAGGTATTAAACTAAGTCTTACATGAAAACAATAGGGTATATAAATTTATAGTCCGTGATACTAAACAAAATAAAATCCCATAGTGGGTCGTTGTTCTTGGACCAATGCCAAAACCCCAGTAGTTTCCTCTTTTAGGCACTACACATCCCAATCTCTATCCTTATCATCACTAGCTTGTAATTAGGTTCTTTTCCACATGTCTAAGGCCTACATTTTTATGGTCCCAATTTTCCAAGGCACATTCAATGTTCTATAGAGATAATTTCATTATTTTTACGAACAAACTACATCATCTTTCTCAACCCAAGGTCCCTAGATAGTAGTGCAAGGCTTTGATCAAAATGTGTCTCAAGGTCTACATCCCAATTTCATCCAATATTATGGACTCTTCATGGGATGGATAAACTTCATCTCCAGTTATGCAGTTTTACTGGACAATCCAGTATAGAAAAGATTATGATGCATGTTCAAAAAAATTTGACCCATCCGATTATAGAATCATTAAACATATTAGGTTTTTTTATTTTTTTGAAAAACCCATTTTCCCTATATTTCATTACGTAAATAGAGTTATAATCTATCATAAATAATACTTATAATATTTAGAATAAAAAAATATATTTTTTGTGTTTAAGATAAATGGTAAATTAATAATTTTAGAAAACTTAAAAAGAAGAATAATTATAATTCATGAAATTAATAATTTTTTCATAAAATTACAAAAAAAGATTAATGAATAAAAAAATTAAAACAATATAAAAATTAATAATTTTAATTTTCTTTAAAATAAAACAAATTATATTTATAAATTTCAATTTCAATATTTATATCAATTTATAAAAAAATAATAACATCGAAAAATATAAATTTCATATAATTTATTATTTTTTTAAAAATGTCAATTTTTTATTTTTTTGATAATGTTGTAAAAGAAATTAGTCATTGTAAGTCTAAATTTTTTTTGTGGAAGACAATAAAAATATGTACTTAGAAAAAAATTAAAAAAACATTATTAAATTTAATATTTTTATAAAAATATTGTTCAGAAATAACAAAATTTTCTCAAATAAAAATAAACTCCTTATTTTTCAAATGTATAAAAAAATTTATGGTTTAAATTTTTGATGACATAAAACCAATATATTTTTTCAAGGAGGTCTTAGGTTTGAGTCTCCACTCCTTCCTACCTATGTGTATTATATGTTGATTTGTAACTTTGTAGTCACCTTTCCCAACCGTTTGCAGTAAAAAAGAAAAAAAATACAAATTTGATGACAAAATAACATTTTTATTTAAAGGGGGAAATATCAATAATGTATTTACATTGTAAAAAAAACAAATAAAAAGGATAAAATATGGAAAAAAAATTTAATGAAAAATTGCATTAAAAAATTTTAATGGAAAATTTGGTTTGAAAATTCTATTAAATACGGGAAAATTCCAACGCAAAATTCCTTTAGAAAATATATTGGGAAGACCAACTAAAAGTATCATTAAAAAACTCTATTAAAAAATTATACACTAGAAAAAACCATTGGATAGTCTATTGAAAAAATTCATTAAGAAAGTTTATTAGAAAAATATAATGGAAAAAAACCAATGAGAAATCAATTGAAATCTGTTATTGAAAAATTATAGTGTAAAAAAAATAAAATTCAATAAAGAATTTCAGTGAAAAAATTATGTTATAAAATTCATTAATATTTCTAATTAAAGTTCTAGTAGAAGTAATACAATACCAAAAAATAATATATTTTTAAAAATACAAGATATATTAATAAAAATAAAAATTTAATAAATATATTTATATTAAATTCAATTATATATAATATGTTTTACATTTTTACATAAAATTTATGAAAATATATATAATTTATCAATTAAAATGTATATAATACATAATTTTTTTAATGGCATATATATACTTAGGAAAATTTATAAAAAACGCACTTATAAGATATATTGAATATATATTTTTACAATGTTTGAATAAATAATAGTTATAAATCCATTAAGAGTTCCAATGGATGTTCCAATAGAAGTTCTAGTGAAAGTTCTAGTGAAAGTTCAAGTGAAAGCTCTTGTGGATGTTTAACAATACAACAAATGTATTTATTTATAAAACTATAGAATATATTAATAAAAATTAAATTCTAATAAATATATTTATATTGAATGAAATTATATAAAATATGTATTATTTTTTTAAATAAATTTTATAAAAATAATATAATTGAAAATTTAAAAATGTATATAATAGGTGAATAAAAATTTAAATAAAATGTATATATTTTGGAAAATTATAATAAATTTTGTTATAAGATATTTTGATTTTTTTTACAAAATCTGTAAAAATAACAATTATAAATCCGTTAAGACTTTTTATGGAACTTCCAATAGATGTTCCACAATACAGAAAAAGTATATATTTATAAAAATAAATAATATATTAATAAAAATTAAATTCTAATAAATATTTTTATATAAAATGAAATTATATAAAATACTTATGAATATTTTTAAAATAATATATATAAAAATAAAATAATTCATCATTTTAAAATGTATATAATACATGAATAAAAATATAAATAAAATGTATATATTTTGGATAATTTAAAATAAATACACTTATAAGATATATTGAATATATTTTTACAATGTCTATATAAATAATAATTATAAATCCATTAAAAGTTCCATTGGATGCTCTCAGGGATGTTCCACCGGAAGTTCTAGTGGAAGTTTCATAATAAAAAAATTAAATATATTTATAAAAATACAAAATATATTAATAAAAATTAAATTATAATAAATTTATTTATAAAAAATGAAATTATATAAAATATTTTTTACATTTTTAAATAAATTTTAAAAAAATAATATAATTTATGATTTAAAAATGTATATAACACATGAATAAAAATGTAAATTAAACGTATATATTTAGGAAACTTTATAATAAATACCCTTATAAGATGTATTTAATATATTTTTTTTACAAATTATGTATAAATAAAAATTATAAATTCTTTAAGAGTTCCAATGAAAGTTCGAGGGGATGTTCTAGTGGATTTTCCATTCGAAGTTCCAGTGGAAGTTTCAAAGCAAGTTCCAAAATGAAAAAAGTATATATTTATAAAACTACATAATATATAAATAAAAATTAAATTCTAATAAATATATTTATATTATATGAAATTATATAAAATATGTATTACATTTTTTTAAATATTTTTTTTAAAATATAATAATTCAACATATAAAAATGTATATAATACATGAATAAAAAAGTAAATACAATGTACATATTTTAGAAAATTTATTATTAATTCACTTAAAAAATATATTGAATTTATTTTTTAATAAAAACTATATAAATAACAATGATAAATGTATTAAGAGTTCCAATGAATGTTCCCACAAAATTTCCACTCGATGTTCCAATGGATGTTCCAGTAGAAGTTCCAGTAGACGGTTCATTGGATATTATAATAGAAGTTCTAGTGGAAGTTCCAGTGGAATATCCACAATACAACAAAAGTATATATTTATAATAAAACTGAATTTACTAATAAAAAATAAATTATAATAAATATAAATAAATATAAATATATTAAATGAAATTATATAAAATATGTAATACATTTTTCAAAATTTATTTTAAAAAAAATATAAAATTTACTATTTAAAAACGTATACAATACATGAATAAAAATGTAAATGCTGAATCAAAGATATTTGTTTTAAAAAAAATAATTATAATCTGTAGTGAATTCAATGTTTACAGATAAAATTAATCTATATTTTATAGGTTCATGTAATAGTTATAATCTGTACAATCAGAACCATACCAATGTAATGTTTCTATGATACAATAGAGATAATATGAATGACCTATTGAAGATTCCAAATATAATAAACTAAAGTAAAAATACAGACAACAAATGTTAATCAAACCTAAATTGGCCATTCTTTAATAAGGATAATCATAGTTGATATGTGTTGTGAATAAGTTTACAAGAATCCATTTTATTCCAAAATTTATGAGTGATTGTGAACTCTACAATCCATGGATATGTGAATAATAAACATTTGATATTTTAATAATATTCACATGCCATTGTTTATAAAAGTGGATGATTTGGATCAAACAAATTTAAATAGAATCAATTATTTAATAAAAATTTAAAAACCTCTTCTATATGAAGATTTTATCCGATTTAATGATTATATGATCAATGTGTTCCTAGATACCCAATTTGAAACATCATGTATCACTAAAGTTCCTCTGAATCTGCTCATCATCCTTGCTTCTAATCGAGAAATACTGATAGTGTATCTTGGTAATCATTACGGATAGAAAATAAAAAATGAAACATGAATCTTCCATTTTCAAATCATGTAAGAAAAAACAACTATATTGATAATTGAAATATACATACATAAAACCATACATTTTGAGAAAGTGACACTTTGACCACTTAATTGTTCCAAAAGTAGTAAAAGCTAACCAATTGAATGAAAATGAGAGATATTGAAAATGAAGGTTCCAAAGGTTTGATTCCTGAATGACCCATTCAGTTCCCTGATCAGATGATCACCGCATTCACCTATGGTTATGTTGGGGATGAGGATGAGCATCATCGTTGGCGGGGGAATCGTTTTGAGAAGTGACGAGGCTCCAGATGGGGGATGGTTTAGTTAGGGGAGAGGTGAAAAAGTAGGTAGCAATGTTGAAATGGCAGGGCATGGGGATCGGGTTCCAACCACCGGATCAGCAGGTTTTCAAGTAGAAACCATGCCTCATTGTAAGAAGTGCAGGTGGAGGAGGGGGGTTCCACCCCCAGATCTAGAGAGGATGTGAGAAACGGTGGGAGTGGGATCACAAGATATGAGGGAGGTGGAAGGGGTACATGTGAGCAGTTTTGGGGATTAGGAAAGTTAGGGGCAACGGGGACCAGGGTTGAGACTGGCGGCGGGGAGCATAAGAGTAGAGTTGTTGCATACAAGAGGTGAGGGAGACAAAATGAGGTGGAAATGACCTTGGTTTCCACTGAATTAAGATTCCACCACATGATAAATCAAATACTTTTCAACATCCCACAACATGACTGGAATATCCTATAAAATAGTTTATATGAACTACTATACGAATCTCCTATAACAATGCACAAAATATCTTTTAAAAGAGCTAAAAAAAGAATTTTTAATCACAATGATGATAAATTGGGTGTATTATCCATGCAAAAAAATAACTGATAAATGCCTTGGTAGATACAATGTGCTATTAATATAACATTACACCTGGTAAAAACCTGTAAAAACCTATCATTTCAAACAAGGATATATACATTTAATGTGACACTAGGAATAAATCAATTTCCACCCATGGTATATACAAAAAAACACTTCTATATACATTTTAAACAATGTTTTATATAATTACATATACAATTATCCAATTTTTTTAAAAAATAATGTTTATTCTTTTGGCGCTCATGATCCCCTCTCAAAAATGTCTTCCCATGCTATTAGTTGCTGACAAAATCATCTCAATCCGAGATAAAGATTCATCTTAAAGAAGAAAATGAATATTATGTTTGTAATACTATAAAGAAATAAATTAAACATTAATATGAAACAATACATTAATAAAATGTCAATATTTAATAAAAAATACACATTTTGAGTTATACCAGTCACAAAGTGTGTCCAATTGAGGTGTCATTGATTCCTAAACATCACAAATGAGTTATGGTTTATTTTCCTAAAATATCAACAAAAACCTTATATGATTTCTTAATTTTGAGTATGCCACTGGTTTTTTTACTAAAATTAGTGTCAATTTTAAATAATGAAATATTTGGAGTTATACTGTCCACACTATGCATCGTATTGAGGTTCAACTGATTCTTACACGTCAAAAACTACTTATATATTATTGTCTTATAGTATCAAAACAATCTGAATTTTGTTGATCAACTTTCAGTATGCTAGTTGTGTTTTTTAGTAAAATTTCATGTCAGACCAAAAACACACATTATGATCCATATCGGTTTCATCGTACATCAGTTTAATGTGAGAATGCTTCATACACATCACAAATGACTTATTAATCACTTTCGTAACTTATCAATCTAATAAGAGTTCATTTTATTGGTTTTAAGTGAGTGACATGTTTTGAAATATAAATTCAATTTTAAACAAATAATGGAAACTTTTAGTCATACCGATCACACCATGTGACATATTGAGGTTTTTTTTGATTCCTATATGTCAAAAATGACTCATGGATCATTCTAATAAAGTATCAAGACAATAAAAATGTGTTTCCTCCATTTTCAATATGTCATTCATTGTTTTACTTTAATTAATGTTAATTTTAGATAAAAAGATACAAATTGAGTGATACTAACCACACCGCACAACATATTGTGGTGCGACTATAAGGCCCAAACCTTAAACATTACATAATCTTGAGTTGATTCAATAATTCTCATTGAGTAACTTTTCAAGTTTAGATTTTTAGAGAATTAGGCCATACCTATTCCATAATAACTCAAGTATTAAAAAATTGACACTTCTACTCACTATCCATTTTTTCACAAAATAAAACTCTTTAAAATAAAACATGATTTCTTTTTGGATAAAAATATTCATTACTTATTCCTTTACCTTACCCATCGCTATGCTATTTGGAAAATATTTAAAAAACATGAGATGGGAATAAAAATATCATTAAAAGACACAAAATGAAGGAAAAAATATTATTCTTGAAAAAACATGTAAACCATGACTACTTTATCATAAAGTAATACTTTGTACCTTTAATAAGTAGTAAATAAACTTCACTGAATATAAGCTAATTTCTTACTATTTTTATAATCAAAAGATCACCTTAAAACCCACAGAAAGCAACATATATTATATAAAAAGGAACATGAGACATAATCATACTTAAATGGAATAACCATACAGTCGATTTCCACACATATCATTATTATAAATGGAATATCCATATGGCTGACTTCCATACCCATTGCATTGGAGGTTATAACATAACAAGTCATCCTTAGTTTATCACGAAACCACCTATCTTTAATTTATCACATAACCACCCATCTTTGGTTTATAATGTAACCACCTGTCAAATGTCCAAGTACCATTATATAATCATATCACATAAATTATTGAAATTTTGAAAATTTCACTCATAAAATATCATTTTACATCATAAGAAATAATTTCATGATATTTAATTTTTCTATCCATTTCCAAAAACATTTAAAACATTTAATAAAGATACTTTTGAATGAATGTGTCCCATACCACATTTAATCTTTTGAAAGAAATTAACATTTTAAAACATTCATGTCCATAAAAATAAATTTACAAATACCATTTTGAAAACATGGACATTAAATAGAATGTTTTAGAAGGGAAAATCATAAAAACATTTTAAAATGATGTTATAGTTAAAGAGTATCTTACCACTAGAGAAACACTTGAATTAAAATAATTAAGGAATTAAATTAAATAAAATTTTATATATCATGATAATATACTAATTTATGATATAACATGTCAAAATGGTTGTATATACACCTTATCAGATAATAATGGTCCATAACATTATGATATGCCTCAATGAAAGAAGATTGAGACAAAGTCCCTTACACAAGACTCGAAAGATACAAAAGTGATTATCATAAAATTAAACATATAATAAAATAAATATAAATTAATTAAAGATATAATATATAAAAATTGGTTGTAGGTACACCACACAAAATAATTAAGTGGTGATTATTACATTTATCTCACGAATGTAAAAAGTGAGATGAGAATCCATACAAAGATCCTATCATTAGTTTAAGGATAAATAAATGACATTATTATATGTTTAAAATATAAATAAAACCAATATGAGTGTATATTTAGTGTAAAAAAATCCTAGTTTAATCAAAAATATTCTTGTAAAAACAAATCCATTGACATGGATATTTAACTCAATGAAAGGAGATTTAGTTACGAATTCCCTTACCTTGAGTACGACTTGTCTCATATGTTATTTATTTTATTAAATAATAAACTTAGGATAATTTATAATTGATTGGGAACCTTTTCCAAGTTTACTATTCCTTTTATATCACTTATTACCATGTTATAAAAATTACATAACATTTTAAGTTCATATCAAATGTTTGTTGATATTCGGTACTTAAGTCAAAAAATGAACATGTTTTGATGTAAATTTCCAATGTGGTCAAAAGTATATAATCTATAGAATATTATTAATTATTTAAAAATAATATATATCCAATATATATATATTTATAATAATCCATAATATTTTGAGAAAATAAATGAATTGTACCATTCATGGAGATGGTAGGTCGTACATATGCATGAATGCTACTTTTATTTTCATAACATTTTAAAAGAATGATAAATAAATGATATAAATGTATATAATAATAATAATTTAATAATAATGTAATATATTTCTTATAGTTTTAATAAAATCATCCTTTATACATTCAAATTATATAGGTAACGAGTCATATCGCTTTGAGGGGGTGGTGGTCTACACTTCCTGAAAAGAAATTATTATATTGACACAACATGGAAAGAATAAATTTATGTTATAAATAAAAAAATAATATAAGAATATAGAAAATATAAATATAATATATATCATATGTAAAAATATTTTCCATTGTAATGGCCACCATGAGATGTGGTAGTGGAAAATAGAAAAATCATCATTTCGTGAGTTAGAAGTTCACCATACAAAGAAACCGAATGTTTGTTACGTATTAAATAGGCGTATGTGTAAGTGTAGATAAAAAAATTAGAATAAAAAATCCATGTATATTTAGGATATGGTGTTTTTTATGTAACCATAGAATATTATGTGTTTAGGGAGTGTAGAATGGAAATGAAACTAAAAAGCATTAGAAAAGGTGTTATCGCTTAATTGGGTAACTTTTTTTGGTTTATACCAAAAAACATCATTGGGAGGATTTATGACATAAGGGAGGATTATAGTATGATGGGAGGGAATATAGGAAGATATTTTTTCATGTATTTACTAATAGAAAATGTTCTTGAAGTGTGATTATTAGAGAAGAGAGGGTACCTTTTTATAGAATAGGGAAGGGGAACCCTTGGAAACTGTTAAATTATTAAATTAATATAAATTAAAATTTTAATTAAAATGGATCCAACATAGGATATGTAAAATATAATATGATTATATTTAAAAATTCCAATATAAAATAATTTTTAGACATGTATTGAATTTATTTTACACATTATCATTTCGGTTTACCCTGAACTATTCTCTTTTAATTTTAATTGCGGTAACAACATTTTATTTATTAAGAGTCCATTAATTTTACTTATATGGGGTAAATTTAAAATAATTGGATAGTTAATGAACTTATAGACCTTATAATAATCACTTTTTGGATTTAATTTTTTTTAGGATTTTAAATTATTTAATAAATAATTACTTTTTAAAACATCAATTATGTCAAATTTGACACTATTCATTTTATTGAATTTAAATAAAATCTAAACCGTGATATAACTTTGATAAAACTCATTTAATAGTCTTATAAAATCTCATATTCACCTATAAAAATATTTTATGACCAAAATTATATCAAATAATATTTATTTTAATATTTATAATATAATTTATTTGATTCCTTCATTAATAAATCAATCACTACATGATCATTGTGTCGTAATTAAATTTAATTATTTAATGTATAAAAATTATAAATAACATACCAAGGTGTATAAAAGATTTTAATATTTCTAATTACTATTTATTATTTAACATACCACTTATATAATCTCATATTAAAATTTCTTTAGTATGAAGATATATGTATATAACATATTTTCCTCTACTTTAAATTAAAAGTTATAAGTGTCATAATCACACCCAATGGCTTCCAAAGGTCATATTTTCGACCCAAGGGTTTTCTTGGTTATAAATATCTCATTAAATAGTATTAGGACAAGTGTTAGGATGGTTTTATATTATTATAACATTATTTTTCACTTATTTACCTGATTTACCCTTTAACCGTGGTAAATAAAAATAATTACTAAAGTTACTATTCATAATTTCCAAAAATTAAAGGGGCCTATTTAAATAATTTAGATATTTTGATTCCAAATATGTAATCCATTTCACCAAATTCAAAATACAAAGCTTTTATTAATTAATTTAAAATCAACCCCCGTTGATAAAACGAGAAAACAAGTTTTTAAAAAGTAAAACTCATCAAAAGATTGACTTGCGTTTATATATAATTTCAATGTGAAATTACTTCCAATAAAAAATATTGGATTAAATGATAAAAATTTAATCTAATTATACATTAAAACTAATTAAATAGAAAATCTAACGATATAAATAAATTAGACGAAAATGCAATTTTGAATTAAAATACAGTATTTTTCAATATTCATTAAAAATGAATTTTATCAGAAAAATACCAAAATTAAACCAAAGTAAATTTTGATTCCAGGTTCTATACAAGAATTTTATTTTTTCAAATATAAAATATAAAAGTGAGAAAATCTATATTTAAAAATGTTTCACCATCAAAAGCTGTAAAACTATATCTTTAGAAAAATACTAATTTTATATGTAAAATTGAATTTGTTATTATAAAATTTCTATAAAATGTATAAGATGAATTATAAAAAACATTTATTTTGTTAAATATATAAATTATTAATAAAATCCAACAAGGGTGATTATTTTATAAACCCACTTATTTTGTATTTAAATAGTAATTCAGAAAAAAAATCCTTTAAATTCAATTAATTTTTATTTAATTTCCTATTTAATTTGGTAACAAATGAATCATAATATAAAAATGTGTAAACCATATTTTAATAATTTAATTAATACTGTTCATTCCCTCCATTCCAATGACTAGTTTATGATGGTAATATTTAAATAATAGTTTTTAGTTGTTCGTTTAAGATCGATGTAGCATATCATGTAAGCTATTGAAAATAGTGTTTATTTATTAAAAACTGGGATTTTATATCCCCCCTTAATAAATTACAGCCTCACAATTTGAATTCTTGGTCCTTAACTAGTGTATGACTTTCCAAAATACCTTTATTTCAATCTCACATCAGAAAAAGGGTTAATAAATCTACCACCTTTTTTGAAAGAAAGATAAGTATAAAAGTCACCCAAGATAAAAAATACTAGGATTAAATGTAGGAAAAAATGGATATAGAAGAAAAAAAGTGTCAAATTATGATGGAGAGTGATAGAAAACATGATCTGTAAATGTTAAAAATTAGAAAACTGAAAACTTGTGATGGGTTAAATGGTCTTTGATTTCAGAATAGGAAAATCAACTGGATTTTTTTTGTTTTAAGATCATTTTCATAAATATGAAGAATTTATTTCAGAGATTGACTTAGAACATAAGGAAACATACTTACTTGGAAATTAGAGTTTCATCCTTTAATAAATTTCTACCATAATCTTATCTTTTCTCCAAACAATGAGTATTAAAGATGACTGGGTCACACCTGAAGCCCTAGAATCAACTTCTAGAGAATCACATAATCTCCAAAATATTAACTATCTATTAATAATGTCTTCAAATATTAACCAAAAAAAGGTTAGGATAAAATTAGATAATTCCCCATAAAAGAATAATCCTTTATAAAGAGAATCACAACATTAAATCTCCAAAATCTAATAGTAATATCCAAAGTTAAAAATAACCATTTTAAAAAAAATGTCCTTAAAATTCCTTAAGATAATCGAAACTAATATTGAAATTGAAAAATTAAATGGATTTGATAACATAGGCTTCCATGATAAATTTTAACATTTATCTCCAAATAACATCAAACACTCTTAATGTCTCATACCAAAAAGTAATTAACCAAATAAAAATTTCTCCAAGATAGGTTAATCACTTCCATAAATAACTGAAATCTCTGTAAGTCATCTATAAAAACATAGATTCATCCAAAATAAAAATCAACCATTACTCCTAAAATAAAATCCCATAGAATTCCATATTCCTTAGGCATATAGGGTTCCCAATATATCGAATGTTTTCTAAAATAACATGTATCACTCAATATCCATATCATTTCCCAATACTAAGGATATCCATTTGATGAAATGTAAGTTGCAATAATAAACATCATCTTATTCCATTTAGAATTTTAACTAAAAAGAAAAATTATTACTAATTAGGGACTTCACATAGGAAAATGGTAGGTGATGCACCCTTGACACCATTTAGTTGAGGGTTTGATTCCCACAACCTTGCTGGACACGATGTGTTGTGGCCAATCCTATGGGCTGTACTTTAAAAAAAATCTAATTATTTTAATATTCCAAAAATATTATAAAGACATCAAAAATAACCATAACATGTTTTAACCTTAAAGGTTCTTTCATAACTCACATTTTTCATCCCAAAAACTAATAACCCACAATATCCTCAATGGTGAATGTCTCAAAAAATTACCATTAGACACCTTAATATTTTTGAACATAAATCCTAAAAAGGGATTTCTAATCCATTAAACTTCTATTCAACCATAAAATTATAAACTCATGATGAAATCCATAACTCTTTAAAAAACATAGAAATCCCTAAAATTGCCTAACCCATCCTCTAATACCAACTATACAGCTCCAACCTTAAACATTACATAATTTTGTGTTAGGTTAATAAATATCAACAAGGATACTTTCAGGTTTAGAGTTTTAGAGAATTAATACATAACAATTACATAACAACTCAAATATTATAAAGTAGAAAATTCTACTCACTATCCATTTTTTTCATAAATACAACTCTTTAAAATAAAACATGATTTATTTTCATGATACAAATCTTCTTGATTTATTCCTTTCTATTACCCGTCCTTATTCCATGTAGAAAACATTTCAAAAACTTGGGATGAGCATAAAAATATTAGTAAGGGATACAAAAATAAAGAGAAACTATTACCCTTCAAAAACTTGTAAACCATGAAAACATTATCATAAAGTAATACTTTTACCTTTAAGAGGTATTCAATACACTTAACTGAATATAAGATCATTGATTACTCTTTTTTTAATCACAATATCACCTTAAAAACCATATAATGCAACATATAACATATAAAAAGTAACTTGGGACATAATAATACTTAAATTGAATAACCATACTGTCTACTTTCACACATATCATTTCTAAAAATGGAATATCCACACTGTTGACTTCCATACCCAATGTATTGGAGGTTAAAACGTAACTACCCATCCTTGATTTATCACAGAACCACCCATATTTGGTTTATCACATAACCACCCATATTTGGTCCATCACATAACCACCTGTCAAAGGTACAAGTACCATTATATAATCAAAAAAAATAAAAGATTTCAATTTTCAATATTTCATTCATAAAATTTCATTTCCAACCAGAAGAAATCATTTCAAGATATTTAAATATTCAATCTATTTCCAAAACCATTGAAAAAATTTGATAAAGAAACTTTTGAATCAAAGTGTCCCATACGAATTGAAATCTTTTGAAAGAAATTAACATTATAAAACATTAATGTCCATATAAATAAATTCATTAATACCTTTTTGAAAACATGGACATAAAATAGAAGGTTTTAGAACAATAACGCCTTAAAAAAATTTAAAATGGTGTTTTATTTAAAGAGTCTCTTACCACTAGAGAAACACTTGAATAGAAATCATTAAATAATAAAATAAAATAAAACATCAAATATCATTTTAATATATTGTTTCATGATATAACATGTCAAAAGGGACGTATAAACATCTTATATTATTCTAAAGGTGCATACCATCAAGATATGCCTTAATGAAAGGAGATTCTAACGAAGTCCCTTACACATAAATAAAAAGATCCGAAAGTGATAATAATCAAATGAAACATCTAAATAACATGAATACAAATTAATTAATGATATAATATATCAAAATGGGAAGTAGGTAGACCACACAAAATATATAAGTGGGGATTATGACATTTATCTCACATATGTAAAAAGTGAGATGATAATCTTTACAAAGATCGTATCATTAGATTATGGATAAATCAATGAAATAATTATGTGTGAAAAATATAAATAAACTCAATAAAAGTGGATATTTACTATAAAAAATCAGAGTTAATTCACACGTATTCTTGGAAAAAAACCAAGGCTATGAATATTTAACTCTATGAATAAAGATTGAGTTAATATTTCCATTACCTTGAGTTCGACTTGTCTCATACATTCATATTTTCCTAAATAATAAACATAGGTTAATTTATACTTACTTAAGATCCATTTTCAAGTTTATTTTTCATTTTATATCACTTATTAAAATTTTATAAAAATTAAATTACTATTTAAGTTCATATCAGATGTTTTGTTGATATTTTTTATGGAGTAAAAAATGAACTTTATTTGATGTAAATTGTCCATATGATCAAGAGTCCATAATATTTAGAACACTATAAATTATTTAAAAATCATAAATATCTAGTATATATGTATTTAGAATAATTCATAATATATAGAGATAAGAAATGAAATTCACTGTTCATGGAGATGGTAGGTCGTACGTACGCATGAACGCTACTTTTATTTTATTATCATATTAAAAAATTAAACTTAAATGATATAAATGTATATTATAATAATAGTATTATATTAATGTCAGATATTTCTCATAGGTTTAACAAAGACCTCCTTTATACGTTCCACTTATAGCGTGAACCAGTCATATCACTTTGAGGGGGCGGTAGTCCACACTTCCCCAAATGAAATTCTCATAATTACACAACATGGAAAGAATAAATTTATGTTATAAATAAAAATTACAGAAGCATAGAGACAATATAAATATAATATACATCATATGTAAAAATAGCGTCCATTATAACAACCACTTTGAGAGGTGGTAGGGGAAAATTAAACAACCATCATTTCATGAGGCAGTAGTTCGCCGTACACAGAAACAGTATGTTTGTTACTCATTAAATAGAGGTGTGTGTTAGTGTAGATAAAAACCTAAGAAGAAAAACATCCTAATATATTTAGAATACTGGTGTTGTTATGTAATCATACAATAACTAGATTTTATGTAGTGTATAATGGAAATGAAACTTAAAAACATGATAGAAGGAGTTACCTATTAATTGGGTTTCTTATTTAGGTTTATACCAAAAGGATTCCTTGGGAGGATTTATTCAACATGGGAATATTCCTGGATTTAGTTAAGGATTTGAGGAAATTTTTTGGGCAGGGATTGGCTGAACCAAAGGGTTATTGAAGTGTGTGTATTAGAGAATAAAGGGTAAATTTTTATAGAAGTGGGATGAGGCACCCTTGGAAACAATTAAATTATTAAATTAATATAAACTATTTTATTAATTAAAATTACTCCAAATTGAGATATGTAGTGTCACAACCCATCCCCCAGGGCCCGTTCCGTGACAACCCCAAGCCCTCCTTCCATAGGCCAGAAGTTGGAGACTAGCACCGAAAGGTGTATCCCCTATAACCGGGAAGGCATTGCCTTTATATCCTGTAAACACACTCAACCAAGTACATAGCAAGATACAGACACAAGTAAACTATATAGATAAAAGAGTGATGAAAGTAAGAGGGTCCAGAATATAAGACCAATAGTAAAGGTACAAGTACAACTGAAAATATAATACAACTGAAGAAAGAGAAAGATAGCTACCGAGTCATCCTCCAAGGTTCCTACCAGAAGGGTAGGTACAGATCGCCTCCTTAGAACTCCATGTCTTCCCATCTCCTCTACATACCGACATGCCGTATGGTCCACCTCTAGGCACCGTCTAGTCCTAGTACCCATAGCCATGATCAGCAGTGTCTGTCGTCTGCACCAAACACAATAAGGTGCGGGTGAAGCCCGTATAGGGGTGAGTATAACGATACTCAGTAGGGATTCTGAGACCCTCAAGGTCTCACAAAATCCACAAAGGGTAAACCACAAAGCATGTAAACCAGTGGCAACCCTACTTAGGTATATGCCCATACATATACCTAGGTTATCAAATATTACCCATCTCATTATGAGGAAACACAAGGCCCAACTCCGTAGCCAAAGTACAACTATTCCATGAAGGAAGGATTACCACGAAGGTAAGTACCACACAGGTACGCCACACAGAAGAATACCACAAAGGTATCACCACAAAGGTAGGTACCACACAGATATGCCAAATAGAAGAATACCACAAAGGTATCACCACGAAGGTAAGTACCACACAAGTTTGCCACACAGAATAATACCACAAAAGTAAAGACTCATCTCACACCAGGTATAACTTAGATTCAGTAGTAGAGATGATTATATGTAACTACTGAATCATCTTACTCTATTAAGAGGCAGACCCATGTAGGATCCTAAATCATCAGACCCACACAGGATCCTAGTACATCATCAGACCCACACAGGATCCTAGTACAAAAAACCCACAGAGGATCCTACTACATCATCAGACCCACATAGGATCCTAGTACAACAAACCCACATAGGATCCTAGTACATTATCTGACACACATTCGATCCTAGTACAGAAGACCCACACATGATCCTAGAGTAGTCCCACGTTGATTCCTAGAGCAGATCTATGTGGGATCCTCGAGAATAGACCCATAATGGATCCATTTCTCATGTTACATCCAGCTACAGGGTTCCCACACTAAGCTCGCTTGATTCTTGGAGGATCTGCTCCTCAAGCCATAGTTCGATACTCCAACTGTGATGAAGTCCCACAAGGAATTATCACAAAGGACCACCGCATCATTGGGGTCTTAACATAATAGATGATGCGTCAAATGGATGCCTAGTCTGTAAGTTATTAGCTTTTAAGTCTTTAGGGCCCGGTTGGATTAATGCTCGATCCAACCCGACTGTATCCCAACTTTATCCAGATATCATGTAGGGTATACCAAAAGTACCATCTCACTCCAAGGTTTCTGGCACCATTGACGGTTCATTAAACTGACGCCCGATGCCAAAGTTGTGGCCTAAAGAGAGAAAAATGGGTCTAAGTTGGTCCGTGTCCGGTCCGACCCAACCTAGCATGGGTCGACCCGACCTGACCCGGTTCGAGTCGACCTGACCTGGTTCGAGTTGACCCAACCCAGTTCAATTCGACCCATCCCGCTAGGCCCGGCCCACATTGTGCGGCCTGGTCCGCGCTTGCGGCCCGACCCGCACTGGGCAGACCGGCCCACGCTGGGCGGCTCGGCCTAGCCACATGGAGGGGGAAGTCACGCGCCCCTACCTTAATCACTAAATGGTCGAAGGCGTTCGGTCACCAGGCATCACGTGAGACCCGCCACGGGTCCCGATCGGTCCAGCTCAGCCAGCCATTTTGGCCGGTGCCTTTGCTCCTCGTAGTGGTGCGTTGTGCACCGCCCCTCCATGGCCGGACGAATGCTGGCCACCTTCCATCATCTTCCACAGCCTCATACCGCAGAGCTTGCTCTCCGGGCGGCACAGAAGTGTGCCACCTCTTCCCCATCGCATGGCCGGCCTTCGCCCAGCCACTGCCCTTGCTCCACCATGGCCCTTCTCTGAAGGCACGGTCGCACCACCGTCGTCGTCGCAGACGACCTTGGTGCCGACCGCCACTCCCGAATCCCACCGGTGCCAATCACCGGCACCGATCACCACCCTCCTCCATCGGGATGAACACATCAAAAATCACAAGGATTGTGGAGAGGTCAGGCTATGTTTTTTTGTCCCGCACTCTCTGCATTAGATTTGTAGCAAGTGACAATTATGTTGTTGAATCAAGGGGGGTCGACAAGAATGGGGTAAGGGGCATAAATCAACAATAAACCCTACCTCGAAGGTTCGTTGATGTGTCACAAGATGAAATCTGTGAAGGCAAATATGGTTCCAACAATCTTCACTTCCACAACACACTTCTGAAGTCAGGCTTGTGCGTCGTCCTATTTCTTGATTCTAAATAATGTTCTTTGATGGAGATGATGTTCTTCATTTGGAGGAGATGTTCTTCATTGGTGGATGAGTTCCTCCAAGGTTCTCCCAATTCCCCCCTTTCGCCAATGATTTATCCCCAATCCAAAATGAGGAGCCAACACAAATAAAATATTTTTGTCAATTTTAAATTATTGGCATAATTTAAGGTGGGTTTAATCAATTAATGGAAGGTGGCACAATTAAATGTTGACACATTTAATAAATTTTCATCGGCTCAACTAATTAAATGGGGAGTTGAAAGGTTTTCTCTCATTAAAGAGGGTTCGAGTGGCCCCCACCACCATAACCCATGTAGAGAGGTTTCAATAAAAATGTTAATGTTAATATTTTTATTTTTCTATTCCTCCATGAAAAAGTGAAAAACTATCTTTCACCCTCAACCTACTACGGTCGAGGTGAAGGTCTCCTTAAGCGAATACAGGCACTGTGAGTTCAACGATGTCGTTAGATTTAAATTCTGAGAACCAGTTCAAAAGTTACAAAAACCTACTCACACGTTCACTGAACGGACCCAAAAAAAGTTCAGAAATTCTTTTCGGGAACACCGGCCCTCTGAATCACACGCTATCAATTTTCGCAGACTTGTAAAATTCCCATATAATTAAAAAAAATTACATGGAAATTTTGGGTCATTAAATTCTCCCCACCTCAGGACTTTGCATCCCCGAAATCCTCATCACAAAAACTAGGAAAACAAGTGGAGGTACTGAGCATGTATCTAAGCTTCCCGCTCCCATGTAATCTCTTAGAGATTCCCGTGCTCCCAGTGAATGTGCACCAGAGGTATCGACCACCCACGAAGGAACCACTCCTGTCGATCCTCAATCTCTACTAGAACCTCCATAAACTTCGCCCCATCATTGATGTCCATCTCACCGTGGTCGATGACATGTGATTGGTCATGCACGTATCTCGTCAGCTAGGATACGTAAAAGATGTCGTGCACCCAATGCAACTGAGGTGGAAGAGCTAGACAGTAAGCCACCTCGCCAACTCTGCTGAGGACCTAAAAGGGTCCAATGAACCTCAAAGATAACTCTCCACCCCGGCCAAATCTCCGCAAACCTCATCGAGGTGAGACCCATAGAAAGACATTATCACCATCATTGAACTCCAGAGGTCCCCATCTCCTATCGGTATAAGACTTCTACCAGCTTTGTGCAGTCTTCATCCGCTCCTGGATGACCTGCACCATCTCTGTCGTAGCCCGTACCATATCTGGTCCCATGAGTGTTGACTCCCCTAGGTCAGCCCAGCACAAAGGCGATCTGCAAGGTCGGCCGTACAACACCTCAAAAGGTACCATCCCAATGGTGGAGTGATAGCTGTTGTTGTATGAAAATTTTACCAAAGGCAAGTGATCCTCCAAGCTATGACCAAAGTTGAGGATGAAAACATGCAGCATATCCTTGAGGGTCTGAATGGTCCGCTCAGTCTGGCCATCTATCTAAGGATGGACGACGATGCTCAATCGAAGATGAGTCCCAAAAGCCTCATGCAACCCCTTCCATAGCTGGGAAGTAAAACACGCATCATTATCGGAGAAAATAATCAAGGGTACTCCATGTAGCTGCCCAATCTATTGCACCTAGAGGCATCCCAAGCTCTCTACTGAACCCTGCTCTATGATTGGTAGAAAGTGGGCTGACTTGGTGAGTCGGTCGATGATCACCCAGATAGAATCACGACCTCTGGATGTACATGGAATTCTTGTCATGAAGTTCTTGGATATCCCATCTCACTTCCACTATGGGACCTCTAAAGGCTGAACTATGCCTACTGGTACCTGATGCTCTGCCTTCACTTGCTGACAAGTGAGGCATTGAGAGACAAAATCTGCTACTAATTTCTTCATTCCCAGCCACCAGTGCTGTCGTCAGAGGTCTTGGTACCTCTTCTCCACTACTGGATGTACCTATAAAGGGGATGTGTGGAACTCCCTCAATACTTCCTCCCATAACGACACTGGTACCATAGTACATCCTCTAAAGAGTATGAAAATCTCCCCACCTTTAGAAAATCCATCAGGTGCCTTTCCTATAGATATCTGATCATGTTGAGCCTCACAGTTAGTGTCCCCATGTTGTGCCTCTCTGACTCACTAATTAAGTGGGAAAGTGACTGTAAGAGATTGAAGAAAAGATTCTCCATCTCAATCCACAAAGGATATCTGCAAAGCGGCCAGTTGCTCTATTGCCTCACCAAGCAGCTGTATACCAGATCTCTTTCTAAGTGCATCTGCTACAACGTTCCCCTTCCCAGGAGTATAGACTATCTCGAAGTCATGGTCTTGGAGGAACTCAAGACAATGTCACTATCTCAGGTTTAGGTCCTTCTGAGATAATATATACTTGATACTCTTGTGATAAGAGTAAACTGTAAAATGCTCGCCCATCAAGTAATGTCACCACATATTCAAGGCGAAGACCACTGCTGCTAACTCCAGGTCATGGGTAGCATAGTTCTGCTCATGCTGTCTCAGCTGTTGAGAACCATACACAATAACTGCTCTCTCCTGCATCAAGACACATCCGATTCCGTTCCCTGATGTGTCGCAGTAGACTACGTACCCAATTCCCTCCTATGGAAGCCTCAAAATGGAAGCACTAGTCAGCCTATGCCTCAGCTCCTGAAAACTCCGATGGCATCTATCTGACCACATGAAGGGTTTCCCCTTCATCTTCAATGATGATAAAGGTGCTGCAACTCTGGAAAAATATGGCACAAACCTCCAGTAGTATCCAACAAAACCGAGGAAACTCCGTACCTACTTCACACTCCTGGGTGGCTCCCAAGAAAGTACCACCTCAATCTTCACTGGATCCACTGAAACTCCAGCCTTTGAGATGACGTTTCCCAGAAAGTGAACCTCTCAGATCCAGAACTGGCACTTCTAGAACTTACCATAATGATTGTGTTATCGAAGTGTGTCAAGAACTACCTACAAGTGATAGGCATGCTCCTCCTTAGTTGCTGAGTAGATCAGAATGTCATTGATGAAGACTACTACAAAGTGATCAAGGTATTACAGAAAGATCCAGATCATGAGTCCCATGAACACTACTAGAGTGTTGGTCACACCGAATGGAATAACTAAGAACTCATAATGGCCATACCAACATTTGAAAGATGTCTTCTGCACATCCTCATCTCGTACATTGAGATGGTGATAGCCTGACCAGAGGTCTATCTTCGAGAACCACCATGCTCCCTTCATCTGATCAAAGATGTTGTTAATCCTAGGAAGTGGGTACTTATTCATCACGGCAACCTTATTCATGCACCGATAGTCAACACAAAGTCTCAAGCTCCCATCCGCCTTCTTGGTGAAAAAAATTGGGGCTGCCTAAGGAGAAACACTAGGCTGGATGAACCCCTTCCCCTGAAAGTTCTCTAGCTGTACCTGCAGCTCACGAAGCTCCGTGGGAGCCATCCGATACGCTGGTGTGGATATTGGTGTTATCCAGGGGTATAAGTCAATGAAAAATTCCACCTCTCTGCGTGGAGGTAGACCTGAGAAATCATTAGGGAAGACATCCACGTACTGATCCACCACTACAGGATAACTCAGACTCTCTACATCAACTGCTCTGAGGGTAAGGCTAGCCATCTGATGAGTGATCAACTGCACTCTCCTCCAGGTAAGGCCATACTGTACTTCAAAGGTTCCCTTCTCACTGGTGAAGGTAAACCTAGTCTCATCCATGCAGATGCACTGCAATTTTTACCTAATATAGTCGATCTGGGCATGGACAGTAGATAACTAGTCCATACCCAAGATGATGTCGTAAGGCCTCGACGCTACTACTAGGAGATCCTAACAGAATCTCTCACCTCCTAGAGTAATCTCACACTGCTGGAACCAATGTGTAATTGTCAAATCCACTCTTGTAAGAGTCTCTAGTCGTAAGGATCAATCCAATGGCTCCATCAGAATCTCCGAGCTCCAAACGAGGGCAGTGGCAATAAAAGAATGACTGGAACCTATGTCTATAAGTACTACAGCTAAGGTGGAGTAGACACAGATCATACCTCGTATCATCTCTAGAGAGCCATGGTCATAGGCCTCAACTTCCTGGAGCTGAGATTACCCCTATCCACCTACTCCCTATGATCGGGGTGGACCACCTAGTGTTTGTGGTAGTAATATCTTGAATTGTCACCCAACGCCAGCTGCACGACCAGATCCTCTTCCACATACGTCTTATCCTTGTGGACCTCCTTGGTCGACCCTTTTTCTCTACCTGGGAAGTCCTTTACCCATCTGCAGATCATCGGTATGGCAGGTCGGGCGGTCACGAGCCATATGACCTTACCCACCACATGTGAAACACTGCCTGCTCCTCGCATGACTGGTTTTGTCTCCGGTGCCCCACACAACTAACCTTGAATCCTGTGGTCTTCCACCTGTAGGCCTGGTCCTCTTGGAACTTGGTGACATATATCTGCTTCCAGTTACAGAAGACTCCGCTACGTGATTCCCGGTGGTGGGTCTCGCTGCTGGAGACTACTCAATAAGAAAACTCTCCTCTAAGAGGGCTCTCTCTAACACCCCCGCTTGTGTCGGGATGCTAAGAGAAATCATCAAAGCCCCAATCTCCCACCTGAGCCCCTGCTTGAAGGTTCGGGCCTTGAAGAATGGGTCCCGCACCATATCAGTGGAGTTGCGTGAGAGGTCGGTGAACCTCATTGAGTACTGACCCACAATCATTCTGGCCTACTGCAGATAAAGAATATCTTGTATGCGCTCTGCGTGAAGGGTTTCTGGGAAAAACTCTGAGCGAAACAGGCTCTCAAAGTCTGCCTAGAGAAGTGTCACCTTGTCGTGAACCTGGAGCATCAAGCTCCACCATATGCCTGCTGCTTCATGTAGAAGACTGGAAGCAAGGATCACCATGAGATCAGGTGGTGTCTCTATAAGTCAGAAGACTCTCAACATGGCCTCCATCCAATCCTCAGCTGCTTGTGGGTCTGTCTCACCCCAGAACCTCAGTGGCCTCTGGCGCTGGAACTCATGCAACGCATTCAGGTGGAGTACACCCTCCGCTACTGGGGCTGGTGGCATCAGTGGACCAACATGTAATGGTACCACTGGTGCCTCCGCTGATGCCTCTACTGGATGAGGGCCCTACATTGAGGCCTCTTCGCTTGGTAGGCTATCATCACGTACTACACCTAGAACCCTAGCTGGCTGTCTGCGTGGAGGCATCCTGAAAAGAAACAAGTGCTCCACGATTAATAATTTATACCTGGTAAGCTGACTCAAAGAGTTCACAAAGAAAACTTTTCAAAACACACACGAAATCAGTGTTTTCATGCATTGAGTCAGAAATTAGATTTCAGGGTCCTGGTGTATGGATACGTCGGCCACCGCACCAACACTGGATTCCCTAAAATAATAACAACACTAACTACACTTAACACTATTGCCATTAAAGAAATTAGAGTCCAATGTTATACTGTTGAACCGACTCCTCTGATACCAATTTGTCACGACCCGTCCCCCGGGGCCCGTGCCGTGACTACCCCAAGTCCACCTTCCATTGGCCAGGGGCTGGAGACTAGCACCGAAAGGCGTATCCCCTAAAACTGGGAAGACATTGCCTTTAAATCCTGTAAAAACACTCAACCAAGCACACAACAAGATGCAGACACAAGTAAACTATATAGAAAAAAGACTGCTGAAAGTAAGAGGGGTCAGATTACAAGCCCAACAGTAAAGGTACAAGTACAACTGAAAATACAATACAACTGAAGAAAGAGAACGACAGCTACTGGGTCATCCTCCAAGGTTCCTACCTGAAGGGTAGGTAAATATCGCCTCTTTAGAACTCCATGTCTGTTCGTCTCCTCTATGTACTGACATGCCGTATGGTCCACCTCTAGGCAACGTCTAGTCCTGGTACCATCAGCCTCGATTAGAATTGTCTGTCGTCTGCACCAAACAAAATAAGGTGCGGGAAAAGCCCATGCAGGGGTGAGTATAACGATACTCAGTAGGGATTCCGAGACCCTCAAGGTCTCAAAAAATCAACAAAGGGTAAACCACAAAGCATGTAAACCCATGAAAACCCTACTTGGGTATATGCCCATACATATACATAAGTTATCAAATAATACCCATCTCATTCATGAGTAAACACAAGGCCGAACTCCTTAGCCAAAGTACAACTGTTCCACGAAGGAAGGATTACCACGAAGGTAAGTACCACACGGGTACGCCACACAGAAGAATACCAAAAATGTATCACCACAAAGGTAAGTACCACAAAGATACACCACATAGAAGAATACCACAATGGAATCACCACGAAGGTAAGTACCACATAGGTATGCCAGACAGAAGAATACCACAAAGGTAAAGATGCAACTCACACCTGGTATAACTTACGGATAGTAGTAGAGATGATTAGATGTAAATACTGAATCATATTACTCTGTTAAGAGGAAGAACCACGTAGGAACCTAAATCATCATACCCACAAAGGATCCTAGTACATCATCAGACCCACACATGATCCTAGTACAACAGACCCACACAGAATCCTAGTACATCATCAGACCCACACAAGACCCTAGTACAGCAGACCCACACATGATTCTAGTACATCATCAGACCCACACAGAATCCTAGTACATCAGACCCACACGGGATCCTAGAGTAGTCCCACATAGATTCCTAGAGAAGATCCATGTGGGATCCTCAATCACAGACCCACAAAGGATCCCTTTATCATGTTACAACAAGCTACAGGGTTCCCACAATAAGATCGCTTGATTCAGGGAGGATCCTCTCCTTAATCCGTAGGTCAATACACCAACTACCATGAAGTCCCACTAAGAAGTATCCCAAAGTACCGCCATATCATTGGGGTCTTAACACAATAGACGATGCGTCAAACTGATGCCGGGTCTGTAAGTTATTAGCCTTTTTGTACTGAGGGCCCGGTTGGATTCGTGCTCAATCCCACCCAACCATAACCCAACTTTATCCAAATATCATGTGGGGTATACCAAAAGGACCTTCTTGCTTCAAGGTTTCCGGTGCCGCAGACGGTTCGTCAAACCGACACCTGGTGCCAAAGTTGTAGCCAAAAGAGAGAAAAATGGGTCAAGTTGGTCTGGGTCCGGCCCGACCTGGTCGGACCGACCTGACCAAGCCTAGGTTGATTCGACCTGGTTCGGGTCGACCCGACCCACGCTGGGTGGCCCATCCTACGCTGGGCAGTCCGGCCTGCGCTTGGCGGCCCGGCATGGACGCATGTGGGGGGAAGTCGCACACCCCCACCTCAATCACAGAACGGTTGAAGCCGTTCGGTCTCCGGGCAGCATGCGAGACCCACCGCGAGTCCCGATCGGGCCAGCTCAACCAACCGTTTCGGCCGACCCTTTTTCTCCTCCCGGCGGTGTGCTGTGCGCCACCCCTCCACAGCCGACCGTACGTCGGCCGCCTTCCATCATTCGCTGGGGCCTCATGCCACAATTCTTGCTCGCCGGGCATTGCAGACGCGCGCCGCTGCCTCCCCATCATGCGGCTAGCCTCTGCCCAGCCGTCTCCCATGCTCTGTCATGGCCCTTCTCTGGTGGCATGGTTGCACTACCGTCGTCGTCACGATTGGTCGTGGTGCCGACCACCACTCCTGAATCCCACCAGTGCCAATCGCAGGCACTGATCGCGATCGTCCTTCATCACGATGAACACATCCAAAATCACAAGGATTTACGAGAGGTCGGGCCATGTTTTTTTGGCCCTCACTCTTTACATTAGAGCGGTTAGCAAGCGGAAATTATGTTCTTGAATCAAGGGGAGTCGACAAGAACAGGGTAATGGGTATAAATCAACAACAAACCCTACCTCAAAGGTTCATTTATGTGCCATGAGATGAAATCGGTGAAGGAAAAAAGGGTTCCAATGATCGTTGCTTCCACAACATGCTTCCAATGTCAGGCTCGTGTGTCGTCCTCTTTATTGATTCTGAAGAACGTTCTTCGATGGAGATGGCGTTATTTTATTGGAGGATATGTTCTTTGTTGGTGGATGAGTTCCTCCAATGTTCTCCCAATTCCTCCCTTTCGCCAATGATTTCTCCCTAATCCAAAATGAGGAGCCAACCCAAATAAAATTTGTTTTTCAATTTTAAATTGTCGGCACAATTAAAGTTGGCTTTTATTAATTAATGGAATGTGGCATAATTAAATGATGACACATTTAATAAATTTTCATTGGATCAACTAATTAAATGAGGAGTTGAAAGGGTTTCTCCCATTAAAGAGGGTTCGGGTGGTCCCTACCACCATAACCCATGTAGAGAGGTTTCAATAAAAATAAAAATGTTAATATTCTTATTTTTCTATTCCTCCACAAAAAAGTGAAAAACTATCTTTCACCCTCGATCTACTACGATCGAGGTGAAGGTCTCCTTAAGCAAATATCAGCGCTGCGATTTCAACGGTGTCCTTAGATTTCAATTCTGAGCACCATTTAAAAAGTTACAAAAATCTTCTCTCCCATTTACTGAACGTACCAGAAAAAAGTTTAGAAATTATTTCTGGGTATACCGGTCCTTGGAATCATGCGCCGTCAATTTTCGTGAACTCGTAAAATTACCATATAATTTAAAAATAATTTACATGGAAATTAAAAGTCATTACATGTAGAATATAAGATGATTATAGTTCAAAACCCTCTTATCCAATAATTTTGAGACATGTATTGAGTTTATTTTAAACCTTATTATTTCGGTTAACTGTTAATTATTTACTATTAATTTTAATTTTTTTAATAAATTGGCTATTAATTTTACTTATATGGTGTAAATTTTCCATATTTGGATGCTTAATGAACTTGTATACCATATCATAGTCACTATGATTTTATGAGATTTTTGGGATTTTAAATAATTTAATAAATTACTATTTTTATAAAACATCAATAATGTGAATTTTTTACACTATTTTTTAAAAAAATGTTGGCTAAGCCTCTTTTACTAAAAGAAATTAAAAGATAGTAGTCGATATGTGTATTGGAAGAAAAGGAAAAACTTAAATTAGAAACTAATTACCGATCATTTTCAACTGTCGAGCACTTAGACTTCTTTCTTCTTCTTGAAGGGTGTACCTGTCAACCCTTCCACAACCGTGCCCCAATCCTCTTGATAACCCCATACTTGAAATAGATTGATTTCTTCTATAAAGCGTATCAGCATCAATGCTTAATCAGAGCCGACCTATTTCCATTCCTCACATTTTATTGGAGAGGTGTCTCTTTCCATAGGAATCACCATCCCTTCAATGACCATTACTTTATCCAGATCTTGAATCTCTTGTTGCTAAATTAAATCCTAAATCTCAATGGCATGGTCATTCTGATCAGATAAAGAAGCAGTGTTACCTACTGATGAGTGCTCCACCACCACTAGAGTGGAAACTAGAAATTTTTTCATCTTTTAGAAGATAGGTTTAAATCATTCACTATCCACAACAGGCTTTGAATAAGCATGAAATTTTTTAGAGATGACAAGAGAGTCATAATCTATGATTTTCTTAGCCTTTCGATTACCTAAAGAAGTGATCCTTTCTTGCAAAATCTTGTTATCCAAATCTAATTATAAAACTACATTAATTTCCTGTTTATCCACTAAGTCAACATCTTTAGAAGATACATCCCCTTTGACTGTGTTACAAGTATCAGTGTAGTGAATACTCACCTCTTCAGAAAATATGGCAGCCCAATATTTCATCTTATTCTTAGAGGTGGAGGCATAGATACTCAAGAGGTCACCCATTTTAGGAACAACGCGCTATGTCTATTTAATTTATTAAATATTTTCATCAAAAATGTATAGTCTATCATCACTTTTACATGGTTCTTTTAAATCCTCATGCTGCTACAATTGAGGAAGAACATCAGTTTTCCAAGTAGATTCACCTTTTCTCTATTTAAGACACTTGCTCACATCATGTCCATACAATGTATAGAAGATGAAAAATATAGAGAAACTACATGTAGATGCTTCATGACAAATAAAATTTCATTCCTTGTAGAATTTAGGTATTTTTTCATATATGATCTTTAGCTCAATTATATCATCATTAGTCACTAGAATGACCTTGTTAACAAGAGTTGATCCCAGTTCAACCTCAACAAGAAACCCCAAGAAGTGTCCAAAATGCACTACTTCCATTTCATTGTCAATTTTAATCTGGATACTGATGGATAAATCAATATCATAAAAAAATTTAAGATGCCATAGGACCCAATTTAATCCATAATTTTTACACATATTTGAGTAGTTGTATTACCAACCTCAAAGGGTTTGATTTTTTTATCCCATTAACACAAATGAATAATTATAGGTTTGAGCGCAATTGAAGTGAATCCCCAGGCTCAGAAATTCAATTCTTTTGAAGGGATAAGAAAATTTAAATACCCACATCCTAGCGATACACACTTCTAGGATGAAAATACCCAAATCAATGAAATTCTATCCTTGAAATCATCAATTTGTAGAGGCTGAGATCCTTTAGGCTAAAATAAATGAAAATTAATTGAGAACATGACTATTTTGAGAAACTCTGATACCATTTTGGGATTAGATTTAATATGATAAATACTCTATTTTTCTTTTAATGGAAGAATCAATTGCTCCTTTAAAGATTGGAAAATAATGATTAACCAATGAACCCTCATCTAGAGCACTATGGCTTGTTTTAAAGTGAGTAAATAGAAAAGATTCATGAGGAACCTATAACCCAATAGCCCTTTTTGCTTTATCACTCCCATCCCTACACTAATATTCATACCTCTCAGATGGATCAGCTCTAACCCCTACGTTTTGACCCTCAATTTCAACAGAAATCTGTCCTTCATTATAATGAGGTTTAATCATCTTAGATGCAATAACAGTAACCCCTACAGTTGACCCTTGATTTCAATAGCACCAATATACACATATTCAAGATTATATCCAAACATCTTGGACACATTACGTGTAGAAGTTGATGCCGAGACAACTCATGACCAAGCCCGATCTCCCGTGCATTGAGAACCACTCCTCACTGGTGAGATATGCTCAGTCGAATTCACCAGAACCTCACGCTACTCTGTCATAATCCCATATGATGAGATCTACACCAATGTGTGGCTGAATAAGTGAGTTACCATCATGGATTCAATACCTTAGCTAGGAACGCCATTGTATATGGCAACATGGAACCTCATCATCCGCTCACTCCCTTTACACTATTCATTTTATTGAATTTAAATAAAATATAAACAGAGAGAGAACATAGAACAAAACCATTTAATAGTAATATAACATGTAATATTTACCATAAAAATCATTCATGACATAAATCATGTCAACTATTATTTATTTTAATATTTATAATATCATTTATTTGATTCCTTCATTAATAAAGCAATCACTGCATCATCATTCTCTCATAATTAAATTTAATTATTTAATGACTAAAAATTATAAATAAAATACAATGATGTATAAAATATTTTTATATTTCTAATGAATATTTATTGAATAATATATCACTTATATAAACCCATATTAGTTTTTTTAGTAAGAAGATATATGTTTATAACATATTTTCCTTTACTTTAAATTAAAAGTTATAAATGTCATAATCACACCCAAGTGGCTTCCAAAAGCCAATTTTTTTTACCAAGGGTTTATTTAGTTGGAAATTTCTCATATAATAGGATTATGAAAAGTTTTAGGATAGTTTTATATTATTATAATATTATTTTTACCCTTATTTACAAGATTTACCCTTTAACCATGTCAAATAGAAATAATTTTTTAGTTACTATTAAAATTTTCCAAAAAGTAAAAGGGAACTATATACATAATTTGGACCTTCTTATTCCAAATATGAAATACATTTTTCCAAATTAAAAACACAGATGTTTCAGTAATTAATTTAAAATTAATCCCCATTATTAAAATGAGAAAACATGTTTTAAAAAGTAAAAAACATCAAAAGACTGACGTGCATTTATATTTAATTTCAATTTGAAATTACATCAAATTTTCATCATTGGATTAAATTATAAAAACATAATCTACTTATACTTTAAAAAAAATTAAATATATAATCAAACAATACAAATAGATTAGATGAAAATGCATTTTTGAATTTAAGTGTAGTATTTTCACTGTTCATTAAAAATGAATTTTATCCGAAAAATACCATAATTCAACCAAAGTAAATTTTTATGTCCTTATTCTATTGAATAAGATTATTTTTTTCATATATAACATATAATTGTGAAAAAACTAGGTTTAAAAAGGTTTCACCATCAAAAGGTAGTAAAACTAATTTTTTAGAAAAATACTCCTTTTATCCATAAAATTGAATTTATTCTTATATAATATCTATAAAACATATAATATGTGTTTTAAACCTTGAATTGAATATAAAAAATAAATATTTTATTAATAAAATCAATCAAGGGTGATTATTTTATAAAATCTCTTATTTTTCATTTAAATAGTTTTTCATAAAAACACATCCTTTATATTAAATTGGTTTTTATTCAATTTCCTATTTAATTTGGTAACCAAAGAATCATTATATAAACAAATGTAAAATATATTTTAATAATTCAGTTAATACTATTAATTCTCACCATTCCAATGTCTAGTTTATAACGGTAATATTTAAATAATAGTATTTACTTGTTCGTTTAAACTTGATGTGGCGTATCGTGTATGCTATTTAACAAAGTTTTTCTTTATTAAAACTTGTGAATATACAACATATGATTTTTAAAAATCACAAATGACATATATATTATTTTACTAAAATATCAAAATAACCTGAATGTGTTTGCCCAGTGTTTAGCATGTCACATGTTGTTTTTACTTAAATTAATGTCAATTTAAAATAAAAAGAGACACTTTGAGTTATACTGTACGCACTATGAATCGTATTGAGGTGTGGAAGATTACAAAATATCACAAATGAATTATATATCATTTTCCTGAAGTATCAAAATAATCCAACTGTGTTTTCTCATTTTTTAGTATGATCATTGTGTTTTTTACTAAAATGTTATTTCAAACTTGAAACATGAATTATGAATCATAATGGTCGTATCATGCATCAGTTTTATGTGAGAATTATTCATACATGTCAAAAATTATATATGAATAACTTTCCTAAATTGTCATGAAAATCAGAGTTAATTTTCTTGTTTTTCATTGAGTGACATATTTTGAACTAAAATGTCATTTTTAAACTAATAACAGATAATTTTACTCATACCGGTCACATGATGTGTTGGATGTAGGTATGGTTGATTCCTATAGGTCACAAACAACTTATGGATCATTTTACTAATGTATCAAAACAATACAAATGCATTTTCTCAATTTTTATTACGTCCCTTGTTTTTTTACTTAAATTAATGTCAATATTAACGAAAAATACAAACATGGAGTCATACCGGTCACACCATGCATCATATTGATGTGAGATTGACTCCTATACATCACAAATGACTCTTGGATCATTTTTCTAAAATATCAAAAAAAATTCAAATGTGGTTTCTAAGTTTTCAGTATATAACATGTTGTTTTACATAAATTTATGTCAATATTAAATAAAAAGAGACCTTTTGAGTTATACCGGCCACACCATGCGTTGTATTTAGGATTGAATGATTCCATCATTTAAAAAATGTCTTATAGATCATTTTACTAGAGTATAAAAACAATCCAAATATGTTTTATCAGTTTTAATTATGCCAATTGTGTTTTTTTACTAAAATGTCATTTCAAACTTGAAACATACATTAGGAGTAATACTACTCACATAGATAACTGGTTTGACATGATACTACTTCATACATGCCAAAAATGACTTATGAATCAAGGTCCTAAATTTTCAAGACCAATTAGAGTGCATTTTCTTGGTTTTTAGTGAGTGAAACATTTTGAACTAAAATGTCATTTATAAAACAATAGAAGACAATTTAAGTCATACCAGTCACACCGTGCATCGTATTATGGTGATTCTGACTCCAACACATCGAACATTACTCATGGATCATTGTCTTAAAATAAAAAAACAATATGAATGTGCTTTCTTGATTTTTAGTATTTCACATGTTACTTTTACTTTAATTATTGTCAATTTTAAATAAAAAGTGGTGCTTTAGGTTATACCAGCCACACCATGAATCATATTTAGGATAGGTTGATTCATACACATCAAAAATGACTTATAGATCTTTTTACTAAAGTATCAAAGCACTCATAATGTGTTTGATTGGTTTTTAGTATGCTAGTTGTGTTTCTTTTCTAAAATGTCATTTCAAATTGGAAACACACATTTTGACTCATACTGATCATATCATGCATTAGTTTGATGTGAAACTATGTAATACACATGAAAATTGACTTATCAATATCTTTCCAAAATTATTAATACAATCAGAGCACATTTTTTTGGAGCTCTCATAGACTAGGGTTTTCAAAGACCCCCACCTCTGCGTTGTCTCCCCTCCACTACCCCTCCTCAGCTTCTCATCCCACCCCCTTCTAGCTTCTTCCTCATGCGATGTAGATCTGACATCGACTACTACTCAGATCATTTCATGCTCCCCCTCACATGATGTACGACCCTGTATCTTCTCCCAAAATCTATCAACAATGATAATTCCACCCTCTCCTCCCAGATCTTGAGCTTCAGATCTAGGGTTTTCTATGTTTGTAAAGGATAAAGGCTCATCCCCAACCCCAAATTATCCTCTACCCCTAAGGATGATGTGAAGGTCTTAGATGGTGCTCCCCACATTGTCTTGGGTCGAATGGGTCTCATAGTCAGATGACATAGGCAATGCAGTTGGGATTCTTGTTGGAGAAGCTTCCCCCCTTCGACGGAGCGACGATGCAATCAAGCTTTTGTTTTTGGTAGTCATGATCCCTATTGACGAACCCATTTCTTGTGGTTTAACCTATGATATTTACTTCATTTTAGATTTTTTTGGTTTTGATGGAGTTGGTATGTGGTATAAGAATCGTTGGAATTTTTCAAAGTACGTAGGTATGAATGGAATATGCAGGAATGTTCGGTGCCGAAGATGTCCTCTCCTAAATAGTTCACTCCACTATTGTTCTGAATCTGCACAGTCAACCTCATTGGTTCTGAAATAGTTTGTGGTTTTCTAGATTAGGGAATTGTTGTTTGTTTTCTAGAGTTAGTACATAGATGATGATGGAAGATTACAGAATGCTCTGTTCTGATGATGTCCTCTCTTCAATTGTTCACTTATGGTTTACTTTAGGGTAGGATCAGGGAAGGGTTTGTGTCTTCTTCCCCGGTCAATATGAGGTTGTAAATGAAGACCCCAAGAATGCTCAGGGCTGAGAAATTCCATCACCTAATCTCCCATTTTCTATGTTTTCCCCTTTGGGGTCCTATTTTTGTTTTCTAGGATCTAGTTCCTTCCATTAATGATTCTTCTCTGCTCTTTTGGCCTTACCCTTCATGCATGCCCCCACTATGGACCGGTTCAAATGTTTATTTTTAAAATTGGGATGGTGTTGGTGGATCTGATGATGGCCTTTCTAGTCTAGGAGGATCTTGGGTGCGGTTTTATTATGGTTGTTTCTAGTGTAGATTTTCCATCTATTTTTCTTTTTCTGTTCTCACTTATCCTCAATGTGATGATCTTTCATGTTTTTGTGGTGTTTTGGGAGGTTTTGGTCATGGACATGGTTCTTTGTTCAGCACATCAATGGATCCTTGTAATGGTATGTTTGTTCTCACATAGCCTCAAAGTGATTTGTAATGATGGGTTCTCAGTTAACCAGAAATTGTTTTTCAAAAATCAAAAAATGAATTTTCAATAACAAATTTTGAACAAAAATGTCAATTTTAAATTTATAATGGACACTTATAACCATACTAGTCACACCATGCATCGGATTGAGGTGAGTTTTATTGTTACACATCAGAAATGGATCATGAATCATTTTACTAATGTATCAAAACAATCCAAGTGTTTTCCTCATTTTTCAATATGTTAGATGTTAGTTTTATAGAATTTAATGTTAATTTATTTTGAAAATACACACTTAAAGTCATACTAGAAACACCATGAATCATACTGAGGTGAGGTTGATTCCTACACATCACAAATGACTTATGGATCATTATAATAAAGTATCAAAACAATATGAATGCATTTACATGTTTTTTAGTATATCACTTGTTCTTTTTACTAAAAGTAATGCCAATTTTAAATAAAAAGAGACACTTTGAGTGATACCTATTACTTGTTCTATTTTTCTCTCAGTTTTGAGTAGGTAAAATGATGAAAAAATTAATAAATTACATAAGTACTATGAATTACCTTTACAAATTCTTGACCCATTTCCTTATTGTCATTATCTGAGTTGTATCCTCGAAGTCCAATCTCTCACGGGAAAGATCAATTTCGAACAAACTGACCTGACTCGAACAAAGGAATCCAATTGTATAAGAAAAAAATTATTCTATGAGTAATAATAAAAAGAATTAAATTAAACATAAATATGAAACAATCCACTACATATATGGAAGTCCTTTCATCATGCTATTTGTGTACATTCTTCCATCAGGTATGCTGCCCATTTGTTTCTGAACACATCTATATCATCTTGTGAATATGAATCTTTTAAAAAGTTATAGTAGTACTAGAAAAATATAAATACAAAAATTATTAAAAAATATTTTAATTTAAATAATAATTATATTAAAAAATACATATTCGAGGAAGCTAGTTTATTCATGGAATATGATCTCTCTCATAAATTTACAAACATAATAACCATAATCTTTTCCATTTGTTTGTTTCGAACAATGTAGAAACAATGAGTAGAATTTGTGATTATTTTTTATATTTGTTTTGTTAGTGATATATTATTATATATACCATTATACTTTTCCAGTCGTAGTACTTGTATTATTCCATATGCTTAGCCCCTAGACACATTCCTTGTTTTTTATGATATTGATGCACCGCCCTATCATAATAGGATCCTCCTTAAATGATAATATAAATTATATAACATTATGTTTAGTTATAAAATTTTGGATTTAGTGTATAAAAAATTTACAAATTTTTTAATGTTTGGATAGTTTCTTGGATATCCATGAACTGAATCTACGAAAGAAGTATTTGGAGTATCTAAATTTACCGCAATAATCATCCAATACTGCCTAAAAAACAAAAGGAATAAGTAATCAAAGAAATAAAAATATATTTGATCTGATTAAATTATAGAGTATCACCCCTGAATCATTGGTATTAAATAAAGTTTTTCATCCAAAATGTTTCTTTCAAAGTATTTGATCATACCTACCACTATTTTAACATTATTATTGGTATCTATTATTGGTTGTTTTTTAGCGGTGATGTGAGGACTAATGAGTCCAAAAAAATCATAGAAATATGCATTAATATTTTTCTTCATATATACACCTACCAAAAATATGAAGTTTATTTAGTCATAATTAAGACAATATATCAGCATTCTGAAAATCATATCATGAAAACATACCTCATGTATAAATTTACAACTTAACTTCCCAACCAATAATAATCGATGATTTCACTTACACTCTCAACACTAATGAATTATTGATATTTCTCTCCATACATATACTCATCAAAATAAACTATGTGATTATCAACATCTTTTAACTTTGTATCCACATGAACCTTCAATTCTAGTAAATATAGATATAGAACAAGAAGGGTAATGGTGCTTTCAAAAGATCTTTTGGACTGGTTAGTCGATACATTAGATGGTTTTGAGTTGGTCTATTGTTTTATCCCATTAACTTTTTTTCTATTATAACAGTCATCCATTCAGACATTTGTTTCATTAATTGTTAATGGTTTATCTTGAAACATAATTTGGAAATGAATACCTCCATTTTAAAATGATTTTTTATAATATGTGACAACCATGTGATGAATGTTCCAAAAACTTTTTCAATCGTATGAATATCTTCCTCATGAATAGGAATATGTAGCTCGATGCTTGGCTCATGGGATACATTTATTGACACTCGCACATGAAATTTTGGAAGTGGTCTATTCTGTAGCATGTCGTTATGGATATTCGATGTCGTAGCCCTCAAAACAAGGCGATGGGTGGGTGTTGATAGATATAAATCATATTCATTATCACCCTATATAATATCACTACAGAAAAATTATTAGTGTCTATATGATTCAAATTTCACAAAACATTTATTATAATATTGATTACCTCATCTAAGATATATTTTTTAGGGGAATGACTCACCTCATTGTTGGTGCGGGTTGGGGAGGGATCCCCACATGGTGTCTATTCTTGAGTTTCTTCTTCTCTATGCCTCCCCCATAGATTCTTTCATCATCTATCTCTACAATTGGAATTTTTCTTCAAGGTTAGTTACTCATTATCTCATCAATTTTATTAATTCACATTGATCCTCCTATTTTTATCTAGAACTATGTTCGGGGGGTCACCCCAAAACCTGCACCTGTAACGTGGCCATGTTGCTCTGGCCGCTTCAAGGACACCGATAGTATGCGTTCATCTGGTACAGGTGTTGATGAAACCTGTGACTATGCCAGATATAAAATATAGTAAAATAAGTTATCATTGTTATGCAATAGTGATTTAAAGAAAAAAATTATTATTTTATACTTACACATGTTTCCCACACTCTTTTTGTGTGTTTTCAACTATTAATATTCCATCTTTATGTACACGTACCTCATTCCATAGAAAATTGTGTGGGATAGAAGTGGATTTGTTTTTAGAGTTATCAATCTATATATAAATAAATGAACATAATTATGATGTTTTTTCATGTCACATAAAATTATTATAGTGGATTTAAAATACGTACCATTTTTTTCAAGTGAAGCGTATCCCATCCTTGATTTATGGTAGGGGTACTGGTTTTTATACTCGTTCCTTATTTCCATCACTAAGTTGATGTTTCATAAATGAAAAAAATATCAATAAAGGTGATGAATACACATAACTAGAAATAATGTACTTGAAATGACTCATCCATATAATGACCATAAAATGCATCCCGTACTTGTTGGGTTATTAGGTGTGCATAGATAAGTGGTGGGTGCAAGTTTATTTTTCGTTCTGCATCATTAAGATGATGTCTAGTTAGAATTGTGTGAAAAAAACTTTCAGTCATTCTAGTAAGAATTAATACATATTTCTTATTGTATTCATCTACTATAATTCCTCTATGTAATGGATGATGAAGAGTAAGTCAATGATTCATTATTTTATTTTATAATAAATTAAAGAAATGTTATAATAATGTTATTGTAATCTCATCATACATCAGTTTCTTAAGCCTGAGAACAACAAGGTTCCACGAATTGAAATCAATTAGAAGATGTTTCTGAGTGATGATTCCAATGTAACTACTAAACATGGCCATATTTGGGTGAAAATTTTGGCCTCGTGCATTCCATTTGACCTCAAATTTGATGCCTTTAACTTTCTCCTTAATGATTTTTGGTAACACCATCAAACTAAAACACTTATATTTTTTTCGTGTCATCGGTCCTTCATCACTTACCATTTCCATGGAATCAACATCGTCAATATGTTCCTTTGAAAAAATAGAATTTCCATGTTCAAATGGTTATTGTACCTCTACACTGAGAGAAAAAAAAGGATAAGAAACCTGTTGTTCCTCAGGAATGAGAGCACAAGCATGAATAGTAGGTCACTGTTCCTCTGCAGAATGAGAAACATCAAGTTGAGATACCATTTTTTCCTCTATATTAGGAGCACCATCACATGTGGAAGTTATTATCTACAGATGTGGTTTAAAATTTAATTTATAGTACATAAATTCAGTAGTAAATAGATATTAACATGAGGTAATACATTGTATATTAAAAAAATATTTGACCTGATTATTGAACTCTCTTTTTTTAATGGCTGAAGGGATTTGAACCCTCTATAGACTATCCAAATCCCTCTATTGTGTTCTCATATAACATACAAAACTCCATCTACATTGGGAACACTGTGAAATGATTGCAGCATCCCAATGAAAGGGTCATCCTTAGTTGAATTTTCATCTGACCCTTTAGTGGTTTTGGTCAAAAACATAATAATTGACCACTTTCAGTTTGCAGGATCTGGAACATAAAATAATTATACTGCCTATGATTCCATTATAAATGACTCTTCTTTATACCCTTCCTTACTGAAATCAAATTTCACAAATACCAATTAACCTATTATAACAACAGTCTTTTTATCAACCCACTTTCATTGAAAAACCATCATTTAGAATTTATTATAATCCAACTCCCATATTTGGTTGATGATGCTAAATTATGACATATTCTTATAAATTGGATTTCTGACCTTAGTAAAAAAGCATGCATCACTTCAACCATAGGTGTAACTCTACTATTTTTCATGGTACTATCTTCATCATGCCCATTTTTATAGAAATTATAACCATTAATTACATAACAATTGTAAGATAATACATACACACTTAGTTCCTTGACTAGTCGTCAATGTTGTTCTGAAATTGAATATATATTTTCATCAGACTCTTTAAAAATATAGTCCTAAAATGATCCTATAAACTATTTATTATGTGTATCTGATATCCATATGTCATCCCTTAATGGATTCAAATGCCTAATAATTTCTTTTTGGTGTTTAACATATGGGGGACCCTCCAAACTATTATAAAAAACATAAAGGTGGGCCTGCTCATGACTTTTAATATTGATTTTAACAATATAAATTCTGGAAATTACTTCATAAGTAAGCCACGTAGAGTGGGGATATTTCAATAGAACAATGATTTCCACACCAGATATGTATTCATTATAGAAATTAATAGCTTCCTCAACAATATATCACTCCATAATACAACCATCTGAAAAAATTTGATTTTTGACATACCCTTTCAAAATCATCATATAACATGCAATGGGGTACATCAATCTATAGTGTATGGGAAAACATCATCAAATATCGATCACCATGTGAACCATCAAATGAACCATCATATCAAAGAATTTTGGCATGAAGAACATTTCCAATCCATATAATTTGATGGAAATTTCTATTTCTAGAGTCGTCAATTTCATCGGGTATATAATATTTTTGCATATATATTTGAAGAAGAAACAACTATTGGTTAATGTATGATAAGAATTCTTGGAAAAAATGCAACGTAAAGTTATAGGCATTAGATCTTGCATCAAAACATGGAATTAATGTGATTTAATATCCTTTAACATTAAATCAGTCATTCACATGATGTTCTTGATATTTGAGAATACCCCTATGGAAACTTTACATCATTTATGAAGTTGAAAAACTGATATCTCTCCTTCCTAGAAAGAGTGTATGAAGCTAGAGGAAGAAAATTTCATTTTTTACCCTTCACTGGCACAAACTCCTCTCATATTCCCATTTCAACCATATCCAACCAAGCCATAATTCCATCCTTTTATTTTTTGGGTGCATTTAGTAACACGATAATGAAACTATCACATACATTCTTTTAAACATGCATAAAAATAATAAAATTTATGACATACAAACAATTCCAGTTTAGTAATTCCAAAAAACTAATCTCTTTTTCTAACCAGTTTATGTATGGTTTTTCAAAAACAATTTACCAAAAATAGTGTCCACATAATTTGTTTTCTCAAATATTTGATCACCTATTAGTGGAGATGGTGTTGTGCATTCCTCTAAACCTCCATCGAATGATGTCATATAAGATCGGTACTTATGTTGTCGTGGTAGAAATCTACGATGTCCTTGAAACATGGTTTTGATGAATGTTTTAATATAATTGACTGTGTACCATGTTCGTAGTGGAGAAACACTTGCATTTATTTAATGCTATATCCTAAAAAATATTTCTTAAGTAGGAAAGTCATTTATAGTCCCATACAACATAGATCTCAACATGAAATATTCATTTCTATGAGCATCATAGAACATAACACCTGAATCCCACAATAATTTCAAATCCTCGATCAATGGATCCAAATAAACATCAATATCATTACCCGGTTGTTTTGGTCTTGATATAAGAATAGTTAAAATGATGTATTTTCATTTCAAGCATAACCACAATGGAAAGTTATAAATTACCAAAATAACATACCATGTACTATGAGTGCTACTTTGAAAACCAAAATGATTCACTTCATCTGTAGATAACATAAGATGAAGTTTTGTCAGCTCATTTAAAAATTTTAGATAATTACAATCAATTCTCTTCCATTTAGGAGAGTCTTTCCAATGATGTATTTTACTATCTTTATTTCTTGAATCTGTATTCCATGTTAATTTCACTGCAGTCTCCTCACTTCAATATATGTGCCTAAACCTTGGAATGATTGGAAGGTAACATACATATTTTTCAGGACTTAATTCATTTTTATTGTTTTTAGATATTCCACACATTGGGAATTATATATGTGATTTTTGGTCCTTTTGAAAAAGTATAAATTCATTCAGGAGAGTTTGTAGTCTAGTAACAATCGTTTAACATTGTATGTTCTGATCGGGAGCTCATTATCTTCTAGGAACATTTCAATCAAGAGAGCAATTAGTTCCATAAAACTAGCATCACTTCATATGTTCCCTACTTTAAAATTATAAAACTTCAGTATGAAGAACAATGAGGTATATTTAGTGAATACAATAAACAATGGTGTCTTTTCACAACTCTTTAACTGCTCAAACAATTTTGGGCAATCACACTGCTCATCTTAAACTATTATTGTCATTTTCTCAATAAGATCTTCATCATCATTAACATATTTAATAACACATTTGATACGGTCATCTACATTTTCCACACTTGTAATCATATCAGATGATCTACAAAAGATATATTATCCCAGACACTAGCTACATTCTCTTTTCTCCATGTTTATTTCAACATATATAAATTTTATCTATTCTATGAGAGTTTAAGTGTTCTTCTAACTTCTATGGACTAATTTGTCTTGAATAAAAACAACATAAATAGGGACATGGGATTTGAGAAGGGTCATATGCATGATATTTTGAAAACATGATGAGCTCTTTCACTCCATCTACATACTCTTTTGTCAGATGATTAGCATCCATCCATTCTTCATTTATATTCATCCTATTTTATTTGGTAATATTAATATTTAACAAAATAAATACAAAAAATGGGTCTTTCAAATAAGGGGAATTCAATATTTGAATGATTGTTATTATTACATTTTGTCTCATATGGCTCGTCCCCCTATAAGTTAATACCAAATTCCCTGGAAAGCTATTTATTAAATCAAAGTTGAAATCCCATTAAAAAACCAACCATTTAAACAAAATCAACTTTAAAATAAAACAACCTTTTTAAAATAAATCCATCATTAAAAATGATTTCAAAACATTAACATCCCTTTAAGAAAGTCAATTGAGTGAGTTGACAAGCACTTGGAATGCAACCTAAGTCCATGACATGTGTTTAAATCATTTTAAAGCAATTTAAAACAAAAATGTGTATGTTTAACAAATATAATTTTTAAGAAACATTTCAAAACACTTGAATCATTTTAAAAGATCCACTTAGGAATTTTCATAAAGACATAAATCCCAAGAGATGGACTTTACAAAGGATACATGAATAAAAAATAACCAACATTTTATAAAATATTAATATATATAAGGATTATATTGTCTCTCATGAATAAATAGTAGTATTATTATAGTTTATTCTTGTAATACTAATAAAGAGTTAATAAGTTTTAGATAAATTAATAAGTGTCACTTGTCCATGATACTTTTGAACATAAAGTCACATCTCGTTAAAGTGGTCAACCATGTTCCACCTGATGCTTGAATCGTGTACTAACTTAGCATGACCATTCCAATATGGTACATTATAAAAAACATTCCATTTTTTAAGGGTATACATTAAGTCAATGATAATAGACTATAGGCACTCAAACCTTATCTGCTATCAATGGTTCATTTCACTTTGTGATTAAATATATTCCATACACTTTTTTTAGTGTATTCCAAAAATATATCACCATAAATATAATATGAATAAGAAATCAGGGAAATAACAATTATATACAAATCTATGAAAGGATTTGGGATGTTTCTCTTATGTTTACTTAACAATCTAGAACCATATGGAACCACAAATAATCATGGACTGGAACTATTCTAACCTTGACTCCCGATATATCACAATATAAGCTATACTCATTACCCAAATCATTTATGTTCAATACTGGTGTTTTCATAAATATCCCATTATGGTATTTGAAAGATCTCTTATGAACATCTAATAAAATTATCCATACCACATTCTTGGTTAAGGCATACTTAGCACTTCCAATCTAGTAGAATCCAGGTTGACCCTCTAGTAGTAAGTGAAAATTCATAAATATAATTGGATCTCAAAAACATTATTTGGCCTCTCTAAATAAACTATGACATCAAACTTCTCCTATTATAAATATATGCTATCCACTAACATAATTTTCCCGATGAAGTGTACATTATCAATAAAAAACATACACTTTGATATCATGGAATATAGTTGATGCTTATTATGTTTTCTCAAAATGATCTCCCAATATCGAGCATGTTCCTCCCTCAACTAGGAACACATGATGACATAATTGAAAAATATGGAAACAAAATTATCTAAATAAGGATGGAAGACCCAATTCATCTCAAACATGAACACTACCATTGTAGTTTTCAAACTAAATGAAAACACTAGATACTCATACAATACATACATACTCCTAAATATAGTATGTGGTATATCAAAATACCTCACCAAAAACTGATGATAACTTATATCAAATCAATATTAGAGAACACTTTAGAACCTCTTTGTTGATCAAATAGTCCATCAATACGTATATGTGGACATAGGTCCATTTCTATCACCTAGAATAGCCTCTAATAGTCCACACTTATTCTCAATGATCCATTTGAATTTTTATAGAAAAACTAAGGCACCCAAAGGGGATATAATAATTCACATGAACCCCTTTAACTTGAAGATGTTCAATTGAGCATTATTCTCTCATAGCTCTCAAGGATCCGTCTTTTATGGTGGAATAGATATATTCTACACACCTGGTAAGAACAAAATAATAAAATCTATATATCCCTTGGGCGGTAACCTACATAAGTCCTTGGGAAATATATCTAGGAACATGTTAATTATAGCAGGACATACTAATAGATGTTTCTATCCATCATCAAAAATTACTCTAGAAAAATAGTCTATAATTCTACCTAGATACAAAATATAGGTCCAATATAACTAATTTTCATATCCAACTCTCCAATATAAACATAATCATCACCATAGAAAAATATAATTCCACTAATCGATGAAACAAATTGATATAGTAGATACATCACTACATGGGGGTTTTAATTATAGTCATAAACTAGACTCATAGTTTCCATGTCACTCTAATTTATTATCTATCAGTTATTAAAATTTTTTATTAATAAAAGTATATCAATATAACATTTACTTATGTAGTTCAATTTTAATGGAAAGAAAAATCAATCAAATGAGATTAACTATCTAATAAAAATAATAACATTGTGGAAATAAATAGGCAATGTAAAAAAATTTACGATGTCAATAATGAGATTCCTCAATATTCTAAAAAGATATTTATTACCAATCTAATTTCAATTAAATGAACATGTTTCTTTTACCTAATTTATTTGGAGGATCTATAGAGTTCATTCTAGGTATCCTAGTTCCACACCCAAAACATCATTGACTATATACCTATTATAAGGTATCATGTTATAATATCGAATATTCATCAATTATTATCTCATTGGTGGAAATAGGTATCTAATTCACCAAGACCCACTTAAATAAGATGTTCAATGAAAAATATACACCAAAAATTCATTAAACACGATGATATGAACAATACATATTCTAGCCCTATAAGTTCATCAAAATCTTTGATCAAAAATAGAAAATCTATAGACATGAAATTGATCATGGAAAATTGTACAATGAGAATATACAAAGAAAATACTAAGAGCATTACAAGAATACTCACAGTGGTAGCACCATAGGAGCGAGGTTCACAGTGGAGGTGGGTTCACAAAGGAGAAGGGATTCATAGCAGAGGTTAGGTTTGACAATAGAGGTGGGGTACGCAGAGGTGGTGGGTTTTCAGCAATGAAAGGGTTCAGGGAGGAGGTGGGGTTCAACATGCGGTTGAGGTGAGGTTCGCATCAGATGTGGTTTAACAGTAGAGGTCATGTTAACGACAGCAGAGGTCTTTGAGATGGTAGAGGGCTATGTGGTAGTAGAGGAGGGATTCATGGTGATGGAGGGATTTGTAGTGGTGGGGGATGAATTCATGGCAACAGAGGAATTATAGGAGTCAACGACCGCGAAGGAGGAAGAGGAGGAGTCACCGGTAGGGTACAGCTTCTACGAGAGCTTAAGGCCTGAAATCGAAGGAAGATACTATTAGGGTTTATTTATAAAAGAGGGTAAACCATTTATCAGTGCTAGATAAAAATCACACATAAAGATAGACCTTTATCATCACTAAAAAAGCACAGATAAAACTACAATGATAAAAATTATTTATATTTTTATATATATTTATAAAATTATATGTATAATAAATAAATAAATAAATAAATATATAATAATCACTATAAATAAATATATATTTATTTATATTTATACATAAAATAAATAAATATTTATTTATAATTAAATATTTATAATAAATATGTTAAAAAATATTTATAATTATATATAATTAATATCTTTATTATAAATTTATAATTATTTAAAGATATCTATATTTATTTAGAAATATAATTATAAAAATTTGAATATATTTGTTAAAATTTTGTAATTATTTAATCACTATAAGTATATATATTTGTTGTTATAATAAATAAATATATATGTATAGTTATAATTAAATATATATATATATTTGTTTATTTATTTCAACAATTATAAAATTATAAAAAATATATTTATTACATTCATAATATTATAAACATTTATAATTAATATATTTATTATAATTTAATAATTATTTAAATATATATGTATTATTTATAATTCTAACTATAAATATGTGTATTTATTTATAAATATTTTTATATATTGATAAATATATTTATTTAATTATAAATACTTATAACTTTATAAGTATAATGAATATATTTATAATAATTTTATAATTATTCACATATAATATATATATTTATTTATAATTATAAATTTATAATAAAAATATATATTATATTTATAATTATACATAATTAATATCTTTATTATAATTTTATAAGTATTTAAATATGTCTATATTTATTTATAAAAAACCATTGAAAAGTCAAACTAGTGATTAAACGCTTTTGAAACATGAAATGAGGATTCTTGCTTTAATGAATGTAAGAAAAAACATATATTTCTAAATATATTTATTAAATTATATATATTTATATATTTATAAGTACAATAAATATATTTATGATAATTTTCTAATTATACATATATATATATATATATAATATTAATATCTTTAAAAATATTTTTACATAATTATAAATATATATTGATATATACCTAATAATATGTAGATCATAATAAATGAGTAACCACATATATATGGACAACATGAATAGTAATTAGGGTGTAATGTGTAAATGAACATTAATGATAAATATATAACATATGAATGTCAATTATATTCCCACATCAATATATTTATTGACCAAATTCATTGGAAACATATATTTTTATATTTATATATATATAAATTTATAATTAGAAATAACAATATATTTAAAATATATTTATAAATAATTATATATATAATTTTAAATATATATAATATAATAAATATATTTTTTATTTAATGAAATTTATTATAATCTTATAATTATTTTAATATATATCTATTTAATTATAATCTTATGGATACATTTTTTAACATTATATATATTTGAATTGTTAAAAAAAATATTAATTATAAACATGTGTTTTTTATTTAATGTATACAAATAAAAATTATTTTTGAATATAAATATAATAATTTTATATAAATTAATATTTTTTTTATTAAAATCAATTATCAGTGCTAATAATAGCGCTGATAAATCTACTCCTTATCGGTGCTAAAAAAGTGATGATAAAGGGTAGATTTATAAGCACTTTTAGTTAGCACTGATAATGACCCCTCTTTTATCAAAACTTTCTAGTTAGCATTGATATAAGACAGCACATCCTTTGAATGGATCTGTGGTAGTGAGGAGATGATAAAACCCATCTTTGGACACCTATAACCCATGGTCATCATCATCCGACACCCTAGGTCACTATCATATTGTTTCCCATGACCAATCTAGTTTTCTCCCCATTACCATCCCTATCATCTGGCATGCCCCCATCATCAATATCAGCATCCCTAGTGGATGCTAGCCAGTTCCCCACATTGTCACTGTAGTGGTTTCACTACTTAACAGTAGGCAAAAAAGATTTTAATGGCACTAAAAAAGTGCTACTAATAACAAAGATGATAAAGGCCTTACTAGCTGCAATGTGTTGTTAATATAACATCACACCCAACAAAAACCTGTAAAATCAAGTAATTTCAAACAATGCTATATACATTTAATATGACACTAAGAAAATATTAATTTCCACCCATGGAAAATAAAAAAATGTTATATACATTTTAAACAATGTTTTATATAATTATATATACAATTATCTAACAAACATTTAAAAATAATAACGTTTCATATTTTTTTCTCTTGATCCCCTCCCAAAAATGTCCGCCCATGGAATCAGTTGCTGAAAAAATTATCTCAACCAATACAAAAGATTCCTCATATATATGAAACAAATACCATGTTAGTAATACTATAAATTAATTAATTTAAAATTCATATAATTGAATACATTAATAAAATGTCAATATTTAATAAAAAAGACACATTTGGAGTTATACCGGTCATACCATGCATCCTATTGAAGTGGGGTTGATTCCTAAAATTCAAAAATGAGTTATGTATTGTTTTCCTAAAATATCAAAACAATATGAATACCTTTACTCTATTTTGAGTATTCCACTTGTTCTTTAACTAAAATTATTATCAATTTTAAATAATGACATAGTTGGAGTTATACCAGCCCCACCATGAATCATATTGAGGTGTGGCTTATTCCTACATGTCACAATTTAATTATATATCATTTTACTAGAGTATCAAAATAATCTTAATATGTTTTCTTAGTTTTCAGTATGCCAGTTGTATATTTTTACTAAAATGACATTTCAAAATGGAAATATACATTGTGTGTCATATCAGTCACATCGTGACTAAGTTTTACTTGAGTATACTTCATACATGTCATAAATGACTTATGAATTTATTTCCTAAATTATCAAGACAACAAGAGTGTGTTTTCATGGATTTCAATAAGTGACACATTCTGAACTAAAATATCAATTTTAAACTAATATCAAACACTTTTAGTCATACCCGTCCCACCATGTGTCAGATTGAGGTTTGGTTAATTTATACATGAAATGAATGACTCATGGATCATTTTTCTAAATTTTCAAAACAATCCGAATGAGGTTTCTCCATTTTCAGAATTTCACTTGGTGTTTTTACTTCAATTAATGTCTATTTTAAAGAGGAATAGATACATTGAGTGATACAGACCACACCATGCATTGTATTGAGGTGATTCAGATTCCTATATGTCAAAAATGACTTATAGATAATTATACTAAAATATTAAAACTATTTGAATGGGTTTTCTCAGTTTTCAGTATGTCACTTGTTGTTTCTACTTAAATTAATGTCAATTTTAAATAATAAGAGACACTTTGAGTTAATCCTGCCACACTGTGCATTGTATTGAGGTGTAGATAATTTCTACACATCACAAATTACATATAGATCATGTTATTAATGTATAAAAACACACTGAATGTGTTTTATCAGTTTTTAGTATGCTAGTTGTGTTTTATTACTAAAATGTCATTCCAAACTGGAGATACACATGATGAGTTATACCAGTCACAGCGTGTATCAGTTTGAAATGATACTATTGTATACACATCACAAATTAATTATGATTTCCCCTAATTTATTAAGAATATCAGACCACGTTTACTTGGTTTTCAGTGAGTGACATGTTTTGAACTAAAATTTCAATTTTAAACTAATAACATGAACTTTTATTCATACTAGTCACACATGAATTAAATTGAGATATGGTTGATTCCTAATGGCCAAAAATGAATCATGGATAATTTTCCTAAATTATAAAAACAATCTGAATATGTTTTCTTAGTTTCAATATGTCATTTTTTTCTTTTTACATAAATTAATGTCAATTTTAAATAAAAAGAAAAACCTTGAGTCATATTTGTCACATCGTGCATTGTATTGAGGTGATGTTTACTCTTACACATAAAAAATGATTCATGGATCATTTTCATAAAATATTAAAATAACCTGAATGTGTTTTCTTGGTTTTTAGTATGTCACTTGTTGTTTTTTCTTAAATTGATGTTAATTATAAATAAAAATAGACACTTTGAGTTATACCAGCAACACCGTGCGTCGTATTAATGTGTTCTAATTCTTAAAAGATGAAAATGATGTATAGATAATTATCCTAGTCTATTAAAACAATCCAAGTATGTTTTCTTGATTTTATGTATTCCAATTGTGTTTTTTTACTAAAATGTCATTTCAAATTAGAAACACATATTATGAGTCATATCGGTCACATCATGCATCATTTTGATATGATAATACCTCATACACATAAATAATGACTTATAAATCACTTTCTTGAATTATCAAGACAATTGGAGTGTGTTTTCTGTGTTTTTAGTGAGTGACATGTTTTGAACTAAAATGTCAATTTTAAATGGATAACAAAATTTTTTATTCATACCCATCACACCGTGCATCATATTAAGGTGATATTGACTCCTACATATCAAAAATGACTCATGGATCATTTTCATAATATATCATAGTAACAAAAATGTGTTTCCTCAGTTTTTAGTATGTCACTTTTTGTTTTTACTTAAATTATTGTCAATTTTAAATAAAAAGAGACACTTTGAGTTATACAGGCCACAACATGCAACATATTGAGGTGTTTTTGATTTCTAAACATCAAAAATGAATTATATATCATTTTATTAAAGTATAAAAACATTCCTAAGGTTTTTTATTAGTTCTCAGTATGCTAGTTGTCTTTTTTACTAAAAGGTAATTTTAAACGGGAAACACATATTTTGAGTCATATCAATCGCATTTCATGTCTGTCTTACATGAGAGTACAACATACACATCACAATTTACTTATGACTCTGTGTCCTTACTTATGAATACAATCAAAGAATATTTTTATTGGTTTTTTATGAGTGATATTTTTTGAACTAAAATGTCATTTTAAACTGATAATAGTCCTTTCGGTCAGAACTTGCATCAGATTGAGGTGAGGATGATTCATACATATCAAAAATGACTCTTGGATAATTTTATTAATGTATAAAAACTATAATAATTCTTATTTTTAGTTTTCAATATGTCACTTTTTTATTTAGTTGAATTTATTGTCAATTTATTATAAAAATACACACTTAATGTCAAACTGGTCACATTGCGCATTAGACTGAGTTCCAGGTTATTCCTACACATCAAAAATGACTTATGGATCATTTTCATAAACTATAAAAACAATAAAAATTCATTTTATCTATTTTTAGTATGTCACTTATTTTTTTTAATAAAAGTATTGTCAATTTTAAATAAAAAGAGACACTTTGAGTGATATCGGTCACTTGTTCTTTTTCATGGTTTTTAGTAGGTAAAATGATGAAAAAATTAATTAATTAAATATGTAGTTGGAATTAAAATTTATATATTCTTTACCCATTTCTTTTTTTCATTTTCTGTGTTGCAACCTCAAAGTCTAATATCTCACAAGCATGTTCAGTTTTAAAAAAACTGCCCTAACTTAAATAGTTGAATCCACCTATATAAGAAAACAATTTTCATATGAGTAATAAAAAAAGAAGTAAATTAAAAAATTTATGAAACACTTCAATACTTTTATGGAAGTCACATCTACATTCTATTTGTATACATTCTTCCTTCAGGTATGCTACCTATTTGTTTTTGAGAAAATCTAAATCATCTTGTGAATTTGAGTCTTTTTGAAAGTCAAAGTAGTACTACAAAAATATAAATAAAGAATGGATTAATAAATAATTTAAATTAAATACTAATTATCTTTGAAAATACCTCTTCACGTTTTTTATTTTTTTCAAGAAATATGACCTCTCTCATAAATATACAAACATTATAATCGCAATCATTTCCATTAGGTTGTTTCAGACATTACAGAAACATTTAGTAGAATTAGTATTTTTTGATATGTTTTTTGTTAGTGAAATCTAACTATATATACCCTGCTACTTTTCTAGTCATAGTAATTATCTTAGTCCTCAACCTTAGCCCCTGGCCTTATTCCTTGAATTTCATGATATTGATACATGACCGTGTCATAAGAGAATCTTCATTACAATATAATATAAATTATAGAACATGATGTTTAGTTGAAAACTGTTGGTCGTAGTGTATTAAAAATTGATTAATTCCATCATTTGTGGAAAATTTGTTGGATATCCATTCATTGAATCCCAGAAATAAATCTTCAGGGTATCCAAATTTACAATAATGAGCATCCAATGCTGCCTAAAAACATAAAAATAAATAAGTAATGAAATAAATAAAAATATATTTGATATGATTAAATTGAAAAATTTTACCCCTACATCATTAGTATTAAATAGAGTCTATCATCCACATTTTTTATTTTTAACGATTTGATCAGACCTGACACTATTTTATACTTTTTATTTGTATTTATTTTTTGTTGTTCTATAGTGGTGATGTGAGGACTAATGAGTCTAAAAAACACTCATGGGAAAATCCCTTCAATTGTTTTCATATATATTCCAACCACAAATATAAAATGTATTTATTCATAGTTAACACAATATATCATCTTCTAGAAAAATCAAATCATGAAAACATGCCTCATGTATACATTTACAACTAAGCTGGCTAGCCAGTCATAGTTGAGGATTTCACTTACACTATCAAAAAAATTATGTTCTTGATCCTTATATCCTTAGATATATTCTTCAAAATAAAAAAATTATTACTGTCATCTTTTAACCGTGTATCTACATGAACCTCCAATTATGGTAAATGTGGATATAGAACGAGCGAGGTATTGGTGCTTTCAGTAGATATTTTCAATCAGTTAGTCAATATTTTAGATTGTTTGAATCGGTTATTAATTTTATCCCCTTCCCTTTGTCCTTCTATAATAACATTTATTAGTTCATACCATTATTCATTAATTTTTAAAGGTTTATCTTGAAAATAAATTGGAAATTCGTACCTCTTTTTCGACATGTTTTTCACAAGATTTGACGACCATGTGATGAATGTTCCAATAGATTTTTCAACCATATGAGTATCTTCCTCTTGAATATGAATAGTTAGATCATCGCTCGGCTCATGGGTGATGCTAATCGACACTCACAGATGACCTGTTGGAAGTGGTCTGTTGTGTAGCATGTTGTTTTGGATATTGAACACTGTAGTCCTCAATAAAAGGCTATGGGTGGGTGATGATAGATATAAATTATAGTCATTACTACCCAATATAATATTAGTACTAGAAAGGTATCTGATTTTTTCTGATCCAAATTTCATAGAACCATTTATTAGAACATTGATTACCTCAGCTAATACATATTTTTGTGGGGAATGTGTCACTTCATAGCTGGCAGGGGTGGGGTGGGATCTCCAAGCGATGGATGTTCTTGAGTTGCTTCTTCTCCTTGCCTCCCACCAATAAAATTTATTATCATATCTCTACCATTGGAATTGTTATTCAAAGTTATATATTATTTAACTCTTATATTTTATTAATTCACTTTGATCCTACTCTTGTTTTATTTCTAAAAATATATTCAGGGTGTCACCCCAAACCCGCACCTCTGACACGATCATTTTGTTTTTGCCACTTCAAGGCCACCGATTGTATGTGTTCATCTGATAAAGTTGTTGTTGATTCCTATGACTATTTTGGATACAAAATATAATAAAATAAGTTATCATTGTTATGTAATATAGATTTAAAGAAATTTATTTTATTATTTAATACTTATACTTGTTTCACACACTTTTTAGGTGTTTTCAAATATTATTATCCATGATTTATTTACACATGCTTCCTTACATAGATAATGTCATGTGATGGAAGTGGATTTGGATTTAGAGTCAATAACAAACATATAAAAATGAGAACATAATAATGATATTGTTTCATGTCATATAAAGTTGTACAACAGATTTAAAATACGTACCAATTTCTTTCAAGTGATGTACACCAAATTCTTGCTTTACAGTAGGGGTATGCTAGTTTTGCTACTTATTTATTATTCCCAACACTCATATGTTGTTTCATAAATAAAAAATGGTCAATCAATGTGATGAATACATGTATTGTTAAAAAACATATTACTAGACACAATGTACCCGAACAGACACATCAGAACGATGGCCAGTAAAGACATCCCACACTTCATGGGTTATCAGGTGTTCATAGATAAGTGGTGGATGCATGTTTATTTTCCATTTAGTATATTTAAGATCATTTCTTATTTAAATTGTGTGAAATACAATATGAATACTTCCAGTAATAATTAATACATATTTTTAGTGGGACTCATCTACTATAAATTTACTCTCCAATGGATGATGAAGAGTAATTCAATGTGTCATTTTTTTTGTAAAATAAAGAAATGATATAATAATTTTACCATAATATCTTTCCACAACATTGTCTTAATCCTGAGAATAACATGGTTCCATCAATCTACATCAATCGACACATGTTGCTGAGTGCAATTACAATGTAACTATTGAACAAGGCCTTGTTGTGGTTAACATGCTGGCCCTACGAATACCATCCGACCTCGTATTTTATTCCTTTATCTTTCACCTTAATGATTTTTTATAACACCATAAAACTATGGAACACCTATTTTTACTGCATCTTTATTCCTTCATCACATAATATTTCCTTGGAATCAATATCTTCAATATATTCCTTTGGAGTGGTAGCATCAGAATGTGAAGATGGTCATTGTACCTATGCACTGAGAGTAGTAGAAAGTTGAGAAACATGTTATTACTTTAGAATTAGAGCACCATCACTTGTAGAAGGTCGTTTTCCTCTGCACTGAGAGCAACATCAGGTTCAAAGACCTATTATTCCTCAATATTGGGAGCACCATCAAATGTGGAAGTTATTATTTTATTAATTGGTTTAACATTTAATTTAGATTAAATAAATGTAGAAGAAAATGGATAATAACATGAGCTAACACTATGTATATTAAAATAAATATAACTTGGTTATTGAAATCCCCTTTTTTAGGTTGAAGGGATTTGAACCCTAATTGACTATCAAAATCCCTTTATTGTGGTCTCCTCTGACATTCAAAACTCCATCTACTATGGGACCACTGCATAATGATTTTAATGAACTAATGAAAAGGTTATCCTTAGTTGAATTTTAATTTAACCCTTCAGTGGTTTTGGTCAATAACAGAACAATTGACCATTTCAGTTTATAGGATCTGAAAAATGAAATACTTATACTGCCTATGATTCCATTATAAATGGTTCTTCTTTATACCCTTCCTTACAAAAATCAACTTTCATGACTCCCAATTCATATATTTTAACAAAAATCATATTATCAACCCACTTTTACTGAATAATCGGCACTTGGAATGTTGTATAATCCAACTCCACAATTTTTTGGATGATTCCAAAGTATAACATATTCATGAAAATTTGATTTCTGTCCTTAGTACTAAAAACATTCATCACATTAGCCACACGTGTAACTCTCATGGTATTGTCTTCATAATGTTCATTTGTATAGAATTTATAGCCATTAATTTCATAATTATTATAAGATAATATATACACACTTGGTCCCCCCGAGTATCCATCAAATCCTTTCTGAAATTGAATCTACATTTTCATCTAAATCCTTAAAAATATAGTCCTAAAACCATCATATAAACATTTTATTATGTGTATTTGATATCTATTGTTAATACTTTTATGGATTCAAATTCCTAAGAATATCTTTTTGGGTTTCAACATATGGGAAAACCTACAAAATATTATGAAAAATGTAAAGGTGGGCCTACTCTTGATCTGTAATACTGATTCTGACAACATCTCTTCCAGAAATTTCTTTACCTGCAAGCCGCCCAGTGTGACAAGATTTTGTTAGACTAGTGATTTCAACACCCGATAGTTATTCAGTACAGAATTCAATAGAATCCTCAATAATATATCGGTCAATAATAAAAGTCACAAACCGACTTCAACTTTTTACATACCCTTTCAAAATCTTCATATACCATTCAATGGGGTACATCCATCAATTGTGTACATGACCACATAATTCAGTCCCTCTCACTAAGTGAACCATAAAATGAACCACCATATCAAAGGAATCTTGGTAGGAAGAACATTTCCAATTGACATAATATGATGACAATTTCTCTTCAGATAGTTGTAAATTTCAATAGGTCTATAATTTTTCTATATAGAGCCTTGAAGAAGAAACATATCTTGGTTAATGTATGATATAAATTCTTGTGAAAAAATTCAATATAAAGATATATGCATTAAATCTTGCATCAAAACATGACAGTCATGTGATTTCAGATCCTTTATCATTAAATCGATCATTGACATGATGTTTTTGATATTTTATAAATACCCCCCCTGAAACCATTATTTCATTCAAGAGGTTGAAAAACTGATATCTCTCCCTGATTGAAAAGAGTGTAAGCAGCTGCATGAATAAATGTTTGTTTTTCACCCCACACTGGCACTAAATATTTTCATATTCCCATGTCAACCATGTCCAACCTAGCCTTAATTCCATCATTTTTTTGTCAGGTGTGTTTAGAAACGTGTCGATGACACTATCACATAGATTATGTTCAACATGCATAACATCAATGAAATTTCTGACATACAGAGAATTCCAATATAGTATTTAATGAAAATGATCTTGTTTGTAATCGGTTTTCATAAGATTTTTCAAAAATGGTTTACCAAAAGCAGTGTCCACATCTTCTACTTTCTAAAATAGTTGGTCACCTATTAGTAGAGATGGTGTTGTATGATCTTCCAAACCTCAATTGAATGATGTTTTCCATGATTAGTACTTATGTTTTTGCGTTAGAAATCGGTGATGTCCTTTAAACATGGTTTTTGATGAATTCGTTAACCTAATTAAATGTGTACCTTGTTCGAAGATAGGACACCCTTGAGTTACTTTAATGATATATCCTAAAAAATTTCTATAAGAAGTAAAGTCATTTATAGTCCCATAAAAAATGGATCTCAATGTGTAATCTTCATTTCTATGAGCATTATACAACGTAGCACGTAAATCCTATAATAATTTCAAAACCTTGATCTATGGATCCAAATAGACATCAATATCATTACCTAGATATTTTGGTCCTAATATAATCATAGATCACATTATGTATTTTAATTTAATACATAACCAAGATGGAATGTTACAATTTACAAATATAACTGGTCATGTACTTTGAGTGCTACTTTGAAAACCAAAAGGATTGACCCCATCTGTAGATAATGAAAGATGAAGATTTCTGATCTTGTTTCCAAATTTGGGATACTCAAGATAAATTCTCTAACTATGAGTAGAGTCTTCTAGGTGACATAGTTTCCCATTTTTATTTATTTTATTTTCATGACACATCAATTACTCTGTAGTATCCTCACTTCCATATAGGAATCTAAACCTTGGAATGATTTGAATGTACCATATAACCTTGTAGGACCGGATTATTTTTTTCTTGTATTGAGAAGTGACACAATTTTGGAATTATGTAAGTTATTTGTGGTCCTTTAGAAATAGTATAAAGTCATTTAGGTTAGCATTTATTCTTTCAAAGATTATACCCATAGAGTGTAGCATTCATTTGGAATCATATGTTCAGCTCGAGATCTCATTATCCTATAAGATCATGTAATTCAAGAGAGAAAGTAGTTATGTAAAACTCACTTCACTCCATCCGTTACCTACTTTCAGATTATATAGCTTTATTATGGATGACAATGCTGTATATTTATCGAAACCAACATATTATGGGCTCTTTGTAAAACTCTTAAACTTGTCAAACAATTTTTGTAAATTACAAAGATCATCTTAAACTACACTTTTCATTTAATCATTGAGTCATCATCGTCATTCACATCTGTAAACTTGTCCTCTATATGGTAATCTTCATTTTACATGCTTTTAATCATATCATATGATCCATAAAACATAGTACAATCCCAACCATTAGTAATATTCACTTTTCCCCTTGTTTATTATAACTTTTTTAAATTTGATCTATTCAATGAAAAATCATGTATTCTTCCAAATCCATTGGACTAAGTCAGCTGTAACAACCTAAGATTTTATGAGAATTATTATTTTTAATTTCATTGATGTCTTCTGTTGTATTCTACATCAAGATTATCTTACGCTATACGCAACACCGTATTAACTTGCAGTATACGCAACACTATTCTTGGATTGTGTTACACACAATTTCAAGTTCATTTGATTGTAGTCATTCTACGCAACTTTGAGTGTGTATATATAAATATATATATATTAAATGTATAAATGAAATATGGTTGGATTATGTTATACAAAACAAAGAAAGGAGTCTTGCACAACACGCAACCCTGACTTGGCTTGCATTACACGCAATCGCGACCTTCCTCGATAGCATGTGTAGTACGCAATACCTGGTTTCACTAAACAACAATATATTGTTATAATATTATTATGGACTAGCCATTATGAATAATATTAACTACATTTTTAATTTTATAACATTATTATTCATCTTAAATATTTTCTAGAACATGGTATAAGAACAAAATAAATTTTTCGGGTAAAATAAGTATTTTTCAAAAAATGCAGTTTTGCCGCCTTTTGATGGCGCACCCAATTTAAATATAGTTTTTGACATGTTTATAAGTTCAATTTGAAAAAATAAAATTCTTCCTTATAATCAGGATATAAAAATTTAATTTGGATAAAATTTTCATATTATTCTGATGACTTTCATATTTTAATGAATAGTAAAAACACGCTATATTTTAATTAAAAACAACTTTTTTCATCGCAATAATTTATATGGTTATATTATCTTTTTAACTGGTTTTAAAGTGTAATTAGAATATATTTTTACTATTTAATCCAATTTTGGTCATTGGAATTAACTTCACTTTGAAATTGGACATAAACAAGTGTCGATCTTTTGATAGTTATTGTTTCTTAAAAACATGCTATTTGTTTTGATAACAGGAATTAGTTTTAAAATTAATTAATTACACTTCTATGTTTTGAATTTGGAAAAATAGACATCATTTTTGAATTTGGAATATCAAATATAGCATAGGAAGAATTTTTGGTATTTTTCTGAAAAACTTCAATTTTTGATGAATAGTGAAACCACTTAGTGGTAGTCAAAAAAACCAACTCTTTCATTTAAATGAAATTTTACCACTTCTGTAAATTGAATTTCAAAAATCCGACATACATGGTTATTATCAAGAAGTAAAATGTGGTTCAATAAGATGAAAATAATTTTTTGTGAATAGTAACTTTTGACTTTTATTTACCGTGGTTAAAGGTAAATAGGGTAATTCAAGGTTAAAAGGATATTATAATAATTCAAAATTACCTTAACACTTGTACTAAACTTATTTTATGAGTAGTGGCCGACCATAGGCATCTTTGGTTCTATTTTGGGACCCCATTGAGCCACTTGATAGTGATAATGACAATTTGGATTAATTAATTTAATGTAAAGACAAAATTGACATTAACAAAAATCTTTTAGTAATTAATTTTTATAAGGGTTATATAAATTATATTTTCGACTATAAATATTCATTGGAAAGATAAAACTATTTACTACATGGTGGTATTTTTTTTTATAATTTTTAGACCTCAAATAAATTTAATTATTTATGACACAATAATGATGAATTTTTTACCTCATTAAAAAATGATTTAAATAAATAAGATTATAATGATTAAAATATTATCCAAAACACGTCCAATTCTGATTGGATGATTTTATTTCTATCATGAGTCATCTTATCTTCATCTTTAATGATTTTTGGACCTTTTGAAACCGAATATAAGTTTATAATAAAATAATATTTTCACACTTTCCTAAAGAGCCCCTCCTCTCCCTTATAAAAAGAGACCACTTATATGAAATTACTCACACCTATCAAGCCTTTTGGCTCATAAAAACTCTTCCCAATTAGGCTCCCTACATCCCTCTCCTCCACCTAGAAGCTTTACCTTAGGCAAGCTCTTAAAGAAGTCTTTTTGTTCAAAACAAATGGAGTTACCCAAATTAAAGGTAACGATTTCTCTTAAATTGTTTTCTTTTATTTTACTTCTCCAACCCCTAAAATATTTTTATTTACTTTATTTTGTAACAACACCAGTATACTAAATATACTGGGATGTTTTTATGAGAAGGATTCAAACTACACTTACACACACCTCCATCTAATGGGTGAAGAACATAATGTTTCTGTGGATGGAAAACTAACGCCTCACGAAACGATGATTGTTCAAATATCTCCAACCGCCTCTCATGGTGGCCATTATGATGGAACTGTATTTTTATATGATATATATTATGTTTATGATTTCCTTATGCTTCTGTACTTCCCATTAATATCACAACTTTATGGTTTCCATAGTGGGTAAATACGATAATCTCATTTGAGGAAGTGCAGACTACCACCCCCTCAAAGTGATGTGATTCATTAATGCCTTATGTGGGATGTATAATGGATAGAGTTAATGATATTATATATGATATTATACTGAAATTATAATATAACTATGTATCATTATGTTTTAATTCCATTAAAATAATAAATAGAAATGAAAGTAGCATTCATGCGTACGTACGACTTACCATCTCCATGAACGGTGCATCTCATTTCTTACCTCCATATGTTATGTATTATTATAAATACATGTATATTCTGGATATATATGATATATAAATCATTAATATCATTCTGGATATAATTAACCTTTTACCACATGAACAATATGTAATTATAAGAAGTCTATTTTTGACTCAAGTACCAAATATCGACAAAATGAACGTTATTAACTTAAATGGATAAATAATGTTTATAACATGGTAATAAGTGATATAAAAGGAATAATAAACTTGAAAAAGGTTCTTAATCAAGTATAAATTAACTTTGGTTTATTATTCAGGAGATTAAAGAATGATCGAGTCAAGTAGGACACGAGGTAAGGGAACTTCTTAACCCAATTTCCGTTCTTTGGGTTGATCTTCTCTTTCTTGTTTATGTCATTCTTTGATTATGTGAGAAATGAATTTTTATATCTTATCATGTATTTATACTTTCTTTATGTGACCTTATAGTGAATACACATAAGTGATCTATTTTATTTACAAAAAGATCTTTGTAAGGGATAAATTTTCCAATCTCATTTTTATCTGAGATTGTTTATTCGTAAGTATTTACTGGGGTTATATTTATCATCCATGTCCATTTTTTCTAAAAATGGTTTCATGTATATTTAAAGTCATTTTTACCCATTTATGACTTTTAATACATGGTATTTATGGAATCTTTCTTTTATGAGGTACTTTTTGACTTTTCCGACAAAAGTACGAGAAGAATGTTTTTTTAACTTATATGGCACGAACGGATTTTTACGGTTTCATAACGCCTTATTTTCAAGAATCATACTCTACAAGATTTCATGATTATTTTAAACAAACTCCTTTTATATAAAAATTTCATGGCATTTAGTGAAAAGAAAAATTTTTTGAATAAGAAAGGATATTTTCCTCAAGAATTTATTTCAAGTGTTTTATCAAAACCATTTTCCATCTAAGATAACATTATTTCATATGTGTATGTTTCAAGTATAATGTCTCTATGATTTACATGGTTTCACTTTTATTATTATGAAATGATATCTATTTCTTATATATGGATTATGTGATGATGGGATGATGTTTATGAAACCCATTTTATTCGTTGGGTTATTATGAATGATGTATGTTTATTTTGTGGCACAGGTAATAATGATTTCATTATGAGATAGGTGGGACCTATATCTCCCTCCAATTCATTGGGTAAAGATTTATATCTCATGAGATAGACATGGCTAGAATGACAAGTAAATCCGGTTCAGTAATATAGGGCTGGAACTTCAAGTAAACCCTATTCAGTAAGGGACTTTGTCCACTAAGATGGTCTTGGCAGCAATGCCTTGGCTACTATGGAAATCATATCATATGCTTAATAGTTTCCACACTTACATGTTTTATTACCATGATATTTTATCATGATTAATGTTTCATTATGATCTATTCCTTATATACTGCCATGTTTTATGTCATTACTCAAGATTTTGATGTTTAAATATTATGTTCATGTTTTTAAGTTCAAATGTATATGATTTGCTTTATTTTATCCATGCTTACCCTTACTGATCATTTGACCTCATCCTTTATATGTTTTCATTTCCACAGGATATAAAGAAAGGTTTTAGGTAAGAAAACAAAAGGGGAAGATCTTTATGGGAGATGTTGAAGATCTTTCACCACGATTAGAAGATTATTTTTCCAAGTTTCTAAAGACACTAAACTATTACAGTCCTTGTGTGTCTGTTTTTGTTATGTATTAAGTATTCCACAAAAGTAATGTAATGTACATGTACGTCAAGTTTTGGGTCTATACATCGGCTTCAATAACTACAACGTAAACACAAAAAAGGATTTTAGAAGTGTCATATGCATGAACTTTTTTAGCTTGATGAACTCTTTCCCTCCATATTCATACTCTTTTGTCTGATGATTGGCATCCATCCATTTTTCATTCACATCCATACTATTTGATTTAGTAATATCAATATTTAACAAAATCAATACACAAAAGGTATCGTACAAGTAAGAGGAAATCAAAATTTCAATGATATTTATTATTTCATTTTGTTTCCTAGGGATCAACCCCTTAGAAGCTGACACCAAATTCCTTTAAAAACTATTTAAAAAATAATAGTAAAAATCTCATTAAAAAATTCATCCATTTGCGCAAATTCATATTTAAAATAACAAACCTATTTTGAAATGAAACCAACATTAAATTTGTTTTCAAAACATTCACATCCCTTTATGAAAGTCATGAAAGTGAGTAGACAAACACTTTACATACAACCTAAGTCCATGCCAAGTGTTTAAATCATTTTAAATCCATTTAAAACTAAATAAGGGTATATTGAACAAATATAATTTTTTAAAAAACATTTCAAAACACTTAAATCAGTTTGAAAGTTCTTTATAAGAATTTCCACAAATACATAAATCTCAATATAGACATTTATGAAGGATACTTGAATAAAAAACAACCAACATTTTATAAAATATAAAGCTATAAAATGTTTATCATGTATCTAATGAATAAATAGTTTAAATCCTATAGTTTACTCTCATAATACTACTATGGAGTGAATAAGTGATAGATAAATACATAAGTGTCACCTATGCATGATACTTTTGAACATAAAGTCTCATATCTTCAATGTGGGAAACCATCTTCCACTTCATGCTTGAATCATGTACTGCTTAAGAATGATCCTTCCAATATGACACAACTGAAAAAAATTCCCCTTCTTGAGGGAAAAAATTAGGTCAAAGTTAAAGGAATATATGTACTCAAACCTTCAATGCTATCAATGGTTCATTTCACATTTTGATTAAATATATTTCAAAAACATTTTTTACTGTATTCCAAAAATATTTCACCCTTCTGAATGCTTCCAATCCGGAAGAATCCTAGTTGACCTTATTGTAATTACTATAAATTCCCAACAATATTTAGATCTCAAAAAATTTCTTCTTCCTCTTTAAATAAACTATAACATTGAACATATCATGTTCTAAAATTACACTATCCACTAATATCATTTTCCCCAAGAAGTGTACATTATAATCCAAAAAATACGCTTTGTGATCATGGAATATAGTTTTTGTTCTCTGAGTTTTCTCAAAATTATCTCCAGATATCGTGAATGGTCCTCCCATAATTGGTAATAAATGATATTATGATTGAAAAATATGTCTATAAAATTTACTAAATAAGTATGGAAGACCCAATTCATCTTAGCCAAGAACACTACCATTTTTTTTCAAAATAAATTATATCACTAGATAACCATAGAATACATATTTAATCATAAATATATTATGTGGTATATCAAAATACCTTACCATAAAATGGTGAAATGATACTCACTATCTGGTAGAAATAATATAAGGCCCCAACCTTAAACATCACATAATCTTTAGTTAAGTAAATAATTTGACTTTCATTCAGGGTAAGGATCTTTTCAGGTATATATATTTAGATAAATAGGCCATAAATCATACATACAAAAATAAATATTAAAAAGTATACACTTCTAATCTCTATGCATTTTTTTCATAAAACAAAAACGTTAAAAAAGAAACATGGTTTTGTTTCATGTTTAAACATCATAACTTTTCCTTGATCGCATCATTGACTCTATTATCCTTTAAATTTTATAGAAAACACTTTAAAACATGGGATGAGAATAAAAATATTGGTATTGGATACAAAAAGAAGGAAACCTATTAACCATTGGAAAAAATGTAAACTATGAATAATTTATCATAATGTAATACTTTTTACCTTTATAAAGTTGTAAATACTCTTCACTGAATAAAATCTCTTTGATTACAATTTATTGTAACCAAAATATTACCATAAAACCTATAGAATAAAAAATATAACATATAAAGGTAACATATAACATATAAATTTAGTTTGGGACATAATCATACTTAAATGAAATAACCATATGGTCGAATTCCAAACATATCACTAAATAGAATAGCTATATGGCCAACTTCTATACACAATGCATTGGAGGTTATAACATAACCACCCATCCTTGGTTTATCATGAAACTACCAATATTTTTTTATCATGTAACCAACCATCTTTGGTTTATCACATAACCACCACTAAAATGTACATGTACCAATATATAATCATAACTCATAAAAGATTACAATTATCAACAGTTCACTCATAAAGTTTTATTTGAAATCAAAAGAAATAATTTCTAGATACTAAAATATTAAATCCACTTTCAAAACCATTATCAATACCAAAATACCAAAAAAAGTAATAAGGGGTTTCGTTTTCTTTTTTAAAAAAATTAAGGCTTATAGGGGAATCCAAATATCAAATAACAATTATGGAAGTAGAGAAGTCATTGTCACCACATATGATAAAAACATTCCTTTTGTAATTTAGTAAAATAAAATAAAACACTTCGTATAAAAGTATTCCTTTTGAAAACTGTTGAATGAAATTAATTTTCATAGGGTTTCATTGTACACCATATAAAATAAGGTGGTTTATATTATCAAAATATGACTCAATGAAAGGAGATTTAGATGATGTCCTTTACCTTATGTTACATTCGTCACGAATGTTTGTTGTTATTATTGAATAATAAAATTAGGTTAATTGAAAATTTATTGAGAAAACTTTTCAATTTTATTATTTATTTTATATCACATAATACTATTTTCTAAAAATTATATAATTCTTTAAGTTAATATCAAACATTTTGTCGATATTCGGTGCTTGAGTCGAAAATGAACATGGTTTGATGTCACTAGTCTATGTTATCATAATTAAAAAATCTCTTTAATAACATTAAATACATAATATTAATTTATATACATCAATTATACATTTTTAAACCAAACCCTTCATTTATGGCATGAAAAATTAACAACGTTATAATCATGGAGATGGTAGGTTGTACATACACAAGAGTAACGTTTCAATTTTTCATTGATAATTATGGAAAAAAGGTAATTATTATTTTATATTTACAAAATGAAAATAATATAAATAATATAATTATAATAGTTTAAATATACCTATATATGTGTATATCATACAAGTGATGTGGTAAAAAAATGATTCACATCGCTTCGTGGAGGTGATAATTCACACGTATGGAGGAACGACATTATCAATTTTATGTGCATGGAAAGTAAGATAATAATTGAAATATTATTCTTATAAAATGTTTAATATTTCATGAATATCATATATAAAAATTTATTCCATAATTATATCTAGTCTTGATAGATGTTAATGAAAAATGAAATATATTGGTTTGCGAGGCGACAGTCCACCGTACCCATGAACGAAATGTTTATTTCCCATTTGATGAAATTGGAGACGGATTTAGGTGATGATATTATCATAATAAAATAAAAATATATTGATGATACTTTTTTATTATTTAATAATTGATGAAAAAGATTAAAAGGAAGTGGAAGAAGAAATAAAAATGGAACACTTAAAAACGATACCTCTTCTTTGGTTGATCACCATTAAAGAACACCTTAACACCTATGAGTAGGGTGTTTTGAAAAAAAGGCCCCCAAAATGTATGGATGGTTTTAGGAAGGGGTTTTTGTATATAGTGGCCAAACCAAAAATCTTTGAAAGTGTGACTATTAGAGGAGACTGTGTACCTTTTTGTTGGAGAGGGGAGGGGAACCCTTGGAAACTCTTAAAATATTAAATTAATATAAATTTAGTTTCATTTCAAAATGGTCCAAAAATAATTTATTTTAAAGATATGATGATTTTGGGAAGAATACACATCATAAAATTAACAATAAACATGTTTTGTATATTTTTAACCCTTATCATTTTTCTTTAACCCTTATTTTTTCCTTTTTAATGTTATCGTGATATCATATTATTTACACTTTGTGGGTTAATTTAATTACAAGAACTTGTCAAAAGATCATACTAGTATAATTTATAAAATATTAGGACTTATCCTAACCATCTGGTTGAATATTATATTTTTAATAATTTTATAACATTTAATAACTATTTTATATTTTAATATACCAATAGTGTCAATTCCGACACTATTCATTAGTTGACTTAAAAAATATAATAACAAAAAGATAAGTTCAAACCAAAATTTTTAAATCTTAACCAAAATATCAAATATATCAAGAAAATTATTTGATGACATAGATTATGTCATATTCTATTAACTTTAATATTTATAAAATTATTTATTTTATTTATTCATTAATTAATATATTACTACACCATCTTTCTGTCATTATTAAATTTAATTATTTAACTTCTAATAAATATAAATAAATTATCATGATATGGGTAATCTTATTATATTTCTAATGACTATCTATAGTCAAATAGATCCCATGTATAACTATATATTAAAATATTTTACTTTTTGAAAACAAATGTGTAACAACAATAACTATTCATTGAATATAATATTAAAAAAGCATTAAAGGCATCTAAGTGAATCCAATTGGTCCTAAAATAGACCCAAGGATTTTCATGGCTATTATACACTCATCTAATTCAATTAGGGAATACAATTTATTACCAAAGTTACTATTCATAATGTCCAAAAATAAAATGGACCTATTAACATAATTTAAAACTTATTATAAAAAATATGGAATCCATTTTTTTAAATATAAAACACTGAATTTTTATAAATTAATTAAAAATAAATCCACATTGTCAAAACGAGAAAATGAGTTTTTTAAAAGTAAAAACCATCAAAATATTAACATGCGTTTATATATAATTTAAATGTGAAATTAATTTCAATGACCAAAATTGGATCAAATGATAAAAATATAATCTAATTAAACTTTAAAACCAATTAAATGGACAGTCTATCTATAAAAGTAATTTAGATGAAAAGTAGTTTTGAATTAAAATGGAGTGTTTTTTTACTATTCATTAAAATATGAATTTAATTAGAAAAATACCAAAATTTAAAACAAACTAATTTTTTATGTCCCTATTCAAAAGAAAAAGTTTATTTTTTCATATAGAACATATAAAAGTTTCAAGAACTATATTTAAAATGGGTTCACCATCCAAAGGTGGTAGAACTATATTTTTAGAAAAACATTCATTTTATCCAAAAAATTTTATTTTTTTCTTATATGATGTCTTCAAAAAACATGAAATGAATTTAAAACATTATATTGAATTAATATTGAATTAATACAATCCAAAAAGAGTGATTTTATTATTTTATAAACAAAATTATTCACATTTAAATAGTTTTCTTTTAAAAATACATCTTTTTTATTCGATTGGTTTTTATTTTCATTTCATGTTAATTTGGTAACCAAGGAATCATTAAAATAAACACGTTTAAACATAATATTGTTAGATATGTTCATTCCTTCCAATATAATGGCTAGAAATTAACTATAATTTAAAATAATAATATTAATAATGTATTATTTTCCATATAACTGAGTCTTGTGGGCAACGTAAGATTTAGGAGAAACCCATTGTTGCGTGTTGGGTACACTATCAAAAATAGTTCCCCTTTAAGAAGTCAACAATGAGAATCCTCAATATTATAAAAATATATTTATTAAAAATATAATTTAAATCAAATGAACTTGTTTTTTTACCCAATTTATTTGGGGGATCTTTAGATTTGATCCTAGGAATCCTAGACACACACCCAAAACATCTTTGACTATTTTATTATTGCAAGGTATCAAGTTCTAATCTTGAATATTCATTGTTTATTATCACATTGGTTAAAATATGTATCTAATTAACCAATAACCACTTCAATATGATGATCAACAACAAATCTATACTTGAAATTAATCAAACATGATGATTTGGAAAATAAATATTATAGACCTTGAAGCTCATCATTATCATTGATAAAAAATTGAAAATCTACAGACATAGATTTGATCATGGAAAATTGTACAATGAGAAAATACAAAGGAAATATTAAGAGGATGAAAAGAATACTCACAATGGTAGCACCTAAGAAGTTGGGTTCATGGTAGAGGTGGGTTCACAGAGGAGAATAGATTTGCAGTAGAGGTGGAGTTAAGTAGAAAAGGTGGGGTACGTGGATGAGGTGGGTTTGTGATAAAGGAAGTGTCACAAACCAAATCAGGTCTCCATCTAACCGACACTTGACCTGGTCTGTGACAAGGCCTGAAGGGCATTCCCGATCCCCACAGTTTCTCAAAAGTGCCCGGGTATAAAAAATAAAACTTGGGAATGATTTACCCGAATAAATAAATATTAAACAAACAACAAGCTGAATAAATTGAAATAGAAATCAGGCTACCAAACAGACCCTCACACCAAGGTCAGATTTAAAGGTTACAACTTGAACTAAAAACCCAAAAGATACTACATCAAAGGAAAATAAAAACTCCAACTCAAACCTCCGTGAAACATGAGGAGTCACATCCCCAAGACACCGCCACCAAACCAACACAAGGACACCACTGGAAACCTGAACCACCAATATCATATAATTAAACATTTTACAATTTATAAAAAAAGACCCATGAAGCACCACAAGGAATTACCTCAAAAAAACACCCAAAACACCATTGTATCACTTATAAATTTTATTAAAGTAACAACACAGTTTATAAAATAGTAAACAAATCATCATGTTTTTTTTCACAGAAAATCCAAAATCATATGGAATAAACATGCTAATAGTAAATAAATGAAAAATATCCATTCTGGAATGATGTGCACCTCAATCCAGTTTTCAAAACCAATTTGAAACTTCCATATCATTTCATAAACCATTAATAAATTCTATAAAATAATTCCAAGCAACATCACATGATTTTTCACACACAAAACTCACACAAAAAAGAAAACTCATTTTTTTACAAAATAAACATCATCACCAATTCATAATCCAATTCACAGCTCTTCCTAAATTAAATAAACCAATTTCCCAACTTATATAACACAATAAAATGACTCAATAAGGGTTTTCACAAAAACACACTACGCACTATACTCACATGCTACAAAATAAATCAACACATGTTAAATTCTTTTTAAAAACTAAGTTCACACCCAAGTAATTACTGGAAGGCCATGCTAAATTAATCGAACAAGAATATTAATCCATAAAACAATAGTTATAAGCGGAACCACCTACCTCGGTGTAGACCAACTTTATAGATTTTGTGCACAAAGTCCACCGCACTTCAATCGCACTACAAAAAAAGAAACAACTAAGCCCTAAAATCAAGCAATCATATTAATTACACCATAAAAAACATAAAACAAACCCAAACAAAAAATTACCCAAAATGGAAGAACAAACTGGTTAGAGGGGAATTCACCTACGAAGAGGGTGCGTGAGGTCGGATGAACCTATGAGGAGGCTATTGGGCTTGTGCTACGCCGAAAGAAAAGAGAGGGAATGTCATTGGGTGTTCGGCCGAGCAAGCGGAGGTGTGCATAGGGGTTTTGGTGCACTAGAGGTGGTTGGGACACCAGTGAGGAGGGTTCCGAGCAGGGGGGGATGTGTGGTGTTGCCGAACTGAAAGGGGAGAGGTGTTGCACATGAGGGATGTGCGCGTGGGTGAGGAGGTCGGCGGGGCTGTGGTGCGCTGGTTCAAAGGGAGGGCACCGGAGAGCTGTCGCAACAGGGAGAGGCGGGGTGGCAGCCAGAGGGAGTAAGGGGAAGGGGGTGCAGCTGCTAGGGTTGCAGGGAGAGGGCTGCTTCACAAAAACCAGGGGGAAGGGGGGGTCTAGCACGATGGGGAGAGAGGAGGAAGAGGGAGGGAGGAAAAAAGGGTGGAAGTAAAAAAAAAAGAAAATGAAGAAAATAGAAAGAGAATAAAAAGAAATTGGAAACAAAATAAAACCCTTAAAAAAACTTAAGCCATTTAATAATTATAATAATAATAATAACCATAATAATAATAAATTAATAATTCTATAATTATAACATTAATTTAACATCAATGAAAACAGTTAAAATTTAAATTGAAATAATAATAACCCCCAACATTATTATTATTATTATCATTATCATTACTAAGGAAAATCTTAAATAATCTTATTTTATTTGTTCTCTATTTTATTTTATGAACACTTCAATGTTTACCTCGCTGAATAATTAATTAACTGTGTACTGGGTGGGACGCATGGAGATTTAGCAAAGTGACACAACATCAACCAAGCTCTGTCCGAGTGTTGGATGCTGCTAAGCCAAACATTCATTTATCAGAAAAACGAAAAAACTCACGTTGGACTCTACCTGCACCTCAGAAAAAATATTAAATAAAATAAAATTATCATATAAAGGTAAAAATTAAAAATAATTACCAATGTGAGAAGTCGGGGTGTGACAATTCTCCCCACCATGACACTTTTTGCCCCCAGAAAGTCCCAAGGACTTGGTCAACCAAAGGTTCCAAGAAAGACCATGAAGAAACCTAAAACAAAACCTCAATCTCCCGAAGATCGGGCATTCAAAACACCCCATGACATGAAACTTTAAAGTACTCAAAACCAGAATCACTGAGAAAAATAACCAACAATAAGGAATTCACCTAAAAAAGAACTACAACATGGAACAACCCGACCCCTAACTTAGCGATCATTGGGGTGTCTTGAAATCTACAATAATACTCATCCAGTGACCCACTACCCGAGATAACCAATTATCATGGTCAAGGTCGGGAAGAGCAGAAGGAAGGGGTTTCCCCACCAAGCACACTTTGAAGATAGAGTTTTCCCACAAGTTCATTATATGTTAGTCTCCCCACCATATTAGGGTTCTCGTCAAACAATGTTTCTCCAAACCAAAATGACTCCCAAACCTAGAAAACCTCTAACACTGGATTGACCCTTTATGTTCCCTATGTTTGACCAAACCAACACAATAGGAGACACCAGAGAGACCCAAACCTTTTCCCCACTCCATTTAAAAATTTTCCTAGCACCACGACACCCGCGCAGAATTTCTTTTAGTTCATTTGAGAAATATGGACTGAACTCTTCATCACGAACCCACCAACACAGGCTGACCTGCACATATGATTCCTACACTGGGCTATACTTCTCCACAATGAAGTGGGTTTTAATGAGTAAACCCCCAACCAAGAGGTGAACTAGATATGCATGCGTCAATCCCACAAGACAAGAGCATCTCTAAAACAAGTACAATTTTGATCCATAACCGATCACAAGAAGGTTCACAGAGCATGCTCGGTAGCTTTAAAAGAATAAAGATTCTCTGAACCTCTTTAAGGATAAATAAGAACTCCTATAAATTAATACCACAACAAGGAGATAGAGGATTAATTCCCCTAACAACAAAAATGAAGCCTTAAAAGATGATACCTCAATAGGGAAACTTTTGTTTTCCTTATCCTAACACTGCATACTTAAGTCAGACCAAACCTATGCCATGTCCGATGTGTTTTGACGGTGCACAAGCTTCACCCAAATACCTCTGGCTGGGGCCTTGATGTCTGAAGCATCTACCGCCTTGTAGTAATAAACTAACCACTAACTAGAACTTCCTCAGATAGAAAAGCAATACACATAGTTCTCTTCATTTACAAAGTGGCCACTCCGTCAACAAACCCACAGAGAATTACAACAAAAAAATTAGAGTGCCCGACTGACCACACTATAGATAGGTGATTGAGTGGTCTGTAAAACACACAACACGAACTGATGGAAGGAGAACTCCAAGAACAGGCCCCATCAGTTCACACTCCTCATAGGATGAGGAACCTTCACTTCCTTATGTACAACTGCGGGATGAGGCTAGTCTTGAGGATCGCTCAAGACATCCCCACTCATTACGAAAACAGAAAAATCACCGTTTTTTGGTGTAGTATCACTCCTAAAAACATACTCGAGACAACTTACGTATGCACACCATTTAGAGTTACTCCAAAACCGTAGACATTACCAACATTCTCAAAGCAGTCAATGATATCCAACCGACCTCGACATCTACAAACAGTCAACACAACCGAGCAGAACCCAACTCCACTACTACACCGAGAGTCCTGGATGAGCCAAGAACTGAGATACCTACCGGAAACCCATGATTCCTTTCTAGGGGGAATATACTGAACAAGAACACAAAACAACCTTCCAAAAATCCAAACAAATCAAAAAAAAACATCCACACCTCAAACACAATTCCAATAATTCCAATTTAAAACAACCAAACTTCTTTAAAGAAAACACCTGCTTGAAAAACAAGCATTGCTCAAAAAATCCCAAAATCTCCTTTGAAAAATTCATCTTCTCTCTAGAATCAATGTCATTTTCCAATTTTCTAAAACCATTTAAGCACAAAAACCCATTTTAGAGAATTGCCCAATTTCTAGGAATCATGAAGCAACCTTAGAAATCAATCAATCGCCACTAATATTCCATGGTTCCTCGAAAATATGCATTTTTGTTCCACTCAGGCACCCATCCACACGATCCACCAACTATCCATTAATCACATCCACAGGCACATGTGAGCACCAATAGGAAAATCATTGAAAAAAAACAAGGCTACCCTGCTTTCAAAACAAGACATTTTCAATATTCGAAATTAGTTTGTTTTCTTCCAAAACCATTTGAAAAATTCATGGAAAATTTCCAAAATTATTTCCATTTCTAAAACAAACCACTTAAATTTCAGATAACCCAAGACATTATTTTAGGAATTCAATTTTTATAAATCAAACGCCAAATTCCATAAACAAGGTTCAAGAGAAACAAACCCCAAGAAGCATGAAAAACTCACACTAAAAATAAAATAATAGCAAACCCAAAGTCCTCTTTTCTTAAAAAAACACTTTCGCACCAACCCAAAACTGAAGCAAGACAACTTGAACACTAAAGAACCTAGACGGAGAACTTGTGGTTGTTCCTAACCTGGCTACATGGTTTAGGAGACCATGCCCTAGGAAAGCGCCAACCACTAGGAGTGTCGAACCGTACTCTTGGGCATCACATGGGTCAATTCTCCTTGTGAGATCGCATGTAGTACCGGTTTACTCCTATTGTCATCCCCCATCCACAGAGACCAAAGTTAGAAACTTAAATCCCAAACTATTCCTGGTTACTCAAGGATAGGAATGAGTAAGAGTTCGTGACTCTCTACCTGCACCAACCCCCTGAGTACCGATAGTCCTATCTCTATTCTACCTGACATCCCAAATAAAAATAACAAAACCTAACCTCATTTGATACCATTTTTTCATGAACCAAATCGGGTCTCTATCTAACCAACACCCGAACCAGTCCGCGACAAGGCCCGAAGGGCATTCCTGATCCCCACGGGCTGGCACAAGTGCCCAGGTATCAAAAATGAAACATGGGAACGATTTACCTGAATAAATAAATATAAAAGAAAGAAAAAGGTGAATAAATTGAAATAGAAATCAGAAAACCAAAAAATCCCTTACACCAAGTTCAGATTTAAAGTTTACAACTTCAACTAAAAACCCAAAAGAGACTACATCAAAGGAAACCCAAAACTCCAACTCAAACCTCCATGAAACATGAGGAGTCACATCCCCAAGACACCACTACCAAACCAACATTAGGATGCCACTGACAACCTGAACCACCAATATCATTTAATTAAACATCTTCAAATTTATAAAAACTAACCCATGAAGCACCACATGAGATTACATCAAAAACACACCGAAAACAGCACTGTAGCCCTTACACATTTTATTAAAGTAACAACACAATTTATAAAATAGTAAATATCTCGGCATGGTTTTTTTTCACAGAAAATCCAAACTCACATGGAATAAACTTGATACTAGTAAATAAATGAAAAATGTCTATTCTAGAATGATGTGCACACTAAGACGGTTTTCAAAACCAATCAGTGACTTCCATATCATTTCATAAACCATTACAAATTTCTATAAAACAATTCCAAGCGACGTCACATGATTTTTCACCCACAAAACTAAAAAAAAACTCCTTTTTTTACAAAATGAACATCATCACCACTTCATAATTCAATTTGTTACTCTTCCTAAATTAAATAAACGAATTGTACAACTTATATAACACAATCAAATGTCTCAATGATGGTTTTCACAAAAACGCACTACGCACTATACTAACATGCTAAAAATAAATCAACACATGTTAAATTCTTTTTAAATACTAAGTTCGTAACCATGTAATTAATGGAAGGCCATGCTAAATTAATCAAACAAGCAAATCAATCCATCAAAAAATAGTTATATGCAGAACCACCTACCTCGGTGTAGACCAACTTTGTAGATTTGGTGCACAAAGTCCACCTCACTTCAATTGCACTGTAAAAAAAACAACTAAGCCAAAAAATAAAGCAATCAGATCAATTACACCATAAAAAAAACCAAAAGCAAACCAAACCCTAACCAATAAATTGCCCAAAATAGAAGAACAACCCGATCAGAGGGGAAAGAACCTATGACGAGGGTGCGGGAGGTCAACTGAAGCTTCGAGGAGGCTTTCGGGCTTACGTGGTGCTGAAAAAAAGGAGAGGGAATGTCGTCGGGTGTTTGACCGAGCAAGGGGAGGTGCACATAGGAGTTTTGGTGCACCAAAGGTGGATGGGATGTCGACGGGGAGGGTTCCGAGCTGGGGGGTGGGTGCTGTGCGGCAGTGTTGAACCGGAAGGGGGGAGGTGGTGCGCGTGAGGGTTGTTCACATGGGTGAGGAGGTCGGTGGGGCTGTGGTGTGCCGGTTCGATGGGAGGGCACTGGAGAGCTGTCGCAATGGGGAGAGGCGGGGCACCGGCTTGAGTGAGCAAGGGGAAAGGGGGTGCGGCTTCTAGGGTTATAGGGAGAGGGTTTCTGCGCACAAACCAGGGGGAAGGGCGGGGGGGGGGGGGGTCTAGCACGATGGGGAGAGAGGCGGAAGAGGGAGAGGAAAAAAAGAGTGAAAGTAAACTAAAGAAATAAAATAAAAATAAAATGTAGAAAATAGAAAGAGAATAAAAAGAAATTGAAAAAAATAAGACACCCAAAAAAATTTAATCCATTTAATAATAAAAATAATATATAATAAGAAAATAATTCTATAATTATAACATTAATTTAACATCAATGACCAAATTAAAATATAAATTTAAATAATAATAATCCCCAACAATATTATAATTATTATTAAGACAAATCTTAAACATTCTTATTTTATTTGTTCATTATTTTATTTTATGAACACTTTAATGTTTACCTTACTGATTAATTAATTAACCACATACTGGGCGGGGCACATGAAGATTTAGTGAAGAGACATGGCTTCGACCGAGCTCTGTTCGAGTGTTGGACGCTGCTAATCCAAACATTTATTTATCAGCAAAATGCAAAAAATCACGTCAGACTCTGCCCACACTTCGACAAAACAATTAAATCAAATAAAATTATCAGATAAAGGAAAAAAAATTAAAAATCATTACCTATGTGCGATGTCAGGGTGTGACAGGAAGGGTTTAGGGTAGAGGTGGGGTTCATCATGTAGTGGAGGTGAGGTTTGTAGTAGATGGGGTTTAGTGGTGGAGGTGATGTACACGGCGGAGTATGGCTTTACGGTTGTGGGGGAGGGCTTCACAGTGGAAGAGGAGAGATTTTTGGTAGAGGAGGACAGATTCATGGTGGAGGTGGAAGAGGAGGAGTCAGCAGCAGGGTTCAGCTTCCACAAGAATTTGAGGCGTGCAAGGGAAGGAGGAGACTGTTAGCGTTTATTTATAAAAGCAGGTAAACCTTTTATCAAAGCTAGCTAAAAAGCACTGATAAAGGTATGTTTTTTAGCACTGAAATAGAAAGTGTTGATAAAACATGTCTTTATCAACACTAAAGTGCTGATAAAACTATAATTATAAAAATTTATATATATATTTATATATATAATTATAAAATTCTATGTATAATAAATATGTATGTATTTATTTATAGTAATATCTATAAATATATAAATATTCATTTATAGTTATAAATTTATAATAAACAAATTTATTATATTTATAATTATATATAATTAATATTCTTATTATAATATTATAATTATTTAAATATATCTATATTTATTTAGAATTATAATTGTGAATATTTTTATATATTTATTATAATTTTATAATTATTCAATAACTATATATATATATATATTTATAGTTATAATAAACATATATTTATTTATAATTATAATTATATATATATATATTTCAATAATTATAATTTTATAAAATATATATTTATTACATTTATAATTTTTAATATATATATAATATATATAATATAATTTAATAATTATTTAAATATATATGTATTATTTAGAAATCTAATTATAAATATTTGTATTTATGTAAAAATATTTTTATATGTTTATAAATATATTTATTTAATTATATATATTTATAACTTTATAACTATAATAACTATATTTATTATAATTTTATAATTATTTACTTATATATATATATATATATTATTACTATAATTAAGTAAATATTTATTTAAATTTATATATATAATAAATATATATTTATTTATAATTATAAATCTATAATAAATATATTTATTATATTTATAATTATTTAGAATCAATATCTTTATTATAATTTAATAATTAAATAAATATATCAATATTTATTTAGAAAAAACCATTAAAAAGTCAAATTAGTGATTAAACACTTTTGAATCCAGAAATGAGGATACTTTCTTTAATGAATGTAAGAAAAAAACATATATTTATAAATATATTTATTTAATTATATATATTAATAACTATATATGTATAATAAATATATTTATTATAATTTTATAATTATACATTTATATATATATTTATAATTATAAATATATTTATAAATATTTGTATATAATTATAAATATATTTATAAATATTTGTATATAATTATAAATATATATAGATATATACCTAGTAAAGTATAGATCATAAGAAATGAGTCATCACATATATATAAACAATATGAATAGTAATGAGGGTGTAATGTGTAAAATAACATTAATGATGGATACATAACACATGAACGTCAATTATATTCATGCATTAACATATTTATTCACCAAATTAATTTGAAACCTATATTTATATAAATGTATAAATAAATAAATAAATATACATATATGTAATTATAATTATAAATATACATATTTAAAAAGTATTTATATATAATAAGAAATACATAATTATAAATATAAATAAATATAAATAAATATATTAATTATTTAATGAAATTTATTGTAATCTTATAATTAATTCAATAAATATTTTTTTAATTATAATTTTATAAATACTTTTTTAACATTATATAAATATTTGAATTATTAATAAAAATATATTAATTATAAACATGCTTCTTTTATTTAATGTATACAAATAAATATTATTTTTGAATATAAATATAATAATTTTATATAAAATAATAATATTTTTTATTAAAAAAATTATCAGCGCTAATATACCACTAATAAATCTAGATTTATCCGCACTAAAAAAGGCATTGATAAAGGTGTAACTAGCACTAGTAAAGGCCCCCTTTAATCATTTCTTTCTGATTAGTGCTGATAAAGGCTGACACATCCCTTTCCCGGATCTATTGTAGTGTTTTTCACCAACCATGACTTCTATAATGGGCTCCATCACCATATAATCAATTTAAATACATTCACTCTTTGACAATCCTACTGTTGGGTGGGGAAATTCCCCACATTAGAGGCTCATCTCATCTTGTGCTCATGGTCATCATCATATAGCACCGAGTGCTAATGTACTCATGGGATTGCTCCTAATCGCTAACCTGTTTCATGTTTGCAGTCTTCTCACCATGTCAGGTCCTCACCGACCAGTTGCTGATCACCAACCCTGACATCGAGTGTGGGAATCTTGTTACCTTGATGCTATCTACAGTCGTTGTAAGCCTCTACATAATATTTATCCACTGAAATACCCACCTTTGTTCACCACCACTGGAGTCCTTCCCCCATTAGTCCATGACCATATCATCCCTACCGTCTGGAGGAGCCTCTTACAACTGAGCTACGCCACCATGGGTATCCTCCATCTCGATCAATCATCACCAGTCCTGATAACAATCACCACCATTAGGGTCCAAAATGGTGGTATCCCATTATAGATTAATCATAATATAACATTCCAAAATTAAGAGTGTACCTAATTTTGGATTTTCAGTTTTACACAACCCATTATGACTTCAATCTCCAATGAGATCACATTCTGAGCATGTTCAATTGCTTCTCATCCCCGAGAGTATTCCATCACAATCCATTTCTTCACCATGAGTCCCACTGCTAAATTGGACCTAGGGATGCCTAGCCGCACATGTTGAAAACATACCATAGTGGCTCATAATCTCATCATCACATATCCCACTTGGTACGAACAGTGTCATACTATGATCATCAAAGAAATCGCTATGGAATCCAAGAGAGAGAGGCTCTCTATTCTTGGCAGACAAACTACCCATTTTTTATATGTATATAAGTGATTATAAATTAGTATAAATTAAAAAAAATTATTAAAAATTATTACAAATTCATATAATTTATAATGAATTGATGTAAATTATTATAAATTATTATTAAGTAATAAGTATAAGTATATATTATTATAAATTTATAAAAAAATTATAATTTATAATAAATTAGTGTAAATTATCATTAATACGTCGCTGATTAGTATAATTAATAATAAATTAGTATAAATGAGTATAAAATAATTAAATGTATTATATAATAAGTAAAATATATAAAACTAATCATAATTAGTATAAATATAATAAAATAAATTTATCTTAAAAAATTATTATAATTAATAATAATTATTTTAAATTGTTATAATTTATGTTAAATTAAGAAAAATATTATAAATTTATATGAAAATATTATATAATAATATAAATTAATAAAAATTAATAAAAAATATTTTAAAAAATTAATAATTATTATAAATTATTTTAACTTAATAAAAATTATTATTTTTAGTTTTATTTATAAATATTTGTATAAATATATAGCTAGTTGTTTAAATTATGAGAATTTTCATTAAATTAATAAAAATATTTTAGATTGTTATAATTTATAATAAATTACTATAATATAATATAGATTATTATAATTTTTTATAGAACCACCAATAAAAAAGGTTTCCAATCATTTAGTTATGAGAAATGTCAACTTTAGACATTGTTAACAAAAACTAGTCAATTCTCATGACCCGATGATTGGGGAAACTATAATTTGAAATTATTTTTTTATAAATTTATTATAGATTTTATTACATCATATTAATTAAAAATGATTTTTATTAATTTATAATAAATTATAATAATATATGATAATTGTAGATAAATTTAAACAACTTTTTAAATTTTAATTAATTAATAAAAAATTACATACAGAAGCTCAAATATCAAAGAATATAACTAGTGAAATACAATTTTAAATGTTCTTATAATTTAAATACTAAATATTTATTGTTTTTTTTTGTATTTTTATAGACCCAAGAAATAGAAAAAAGTTACTATTAAGAGAATAATATTGGATAAATCATAAAAAATATCCAAATTGTTAAAGTATAAATACTTTTTACATCATAAGTGTCAATCCATTAATATCATCTAAAATGAAAAATTCAGACTTTTTTTAGAATGAAAAATTAAGTCCCCATGTTAGAAGTGTGGTCTCAAAAGATATGAATCTTTTTCTAATGACAAGGATTGTAATTTAAAGTTTAGTATTCATTGTGATTATGTCATTTGGTGTCAACATAGTGAACAAAATTTATAAGGAAAACAAAATTTTCAAATTCCAAAACCATCACAGATTCAAAATTTAGTACATGATACCGTTTTACTATAACACCTCCACCAGAATCACCAGGTATGTGCTAGGGATCCACAAGATAACAAGTACACCTCCCCATATGTAAGAGTTTTTCAACTAGTATCAAGGGTTTAAATATCACCTAGGGAGAGTATACACTCAATATGATATCCAAATTCAAAAAACATAAATTTAGTATAAAAATATCTAAGTAAACAGGGTTTATAATAGAATAATAGATGGAACATCTGTCATTCAAATACTTAAATGGTCTCCTAATCCAGAAAGATAAAACTAAGTATATAGAGTGTATGGAAATAAAAGAATTAACACATTAGAAACCTTTGTGGTATGTCCTTGAATCACTTATATTTCTATAATTCTTAATGCAACAATCTACCAAAATTCCCTTTCCATTTCCTCGATTCCTATATATGATTTTTTAAGGTAATGATGACCATTGTACATGGTGTGGGTAATAAAACCCAATAGGGTACAACTAATTCATCCTCAATATGTGTGAAAAAGTATTATAGGCACATTTCATCATTATAATAAATGGGAAATCAGAAAAAACAATCATATATTGAGTTCCACTATTCTAACAAAGACACTACGAGCCCCAATCATACTTACTTTGGATCCATGCCAGAAATATGATCATAAATGTCAGATGTGATCAAGAACTATACACAAGGATGGTGATATTTTACTTATAATCCACAAAAAATTGAGTGAACATGATACTTAGTATCCATATGACAATAATATCCATAATGTTACTCGATATCATAATAGAATCACGTTTCAAGATCCTCCAAAAGGCTTTCATAATCCCACCCTATGTGTGGGTCCATTGTCATTATCATTATACAACATGTTCACACCCCCTATAAAGGGTAATCATACCATAATGGACCACTTATTACCAGTAACAAGAAAATAAATCAAAGGCATGGTATATACAAACAACATGGAATATCATAATAATATTAGCATAACTTTTCATCCTGATTATAAAATTGTATCATATAACAACATGTGATAAAAATTAAACATAGAAACAAGATACTCTATAAATACTCATGGTATCAATCATCATATATTGGTATCTTGGCCTTCTCCCACACACTTATGAAAACACCATCAAATAAATTCTACAAGGTATACCATCACAATAAGAACTCCATCCAACAACAATATGCATGGGCCTCAAGAGGTAAGGAACTTCTTACCTCAATTTTATTGATGATGTTATAAAATGTTCATTGAAGGATCAATGCCTAAATTACATTGTGGACCCATATATAACTATATATAATGTGAATTATTCCACATAGATCCAGTCTATATATCTAGTTCTAAAGTATATTTAAGTATAAGACAATAATTAACTCCTTTTATTATCAATTGAATAAATGATCATGAATTTAATGTCAATTATTAAAAATAACCATGTGCCTAGATAATTCAAATTGATCAATCATCTATTATATAATGTAATGGATATTCGGGAAGAGATTCAAGATGAAGATTGTCTCAAGATAATCGATCAATGAAAACTTACATAAAAATTTTCACCACTCATAAGAGATCTATCTTTGATCAACGTATAGTTTTTGGAACTTCGATTACATAATTTTCATTGAAATGATTAAAGAATATGTCATTAGTAGGTAATGTAATCCATATACTATTAATTGAATTTTAATATTTTTGAATTCTTACAAGATAAATGAGGTAAATCAAGAAGAATAATGATTAGTAGAGTGATTTGTCTTACATACCTCGTTTCTAGATCATCAACTCACTCGTACTTTCTAGAATATATATTTAGGGTTGGGGAACTATTAGGGAATGCTAGGGAAGTATTATAAAATTAGGGGGAATCCTAAAAAACAATGACATGTAAAAAAACATAGATATTTTTTTCACCTTGTTTTTCAAACACTGTATTGAACGTGCACCCCTCTCTATGATTATGGATATGAAGAAAGGTTTGAAAACATGGCTTGAAAAACTATTCGACAACTATTTGACGAATATTTACTCTTCTTGGTCACCTCCATAGTTTGGCCACATGGTTTGTCCCAACATATACCAACCATGAAATTGGAAGTTGATATTTCTATGTGGTTTAACAAGAGACACCATAAGATTTGTCAAACCATGTGCCTAAACTATAAACCATCCCTGATTCACTATTTCATCTTGTATAATTTATAAAAACCATGATCAAACTATAAAACCATTAAATTTATTCTAAAACAATATAATTCTATCGATAAACTCCTATAACTCATACTAAATAATTCATAGTTAAAAACATTATATTAAATGATGGAATTAAATCACAACACATCTAAAATTCCGAGGATGTTTCAATATTCCCTACAAAGACTTCTCATCCTGAAATATGAATTTACAGATATCTACATGAACAACTTGGGCCCCTTATCCTAAATATTTACCTCAAACTTGTAATAATCATATTGGATTCACCCTTGGATCCACATAATATGGAATAATTTTACCATCTTTCCATGCAATAAATTCTATCTCTAGTCTACAATTCACACGGGGTTCCTCATGAATGATGTGCTAGGACCCAAGTCAAAATCTTCACAGTAGATAACATGCATGGGATCAATAATGTACCTATGAAGCTAAGAAATATGGAAAAAATGTATACCACTATAGAGATAAGGAAGACTTGGATGGAATGACATTTTCCCAATCTACTTGGTGAACTCGAAGGGTCCAACATAACACATCGTAAGCTTCCCTTTCATTTTAAAATAAAAAAAATCTAAATGAGGAACCACTTTCCCATAGACCAGGTATCTTAAAACCCACTTAGATGGTATCCTAGTCTAGTTTTCATAAGTATTTTATCTATATTTTTTATTTATCAACCACTTATAAACCAGTTTCACAGTCCTAAAGGATTCCAGTACCATACTAGTATCCATAAATTCTACCTCAATATTTATGATTGAATAAAATGGTGAATAATATGGCCTATCATAAATATCCTCATAATTTTCAATAAGAATCTAAACCAGGTAACTATTATTTTATGAAAAATCAATGAGGGGTGGTTTATCAACCCATCCTCCACCGAGAACGAATATACTTCTACAGAGTATATTATCAAATATTTGAATCATCCTCTATGACTATCCATATTTCTAGGAATGGTAAGTTGTGATCAATATCACCTGAGTCCCAATGACCTTATACCACCCCTACCAAAACCATGATGTAAAACGTGTATCCCTGTTTGAAAAAATTATAAAGGGAACCCCGTACATGTATATTATCTCATTTGTGTAAATCATTCCTTGATTTTCCATTGAGTTAGTCTCACATATCGGTAATCATTTAGAATCTTTCATCATTCAATTAATAATCACATAAATAACCTAGAATATCCTTAGAGTCCTATATAAAACAATCACAAAGTCCATCATGATGTCCTCCCACTTCCAGATAGTAATGTAATGTTTTTGGAGTTAACTAATAGGATGCTGGTTCTCAAATGTTATCCTTAAGGAATCAAGAAATGTATCATGTAATATCCATCTTCATCCGTATAAACTAGAACTCTATCCTAGAGTCATGGAATATCTTTTTATCTCCAAGATGTAACACCCACTTAGATATATTGTAGTATATCATTAGATCTTCCATGATGTTAGAAGGTACTACTACACTCCTATGTTATAGAATCACATAATAATTGTCTGACAACCACCCAAGTATCAGGTCACCACCTGCTAGCTATTACCGCATCACATAAAACAATGGGTTGGATTCTTGACTAATCATCACTCTGTTACCAAGAATATGTCATCAATAAAGGAAGACACATCATTTATCCCTATTATGACTAAGAATCCATCCTCCATTCAAACAACAATATTGTATAGTGATACATTCCCTCAGATGTTTGTTTGCTGTTCTCCAAAGATACCTGCATCATAGGATTAATAGAATCTGCAGTGATGTTATATTTAAATAGTGTATAATAAATATCAATGTTGAAAATTTTTTGTACTATACCCACTACCTTTTCCTCATGTTTAGGTCCCGTTGTGAATGATATATATATAAACACGTGAATTTTATATATAAATATCACAAATTTTTATTTGAATATTTGATACATTTCATGAAATCAAACCCAAGGACCATAATATTTTAGTGTATTTAGAGAATATAAATATAGTATTTATATATATTGAATGATAATCAATATCCCGCACAAATATATTCCACATAGTAATCATATTACGAATAACCCACCTAAAAATTTCTTAATAATCTGAGAATGGAAACTTAAAAAATAGTGATCTTGGATACATGGTAAGGGTAAATAGAGTAGATATAAATATATTATCATATAAAATCACAAGATAATCATAAGGGTATATGAACATAGGCATAACATATAAATTTTATACCCAACCTATCATAGATCATAAATAGGATTCATGGAATAAAATATTATTATTTCAAAAAAAGTGGACCGTAAGAGTAATAAATCCCCATAAGTTTATCTTGAACTGAAATCTCATGTAAGAAAGGGTGGTGCCATCATAAATATAGAAAAATATTTCATATGTCAAGTTTAGATACCAATCCCAAAAAGAAATTAGATCATGACCCAACACATGTTTCTCATCGTGGAATAGGATGCAACTATTTCCCATAGTGGATCAGGACTCACATGTTTCCCGTAGTGGATCAAGATCATCGACATGTTTTCCATCATTATCACATGAGATATAAATCATTACCCAGTGTATTGGATGTAGATATATATTCCACCTTTCTCATAATGAAAAACATATTCATGTGTGAAAAAACATAAAAAAATCATAATTTTATCTCATTATAACCCGTGTAAATAAAATGGGTTTCATATATATTTCATTAATTCACCTTATAATAACACATGAAAAATAAATGGGTTTCATAAAAAAATCATCTATATAAAAAATAAACATCCATAGAATGAATAAGGATGGTATAATTCTATATTATTCCTTGTAAGTCATAAGTAACATCAATGATATAATACAAACTGGAAAATGATTTTGAAAGATTGATTAGAATAGTTTTTTAAGAAAATAACCTTTCCACTTAGAGAATACATTTTTAAAATAGAAAATATTTTCAAAATCTATTTCCTAAATAACTTTCAAAACAAATAAATGAACCTTTTAAATCATTATAAAAAATTACCAAGGTAAAAATCCTTTATAAATTGAAAATAACTAAAAATTAATAAAATATTATGGAATTTAATTTATTATAAAATAAAAATTGAATCATATAATTGAAGATTTCATATATTTATTGGTTATTATAGTTAGAAATGGTGTTTATTTCATACATGTTTAGACAAATATTCCTTTCACATTATTGATGAAAGTGAAATATTCCTTATATAGGAAAAAACATCAAGAGTAATTTTAAGGCAATTTATAAAATCTCAAACATGGGTAATAATTTATTTAATATATTTTTAGTATAATTTTTAAATATTATTTTAATGTTTTTCATATAATATGGATATGGAAGAAAAAATGTATTATTGGCTGAATAGAGAAATAAAGTGTTTTTCTTAAAACCATTCCTTTGAACTCTTGAGAAAATCAAGAGCATCAAATAAATGGAAAATATATTCTTAGGAAGTAACTATAGGAAAATAAAAATTCATTAGTTTCTTGAGATATGGATAAAAACATTTAATCATTGGAAGCATAATCACAAACAATACAAATAAAGGATGAATGTGTATCATAAAACCCTTACCACTTTGGTCACTTTGAATTATATGACCCTTGAAAGAGTTAAATTAATTAAAACATGAAATATCACATGAATAAATAATTTCTGGATATTACTTGTCAAAGGGGATGTATATGATCTTCGTAATATATGATAGGTGCATAAAACAACATATGTCTCAATTATAAAAAAATTGAAAAAAATTCCCTTATATTAAGACTCGAATTCCATTATATACATTAAGACTCCTATATAATAATTATAGGTCTATTATACATCAATTATAATATAATAAATATATATATATATACAAATATATTACCATATATTATTTACTAACAACCTTTTATTACACAGTTATTTACAATTATAATTTAAAATCATGTTTTCGGAAATAATTTCTTTATTTTTCGCATATGTTTTGATTTGTTATTTTTTCTCCTTTTAATTTGATATTGGTTCCATCATACAATTAATTTTAATTATTATATAAATATCATATTTTATTGATACATGCTTATTTATTTTTATTCATAATAGTAAGAGATAGGAAATGAAATACACTCTTCATAGAGGTGGCATGCAGTATGAACATATGAACGTTACATCAATTTTCTCATTAAAATAAAAAAATAAAGAAAAATAATATATTACCATTATATAATAACTATTATTTCATATATATCACATATATTCATTAAATTTACCATAGTTACCATCCTTGTAAATCATTAGTGAAAGAGGAATTACATTGCTTTGTGAGGTGCTAGTCCACCTTACACATGATTAAAATTATCATATCCCCCATGAAATGAAACACAAAAATGGTAAATGTGATAATATATTTAAAAAATTATACTTAAGTAAAAAATATCAAATATTTATATATTTATATTATATCCACCATCATACCCATCCTTGAGAGGTGGTGATGGAAAACATGTCACATCGTTTTGTTAGACATTAGTGTATCGTACACATGAGCAACATTTTTTTACCTTTTTTGGGAAGAAGATATCGATGTAGGTAATTAATATAAAATAATAACTTCTAAATATATGGAATAAAATTTGGTTATTATATTAGAATGTTTTAAGGATATTTTATGTTGGTTTAGGAGGAAACAACATAAAAATTATCTTTAAATAACACTATATCTTATTCGGGTAACCTCCTTATGTTTCAAAAATATAATTCCTTGGTTGGGTTTATTATAAATCTAAGGAATCTAAGACTAGAAGATTGAATTACAGAAGATGTTTGGGTAGCTCTCAGCATAAATAATGTTTATTAGAAGTATTAAGTGGGGAGGAGAGTGGATGCCTTATATAAGTAAATGAGAAGATGCATTTATATTTTTTGAAAAAGAATACGTGTACCCACGTTTTTCTTATAAAAAATGATATAAAATAGACCATTATAGATAATCGATGATATGAGGTTCATATAGGACTATCCAATAGGTTTTTGATAAGTTTCCTTTTTCATTTTGCCCCTTATTATTTTAGATTACCCCCTTGTAAGAACATTTTCACCATCTTCAGGGTAATGAAAATTTTACTTATTTTACTATTCATAATGATCTAAATTTAAATTTATCTTTTTAGAAAATATAAAATATGATTATTGATAATAAAAGATCCATTTATTCAAATTAAATTCAAAAAATTTATATAATTTAATTTTAAAATTAAATCTGGGTATGCGACGAGTCAGTAATTTTTTCCAAAGAAAAAATTCTCACATGTAAAGAGAGATTTAATGTTAAAATTAAATATAGAATTTTTTAAAATGTCTTAAATTGGATTAATAAGTACAAAATTTAACTAAATTTAATTTAAGACCCATTTAAAAAAATTTAACCACGTAAATTCATTAAATGAACAATGTTGTTTTCAATAAAAAACTACTATTTTTCAATATTATTCAAAAAATTAACCACTTCAGAATATTCAAAAAAATTACCTATAGGATAATTTTGAAAATATGATCTAAAAAGTGAAGTTTATTTAAAAAAATTAATTCTTTAATAGTGTTATACATTAATTATCATTTATGTGCACAAAAAATAGTAAATTGTTTTTAGGAAAATGCATTTTTAAAAAGGAAATGATGATTTTATATCAATTATATGACTAGAACTATTCATTATATGAATTATAATTTATATTTATTGGTATATAATCAATAAATTTCAATTATATAATTCCTCATTAGGGTTTATTATAGTTAAATAGAATGTAAAAATAGTTTTCACTCTAAAACGATTTTTAGAAAAAATTAATTTTGATCCTAAAAACATATACTAAAATGTGATAAAAAAAGATTGAAATGTAAGAAATTAGTTTTAATATAATTAAATAAAACTTATATTACATAAAAATAAATTCAATTAATATTTTGACTTTAAAATTTCTTAAATTATTTTAATGGAATGATAGTTTTTAAAAAATTAGTTCTTTTGAAACAAAAGAATACATTACTAAAAATTACTTACTTTTTATCAATTTATTTTCTTTAAAAATACCATTATGCATAATATTTTAAAAATTCATGTTTCTATTTACACTTATATGTTTAACAAGTATGTTATAATGGTAATGTTTAAAAAATATTAATTCATGGTTCTTGAAAACTCATTTTTTCATGTAATGCTAGATATGAAAAAAATTAAATTTAATGGGAATAAAATATTTCCAAAAATATGAAGGTTTTACAAAATAATAGAGGTTATTATATTCTATTTATACAATAAACCACTTGATGAAATCATAGGGATCATAATACTTCAAATAATAGAACATAATGGGAAGCTATATGTCATAGGTAGGATAGTTACGATTATTGGGTCGTATGTGATGTGACCCATAAGATGATTTCTACTCTCTCTCTAATATAATTAATCCCAAACTAACTCTTGATGCATCAGAATATAAAATATTCCCAATATCATTCTTAGGAAGAATCAAAAGTGCATCATTACTCAACCTCCTACTCAGCTCAAGAAACACATATTTAGTCTTTTATGACCACTAAAACATAACCTCTTACTTCATAAACATAGTCATGGGTACTAATAATCAGGAGAATTCCTATATTAAAAACTAAATGTATCATACTAATCCAAAAAAACTCCTAAAAATTAACACATTCCAAGGATGTGTCAAGGGCATCACTTACTTGAAATTCTATGGATCCATGGATATTCTACTCTCAAACACCACATGCCTAGAGAATTTCACCTTATGAATCCAAAAAGTTAAACTATAAAAACATAACATAATGATGGTTTTCTTGAAGTTTTATAAAGTATATATCAATATGAATTTAAATTTTATCTTTTTTTTTGTGAGTAAATGTTGATATCACAGAAAAATTCCATGATGAATGAGTGATGTTATGAGTGAAAAATCATGTTCATGAGAACCATGAACACTACCGGTGCTTAATTTAGACAAAATAGTATCACCATATAATTTTATATCTCATACCTACTTTGAAACATTAACTTCAGGATTTCCACATCTAGAACCCAAAAATGGTGATAAACTGATCATATGCCAATCTTAAAGAACCACCGGGTTGCCCATAACTAATTGAAGAGATCCTAGGTCAGTGGAAAATTTTATATGTTATTCATTTTCACCCGATTAATAATATATTAATCTAAAATGAGTGAATTACTATCATCATCCTTATTAGAAAACAAGAAAGGTGCACCCCACTTTGATGTACTCATCCAGATAAATCCTTTATGTTCTATGTCCTCGAGCTGAAATTTGATATCCATCAACTTGTATAGTTTGATATGATAAGGGGTAATAAAATGGGGGTTTCACCTCGGAAAAGTTCTATCAATATCTCATCTCCTATATCAAGTGTTTGGAATGTGATGTAATCTGGAAATATATCATCATAATGATCTACGACATGAATAAATTAGGGGGGGGGATACCACTAATCATATTGAATGATCCAACCCTTCAATCTAATCCATAATCATCTAAGTATGGATTTGGTCTAGACCAACTCTAACTGGTCCTAACTCCCACTCACCCTGTGATAAAAATCATATCCCCATTGTACACTGTAAATGGTACTCTTATCGAATAAAAATCAACTTGGTATCAAAATTAGTTAAAAATTTCATTCATAAAATCACACCAAAGTTCAAAATCACTATTTTCATAATGTTTCATAGATATTCAAAATTGAAAATGACTATAACACACTAAATACATCACTAAAGACAACCCACTTTCATGCCCAGTGATGTTTAGAGGATATGAAACATAAAAGATAAATTTACCTGTAGGTCAATTCCAATAATTAATTGTGAATATGTAAAGGAAATGGAATCAATTTTATAAAAAAATTACTAGACATAATAGAATTTTTCATGAAAATACAATTAATAGTAGAAGATCCCTCACAGCCATCTACTAGAGACTGGTCCACTACCTACACTGAACATGCTTAATTTCGAAAACCCTATCCCTGAGGTACATGACTCATCTAATTAATCATCATTTGACTTGACTCATTTATACCATGGTTGAATCCTGGGGATGTAGATCACATGTATCCTGTACCAATGAAGAACATTGTCCTCAATTCCTAGGATTAGAGCAGTTATAGATTCCCAATAAATCCACATTTTCAACACTTTCACTGAGGTATAATGTACAAATAATAATATTGTCTGACCTTCCCATTATTGAAGCATTATGGAATTGTTCCTGTGGGGGAGATGAAGTCATACTCTATTCCACCTTTATACTACTACACCAATTCATGTCCATACACTTCTACTTCCTGATTTCAAATGTGACACTCAACATAGTAGTTGGAGTTCCACAAACATATTTTATATAGGTTGGATGAAGACCAACTGTTGATCCTCCTATAGGACCTTCTCAATAGTCATGGCCTTATACAGAACCTCCTTGTACATTTTTAGTCATTTTTTTAACATATCATATGCCACCTAGATAAGACCAATATCAAACATTGTAGACATTTGTGCCTCTTTTATTAATGAGAATAAAGAAAAACATATTACTTCATTGAAATTAGTGGAGTATGTTAAAACCATTATGGGCCCCAACTATAGTTCCATGAATTCATGTTCTTCATCTAGTATCACTATATCATGAAATAATTAGGTAAATAATTTGTCATTGAATGCTTGATAGTTGAGATCCCCATGTATACCAGCCTACCCCATAGCACCCCACCAAATCCTAGTGGGTCCCAATAGAATAAATGCTGCAAACATCACATTTTTGTCCGTATACATCTCAATGAGGTGAAAACACCCCTGATAGTATATATCCATTCATATGTAACCTATAGTACTCCAATTAAATAATAGGCTAGTAGATACTTAAGAAGGAGGTATTAGTAATTGTCCACCATAGACCTCGATGTTGTTTTATAATGTGTAAGAATAACTAGATGGACTCCTTACTATAGTTGACTCACTCCCTATATTATTGGAGCTGGTGGGGGAGTGTACTATACTATATAATCCTATATAGGAGGTGGTTTAATAGTGAAAACCGACCCTATAGGACATCCCCACTCCAAGATAGTTGGTAGTCTCATAAATTTCCTTTTGATATGGAATATTCTGAAATGAGATGGAAAATTTCAGTGAATATAAATCAATTTATATAGATCCAAATTAGAATAGGGATCACAAAAATGTTCTCCAAGGAGGTTACCCACAACCCAAGGTAAGTTCTGTATTCATGAACGTTAGTAACCATGACATATATATATATATATAACATAATATCATAAAGAAGAAAAAATTTCAAATTCTAGTAAAGATATATTATAATATAATGTAAAATAAATATGTGTCTCAAAAAAGAATGAAATTTTATCTTGAATAAATAAAAGATATAAGGAATTAAATTAAAAAACATATATGCACTACACAATCGGTATATTCATAACATGTGATCCTATATTCCTATTCATTATTCATGAACACACCAAAATCCCATAAAACTGTTATAGTAGTCCAAATAATAGTAACTCAGTGGTCTGTTACACATAAGCTAGCCAAACACATCGTAACTCCCCAACCTTAGTTCCACATAACCTATATCATTTCTAACATGTGCTAGGATAGTCAATTTAAATAAGAAAACTTTAATATGAAACCATTTTGTAACACATCAACCCGAGACACTTGGTTTTTTCCAGAAATCCATAAGGATCCATGTGTGCTTCCATGTATGCAAGTGTCTTCTAACTATTAGTGAAGGATTGAACTACGCCAATGGGGAGATTATACCCTCAATATCATATCTAAACATAAATTACATGAATAAAATATAAAAACAACTTAGAGTAAATATGGAAGAATAATAAATAATCATTAATAAATAATAGTCAACACACATGTTATACAAATAAATAAATGGGCTCTGAGAGTGGAAATCCAAAACAGAGTACATGGAGTGTTCGGAGATAGAAATGGTAACATTTTGGAATCATATTGAGTATTTCCTAGTACACAATCAAGATCTATGATCCTTATGTTAACCATATTTAGTGGGATAGTTTCCATTAATTTGATCTATATACATGAATCATACACAAACATAAAGATGAAAGCTCAGTGTGTGAGTAATAAAACCAAGTCGGATGCCATCAATGTTTCCTTAATAAATGTTCATAATTATAACTATGTAAGAAGTTATTAAAATAAATGCACAAGACATTAAAAAATATCATATTCTAATAGTTCAGTGTTATCCAGGACACCATTAGCCTCGATCGTACCATCTAGAGGATAAATGATGAGAACCAGTGTCAAAGTGGTTGGTTTTATTCAATTCACATGCCTATAAATAAATGTGATGATGTTATGATGGAAATTTTTTTGGGGTTACCTATTACCATAAGGATATGTGACACTATTTTTTTGATTGATGATTGGTTGATGAATGTTTCTCATTTCATACTAATCTATGAGGCTAACATAGCATAAAATCTAACAATAATTTATATACTTGAGATATTATGCTTTAATGGGATTAAATTGATAGTTATATTTAATATAGATGAATGTTTTATATCATGTTTTCAGCCATGATTTTTGAAGGCCTTATGGAAATAGTTGAGATTGAGGAGATCGTACCATAAAAAAACAAATCGATAGTCAGATTGGATGATTTGTATGTTAGAAATATTATTTGGACCGATGTGTTAGATCTTAGTGAAGCATGAGATGATCAACTATCACTAATAGACATCACATGCAATAATAGTTACTAGTAATTGATTCATATGTTACTTTGTGAGGCTCCATATAATAGGGTAGGTCATTCAACAAATTATTATCATAAGGCTGGGGAAGTAGAAATTTTTAGCCACATTATATTAAAATAGACCTCTAATTGAGAAAATGTGATTCAGAATAAGTTGATCAAAGCATAATGTAAATTTTTTTTTATTCCAACCATAGGAGGATACCTTTAGAGTATTTTTTTAGTGATCAAGTCATCATGAGAGTAACTCCTCTATTAGGAAATAAATGTTTGAGAATGTAAGGGATGCTAGCCTTATGTTATGTTGGACCCTTCATGATCATCTAGTGGATTGGGATAATGGTGTACTGTCTATATCATCATTTTAAATACTATGGTATGCATGATTTGTTTCATGTGTCTTATATCCAGAGGTACACTCTAGATCCCACACATGTCACTAACCATGAGGACGTTGAGATAGATCCTGATGCATCGTAGATTGAGTTCCACGTATAAATTGTAGACTGACGTGATATGTAGTTTGGGGGTAATATAACACCACTTGTTTAGATCCAGAAGCACTATGGATGAATCTAAGAGAAGACGTCAGAGTGAGAGGTATATTTTTAGGCTTAGTGGATCTAACTGTTTGAGTAGGATTCCTATATATGATTCATTTGAATGAGAAGAATTTATAGGTGGAGAATTTATTTAAGTGAGAAATTTTATATGAATTATGATTTAATTTTATCATTTACTATCATTTATCAAAATAACAATTGATTGGGATGAGTTACATGTGTTTCTAGATGGTTTTAGAGAGTTTTTATGGACTTTTAAAGGGTTTATAGTTCTGTCATAATTTTTCCAAACCATAAAACACAAAACATTAGATCAAGTGGTGGTGAATGGTTACCAAACCTGACTTTAAAAATTGTGTGGCCTCTCATATTAAACCATTTAGAAAGCTCTAGTTCTAACATCATAGTTGGGGAATTGTTGGGTTTAAAAACCATGTGACCTCTCATATTAAATTCATCACCATTTTCTTGTTCGAATAAATTATTTGTTCATGATTTGAAAAATAATCCACAAAAAATTTATGGATTCCTAGGAAGAGGTAGAAAACCTCACTTGGTAGACACAAACATTTTTTTTCAAAACATGACTCCAAACCATGTGTCATGTATAGAATCCCATAGAGGGGTGTATCCTTACAAAGAAAATAAAAAAAAATGAAAATTTGAATCCCAAAGTAGAAAATTCTGGATTTTACGATTAGTTTAAATCTATAAAGAAATATATTTATCCTAAATGTAAGATAATGAAATTTGACGCAGTTAAAAAATTTATGGCTATGAAATATTAATTGGAATGTAAATCATTTTTTTCATCAAATATTTTCTTTTTTAACATCATTGTTTCTTCTAGGGAATAATTATTTTTAAAAAATTTAAATGATAGAAAAATTATCATTCATTATGTTGTATTTGGTTATTAGAAAAGTTATTAATGTTCAAATGAATATATATTATATTATGGTGAAGATGATACACTGGATAATTGCCTAAAATGCTAAAAATCAAGGTGTCTAGGAGAATAATTTTTATTATGATATATACATGTTAAACGTGAAGGTAACAGACATGCAGTAGAAGCCTCAAATATGGGATTTTAAAATTTTTCCATAGATGATCGACATCATATCGTTATCAGTAGGGAAAAATTTCCTGATTACCAAAAAAAGATCTCACTTAAGGAATTTTAATCACAAATTAATAACTATAAAATAACTGGTTCAATCTAAATATGAGCTCGATGTATTCTCATAATTAGTAAATAATACTCAAATAATATGAATCTTAATTTCTTTAGATCATCTACACACACTTCCAGAAATTGTGGGAGCTCCAATAATCAAATTTCAGGTTCTAGAACATAGATTTGATGAATCCTTTGATACTCATACAATCACTACCTCACCATTCTTGTGATTCATGGGAGAAAGCTCGATCCAAACTCTTAGATCCGAAGACTCTCTATAGAATACATAATAGAGAAGGAGAGAGTGAGAGGTAGTGAATAGTAATTAGTGAGAGCATATCCTCTTTTATTTATAGTGTGTTAAGAAATTACCCAGTATTACCTCCCTGACCCCTAAATAATAAACACAATATAAATGACATATTATGACTACTATACAGAGTCATAAATATTATTATTATCACTTTATTTTAATATAATAAATATATTATGTGATAATATAAGATCCATTAACTTGATTCGACATCACACACATAATAAAAGAACCTTGAATATTTTAAACTAACATTCATTCTAATAATTTTTTTATGTATTTAATTTAAAATATATAAATGAATTTAACACATAAATTCATTTCCAATTATTCTTAACTTCAATAACAAAAATTTAGTTATAGATTTTGTTATCATATCTCCTTGAAAAAATCCATGACCTCAGTGGTTGGTCCCACTATGTTTAATATACTTAATCAACTAAATAGTGAATATTCATAAAAATGCTATTGTGTGTGGCCATCTAGGAACTTATATCAATAATAGTGACTAAAATCCACAAACCAAGAGTAGAGTCTAGAAAACCATAATGGCCCTTAAGGATATAAGGATAATTATAGCAATAACAGCCAACCTAGGAACTTGCATTGTGTAATATAACCTCTTTGTCTTTAATATATCATAATGTAGTATGCACACCCATGTAATCGTCCTTACATTTCTATATTATTTATTTATCTAATTGAATGGATTTATTATTTACTACTATGTCCATGGTCTTATGAAGTTACTTCCATATTGATCAAGTTGGCTTGAGATATTTTAGTTCCTTATCCTGGAAGTGTCAAATAATTTACTGACCACTCAACAAATGACATATAACCAATGATGCACCCAACACAAGTTACATAAATAAGACTTCAGAATCATGGTTTTTTCCTTTTATAAAATTACGTAATCATATGGCACACATTGGTAATAATCTCATGTCTATATACTAATACACATGTCTATATATTGGAACTACCAATGACACCCAAAACATGTGGTGTTCTCATTGGCAGGTCTATCATCATGATCCCACTACTAGAGATCACCAAGTGAAAACTTAATGAGAATAAGTATCAATGCTTCTAATCCCCCAACACCTAATAGTAAAACATCTACTATGTCCATTCAGTAAGATGTATCTAGACCATAAGACATATATTTAAGATTAATTCCATAGTCTCTCTAGGTTTTGATTATATCATGGGATTCTCTATAACCTTTTGATAAGATAATTAATCTATAGTCATTACCATTAAATAGTGAATACATATATGTCTACACTATAATGGTAAGATTTCATCATTAATATCTTATAATATAGATGATATGGTAGACAAAAGTACTGTATAGTTGGGTCTAAAGAACTCACTATTTTAACACTCCCACTTGCACTAGAAATAGCTTGCTAACCAACCTTGTTAACTCTCACATAATTAAAATCATGTTTCTGTTGAGTTGCAACTTTAGTTTCTGGGTTTTCCATGTTTCCACTGCATGACAATTCTATTGTATCAGACCTTATCTCCTCAATTAAAACATCTAAAGAGATGGCATCCCCAAGAAAACCTTTTTTATCCACTTTCATAACATGACATCTTGGATAGTAATAATATCATTATTTACATTATGAAAATACTTAAGATAATTGATGTGATTCCAAGAATTGGAGAAAATTGTTGTTTTTAAGTGCTTCTTTGCTACATCATAAGTTGAAACGTACTTATTATTTGTAGGTATGACTACCACTAGATTTTATGAACTTATATTTCTCAACACCTCATCCAAACAAAAATATAATAATGTATTAATCTAACTGTAGACTTGGTTGTGTCTATTCAATACTCAGATCCTTTATTATAAACATACTAGGTACATATCGTTTATACTTTCTCAACTACAAATGGATAGTTATGAATTCTTCCCATGCAGTTATCTGAGTTATAATTTATATTTTTATACTATATTGAATATCCTTGAAATTTCAACCTTTTTACATACCATGGAATACACGATTGGTCCATAAATTTAGAGTATGGATTTAAACTCACCATGTTAATCATATGAACATTTTTTGGGTTTTACAATCATTGCATCAGAAAGATCCAATGAAAGAATCCTAATGGTGGTGATCCAAATATTTTACATTGATCATAATTAATCACCAATAATACTCAGGGTGATAGTGTGGTGGTACCGATTATATTATTTACTTTCATTGATCACAATACATACCTTCATGAGTGAATTATTGATTCTTGTTTTATAATTCTTGATTATAGGAGGATGGTAGCAGTTTTCAATTAGTTGTTAATTAAGATCTTGAGAATTTTTATCCCTAAGGTTGAGGGGATCCCAAGAGGGTCATGTTCTGAAAAAAATTACTAACCCATGAAAATGATATTACTGGGTATTTATATAATGTTATTAGATAATAATTAATTTAAAATTTTCCATTTACTATTATCATAATATATATAGGACCACACACCAATTATTATTATACTATATATTATAATAATTATTATTATTTGGATGTGTGTAGGTATCAAGGATAAAATATATATCATTACTTTAAATACATTAATAAATATTTTTTTAAATGATACTTAACATATAATTCCCACCGAACATGATAACTCAATTTTCACATCGTCATCATTTAACGTACATTGAATAAAAAATGTTTTTTATTTGATAAATATAAAAATATTTATTTTATCCATGGTCTTGAGAATAAATATTTATTTTAATTTTGAACTCAAAAAAAATATTTTCACTTAATATATATGATCAATTAATCATGGATTAATATTATTCCTCTGAATGTAGAATAATATTTATTCTAATAATCAAATTATAAAAAAAAATTAATATGAATAAAAAGATTATGCATGTGACCCTCTTGGATTTTTAATAAATAGCATATTTTAGGTTCACCTAAAGTATAATATTATCATTTAGAAACATGTGGAGGCACTAAAGAGGAAGAAGTTAATTACACAACATAGGTAACAACATATTAATTCTTATTGTGCAATACTTCCCCTTTATATTGATATCTCATCAAGTAGAATTCATACTCATGTCAACAAAATATATTCTTGAAATGAATTCCTTTAACTCTTTGAAATGGAATTGTCAATGAATTATGGACATGGAATTTAGTTATATGGTTTTATTACAAACAATTGGTTAAGATACCAAAATATATAATGACGGTCCTTATATATCCTTCATATAATAATTAATTATAAATATATCACTTCTAACTAAAAAAACATACCCAACATCTCTATGATCATATATTATCATTTTGTATGGAAGTAAATTTAATGAATAAACATTAAAAAAATATCATTATGTCTTAGAAAAACTACACACATTCATATAAGAAAGTATCCCATGCCTAATAAACATATCTAATTTTTATAGGTGGGACTATCATCAGAATATCCATTATTAATGATGTTCAAATGAAAACATTATGATATGATGTATCATCTACTAATGATTAATTTTACGCGATAGTATGTGTCATTTGATTCCCATTGATTTATGTCAATTAAATATAATACATATTATTTAAAAATATAATAAAAGTATATCATTATTATCATTATATAGGGTAAATTCTAAGACCATGCCAATATGATAGAAATCTGATTACATTATCACATGAAATTTATAAAAAATAATAATAAATATTTGATAAATATTTTAATAATATTCATATATATGAATATAAAACAAATAAAAATAACGAATTAGTTGTATATAGTGTACCAAATATATTAGAAACCCACATTCACAATATCTTACTACTATTTGACTTATTAGTTATCAAATGTTTCAAATCCTTCTAATGAGTATGGTTATATCTACCACACTTGTCATGTTTTCATGGTTAGCGTTGGTATGACAACATGTCTATGTGTTGAATATTATTACTGTGAGCCCATTACTTTGAGTAATTCACCCAAGAATTAATATCCCCATTTATCCAATTCATGTTCTATTTCCATAAATTTTATATTTTAGATAATACCACAGTCAAATTTATCATAATAATGATAATGATATTTATATTTTAGTATAAACTAAAATTTAACAAATGATTTCTAAACTACTTTTATGTTGCATCAGATGATATAACATACAGTGACATTGTAACTAAGGAAACTATATGTTGTATATATTTTTTAATGTTACCATAGCCTCAATACAATATAAGATCATAAATTATCTTAAGAGAAAATAGTCATAAATATCCTTGAATACTAAATTTTTTTATTTCATCTTGTACATGGTTCTCATATAGTTTTTCATTCTCTAGTACTGTTGGAATGTAAAAACAAAAATTTATTCTTTTCAACTTGTATTGTTTATTATATTTAGTTCATAAAATATCAATATAAATCATAATCACATGTCATGGAAAACTTTAAAAATTATTTCAAATTAAACCTATGAAATTTTATTCATAATATAGACATGTTACCCTACAATCTATAGTGAATTAATTTAACAACATGTGTTATGAACAATAGTTTAGTTTTAAATGGTTTCATCATTTCAAGGTATATAACATTATAAGATCAAAAAATAATAAATCTACCTTTGAACATCTCATTCCCTAAAACTAAGTAGTAATTTTAAGTTATAATTAGATAAATTAATTCTCTAGTCTTGGAAATATGAGAATATTTAATATTTATTTGATATATGTTATTAAATAATCTAAATTGAATATAATAGTACTCCAACTAAGTTATTGTAGACACGTTGAACATAAAATTTACAAAAAAATATTTTATAACCATTATACTTGTTTTGATACACAAATGGATATGTTAAATTTTCCATATCATATTGGTATTCATCAGTATCAAAAAACCTTTTAGTTATGTATTATAGATATGTTTTGTAGTGTCTCCATTAAGGAAAACGTCCTAGAAATCTATGCATCCATTAAAATGATCATTAAATTTTTCAATGATATGTAGTATTCAAAAGGATTTTATACTAAAAATTGATGTGAGTGTTCTATTATAAATATCTCTTATAAATTATTTCAGAAATCTATAATGCCTTATGGGTACCAATATATACCATCCATTTATGTTTTCTTTTAAATTCTCTCAAGTGGTATCAATTATAGAAATATCCAAAATACGAAACCTTTCATTTTTAGTACATGTTTCTAATTAGTGAATTCATATATACTTGTCAATATTAAAATGTAACCATTGGATTATTTATTAGGGGATTCTTTATTCATATTGAATAATGTATATAAATATATATCAATAATCATGGTGAATATCAAGACACCTATTTGTTTTAAAATTTTAACAAAATATGTTTCCTTGGAACCAATCCCCCTATTAATATTAGTGGAGTTTGAATTAGAATATCAATTCATATGTATATATAGCCGAGATTTAATTAAAGTATACCCTAATATAAATATATCTAATGATAAATATGTCCCTTTTTATAGAAACTTAGTTCATCATAACTATTAGATTCTATTTTAGTGTTGTTAATATCATGATATCTAGTAGGATAATTAACGAGGATAAACTTAGTATTTTATTGATGTTCATTTCAAGCTAAATATATCATACAACAATTTATCCTCATCAATATTTATTAAATAAAAGTAATTTACTCATTATCATAGTGCAGTTGATATGATATTCATACTTCAATATAGTTGGAACATGACTTGTTATTGTGTTACATTTTGGAAAACATTTCATAGAAAAATTTTGAATGAATTTCAAAACATTTAAGACATTTCATCGATTACCTTTCACTACAATCAAATTTTTATCATATAAAGTAATGTGAGTTTAGGATTACCATCACTCCACATATTAAATATCAATGAATACTTGGTTATGAAACACTCTCAAAATCCATGTCAGAGAATCTAGTATCTAATACGATGAGTATTCATTTCATCATTGATTATTCCCAAAATCTATTAAATTAATAAGATTATGTAAATGATACCTCTTAGACATTAATTTTTAATATTTCAGATGCTTTTTTAGAACTTTTTAAATTATATTTATGTCATAGCTTTTTTATAAAGGTCTATTTTTCAAAAACTCAATAAAGAGTTTGTTAGTATACCTAGTGCTTTACTCTAAGAGAGAATCGAACACACATTTGAATATAAACTTATCATAACCTTTAAATTTTATTTCACATATAATTGTATTTCGTAAATGAGGTTTACATAGTCTTTATATTTATATATATAAATGAATTTTGATTTATTATTTATATGATTTAATAATTTTCAAACTATTAGTTTAGTATCAAAACCCACAACAATACCTATTCTAAAAATAAAATGTCATATTGTTGCATCTAATTATACACATGGAAATGATTTTATTAATAATAAATACAGAAAAAAAAATTAATGTGAAATGATAATGAAATCAAGAGGATATGAAATTTTCTATAATATTTTTGGAATAATCCTTTTTCATCTTATTTAAGAATGCACCAATTTTATAATGATATCTATGTACATTATTGATTTCTATATTTGAATACACATATATAAAAATATTGTATTTAATACCCATGAATTAAAACAACACAATTACAATAAAGAATATACCAGATGTAGATGATATAGAATACTTTTTTCTCAATTAAATGCTGGTTCCCTTCAAGTGGACATTATTTACTCCTGAAAAGAAAATAAACCAAACTTTACTACTCTCTCTTTCAGTATTTTTACTCTTAGATGGATTTTTTATTGTACCATTATGTTTCATCAGGTCTTGGTTTTTCCTAATAGACCTTTTTCTTAGGTCTTCATATGAAATGAGGAAATATATTTCGAAAAATAATTTTACACTCAATGAAGAATATATAAAATATTCCCAAAAAACTCATTAGTATAGTTATTATTATAAAACATTATGAATTTATAAAACATAGAAGGTAAGGAAAATAATATAAGATTGTTGAAAGATTCCTTATCCATATAAATACTACCTTTTCTAATTGATCAAAAACCTCTATCTTTTTGAGGAAATGATCACTAGATAATTCAGTTTTTTCTAGTTAACATTGGAATAGGTTAGTGATAATCTCAATTATAGTAATATTTTACCTTCCCTTTTAAAGATCAGGGATATTTTCTTAAATATTCTAAGAATCCATTCCTAGATGTTGAATCCTCAGCTCTCTAGAAATAGATAATAGTGTCAGGAAACATGCATAAGAATCATATTCCAAGAATATCTGGTAGGCACCTTTTTACCTTCAATCACATGTTGGGATACTGATTATGTATAGGTAATTATAACACATAAAAGAAATTTCCTTATAGTATTATAATTCTTGTATGAGTGTACCACTCACTTAATTTTTTATGATTAATTTCTTTAAAATGAATGATCACAATGTTTTTATGGGTTCACTTTACATTTTTCTACAATAATATACAATCATAAATAAGTACTTTCATAAGATACCAAAAATAAGATTGATGAAGTAATATAATTATCTTATGAAGACTCACAATATTTTACCAAGTCCCAAATTACCTCCCCATTGTACTTACAATGTCTTTTCATTTAGATATTCTATTGAATATTATATATATTTCCCTTTACATAACTCAATCTATGTCTTGGTGATTTACTTGAGGGTATTTAAGTAGATAGTCCAGCCAATTGTGATCTTGTAGCTCCTAAATCCATTGAGTGGACTTACAACTATTGAAAACTTGAATTGTATTTCATAAACCCATGCCTCCATGAGTCATCGAGTCTAATGAGGGATACATAACATGGGAAAAAATCAGTAAATTGAACTATAAATTTCCATAAGAACTCTCCAATTAATGTAAGTGTTTAGAAGAGGTATAGAGAAACACTTAGTTCAATTATTTCATCCTTAAAAAGAATATTAGGATTTAATATTTTGTTGATATTTTTTTTGTTAATTATGAATAAATTTATCTAATTTTATCATTTTATATGTCTTGTTAATATTAATTGGATTTGAATTAAGTGATTAACAATGTATTAATAAAATAGTTATTCATAATCCTTTTAGATTTTACAACATCTGAAGATGATGATGATTATATTTATTTATTTATGTGTTCATGATATAGAATCTAGAGACAATTAATCATCAAAAGGATATAATAAAATATATATAAAGATCATTAACTTTATTTAATTATTTTTGTCCTAAGTGGATATAAAAACCATTAAACCTATGGGAAAAAATTATATTATAGTATTATAATGAGTTCCCACATTCCACCTTTATCCTATGTATCACCTGTGTTGATTTCACCTCATCGTGATCATGAAATGACTCTAATCACATAATAGATTTATCCTTAGACATGAACAAAAGGGAAAATTATTTTTAACAATGGGATATTAGAGACAGACTGTAATTACATATCAAATTGTCTCACAATAATTATTTTTTGTCGTGGATAAGAAATTGTATTAGAATAAAAATACATGATAGTTTTTTCTGACATAATAGTGCATTTGTCACAAAAAGTCACCCTTGTGCATGCATGCTCTACTAAGAGGATTATCTTTTTCCCAGTGATTTATAAATATATTGAAAATATTTTCCAATAAAAAATTATTTGTGATGGGTTAATTGTAAATAAACCTGTTGGTTGATTACTTGAAACAAATAAATTGTAAATTATTTTAGATTTGTTGGAAAAATTATTTCTGGCTGTTTTTTTTCAATGGATATGTTGTCTATCCCGAATATACATTATGTTGAAAAAGGAATTGTGGAGAACAATTTTTAATGTAAGAAATAAAGATAAATAGACCCCCACCTATCTCATTGTCGCATTATCTCAGAGTGCCCTCTTATTCCATGATTCTCATAGAGAACCTTCCCAGTGTTCAAATCTTAGTCATACCCATTTCAATGTATTTTTTAAATTATTTTTATTTTTATTTGTTTTTGGTGTCTCATTGTTTACTTATTTATATAAATTATTAATCATTTTAATCTGTTAAAAATGAGTATAAATTTATAAAATTTATTAAGAATTACCAAAAATTATCGATATAAATTAGTATAAATAATTATCAATTTTTCTATAATTAATATGATTAATAAAAAATTAATATAAATGATTATATATTAATTAAAAACAATATATAATAATTAAATGTTGAATAAATACAAAAAAATAGTAGACATTTAATAATATTGTTTAAAATAATAAAAAATAGTATAAATTAATATTAATTCATATATATATTTTTAATTATTATAAATCAGTATAAGTTACAAAATATTTTTATAAATTAGTATAAATTATCATTAAGTCATCATAAATTAATATAAATTATATTATAAATGACTATAAATGAATTAGAATATTATATATTGTGTTTTTTAAAGGCGAGACATTAGAAAATTCCATTTATCTCATAATAGTAAAAGGGGGAAGTTACATGAGCCTAAAAAAGGAATTTTGAAATGTTCTCTCCCAATAAGAGGAAAAAAATCAAGGGGAAGGTGTCCATACATGTAAGATCAATGATTTCCATTCCCTTATTTGTAAGGGCATCTGTAGCCATATTATCTTTCCTAAAAGTGTGTGTGATTATGATGTCAATTGAGTCCAGGAACTCAAGTCACTCCATCCATTAAACTATTAGTCTTCATGAGAGATGCATGTTGTTGTTCCTGATTACATGCACTATGGTTGTGGCATGACTATCTAACTATATCGTGGACCAGATTCATTGACTAGCTATATTCACTACATTGATGACTCCTGAAATCTATTATTCATGAGAAAATATGACATGACATGGTGAAAGAAAATAGTTAAGGACATCAATATTGTGGTCTTTGAACATGTCTCCACATTCTGAGGGATCATGATTTCTTTTAGAGGAAACATCCACATTGATTTTCATCCATCCAAGAATGGTTGATTGCTAAAAAAATGAATTATACAAGCACGGGGACAATATTACCACTGATACTAACATGTCTCATGATAAAGAACCTTGGACATATTTACTACAATATCCTCTTTACATACAATTGGATTTGATTTTAAAAAACATAACATCATATAATGAATCCTAGAGATTGAATTCAATTTTTATATGGATGGTTGCATTGCGGCTTCTCCAGATACTGTATACCAATTCAGTTGCAGTTTCCAAAATCATATTAATGAGTTGTGTTGAAATGTGTGTGTTGATTCAATCAATAATAATGTCTTTAATAGTGGAAAATATTTGTCAAGGAAGACAAACAATATAAAATATTTCAGTTTAGAGACTTGAAGCCATAAAAGACAACAATATGGGATGATCAAAGTTGTCTCTATGTTGATTATAGAGCACACACTTTGAGAAGGGCATGCAGGAACATCTAGATTGGGAAATTGTGGAAGGGATCTCTCTATAGGATTTGTTTTTTAGGGAGGGGTATGGGGATCCCAGTAATAATGGTGATGTTCGAAGGTAACAACCTTCTATCCATTAAAAATGTATGTTCTCACATATCAAGTAATTTTAATATTCATCTCAGTGGATCATTGGAATAGGTGACATTGGCTTCTGATAGGAAAGCTATGTTGGTGAGTGTTTGTATTTCCCAGGATTTTCTTCCCCAAAAATATCTTTTAGGGAAGCATGCAAGTATCCAATACTGATTAAGTCAGTTCTCAATCAAGATCAGAAGAAGGTTTTTGAATAAATTAACATCAATAATGTGGAAGTTATATGTTTCTTTATGGTTTCAATCTCAGGTAAGTTTTCCATATGGGATTTTATGTCGATGAGGCATGCAAATAGTGGTTTTCATGAGTGGTCTACAAAGTCCTGCTACAAGGATATTTCCACAAAAATTAACTTTCTTATTTGGTGTATTAAAAACAAGTCCTTAACTATGGATTAGAACATTCAAAGTAGGGTGTGAACTTGGTATCTACGTGGTACTACTGTGTGGTTGTGAGGAATGAAACAACGCAACACCTCTTCCATTAGAGAGATTGGGCATATGATCTCTAGTCCCTCTTTACTCCTCATCCATGTCTTAGTGGGAAAAAAATTCTTTCCTAGAGCTCTTGTCTCTCTAGATTCATGATTTGGAGAGTAGGAGCATTGAATTCGAGGTTCTAGCCACCATCCTGTGCTCTATTTTCTAGGACATTTGGGAGGCTAGGAATTTTTCATGTCTCGGTTCCTATATCTCAGTTTTTCTCCTTCATATGAGGTTAATATCATTAATCAGCATGTTGGGTTATTTTTTGAATAGTGTCTAACATTTGGTTTTGGTATGTATAGTCATTAACAGACCCTACGTGCATGGTAGTCCAGGAGGAAGATGGGTCAATTGGAAACTTCCTTACAACATTTGGATGCTTAATGTAGATGGATACCTCATCAATGGGATCATGAGAGGCAGAGGAGTTTGGTATGACTCGTGGGGCTTGATTCTTGTGAAGTTCCATGTGTTTTTCGGTCTGGGAAGTTCTATGGGGGTAGAGGCACATGCGATGCATTATAGGCTCTTGATATGTGGATGGTGTGAATTCCAAGTTTCTAATGTGGAGTCAAACTATTTTGTCTTGGTGAGAATGGTTCAGGGAAGGTGTGAGGTGCCTTCAGACTTGGTTTGCGTTATCAGGAGATGTGATTTGGAGGATAATCATTGGAGTATTGTTCACCATAAATTGGGGGAGACCAACTTTAATGCAGATTCACTTGCACAAATTGGGAGACTGGGAGAGGAGTTAGTGGTTTATGAAAGCTTGGGTTTATTTCGATTAGAGTGAAATGCTTCTTCTTAGGGGGATGCCCTTGGGATTTATCATTTTCTCCCTCTATGAAGGCTTCTTCTTTTTTTTGGTGATTTCCATTCCTTACTCAATAATAATTAAATATTAATTTTTAGTCATGTAATATTACTATAAATTTATAAAATATATTATAAATTTAGTAAAATTATTTTAAATTTATAATAAATTTTGAAATTAAAAATTTGTTTATATTATTAAAAATTATGATAAATCAATAAATATTTTTATTGATTTCTATAAAAGAATAAAAATAATATTAATTAATAATAATTATTAAAGTATGTAAAAAAAATATTTAGTTAAAAAAATAGAATAAATGAATATATATAAATTATAAAATTACATATTAAATAAATTTTGTATAAATTAATAAACATTAGAATATATTTATTAAAATTAATTAAAATTAATATTTTTTTGTAAATTGATAAATAATGGTTTAAATTATTATAATTTTTTGATAAAATAATAAATTTTAATGTAAATTTTTATATGTTAATACAAATAAGTATATATTAACATAAATTAATGTAATTAATTTTTTTAAAATTTGTATAAATTAGTATAAATTAATAAAAATAGTAATAATTAATAATATAATAGATTAAATTACTATATATTGGTATAAATTAACAAAACTTATTATAATGTTGTCACCGACTAATTAAAATTATCTCACATAAGTAAAAAATATATATAAATTTTTATATTTTAGAATAAATTGATATACATAAATAAAAATTATAAAAAATGAGTAAAAATTATTGGAAATTAGTATAATTCAATATAATCATGATGGGTAAAGGGCCAAGAAGGCTCAATAAAAAAATTTATTAACTATAATATTAATGTAGAAGAAACAACAACTCAAAGCAAGTGGGTGAGATCCCACCACTAAAAAAGAAAGTGGAAAGCCTGTTCTACTCAAAAAATAACAAGATGAATGTGGTATCCACATCCATAAAATAATTGTTCCTATAACCATATTTTACAATAACGAAATGACCCACCATGTCCCTCTATGCTTGGGAAATTATAACATGCCAGACATTTATGACTAAAATTACATTTCTTTTGACTTAATTAAATGTATTATGGTTATAAAAAACACATGCACTTATTTTATTATATACAATTAGACATTAAATGACCATTAAGTATCCTTACTGTTGATAATTTCTTTTTTGAACAGCGATCACATGACTTGTATAAATATAGCGTTTTAACAAATTATTTTGACACAGATAAAGGAAGTGATGACATCAGCCAGTAGGATCGTACCCTATGAAGCTCATTTATCGGGGCTTCTGAAGGAGATATCATTTTGAGGATTTTACCTAGACCAATCCTAATATGAAATCCAATAACTTAAGTATGAGTGAAAACATTTATAGGAGAAGTTCAAGCTCTTCGAGATCACGTGCCAAACCATTTTCATCGAATGAACCCATGAAAGCCCCACATTCGTTCACCTTACTCTTAGGGAATATAATAATGTAATAAAGGGATATTTATCAAGACCCTAGAAATTATATTATGAACATTATTTTGTATATAATAATGAATATATTTTTCTTTCTATTATTATTACTTTTTAAATGATTTTTAAAGCACAAGTAGTGTTTTTGGTTAATATTCATATTCAATTAAGAATATTTTTTTAATGAATTAATGTATTTTAAAAAATAATATTTTAATAAAATATTACTATTAAATAAATTTTATTTATATAAATGATCATATAATTTTTATGAGGTCAAAAGTAAATTTTATTAAGATTTGGAAACTATTTTTACAAAAACTTGTAAATTTTCAATAAATGTTGGTTTTAATCCTAAAAGTGAAAATAAAATATTTAGAAAATTATTTAGATAAAATTAATATTATTTTTATAATCACTATGTCTAAATTATCTGACGGTGATTTTTTCAAAATTTTTTGAGACAGTCGAATTTATGGGTTAAAATTAAATACCTTATAAATATACGGTGTGTTTCATGACATCATAATGGCCCAATAGTGATGTAATAAATATTATAAAAGGTATCCTTGTATATATATATGTTTTTAATTTAATATTGTAAATTTTTTAGTCTATTTATTTTATTTTATAAATCCTTAGTGAATCCTCCAAGACAATAATACATTTTATGATTTTAAAATCATTTTCTTGAGAGTGTGACTCACCTCACATAAGAAAGGGAATTATTTTAATGTGTTCGTTCAATGGCCTTATAAAATAATTTAATACACTACCCTTTTCCAGAACCCATGGAAAAAACCAATGAGATGGTTTGTGGTTTTTATTATTTTATTATGAAGTGTCAAAAACCAAAATAATAATGAAATCCCCTTCATTTGCTATATAAACCCACCCAAGCTCCAATTTATCTTCACTAAAACTCCTTGAAGCTCATAAACACTCTTATATATACTCACTAAAGTACTCACAAGGTTCCCCTAAGCTTCTAAGAAGCCTATCCCAAGAATTTTGAGTCACACATCCAAGTTAAGGATTCCTCTCTTCAAATTTACATTGAAGCACTTCTTATATATTATGCATATTATATCCAATTTTAATTCATTGGGATATTATGTTCCATGATACCATTACTATAAATGTGATTGATTAATTATGGGATCTTCATTTAACTCCTATTAATCCCCCTATGGTTCATTAAGCCCACCTGTTACTATGCTGAAATTCCATAAGAGATCTTCAACCCGTCTCCTTTATCAAGAATCCATTTTTATGTTATATCTTATAATTTACTTTTTACTACATTGGGATATGTTTTTAAATATTCCTCTTAATTTAAATTTCATTTCAATGTGATTGGAGACCCATTTCTCTCTCATCAAACCATTTTATAAATTTCTATACGATGTTGTTATGCTGCCAAAATTACACCTTGATTTTCTATGCCATGAAAATAGGGTAGTGAATACCCTAACCATTTATCTATCAAGGGTTTTCATCTTAATTCACATAATCCTATTGATTTGGGACTTATATATATTTATTAAAAAATTTCTATATCATGTAATAATGTTATTACACAAATTAATCCATGTTATTTGATCTATGTGGCACACTAATGCATGAGATTGAAATATTTATGAAGGGTGTTCCCTGATAGTGCTGTAATGAATTGGGTAATATTTAGTATCATGATATTCCATGATGGGATGGGGGTTTACCCAATTTTCTATTGTACTTTTTTCCACCATGAAGTTTTGTCAGTTGATCTTTGACTTATGTTTATTATCTATTGTTTTTAGTTATTTATATATTTCACATGTTATGATTATCATGATAAATCATTCCTTACTACTAATTTTAATTTATTCCTTGTTGACATGACTTCTATAACATGTATTGTTATCCTGAAGTTATGACATGTTAAATCCCTTACTATTCTTTATATCTCACCCTTTTATTATGTATGTCATCAGGTTATCCCATGTAGTGTTAAGTACGATGGAATGTTGTGCTCATGTCAAAGAAGTTTTCAATAAAGAAGTTGTTGTATTTCTTGTTTTAAGTTGTTATGTAATGTTCCAAGACCCCAAATACAATATAACTCTTGATCTTCAAATTTTAATTAAGTTCAATTTTATGTAATAAATAATGTTTAAAGATTAAATAAAGAGAAGGGTTGTTATAGTTGGTATTAGAGGATAGGTTTAGTTATTTTTGGGATTAGGATTAAAAAAACCTAGTCAAAACCATTAAGGATAAGATGAAGTGTAAGAGAACATCCCTACATATTGGTGAGTATATAGAATGTGTTTTATCAAGAAAATATATCCTTGTATGGATACTATAAGTGGATCTAGTTCTGAAACAAATGTACCTAGGAGTAAAAACTCCGACAAGGTGTTCCACGCCTGACCGGGGGTAACCTGGTACACAACAATGAGCCTTACTGCACACCTGGTTTTTCACTCCAGGGGGGATATTAGAGTTTAAATTCATAAACTCATTACAAACCATTATCAAGGGAACAAATAAAAAATCCCATAGGAATATATTTTAGGAAGTAGATCATGGATAACATAGACTGAATCTTAGAAACTCATAAGGTAAGGAGATAAATGTAATTTATAAGTTATCCCTTTAATATAATTGGATTACCCTTTATGTGTTTAACTACTTAAGATAATCATCCCTAATTTTCATTTTAATCTAGATAATTGCTGGTAATATGAAGAATCATGATAACAACCGATGTCAAGGGTAGTGTGAGGATTACCCCAATGAGATCCCCAACCTGATGGGACTGGGAATCACAAAATTGTAATGATACTCTCTCATTTAATAGTTATTATGGATAGAAACATGGCTCAGGAGGAGCACCCAACCCCACCCCCATATGATAGAGTATCCCACATTCGAGAGCTTCATGTGATAAAGGCCCCATACATTCAGTGGATCATCCGATCCCTTACTCGTGGAGAAATGGATTAATTCCATTGAAAATATATTCTCTATCCTTCAATGTTCCAAAAAAGAGAAGGTTCTTCTGGATTTTTATCATACAGAGGGTGAAGCTAATCAGTGGTGGACATTTATCAAGAATACAAAGCCTGAGGAAGAGATAAAGTCAATGTAGAGGAAGAAATTCTGAAAAATATTTTTTGATAAATATTTTTTTTCACACTGTCTATCTTAATATGGAATGGGATTTATTTATTCTCAAGAAAAAGGATGAAGAATCTATTGGGGTGTATGAAAAAACTTCACAAGACTTTCATGATATCCTCTTGTTTTGTTGTTACCCCAAAATATAAGGTTGACCTAATCTTTGTTGGGTTGAAACCTACTCTACAGAAATACTTGTAAATCCATGACTTTGATAGCTATGAAGAAATTGTCCCATGTTCCCTAAAATTTGAGATAAGGATCGGTGAATCTCAGGGGTATCATGGGGATATGAAGTGGATAGTGGAATTTAATTCCAGTGGTCTTATGGATAAATCTCATGGTGCTAAAAAAATTCCCACACTCCACTTTCCAATGGTGCAGAAAAAACACCCCGAAAATTGCCTAAGGGGAATATGGAAATGCTTTAGGCATGGAGGGGAAGGGAACTTGGCCAATGATTTCCCACAAAAGAAACCCACTTATGTGATAGAGGAAATGAATTCCCCGTTCAACCCTCAATGCATTGTTCATTTCTAGAAGATCAGGTAACCATGGAACTTTGCGAACTAATACCCTAAGATAAGGTTTTTTAGAGGAAAACGAACAACCTCCATGGTATAAAGGTCTATATTTTTTCCATCACTATAGCCAAAGTGAATCCTGGAAACTAAGTGGTGAATGGTATGCTAGTTATTCATTAAATAATATTGAATGTACTTTTTGATTATGGTTCTATTCATTCCTTTATATCACAAAAGTTTAGTCGAAAAATTCAAACATCGCCACAAAGAATGGATGTAGAGATGTCGACGAATATGATATATGGGGAAATTATTGAATTCAATGAATATAACTCCCCTTACAACAATTTGTGGATTGAACATCCCAGGGAACTTTTTTATAAATCCCTTTGTGAAATTTAATGTAATTACGGGAATGGATTGGATTTCCCAAAATAGAGACAACATAAATTATTGTGGGATGGAAATCACTCTCCATATGGATAATCGATCCCTGATTCTATACTAGTGAAAGGGGGTGGGGGGTGGGTGAATCTTCTTTATCACCACCATCCCAAGCATTGATATTGTTTCCATATAGTTAATAGTATCTAGATCAAATGATTTAGTTTAAAGAACATACCATTCTAGAAGGAATGCCTATTTTGATGGAATACATTGATGTGTTTCCGGAGGAATTGCCTGGTCTTCCTCCTAACCAGGTGGTCAAATTTTGCGATCGAGCTTATACCTAAAGAATTTATAATATCCAAGAATCCTTATAGGAAGTATATTGTAGAACTTGTATAACTGAAAAGAAACATCTAGAAGAATCTAGATAAATGGTTTACACACCCAAATGCTTCACCATGAGGTGCACCAGTCCTCTTCGTCAAGAAGAAGGATGGGTCAATGCCCCTTTTCATTGATTATCATGAGCTCAAAAAAATTATGATAAGAACATGTATCCTTTTACCTGAAATGATGACTTGTTCAATCAGCTACATAGATCAAAATATTTCTCTACGGAGGATCTATGGTCTAGATATTACCATGTAAGGGTGAAGAAGAAGGATATCCCCATGACTGTTTTTTGTACAAGGTACATGCACTATGAATTCAAAGTTATGTCTTCAAGACTCACAAATTCACCAAAAATAATTATGGACTTGATGAATATAGTCTTTATAGATTACCTTAACGATTTTGTGGAAGTATTCATAGATTATATTCTAATATTCTCAAAAATGAATGAGGATCCTAAAGAGAATCTGAGCACTGAGATAGAGACCTTCTAAAAGGAGAAACTCTATAAAAAGTACCTCAAGTGTGATTTATGGTTGACGTAAGTATCATTTTTGGGTAATATCATCACAAGTATTGTGATGTCTGTGGATCCTTCCAAGGAAAATGAAATTAAGGGATGGCTGAGGCCAATATCTATGATTTATTTCTGTATCATACTTGGGTTAACTGGATATTATCCATGATTTGTGAGAAATTTATTAATATTTTTGAAACCTCTTAACAAGATTACTTGGAAGGAGTCAAATTTTCTTATAATTATTTATATAAAGATATCTTTATGGAGTTGAAAAGGAGGCTTATCGCTGCCCCTGTGCTCACACTACCCCAAAGTGGGGAAATTTTCATCATCTTTAGGGATGATTCAAATAAAGGATTGGGATGTGTGATGATGAAAAATAAAAAATTCATTGCCAACACCTCACGGTAGTTGAGAATTATTGAGAAAAACTATCCCATGCATGATCTAGAGTTAGAAGCTGTGATCTTTTCATTGAAAATCTAGAAGCATTATATATTTGGGGAGAAGTGTGAAATAAATATGGACCACAAAAATCTCAAATATATATTCGCATTGAAGGATTAGAATATGTTCCAAAGAATATGGTTAGGGATCATCAAGGATTACAACTGCTCAATCCACTACTATCCTAGGAATCTGAATAAGGTGAAAATTCTCTAAGTAGAAAGGACCTACCAATTCTATCATTAATGAGAATTGAAAAGGATCCCATCATCTTAGATTTGAAGAAGATGGACTTGGAAATCATAATGAAAGTAACATCATCAATACTTTCACAAATGATTTCTCAACCATCTATTTTATAAAGTTTAATGGATACTGAAAAAGAGTATGTGGGAACTCAGAATAAAATGGAAACTATCAGAAAAGGGAAATCCTTAGAGTTCAATGTTAATGAAGAAGGAATTGTTGGATTTGTGTCAAGACTATGTGTTCTATAAAATCTTATGTTAAATAAAGATCTTTTGGATGATTGAAAAATATTGAATTCCTCCATTAACATTGGAAACACTAATATGTATCGAGATCTATGAGAGAATTGTTGGTGGGATAACATGACGAAGGAGATGTTTTAATATACATCAAAGTGTCTGGTATGTCAGAAAGTGAAGAATGAATGAAAAAATTTGAAGGGGATGATGAATCCATTTCCCATTATAATATGGAAATGGGAAAACATCACCATGGACTTTATCACCAGACATCCAAGAGAAACAATGCTATCTAGTTTGTTGATGTAATGACCCAAACTTTTAACAATGAAATTTCTCCCTTCTTGTAGTAATGTCATAATCACATAAAACCTTATTAGGAAACAAAATTCCACATCATGATTAAATTAACTAATATGTGTCCTTTATTCATAAATTTTCCACTTCTTTGTTGTCGATTTAAAAAATCTAACATTCACGGTTGCAATCAGTATGATGTTTAGTGTTTGATAGGAAAAACATAATTTTTATTTAATAGTAACATACCCTTATGAAGAGTAATGTTTCCCTTGAAAATATTAATTTGAACCTTATGGATAGTAAATCGACCATGTGAATAGTAACCTTACCAATGATAGTATAAATAAAATTTATCCATTATATATGTGACAATATGATATAATTACATTATAGTGTTGGTATTTTTGTAAGTCATAAATATTTAATGATTAATTTAATAATTTAAAAGAAAATGTATTTTCATAATTTTTTTTCATAAACTAGTATTTAGATGACTTATGATTATAGGATAAATTTATGAGACCTTAATTAATTTTTCAAAGTATTAGGAAATCATCTTTTAATTTTAAATTTTATATTTTTCATGTAAATTAAGATTTTGATTAAAAATTAAATTAATCACATGTAGAAAATTATTTTCATAAAATATAGTTCATTTTTTAATTATACATTTAAAAAAGTGCTTAGTTTTAATTTTTGGTATTTTTCAAAAATACAGGAATTTTTTGTATAGTGAAATTCGATAATTTAAAAAATATGCTAAATAAATGAATTTCTACATCATGCTTGAGTCATGGCTGATGTAAATAGCCATTTTTTCAAACTCACATGAACTTATTACTATTTTTAGTCATAATAATCCTCACTATTTCTTTTCATGTGGAGGAATAATAAATTAATGATTATAATATTGAGAAGACCCCTCTCCCCTCTACTACAGATACCACCCCTCACAACCTCATTTACTCACACATATCAAGAATTGAACATACTATAAATTCTACTCAAATATCTTCCCAATCTCCTACCCCAATTCTATCATCACATAGTCTCATAAAAATTCCAAAACCTCTTCTCTTAAGAGTATTTAATGAAGATATATTCAAGAGGCAATTTCTCTCTGTCTTTTCATTCTAATTCTATTCAAATTTTATTTCTTTTTACCCATTATCCTCAACTTCTATTATAAAAATTTAATGATAACTCTGTTATGATTAATAAAATTTTATTCTATCATGTTAAAGGAATAATATTCATTATACACCTCCCCCTTTGTCTTTTTTTATAAAAATAAAATCGCTGCTCCTGATGTGTTAATTTACCTACACCATGGGAGATGCACTTCCATTTTCCCTCAAATACTTCAAGGATGTCACTAAAATAATTAAATGGTTGAAAATATATTTTAATTTTTGTGTTTTAACCCCTTTTATGTTCTAGAAACAACATTTATAAATAATACTAAATGGTGAAACAAAACATGTTTGTTGATATCCAAAAACCGCCTAAATTAACCTAAATTGATCATCATTAAATTTTAACTAATGATTCATCTACATGGTATATAAAATAATTCATTAAAATATCATTTATATTTCAGGAATATCATTAATAACATGTAATATCAGTTCTGTATTTTTTATCCATGTTCTACATGAACTTCCATTCACGTGTTCAGTTGAACAGTTCATGAAGTCGAAGAAAAAGAACACTCCCAAACAATGAATTTAAACTATATAACTCATCCAAAGGCCCATAAAAGAATATAATACATCCATAATGAGTCATTATAATTTATAAAAGGTTATTTAATTGTTAATTAATGAATCTAATGTCATTATATTGAACATTAATGTGAATAAAGCGTTCAGACATATGGGAAGGGGAATTCTTGAACCCAACTTTCTTTCTTAGGGGTTTCCCTATTTCAATCCATTTTTAGTATGGTTATTCCTTAAAAATAATTTCTCCATCATTTTATAACCTTTTATGGGATATAAATGTTTTCCAAAAGAGTTTAGGTCAAACATAATGTTTCCCAAAAGAACTCTTCTCTCAAAAAACACACCTTTTACTTTTCACTCATGGTTAATGGTTCTATGTCAAGAATTTTATTCCCTTTTTTTGGGACCCTAATGCTTATGAATGTATGATTTAGGAAATTAATCCCATTTCATTTCCATAGGTTATTTATGTCCAATATTTATATATGTTATATGTGGCATGCATGATAATGATAAAGTTATGTTTTGACGGGTGTGCCCAGAATTATACATCGCATTGTAAATGTAATTATGTGACATGTGCACCCAAAATTATATAGAACTAAAATTAATTGGGTAAAGTGATTAATGTCCTGATTTAAAGTGAATTATGAGTGAAAATGATGCTATATTTGTTCACAACTATGTGTGGTAGTTGACCACTAAGACATGATGTTTCATTTTTATGCATTGCCACATTCTAAGAATTTTCTTAATGTTTCCTCTCATGATTATGATCCTTTGACTATGTTATGATGATAATGATTATTCTCATCCCATATTATGTTGTTTTCTGTTCTTATCTATCCTCTTACTGGGATTTTATCCCAACACGTTTTGATGTACATCCTCAAGTGACTATAAGTATGAAGGAGAATTCAAGGGCCAATACGAAGCTAGAGAAGATAGAATTAAATAAATTTTTATGTTTATGTTGTAACAGTTATATAGGGTCCATGTTTTCCCAAGACACTAATCCTTTGTATTCTCATGGTGTAATATTTTTATGCTTTATAACATTAAAATGATGTAAATTTACAGTAAGAAAAGCAGGGTCACTATAGTTGGGGATAGTCTTACAAATAATGCACACATCATCACAATTCAAGATGATTTCTCAATGGATAAATGGGCACAGATATAGTTTAGATAAGTGGTAAGGCTACATGGAGTGCTACTATTGATTATTTTTAATTGAGATCCTAGATTCACCTTTATGTTTTGGAAATGTCTCTAGCATACTCCTAACATTAAGCTGAATTTCAGTACAGCTTATCACCCTTAAACTAAAGGAAAATCTAAGAGGACTATCCAAGCACTTGAGGAAATGTTGAGATCATGATCAATGGACTTAAAAGGCAAATGAGACCAATATCTTCCTTTGGTGAAGTTCTCTTATAAAAAAAGTTTCCACTAATGTATCCAAATGACTCTTTATGAATCCCATTATGGGAAGAGATGTAGAACACTAGCATGTTGGGATAAAGTTGGGGAAAAAACTTCTAGGTTTGGAAATGGTTGATGAAATTGTGGAGAAGGTTAAGACAATCCACCAGAACATCAATGTTCCTTAGAGTTTACAATAGATCTATAATGACAATCATCAACGAGACTTGGAGTTTGATGTTGGAGATAAAGTTTTACTCTGCATATCTCCATGGAAAAGAGTGATGATATTTGGGAATAATTGGAAGCTTATTCCAAGGTACATCAGCCCTTTTGAGATCCTTGAATACATTCGAGCAGTGGACTGTCAACTATAAATACCACCGAACCTATCTCAAGTACATGATGTATTCCATGCATACCTCTTAAGAATGTCCATAAAAGGCCCCTCACAGGTACTCAATCCAAAGGTGGTAGCATTGAAGAATGACCTTTCCTTTAAGAAGTAGCTGTTGATGATATTATTTTATAGAGAAAAAGTTCTAAGAAATAATACAATGCCCCAGGTCAAAGTGTTTTGGTGAAACCATATGTTTGTATAAGCAACTTGGAACTGGTGGAGGTGATAAAATAGAGTTACCCTTATCCATTTTGGTGTGGGAAAAATAGATTGCAAAGGTGAATTTTTTTAAGGGGGAAAGGCTATAATGACTCAAACATTTTGAATAAAATTCTATTTATTTGGACTTAATTAAATGTATTATGGTTATAGAAAACATATGAAATTATTTTATTATATCCAATTGTATTTTAAATTACTTTTAAATATATTTACCATTGATAATACATTCATTTAACAATGATGACATGACTAGTATAAATATAGGGTTTTAAAAAATCTTTTGACACAGATGAAGGATGTGATGGCCTCAACCTGCAGGATTGTACCATATGAATCCCATTTATCAGATCTTTAATGGGAGATAGTATTTATAGACTTTTCCCTAGACTAATCTCAATTTGATATCCAACAACTTAAGAATGAGCGAAACTATTTACTGGAGGAATTCAAGATCATAGATATCACGTCAAACACCATGTTCATCCAACGGCCTCATGAATTCCCCACCATTGTAAACCTTACACATAGGAAATATGATAATGTAATAATAGGATATGTATCAAGACCCTAGTAATTAAATTATGTACATTATTTTTTATATAATATTGAATATATTTTTCATCAAATTATTATTAATTTGTAAATTATTTTTAAAGAACAAGTAATATTTTTGGTTAATATTCAAATTCATTTAAGAAATCTATTTTGATGAAATAATTTATTTTTGAAATAAATAATTTTTTAATAAAATATTATTATTAAATAAATTTTATTAAATATAAATGTCATATAATTTTTATGAAGTGAAAAATAATTTTTATTAAGACTTGAAAATAGTTATTATCAATACCCACCAGTTTTCAATAAATGTCCATTTTTATTTTAAAAGAGAAAATTCACACATTTAAAAAATTATTTATATAAAATGAATATTATTTTTGGAATCTAGATGTCAAAATTATCTAGCATTTAATTTTTCATAATTTTCTGTGAGAGTTGAAATTTTGGGTAATGATTAAATACAATATAAATATATGATGTAATTTATGTAGCCATAATGTCCCAATAGTGATGTAATATATACTATATATGGTATCATATATAAAATATATGTTTTTAATTTAAAATAGAAAATTTTGAGTTTATTGTATTTATTTTATAAGGACTTAGTGAATCCTCCGAGACTTATAATATATTTTAATATTTTAAAATCATTTCCTTGAGAGTGTGACTCACCTCCATATAAGAAAAGGAATTATTTTAATATGAAATTCCATTGTACTTATAAAATAATATAATCCACTCTCCTTTTCCGGAAACCATGAGAAAAAACATGTGATGGTTTGTGTTTTTGAATATTTTATTATGATGTGTCCAAAACCACAATAATAAATAAATCCCCATTCTTTCCTATATAATCCCATACATTCTCCCATTTCTCTTCACTAAAACCCAATTAATCTCATCCATAATCTACTATGTACTCCCTAGAGTTCTCCCAAGATTACCCCAAGCTCCCAATAAACCTCTTCCAAGCCATTGGAGTCACACATCAAAGATATTTATGTCTTCACATTTCCCTTAAAGCATTTATTTTATATTATGCTTCTTAAATTCCATTTTAATATATTGATATATGATGTTTCAGGATACAATTACAGTACATTTGATTTATAAATTATGGGAGATTAATTTCAATCACATTAATCCCCCCTATGATCCTTTATTCCCACACATTACTATGTGAAAATTCTGCAAGGGATCTTCCGCCCATCTCCTTTATCAAGCATCCCTTTTATGTTATGTCTTATAATTTCCATTTTCCTATATTGTGATATGTTCTAAAATATTCCTCTTAATATAAATTTCATTTCTATGTTATTGGATGACCATTTCATTGTTATCAACCCATTGTATGAATTTATATATGACATCGTTATGATGTCGAAATTACACCGCACTTTTCCATGCAAAGAGAGTGGTGTAGTGAATACCATAACCATTTCTCTATAAAGGGTATTCACCTTTATGTAAATACTCCTATTGATTGGTTACTTACATGTATTTATTCCAAATATCTATATAGTGGAATAAAGTTATGATGTTGAATGAATCCATGTTATATGATCTATGTGGTATACTTAAGCATGCGATTAAAATTATTATGAAGGGTGTGCCATGGTAGTTCTCAAATTTATTGGGTAATTTTTAGTATCTTGATATGCCATGTTGGGAAAAGATGTTTACCTTATTCCTTTATCGAACATTTTTCCACCATGATGTGTTGGTAGTTTATCTTAGACTTATGTTTAAGATGTAGCGTTTTAAGTTGTTTCCACATTTCCCATGTTGCGATTATCATTCTAAATTAGGCCTTTTTATTAATGTTCTTTTATTCCTTATTGATATTAATTTTCTAAAATGTATTGTTATTATCATGATATTCCATGTTTCCTCCCATACTGGGATTTATATCTCACCCATTTCTTATGTATATCCTTGGGTTATCCCATGTTGTGTTAGGTACGAAGTAATGTTGTGGTCATATAGAAGAATTTTCCCATAAATATGTTGTTGTATTTATTTTTTAAAGTTGTTATGTAATGTTCGTAAACCCCAAGAAAACTAGACCTCTCAATATTCATAGTTTTATCAAGTGAAATTTTATGTAATAAATCATTTTAAAAATGAAATAAAGAGAAATGTTGTTATAGAAATACTAAACCATCATAACCCGAAGACCACCTTCAATAGGCCAGGGGGATATTGATTGACTGAATGGTCTGAAAGCCTAAATTTTTATTTATTATGGATAAGCCCCCTTTTAAGGGTAATGGGGAAAAACCAAGACTTCACAGACATAGAGACAAAAAAACCCAAAAAATAAGAAGGCTGCCACTCAGGACAGAACTACATAAAAGAACCCCTTCCCTGCATTAATGTTGTTAAGGCATTACTCCACTAGAGCATGACTGCTCAACAAGCTGTCCCATATAGGAATGGATGTTCCAGGTACCGATGGAAATGCCATACCCTCTCATTGTCCTTGTCCAAAAATCCATGCATGGTGAAGGTGATCAAATCTAACCTCATCTAAAGTTAATCCATATAGAATATCGAGGTTTCTCAACAAGAAGCAAACACAAGACCTTGAAACCACCAACAATGACCATCCTGGGTGAATCCCACCACACTCCATGAGAAATCCCGCCACCACCCCTGCATAAGCCTGAAAGAAATTCTAGTAGACACGAGATCACGCCATTGTCACCATGGACTGGATGGCCCAACAATATGTCGAGGGAACACCATTGATGGGGGGATCCAAGACGTTATGGACTTGAAATGCCACTCTGGGTATGGATCCACTCCAATAATACCATGGATGAACCCTCACGAGGATCCAAAGAAGGTCAGTCATGATGTCGAGATAATCAGCATGAAAGAGCTGACGAACCAGTGATAGAATACCTCAAAAACCACCAGATTCACTACTAATAGACGATATCCCGAGTCCTCAGATAAATCCAGAATCACCAAAACAAAAAACTCCAAAAACTGAAAAAATATATATCCAAAAGCCTCCCCTCTCTGGAACTTTATAATAGATTCTGAGCCACACATAATCCCTCCATATGCGTGGCTAGGTCGTGATAGACTCACCAGGCCAGATCCACCATCGACACTGAATGTCTGAGATACTCCAAACTGAGACTATGCCGATCCACGTCGTCAACACACGTCGGGGAGAACACATTAGAAACTCATATTTGGGAGAGACAAGCCAATCCAAGCGACGACGCTAGGAATGGGAGCCAGAGACCAAACCCACCGGATGCAGACACACCCCATCGATGCCAGACCACACCCACAATGAGCTGAGGCCTGATGGAGCTAGAAGTCGATCTAGGACAGAGGGGTAAAGGGAAGGGAAATTGATGGGAAACATTAGCCACCACAAATGCTTGAAGAGAAACTACTCAGAGGAATTTGAGGTCACAACCCCTTGCTAGGGGCGGTTGAAAATCACCAAAAAAACATAATATAAAATGGGTCTCCTTTACCTAATTTACCTACACAAACACAAAAACTTCACCATATCCATGCAATAGTTCATGGGAATAATAAAATATAGTAACATCTAGATTATTCCTTGCATGAGAAAACCTATATGGAATACATCAGAATACAATAGAATAAAACCAAAGTGTAATGAAAAAAACATACCCAACCATAAATAATGTCCAAACCTTAAAACACCTTGAATAGAAGATAGCTAAGACTGCCCAACTCATGATATCCAAGCTCCAACTAATGTAAAATGTCAATGAACCCATGTATCCCTTAGATCTTTTAAAATCATCATTGATCTATCTTTGTTCTGTATAAGGCATGACATGTGCGTGAAAATCCCAAACAGGGGTGAGTATTTACATACCTAGTTGGACAACCCAAAAAATAAAAGAGGAATGGAGATATATGATATATGTTGTCATCTCATACAAACAAAGAGGCAAGTGAAACCCAATAATATATATAATTATAAATAATCATATATGATAGAGAAAGGTGATCTCCATCTCACACTATTTTTGAGGATGATGATTCTCCCAATAGATCCAAATCCCATCATTGATTCCCAACATCTCAGGAGTCTATCTGAAGAAGTAGTGAGGAGGACCCTCACATCAGCACTACTCCAAAACCCAAGGTAATGAAATATTCAATAGAAATTAGACATCCACCCTAGTACATTAGGGTGATTTCAGTTAGTAGAACCTTAGAGGACCTGCACCCTTGTATGACAGGGGGATTCCCTTCAAAGTATGGTGGAACATGTCCCTAAAATTGTAGGGGTACCAATCAGAAGGTATCGGTAGATGACTCATGACCTCATGTGTTTGGGGGTTCTAGTTAGATATTAGAGGACTGTTGTCTGGATACATTAAGGGGGATACAACTTAGTATCTCGTTAGAGAACCCACACCCAATTTTGTTTGGGGGTGACACTTGGTAATTACAAATAGAGTATTTTCTCCCAAGTATGATAGTTTTATTCCACTCTATATATAGATAATTCATCCCCTATTGTGGTTGGAGGGTGCCACTCAGTGGGTAGAGGACTCAAGCCCTAGTTCCAAAGGGTTTTCCACTCAAACCAGTGCTAGGATTATAGGGGCCTGCACCCTAGTAAAATAGGGGGTTTCCAACACTGAACATTGTCTCTGATGATCTATCCTGATCACCACCATCGTCAAGCATCGTATAAAGAAGCATCATTCTTGGAAAATTAGATGTCATATTTTGAAATCCCCTACAAAGGTAACTATCATGTTCTATGTGGAAAAATAATTAGTATATACTACTTGAAGGCCAGAATATGAGTCTAAAAAAAGAAAATATGCAAGGTTAAAGATCCTGAAAAAATTACACTAGGTGTACAAGGTGTCACATGGTGTGTCGCCTCACCCATCATCATGGACATGTCTATATTAGCACAAATGTTTCCTAATAATGTATTACTACAAAAAATGTATGGTTAATGCATTGTTTGTCTCAGAAATCCAGATTCCACCAGCGTTCTCCTGGCTATTAATTTGTACTTCAGGATGTTCCCCTATACCTGGTCATGTGTGGATACCATCCAATGCTCATGTAATCCTATAGTCCGTGGAATTTTCTCCCACACTAGTTCCTCATCGTGTATCACTTTTACATGGATAACCACCTAGGGATGGTTTCATGTGGTGTTTTCTCATTCACACATGGCGTGTGATCCTTATCTTCACTGAAACCCAAGAATTACAATTGGGTTGGGTTACACAACATGTTTTCCAAGACTACATGCCTTGTATTTGTGTTTTATTTTAAATCCCAAGCTCAATCACGCATCACTGTCATACCACCACCACCACTATTTCCTATTGTATTTATCTTGGGGTCTCATATATGGGGTCAACCATGCCCAATAAATTGTTGGTGGTCTGATTCTAACTACACGAACCCCACACGACTTTTCCCATCGCTCCACACCAATTTCATTATCATAGCCACTCTGGATCTCAGATACATAGAGGTATAACCCACAAATCATCCCAATCACCTGTGAATCACCATACTGATCATTAATTTATCATAATTTGGAGGGTTTGACCTTGCTCAAACCCAACTATAAATGTTGAATTGTAACCTCATGGGCATAAAACAAAGTATGAAAAGAGTGATGGGGAGAGATAAAGATAAAAAATGATATAAAAATCATTGGAAAAGTGTTCATGGACAATGATCATAAGATTCAAGATCAATGGGTTCTAGTTAGTAAAAAAAGTAAATTGGTTAAGAATTTTAATTAATCCATTTAGGATCATTCCAAAGGTAAAAAATTCAGATCAATTTGAACTAGATATTTATTCCACTATATAAAAATTGAATAGGGTAAATTCCATTAAAAAGTTTCCCTGCATTGATTAAGGATTGATCGTTGGTGAAAAATGTGTCCTCCAGCGATGAGGATGATCTGATGCATTCACTACCTCTCAATAATCCTTGATCTGATCATAATTCATCATATGATCTTAGTCTTCCAATGAAAAATTTTAAAGGATACTCTAAAATCTCTCGAGGTTTTGCAGCTATCACTGTAGAATCTCCATAATATGCTATTTAAAGAGGAAATAAGGTTTTTGGTATTAAGTGAAATAATTAATTAAAACAACTAATAAATCAACATAAAGTACTCACTAGTAGCTACCTCATCTGAACGTTCAGAAATGTAAAAAGTTATATCATTATTAAAATAATTACATAGCTCCATATTCAACAATTGTATTTGATTTCATATCTGAGACACCATTCAAGAGGTAATTTCTTATTTTGGAAAATCTATGTGTGCATGATATTAATATATTAATTTTTTATGAAATCAATTTCAGGAACATCATTCCTCATAATATAATGTCCTATCAGCTCTTGGTTTGAAAATATTCATTAATATATCTCAAATTCAATCACTAAAAAAAGGTCACTACATTATGCCCCCTTCAAGGCTTTTATCCAAAAAAGTACATTCAAAGTAGAATGGTGGGGATACTGATCCATCATCTAGCTATCCCACTCCCATGAGATCTTATGTAATATCTCTTGATTCTATTGTACACAAAACAAGGGAATGTTTGATCCTCACATGATACACTCTTTTGGATTCCTAATTTCCACTGGATACTCCTCTAAGGTAGTTCCAACCTCAATTTCTAGCTCACCCTAAATAATGATTTGCATATGACCATGCATGTATCTCCTCAACTATAGTACATGGAATATTTCATGCACCCGATCCAACTTTTTGGGTTATGTTATATGGTATTAAAAGGTAAAAAACATTTTTTGGATCTTAAATAGCCCAAATAACCTCATTCATAGATCTCCTCCCATGAAAAACCTCCACAATATTAATTATATGTATAATTTCTAGCAAACATGGTGTCCTTGCCGACACTTGAAGTTCCTACTAAGCTAATCTATGTAAAACTTTTGTATTATCTATAATTTCCTCATATACTATTTAATAACCTAAATCATCTCTCTCATGGACGCTCCATATCTTTCCCAAAAATAAATTCCTCAAAAATCTCAGTCCAGAACAAGGGTGACCGGTAGGTTATCCCGTATAGGGCCTAAAAAGGTTCCATGTCTATCATAGTGTGATATATATTATTATAATCAAACTATAACAATGGAAATTGACACACCATTCTCCAGATGAAGTTAAATAAAATCCATTACCATATCCTCTAACACCTAGAGAACACACCAAGTCAACCCATTTGTATGGGGGGAAGCGTTGTACCCATATGTAATTGAGTTTGAAATGTGTCCAGTAGGTCTCTACAAAACCATGACGTAAACTACACATCATATCCTTTGATAAACATCATGGTTACCCAAGTAATCAGATGATCTCTTACACATACAACCACCCCAATATATCAATCAAATTATACTCCCTGATGGAATGGAACTATGTTGACTTCATGGTTTGTTCAATAATCACCTAGATTGAATAATGGCCTTATAATATTCATGGAATGACTATAAAAAATTATATGTATATTTCATCACATTCTTACTTGGGGATATCAAGAGGCTGTATCAAACCAACCAGAACCTAGTGATCAACTTTCAACTATTAACACGTGAGACATTGAGGGAAGAACTCTACTACACTTTCCCTTATGCCATCCCACAAAAAATTTCATTGAAGTTATTGATATATATTTTACACAATGAAATTTATGTACAATGGATAAGCATAGAAATCACCCATAACCATATCTCGTATCATGAATAGAACCACCATTTATCCTTGGAAATGTATGATGTGATTCTGTCCTTCATAGAATCCATTTGGTAAATCTCATAAGGATATCTTGTCATGAATAACCTCATAGTCAGTGTCTCCCAATAGAGCCTCCCTCACATGATAAATAAGCTTAAGAGTCAACACCATCAACCAAATAAAATATACATCCCTCTCATCCATCAGGGTTAGCTATAAAGAAAGAAACTACTCACATTCCTCCTATAATAAGTGAGAATGGGACATCCTACTAAGGAAATTTTCCACCACGTTTTCATTAACTAGATTATTGATTATCTTGAAATCATTATCTTGTATGAACTCCAACCACTGTTTCTTTCTCATGTTCATATATCTCTTCCTGAAGATACATGTGAGAATTATATTTTCTAGGAATATAATAAACCACTCTCCCAGAAGATAGTGCCTTCACATATTTGGAGTGAACCCTACTTCTTCCAACTCTAGGTCTGGAATCACATAATTCTTATCATGGGGTCTCAACTTCCTCTAAAAATATGTGATCAAATCCTATATTTTCATCAACACATAATTGATTCAAAATCTAGAGGCAACACAACAGACTACATACTCCTCGCCCTCCTCTAGTTGTCTCAACATAGGATCACTGGTCAGGATTAGCCACAACTCCTCTAAAGCTATAAATTACTCAGTCTAGGTAAACGATCCCCCTTTCCACATTAGGATTATCAAAGGGTCTAAAATCTTGGATATTTTCTCCATAAACCTCCTATATTACACACCGAGTTTAGGAAACTCTGCACCTATGACATGTTGTTTCCTAGATCCCATAAAATAACTACATCAATATTTATTGGGATCGTGACTAAACTATGTTCAGAAATGATATTCCCCATAAATTGAACTTCACATATCCAAAAATGACACTTTGAGATACTACCATAAATATGGTACTCTCATAGTATATCAAGGTTTACCCTTAGTTTCTCTCCATTTTCCACCTATTATGTATTGTAAATGAGTATGTCATTAATGAGGACAACAACAAATTGGACCATGTATAGCTGAAGGATCCTATTTATCAAATATATAAACATAATAAGGTAATCTTTCACAGCAATGGGAATCACAAGGAACTCATAGTGTCATTAGAGATAGAAAAATTCTATCTTCATAATATCATCCTCCCAAACCCTCAAATAGTGATAACCAGTCCAGATATCAAAATTTGAGAACTCACTCACACCTTGAAACTGATCAAAGCGGTCATCAATAATTGGTAAGGGGGATATCTTCTTTATCACGATCTGGTTCTAGAGATGATTAAAAAAAACAAGAACCCTCCATTTAGATTTTTTATGAAAAAACCCGTGCTAACCATGTAGAAAAACTGGGTCTAATAAAACCCTTATCTTTATGGTTCTCTAACTACACCCTCAGCTCCTAGATCTCAATAGGTGCCATATAATATTACACTAAATATATTAAAGCAGTTCTAGGTTGAAAGTCAATAAAAATATCTATCTCTCGTCACATAGTTGGTCATAAAAAATCATCTAGGAATAAATCTTTGAAATACTCTACTACTAATGGAATACAGATTCTTTAAGAGCCCACTGTGTCAAGGAAAAAACTCTCCAACCGATGGGTGATGGGATAACACCTCCTACCCGCATAGACCAACGACTTATCCATGAGATATCTCCAACCCAAAAAGTATAATACCATTCCATCTATCATAAGGAAACTCACCCACTTGAGATGAAATTCAACTTGGGATCTAACAATGGACAACATTTCCATACCCAAGATGATGTTATAAGGTTTCATCATGATGAGTAGAAGTTCCTATGTGAATCTCTCTACACGAAGCGCAAATTTACAAATGTAGTAGATGAGTGATATCAATGAAACCTACCCAGTATGAACCTCTAGTGAAAGAAATTATTATAAGGTATCAATAAGGATCACTATATCTCACCCAAGAGAAATATAAATTAATTAGTGACATGAAGTTATGTCTATAATTACTGGATAATTTATAGAATAAACATATATCATACCTCTTATCATATTATGCACTATTGGTTCATAGGACTCCAGTAGTTGCTGACGACCCTAATGACTTGGTCCATGAGCCTCACCTGGGCCACCTAGTGGTAGTGGAAAAAGTAGTTCATAGCTTCTACTGATACTATAGGAACCTCCTCTTGAATCTATATGAACTCATTTTCTAGCACCAAATCCTAGGGGCCACCCTGGCCAAAACTGGGAGAACCCATATCATCGTGACGCATCTTTTGTGTTGGTATATCCACTGCATGTATTTCCTATTCATCATTTTAGGTCCTAAAATCACACTCCATGTGACCTCACCCTAACATATATACCACCGACCCTCTCTGAGCTATCCTGGTCCTCTGAAAAAACCCTATACTGAAAGTTCATATGAATAATCCTATCTGTGATGAGGTTTTCTATGATGAGATCCTACTAACTAACATCTGATATCTTATTTAGATGACTCATTCCTAGGACACCCTAAGATAATTCCAATTACCCAGGGTCCCTATAAAAGGAATCTCTCCATCAATAGTTCCCTCTATATCACTCCAACAAAAGTTGTAATGCATAGGGGTAACACAGTGGCATGGATGTCTCTATAGAGACCCTAGTCAAACATCCCCTATGGGAAGTAACCATCTAAAACCATGTCGATAGAGTATAATATTATGTGAGTGAACTTCATGGAATACTCAGCAACTGACATACTACCCTTCTGTATCTTTATGAGCTCCATAATATTAACTTAGTAGAAGCACGATGGGTAATACTTATGAAGAAACCGTTGATGTATGTTTGACTTTGAAAGCATCATCCCTCCATGAGTCTGCAATAATAGATTCCACTAGCACCAATCTTCAACCTTCAAACTTTTTGATGATAGTAAAACCATCATAATTGTCATGGTGAAAAGAATCCTGAAGACTCAGATCACAATCTCAAGCAAATCTCCACTTCCAGGGGATCTAGCTCACCATAGAACATCAGCAGCCTCTAGTGCTAGAATGCATATAGAGTCCTAAGATTTTTTTCATAATTATCCTTCCTATCTAGTACTAACTTATATAGAATAGGTGAGGGTGATTCTACCTACTCACTATGAGGAAGCTCCTCACAAGATGACCCATCAAATGAGACATCATCACTCATCAAATATTCATCACGATCCCAAATCAATAACTTATCTGGACAACTTCTTAGAGGCAACCTAGAAGTGATCAAAAAGTACCATGGTATAATGAACACACATATATGAGTGGATCACTCAAGAAGAACAATCAAAGGACTTAATCTGATATGATTCATGTACCATTGTCCCCTATAAGAGTTCTTGTAACTGGATACCTTGACTATAACACCATTATTGGGTTCCATAGCCTAAACCCCACACTCAAGATAGTCTAACATTATTTCCCAAAGTCCCAAAAAATTCCTTGAAATATGATAACACCAAACAACATGCCATGGAGTGAAATACTCTAATACCACTCTATTATGACCCAAACCACTAGGTCATGCCTAGTTTTTGAAGGTCTGATCCATCAAAATGGAAAGTCGGCCTCCAGTAGGCTAGTAGATAGCAAAAAATTTCAAAAAGGAATAATATAAAATTTGAGTCTTTTTATTAATATACCTACACACACACACACCAAACCACCTCCATGAAATAGTGAAGATGAATAATGAAATTTCATAAAATCTAGAGTAGTTGATATATGTAATAACCTCTAGGGAATACATCAAAGTAAGATTAAAAAATGAAATGAAATGAGAAAATTTCAAGCCCAACCAGAAATGAAGTCGCAACATTACAACAACTGGAATAGAATATTTTTGAGATATCCTAGATGTAGATCTCCCAGCATTGACCACCTTTTGCAGTCAATTCACCCATATAGATCTAAGATTCAGAAATGATTTCCCCGATCTATCTATTGTTTGCATAAAACATAAGATGTTCGGGAAAATCCCATGAAGGGGGGATTATATACATACCCATTATGATTCCCTGAAAACCGAACATGGAGGAATTGAGATATGTGATATAAAGAGACATCTAAACATAAATAAAGTTTGAAAAAGATCCCACATATATATACATATATATATTCTCATAAATAAAACTAGAAAAAATAGAGATAGGATCTTCATCTCACATCTCATCCAAAGATGACAAGTCTACCTATAGTTCCAAATGTCCATCATCGATGCCCAACATCTTGTGTGTATGTCCGACAATTTCACAGGTAGGAACCGCACCACACCACTTCTCTATAGCCCAAGCAGTCGTAGTCTTAAATATAAAGAGGCATCATACCCTAGTATGTTATAGGGAATCCACTCGGTAGAATGATATTCAACCCACACCCATGTGTGATAGGGGGATACCATGCAATGTATAGAGGTATAAATCCCTAGCATGGTAGGGGGTTCTAGATTGTAGGTATTGATAGAGGACCTACAACCTTATATTTTAGGGGGTTCCATCCATAGTGTTGAGGAATTTTTCCATAGTATGTTAAGGGGGTGCTACACTATATTTCAGTAGAGTACCCACACCCTATTATGACAGGGTTTCTACTCAATAAGTAAAAATAGAGGACCTTCTCCCTAGTTGTACACTATGATTCCAATCTATACATGGAGGACCCATTCCCTAGTATGATATTGGGTGAAATATAGTGGTTAGAATACTAACACCCTAATTCTATAGGGGTTCCACTCAAACTATCAAAAAGAGTATGGGGGATCCACACCGTTGTATGATAGGGGGTTGTAAAGCCAGACCTCTCTCTCATATGATCCTCCCTATTCACTTTCATCATGAAGTGCCACCTAAGGAAGCATCGTATTTCAAAAATCACACTTTGTATCTCAAAATCCACTAAGTTGGATACCATCACGTTCTACATATAAAATATCATAGGATAGTCTACCCATGAACTAAAATCCATACAAAAAATAAGGATATACTAATAGAGAGATATCCTATGAAAAATACACAACATGTACTAGGGGCCAAAAGGCGTGTGACCTCACATGGACTCCTGGACTTGTATACATCAGTGAAAAACTTTCCTAGATATGTTTTACTACATTTATTGTAATCTTACTACACAAAATGTCTTAGATACATGGGTCCCACCCATCTGCCCCTGGTCATGTCAGTGTACTTTGGGTCATGGCCATGTACCTTTTCATATAACTAGCCTTGTTTGGGTACTAACAAATACTATTGTACAATTAGAGTGGATAGTGTTTCATCACAAATAGGGTCTTGGACATGTGCATATATGAAACATTGTATGCACCCAAGGAGGGATAAATGGTTTGTTGTCCTGACCACACACAACCTATGATCCTTATCTTCTTGGATACTTTAGCATTGTAGATGGGTGGGGATATATTGCATGTGTTACTACACTACATGTCATGTAGCATTTTTTTCTATAGAAACCATGTTCCTGCTTGTTTCATTAACCTCCACCACTGTTTCAACCACAATTTATATTGGGGTTCACAAATATGGATCATCCATGCCAGATCCATTCATAGTTTCCAGATTCTAACCAGCCAAACCCCAAAAATATTTTTTCGTTGCTCTTTTCTAATTCCATACCCTAAGTTTTTCTAAATCATGAATCTAAAAAGAATGTCTCTCCCAAAAATCATAATTATCACCTCAAAATCACCACCCCAATCATCATTTGAAAATCTACCGTGAATTTGGTGGTTCGATTACACATGATCTCTCCCCAAAACATTGAACCGAGACCCCGTGGGCCACACGTGAAGAAAAAAATGAACAGTGGGGTGAAATGCACATAAACAATGGTATAAAAACTATTTAATAAGGTTTATTTACCAAATATTACAAGATCAAGGAACCATGGGTGTTATAAAAAAACATATATAAATTGATTTAACAATTTAATGTATCCAATTAGGCTCATAAAAAGGGTAAAAAAATTTAGATCAAAGTGAAGTATATATTTAATCTATAATAGACAATTGGATTGTGGTGGAAATCCATAAAAAACATTCTTACCTCAATTTAGGATTGATAGTTGGTAAAGAATGAGTTCTCCAGTGATAATGATGATATGCTATGTTTTCTGGATCTAAATCCACACAGACCTGATCATTGTTCATTATCCCATCTCTATCTGACAAGAAAGAACATCAGAGGCTCATCACATGTATCCTATGGTTATGCAGATAAACCATCTGAATTTCAATTCGATGATATTTGAAGAGAAAATTAGGTTTTGGATATTAAATTAATGAATGAATTAAATTAATTAATTAATCCACTTATCGTACCAGCCAATGGATGGATAATCTGAAATTTCAACGCCAATAAACTATAGGTTATGATTAGTGTAAAACCCTTATTTAGGATTCAACTATGGTCTCTGATTTTTCATCCAAGACACTATTTAAGATCTATTAAATTATTTTTGAAAAAATGTACATGAGTGATATTAATAAATTTAATATTTTTATAATAACAAATCTTGATCACCAAAGATCAAAATATTGTGCCAAATCTGTAACATTCTCCAATAATATTCCTTAATATATTTCAATGTCTTACAAGGAAAAAATAGAGTCACTAAATTTATAGTCTGTGATATTAAACAAAATAAAATTACATGATGGACCATTTCTCTTGGAACTAAGACCCAAAACCCAGATGGTGACTCTTTTAGGCACACCACATCCCCATCTCCATCCTTCTCATCATCGACTTGTAATGCGGGTCTTCTCTACATGTCGTGTGGCCCACAATTTTCTGATCCCTATGGCCCAAGGAACATTCAATGTTTCATTGAGGTAATTTCATTTTTTCCATGAATCAAATTCATTTCATCAGGGTGCCCGATGTTTCCAACTAGCAGTGCAAGTATTTTTTCAATACATGTCTCGATATCGATGTCCCCAAATCGTCAACCCCATGTCCCAAGGCCCATAATTTTCTGATGCCCAAGGCCCAAGGCCCATTCTATGTTTCCTCGAGGGACTATCATTGTTTCCATGAACCAACTTCATCACTTCATTGTGCCTGAGTTCACTAGCTAGCAGTGTGAGGATTTGTTCAAGATGTGTCTCGATGTCGTTATCCCAAAGTCATCTAGCATTCTTCAGTATTCTTTGGCTCTCCCTCAACCCATGGTTATCATCATCTCTCACCCTAGGTCACTATCATCTTGTTCCCCACGACATCACCAACTTTCTCATAGATACCATACCTTCCATATAGTGGGGTCCCATCATCAATATCACTATTCATAGTCGACACCATCTAGTTCCCTACATCATCGCAATAATGGTTTGTCACCAACCTTGACTTCTATAAAGGGATCCATCACTATCTGAGAAATGGTCATACCTTCACTCTTCGAAAATCCCACCTCTAGCCAGGGTAGATCCCGACATCCTGGGGTCATCACATCCTATGCCTATAGTCATCATCGTCTGACACCTAACACTAAGGTCCTCATTGGCTTGCTCCGGATCACCACCCCTTTCACGTATCCAGTCTTATACAGACATTATGTCTTCACTGACCAGTTCTGTGACAACTGGGTCCCGGTAACAGCACAACCACCCCGCCTTAACATGGCCGTCAGGTCCTGGTCCACCAGGTACCCCTAGTTGCCCTGCAAACACGTGGTCCCCACCTAGGTCCCCACCCACATGCTTGAACGGGTCATCTGACTAATGATAGTCCCCACAGGCCAACACATTTCTTTTATAGTGTGCTTTGTCCTCACTCAAAAACACCATGGGAAACTTCTTTGTCTCTCCCCCAACCCATGGTTATCATCATCTGTCACCCTAGGTCACTATCATCTTGTTCCCCAAGATGTCACCAAATTTCTCATAGATACCATACCTTCCATTTGGTGGGGCCCCCATAATCAATATAAGTATTCATAGTCAACACCATCCAGTTCCCCGTGTCATCGCAGTAATGGTTCTTCACTAACCTCAACTTCTATAAAGGGATCCATCACTATCTGAGAAATGTTCATACCTTTACTCTTTAAAAATACCAACGCTAGCTAGGGTAGATCCCCACATCATGGGGTCATCACATCCTATTCATGTGGTCATCACCATCCGACACCTAGCACTAAGGTCCTCTTAGGCTTACTCTAGATCGCTACCCCCTTTCACGTAGCCAGTCTTCTCCACACATTGCGTCCTCACCGACTAGTTCTATGACAACAGGGTCCCAGTAACAGCATAGCCACCTCACCTTAATATATCTCTCAGGTCCTGGTCCACCATGTACCACCATTTGCCCCACAAAAAAGTGGCCCCCACCCAGGTGCCCACCCACATGCTTGAACGGGTCATCTGACTGATGATAATCCACACAGGCCAACACTTGTCCTTTCCAGTGTGCTTTGTTCTCACTCACAGATACCCTAGTAAACATCCCATAAGGTCACCATACCTTCCATATGGTGTGGCCCTCGTCATCAATATCACTATTCATAGTCGACACAATCCAGTTCCTCGCATCATTGCAGTAATGGTTCATCCTAGTAACAGCAAAGCCACCCCGCCTTAACAGGGCCATCAGGTCCTGGTCCACCAGGTACCACCAGTTTCCCCGCAAACACGTGGTTTCCACCCATATGCTTGAACGTGTCATCTGACTAATGGTAGTCCCCATAGGCCAACACATGTCCTTTATAGTGTGCTTTGTCCTCACTCACACACACCTTGGGAAACTTCCCATAAGGTCACCATACCTTCCATATGGTGGGTCCCCCATCATCAATATCACTATTCATAGTCGACACCATCAAGTTCCCCAAATCATCACAGTAATGGTTCATCACAAACTTCGACTTCTATAAAGGGATCCATCACTATCTGAGAAATTTTCATACCTTTACTCTTTGAAAATCCCACCCCTAGCTAGGGTAGATCCTCACATCATGGGGTCATCACATCCTATTCTTGCGGTCATCATCATCCGAAACCTAGCAGTAAGGTCCTCATAAGCTTGTTACGGATTGCCACCCCCTTTCACGTAGTGAGTATTCTTCACACATTGTGTCTTCACTGACCAATTTTGTGACAACAGGGTCCCGATAACAGCACAACCACCCCGCCTTAACATGGCCATCAGGTCCTGGGCCACCAGTTACCACCAGTTGCCCTACAAACACATGGTCCCCACCCATGTGCCCACCCTCATACTTGAATAGATCATCTGACTAATGATAGTCCCCACAGGCCAACCAGTGTCCTTTCTAGTGTGATTTGTCCTCACTCACACACACCCTGAGAAACTTCTTTGGCTCTCCCCCAACCCATGGTTATCATCATCTGTCACCCTACGTCACTATCATCTTGTTCCCAAAGACGTCACCAACTTTCTCATTGATACCATACCTTCCATATGGTGGGGCCCCCATCATCAATTTCAATATTCATAGTCGGCACCATCCAGTTCCCCGCATCATGGCAGTAATGGTTCATCACCCACCTTGAATTCTATAAAGGGATCCATCACTATCTATGAAATGATTATACCTTCACTCTTTGAAAATCTTACCGCTAGCCAGGGTAGATCCCCACATCATGGGGTCATCACATCCTATTCCTGTGGTCATCATCATCTGACACCTAGCACTAAGGTCCTCATTGGATTGCTCCAGATCACCACCCCCTTTCATGTAGCCAGTCTTCTCCACACATTGTGTCCTCACCGACCAGTTCTGTGACAACAGGGTCCCGATAACAGTACAAACACCCCACCTTAACCTGGCTGTCAGGTCCTGGTCCACCAGGTACCACCAGTTACCCCACAAACACTTGTTCCCCACTCAGGTGCCCACCCACATGTTTGAACGGGTCATCTGTCTAATGATAGTCCCCATAGGCCAACACATGTCTTTCTAGTGTGATTTTTCCTCACTCACTCAAACCCATATATATAGTGGGGCCCCCATCATCAATATCACTCTTCATAGTTGACACCATACAGTTCCCCACATCATCACAGTAATGGTTCATCACCAACCTCAACTTCTATAATGGTATCCATCACTATCTGAGAAATGTTCATACCTTCACTCTCTGAAAATCCCACCGCTAGACAGGGTAGATCCCCACATCATGGGGTCATCAAATCCTATGCCCGTGGTCATCATCGTCTGAAACCTAGTACTATGGTCCTCATTGGATTGCTCCAAATCGCCACCCCCTTTCACATAGCTAGTCTGCTCCACACATTGTGTCCTCACCAATCAGTTCTGTGAAAATAGGGTCCTAGTAACTGTACAACCACCACACTTTAACATGGCCGTCAGGTCCTGGTCCACCAGGTACCACTAGTTGCCCAACAAACACATGGTCCCCACACAGGTTCCCACCCACATGTTTGAATGGGTCATCTGACTAATGATAGTCCCCATAGTCCAACACATGTCTTTTCCAGTGTGATTTGTCCTCACTCACACACACCCTGAGAAACTTCCTAGAAGACCACCCATCATGATCACTACTCCAGGCCAAACATACTTAATTGTTGAGTTATAATCACTTAGCCAGTCTTCTCCACACATTGTGGCCTCACCGACCAGTTCTGTGACAACAGGGTCCTTGTAACAGTACATCCACCCCTCTTTAACATGGATGTTAGGTCCTGGTCCATGAGGTACCACCAGTTGCCCACAAACACGTGGTCCCCACCTATGTGCCCACCAACATGTTTGAATGGGTCATCTGACTAATGATAGTCCGCACAGGACAACACATGTCTTTTCCTGTGTGCTTTGTCCCCACTCACACACACCCAGAGAAACTTCCTAGAAGGACACCCATCCTGATCACTACACCATGCCAAACATGTTTAACTGTGGAGTTTTAATCAGGTAGGCTCCCGAAAAGGAAGGTGCACCTTGTTGACATGAGTCATATAATTTATCCATTTAACCCTTTATCATTTGGGGGTGTTATAATCAACCCCTTTAGAGAACAAAATCCTCGTTGTGGGCCCTACAACTCAACCCAGGTAGTGCACCACACTTAAGGCTGGGTTTTTCCTATGATACCAAATTTGACAACAGGGTCCCGGTAACAGCACAACCACCCAGCCTTAACATGGCCGTCAGGTCCTGGTCCACTAGGTATGACCATTTTCCCCACAAACACGTTGTCCCCACCAAGGTTCCCACCCACATGCTTGAACAAGTCATCTGACTAATTATAGTCCCCACAGGCCAACACATGTCTTTTCCTGTGTGCTTTGTCCTTACTCACACACACCCAAAGAAACTTCCCAGAAGGTCACCTATCCTGATCACTACTCCAGACTAAACATGCATAACTGTGGAGTTCTATTCAGGTAGGCTCCCGAAAAGGAAGGTGCACCTTGTTGATATGAGTCATATCATTTAGCCATTTAACCCTTTATCAATTGGGGGTGTTACAATCAACCCCCTTTAGAGCACAACATCCTCATTGTGGGCCCTACAACTCAACACAGGTAGTGCACCACACTTAAGACCGGGTTCCTCCTCTGATACCAAATGTGACAACAAGGTCCCGGTAACAGAACAACCACCCCGCCTTAACATGGTCGTCAGGTCCTGGTCCACCAGGTACCACCAGTTGCCCCACAAACACGTTGTCCCCACCCAGGTGCCCACCCACATGCTTGAATAGGTCATCTGACTAATGATAGTCCCCACAGGCCAACACATGTCTTTTCCTGTGTGCTTTGTCCTCACTCACATACACCCTGAGAAACTTCCCAGAAGGTCACCCATCCTGACTACTACTCCAGGCTAAACATGCTTAACTGTGGAGTTCTAATCAGGTAGGCTCCAGAAAAGGAAGGTGCACCTTGTTGACATGAGTCATATCATTTAGCCATTTAACCCTTTATCATTTAGGGGTGTTACAATCAACCCCCTTTAGAGCACATAATCCTCGTTGTGGGCCCTACAACTCAACCCAGGTAGTGCACCACACTTAAGGCTGGGTTCCTCCTCTGATACCAAATGTGACAACAGGGTTCCTGTAACAGCACAACCACCCCTCCTTAACATGGATGCCAGGTCCTGGTCCACCAGGTACCACCAGTTTCCCCACAAACACGTGGTCCCCACCTAGGTGCCCACCCACATGCTTGAACGGGTCATCTGACTAATGATAGCCCACACAGGACAACACATGACCTTTCTAGTGTGCTTTGTCCTCACTCACACACACCTTGTGAAACTTCCCAGAAGGTCACCCATCCTGATCACTACTCTAGGCCAATCATGCTTAACTATTGAGTTCTAATCAGGTAGGCTCCCGAAAAAGAAGGTGCACCATATTGACATGAGTCATATCATTTAGCCATTTAACCCTTTATCATTTAGGGGTGTTACAAGTTCTTAGTCACCACTCCTAACGCTGTGTGGGGAACCCATATTAATAAGATGATGTACAATAATGTCTTCTTACTTAGGATGAATGATCTCATACCATGATCGACAGAGCAATCACCATGGAATCCGAGAGAGAGAGGCTCTCCATTGGAAAAAACTCCCCATTTATAAATGTGTATGTAATTCAATATAGTTTACTATAAATTAAAACAAATTATAATAAATTATTATAAAGTCATATAATTTATAACGAATGGATGTAAATTATTAGAAATTATTATAAATTAATAACCACAAGTTTATATTATTATATATTAATAAAAATTATTATAACTTAGGATAAACTGTTATAAATATGTCGCTAATTTGTATAATTAATAAAAAATGATTATAAATGAGTATAATTTAATTTAATTTATTATATATTAAATAAATTGTTTTACATTATTAAGAATTAGTATAGATATAATAAAATTACATTATATTAAAAAATGATTTTAATTAATAAAAAATATTTTCCATTATTATAATTTATGATAAATTAATATAAATATTATATATTTAGATGAAAATATTATATATTAATATAAATTATAAAAAATTAACCAAATTTAGTATAAATTTTAAAAAATTATTATAAATTAGTTTAACATAAAAAATTAATATTTTTTGTTTAATTTATAAAAATTAAGTATAAATTTATAACAAATTATTTATATTATGATATATATAAATAAATTAATAAAAAAATTAAAATTAATATAATTTATCATAAATTACTACAAAAAATAAATGATCATAAATTATTAGAGAAAAAATGAATTTTTTTCCAATCATCAGGTCATGGGAAATAAAAAATTTAGACATGGTTGAAAACATTAGACATTTCTCATGACATAGAGATTAGAGACTCTATGATTTGATCTTTTTTTTAGTAATTTATAATAATTGTTATTAATTTATATTAATTTGAAATAGTTTTTATTAATTTATTATAATTTATATTAACATACATTAATTATAGATAAATTTAAACATATTTAACATAATTTTTAAATTTATATAAATTAATAACAAATTACATTTAAGAGATAAAATATCAAAGAGTCTAACTAGTGTAATAAATTTTCAAAAATTAATATAATTAAAATTAAAATTATTGATTGTTTTTTAGATAGATATGGACATAGGAAATAGAAAATTGATTCTAATATGATATACTTGATGGATAAATCATTAGAAAAATCTAAATGGTTCTCGTATAAATCATTTTTAAATCAATATTGTTGATGCATTTATATCATCTGAAACATAAAATTATGAGTTTGATTTAGAATGAAAAATTAACTTCTCATGTTAGAAGTGTGATCTAAGATGATATGAAACATTTGACAATGATGTGGATTATCATTTACAATTTAGTTTTCGAAGTGACTATGTTATTTGGTGTAAACATAGTGATCAAAATTCAGAAGGAAACACAAAATTTCTAATTGCTAAACCATATTTATTTCAAAATATAACACATGATACTTTTTTTATAACACCTCATCCCAAATCACCATGTATGGGCCAGTGATCTACAAGACAACAAGTGCAACTTCCTACAAGGAAGAGGTTATCAACTAGCATCGAGGGTCATAATGTCGTCTAGGGAGTGTATACACTCAGTATGATATCCAAATGATAAAAACATAAATATAGTATAAAAATTATTAGTAAATTGGGTTTAAGAATAAATAATCCTCATGTAATAATAAATGGCGCACCTGCCATACAAATAAATAAATGAGCTCCTAGTATGGAAAACCAAAACAAAGTATACAAAGTGTATGGAAAAAAATGGTAATTCTATATAAACTTCTGGGGTATCTCCTTGTACCACTTACATCTCTATAATCCTCATCCCAACCATCTATAAAACTTCTTTTCCCGTTCCTGGATCCCTATATATGAATTTTTCAAGGGAATCGTGATTCTTGTACATGGTGTGAGTAATAAAACCCAGTAGGATACCACTAGTGAGTCCTTATTAGGTTTGAACAAAAATAATAGGCACAATAAATATGTATAATAAATATGAAAATAAGAAAAAAATCATATATTGAGGGCCACCATTCTAAACAATCCACTATGATCCACAGTTATACTTGCTTTGGATCCATGCTTGAGAGATAATCATAAATGATAGAAGTAATCAATAACTAGACACATGGATGGTTATATGTTACTCAAAATCCTAAAAATATTGACTGAAAATTATACAAATTATTCATAAGGCATCAATATCCATTATGTTACTTGATATCATCAATGCATCGAGTTCTGAGATGCTCCACAAGGCTGTCATAATCCAACCCTGTGTATGGGTCCACTATTATTCTTATTGTACATCTTGTGAACTCACCCTCTAAAGTGTATTCATACCATGATGGTCCACATATTACCAATAAAATAAAAATACATACAAGGAATAGTAAATAAAAACAATACAGAATAACATAATAAGATATGAATAATATGTTATACTTATTTTATAATTTTATCATATAAAAAAATGTCATCAAAATCAAACATGGTAACAATCTACTCTCAAAATACTAATGGTATCAAGAATCATATATTGGACTCTTTGGATACTCCCACACCCATAAGAAAACACCATCAAACATGACCAACAATCAATAAAATCACAATAGGAACTCAATGAAATAAGAGTATACAAAGGGCTCAAGAGGTAAGTAACTTCCTACCTCATGTTTTTCGATGAAGTACACAAAAGTTCATTAAAGGGTAAAATTATAAATTAAAATTTTCACCCATAATGAATTATCTTGAACATAACTGATTCCACACAGAGTCAGTTAACATATCTATTTATAATGTATATTGAAGTATAAGGAAATAATTCAATTGATCAATTTTCAATTGAATAAATGATCATGAAATCCATGTCAATTTATGAAAAGAACCTAGAAACTAATTTTTTTCATCAATCCATAATCTATACATAAAATTATAACATACTCGATAATTAATTCAAGATGAAGAGTGTATTAAGATGTTCAATCAAGGAAAAAATAACAAGAAATGTCCTCCATTCGTAAGATATCTATCTTTGGTCAATGGTAGGTTGTTGGCACATTGATTACACTATAGATGTAGAAATTATTAATGAATCTATCATTATGTGGTATTTAAATCTATAGATTGGTCAATGAAATTCTTTATTTATGAATAATTTCATGATAAATGAGTTAAATCAATAATAAACATGAAAAATATTGGAATTTGTAGTACACATTTCATTTTTAGATCACTAACAAACTTTTATTTTCTGGAATATAGCTTTACGATAATGGGATATTTTATGGAATGCTAGATAATTCTTAGAAAATGAGACGGAATCCTAAAAAAGAACACATAAAAAAAATAACGAAGATAGTGATTTCACATATTGTTTCAAACTATGTGCCAAATGTGCACCCCTCAATACTTCTGGATAAGTAACATGGTTTGGAAGAATGGTTGGAAAACCCATTTGAAAAATTTGTGGGGAATTTTTCCTCTTCTTTAGAACACATATAGTTTGGTCACAAGGTTTTTCACACCATGTTCCAAGCATGTTATTGGAACTAGATATTTTATCATGGTTTATATGGAGAGTCCATAAGATTTGGAAAACCTTGTGCATAAGCAATGAACCACCCCTCGATACACTATTTCATGTTGCATTATTTAGATAAACCTTGTTCAGACTGTGTACCCTTTAAAATGACTCTAAAACTCTATAAAACTATCCATAAACTCCTATAAGTCATCCTAAATAAATCTTAGTTAAAAGACTTATATTAAATGATGAAATTATATCAAAATGCATGTGAATAGTTTGAGGATGTTACAATCAACCCCAATAAAGACATATTATCCTAAAGAAGAATATCTAAAATATTCACAAATAAGTCAGGCCCCTGAGCCTAATTATTTCACTCTTACTCATAAGAATCATCTTGGATCCATCCATTACTCTACAGAATGTGAAATAGTGGTACCCTCTTTTCTTGAAATACATTATAGATCCAATATATAATCCACAATGGTTTATTCATGCATGATTTGTTAGGATCTATCTCAACATCTTCACAGTAGATAACATGCATGGGACTGGTCATGTACCTCTAAAGATAAGACACATTAAAAAAAATAATTCATACCATGATATAGATATGGAAGACCCAAATGAAATGACATTATTATAATCTAATTAGTGATATCAAAGGGTATAACATAACATAATTCTATCATCCCTTTTTTGTTAAAATGTTAATGGACTAATTGAGGAGTCACTTTCCCATAGACCAAATAGCTTAAAACAAACTTCAATGGTATCATCCTGTGGTTGGCATAATGCTTTGATCTGCATTGAGAATTGATCAACCTATTATAAACCACTTTCACTCTCTCAAATGATTCTAGAACCACAACAGTCTCCATAACTACTACCCTAACATCCAAGAGTGAATAAAATGGTTATTAATATGGACTGTCATAAATATCCAAATAAGGTGTCATTTAAATCAATTCCTTGTAACTATTATTGTATGTGAACTCAACTTGGGTTGGTTTATCAGAACATGCTCCACTGAGAACCAATACACTACTCTAGAGTATATTATCTAATATTTGAATCATCCACTATAACTGTCTGCCTTTCTTAGGATAGAAAGTTGTGATAAATATCACCTAAGTCGAAAATCCCTTGTACCACCCCATACAAAACCATTATGTAAAATTCATATCTCTATTAGATACAATTCTCAAAGAAACCCCATGAACATATATTATCTAATTGACATAAATATTTTTAAGATTTTCTATTTTGTGATTCTCATTTTTTTGTAAGAAATGACACCCTTTCATAATTGGATTAATAATCACCCAAATAACATCAATTTATTTTAGGGTATTGGATTAAACTATCAAAAATTCCATCACGATGTCCCCACAATTCCACATATGAATGGAAAGTGTTTCGAGTAAACCAACCAGATGATGGTTCTCAAACTGTATCTTCTGGAAGTTATGGAATCAAAAAATGAATAAATCAATGTCCATGTTCATCCCTAGAAAGTAAAAATGCATCCTAGAGTCATGGTATATCATTTTCTATCTAATATGTAATTCCCACTTAGATATATGGACTTCTCTAATAATATATTCCATGATGTTAGAAGGTAATAACACTCTCCTATGTTCTATAATCACATCATCATCCTCTAATGACCACCTAGGTAACTGGTCACCACCTATTATCGATTCCCACAACACATAACACTTTCGGTTTGATTCATGTATAGTCTTCACTTGGATACCAAAGCAGATGTGATCATTAATGGAACAAACTTCATTGATACCTAGTCCTCATAAGCATCCATCCCCCACTGAAACAACAAAATCAAAATGTGATACTTTCCCTTAGAAGGTCATTTATTATTCTCCAACAATAACTACGAATTATTTCTAAGAGAATCTACAATGATGATACATTTAACTGGTGTATAATCCATCTCAAAGTCTAAAATCTTTAGGTACTATACCCATAATCTATTATTCAAATTGTGGTCCCGATGTGTGAAGATATATATAAGAACCCATGATTTACATATATAAATATCACAACTTTTTAGATGAATATTTGATACATTTAATGAACACATGCCTGAGGACTATAATAGTATAGTTTCTTTGGAGACAAGGAACACTATATTTTTATATAATGAATGATCATCAATATCAACAACAAATATCATCAACATAGTAATCCACTTATCCATACACCACCTAAACCTTTATTAATAACTTGTGGATGAAAACATAATAAATGGTGATCTCTGATACATGGTAATGGTAAATGAAGTAGATATTAATCTATGATCATATAAAATCACCAAATAATAATAAATGCTTATGAATATACACATAACATATAATTTATATACCCAAACTATCATATATCATAAATATGATTCATGGAATAAAAATTATTATGTTATAAAACATGGTCCATAAGATTGTGAAATCTTCATAAGCCTATCATGAACCATAAGCTAATGTAAAAAAAGCATGGTTCCATCATAAATATATAAAACCATTTCAATTTTCAAGGTTTTATTCCAATTTCATTAACATAATGGATCATTACCCATCACATGTTTCCCATTTTTTATTGGGAGGAAACTATTTATCATAGGGGATCAGGGGACACCTATTTTCTATAGTGGATCATGATTATCAACTTGTTTCCCATCATTATCTCATGAGATATAAATATTTTCCTAGTAAATTAGAGAGATATATAGTTCTATCATGTATCATAATGAAAACTATAATTTTTTGTGCCATAATATAAAAAACCATTCCCTATGTAATAAAATCATAACCCTAGTAAAGAAAATGGGATTCATAAAATTTTTATAAATTCACCACATAATAACCACTGAAAAATAAATGGGTTACATTAAAATTTAATTAAAATAAACACTAACCATCCATATAATGAATAAGGATAGAATCATTTAATATTATCCCCACTAAAGAATATATATAATCAAGGATATAATATTAGATATAAAATGATTTTGAAAGGTCACATGTACAGAATCCTGCTTTTTTATCACATAAAATTTCATTACATTTTACAAAACCGAGGATCTTTAAGGTTTAGTGTCTTGGAAACCAGGATCTCAAAACATGAAAACATAAAAAATTATTCTTAAACACTTGAAAGGATTTACCTCATGTTCATCCTAGGTTCATTACTGCATCTCATAACCTGGGGACATACATCAAAAGAAAGGGTGAGCAGAAGGCCCAGTAAGGGAAACAAGAGAAACATTTTACATGTGAACTTGAGATACTTTAATAAGGTCATGAAAAGAACATTAAGGCATGAGAAAGAAATCATGAGATATATCATAATAAAAATAACATTTTTCATAACTTGAAGTTGTGGATACATCATTTAACATAGACAATCATGAACATATCACCAAGGTCCATCCCCAAGGTGTCATTTGAAAATTACCAAGGTTATTCACCAAGATATCGTGAAAATTGTAATCTCTAGTGGTTACATCATTACCCAATGCATTGGAGATATATCAGGGCGCACCCTTAAATTTTTCTTTATTATCATGTGAGCCAAATATATCATCATCAAAAATTTCATAAATAACCCATATAGCATAAAATAAATGGGTTTCATTTCATAATCATAACGTTTTAAAAACTGCTTTAAAGACATGATCTTTATGTCACTTTAAACCCATGGAAAATGGAAAGCGGGTTTCATGTATGTAAATCCCAGAATTTAAAATAGAAAATTTTGATATATATGTGAATAACCCTATAGAAATAAGATTTTTGAGTATTCACTTAATAACATAAAATAATTTTGAGATAAAGAGGGAGGCATTTTGAGACGAAAATTATGCAGCATAATGGTTATGATACATGGTTTAGAAAACATTGAAAAGAGAGGGGACATGGGTCACACACTCAAAAATGATACATAAAACAGTAGGGGAACAAAATATAAAGTATTTAAGAACATGTTACTGAAATTTTAATGATATACCATATGAAACGAAGAAATTGAAAGGAAGAGAAAAAAATAAGATTTCTCTTATGAGAATTCGGCAGCCTAACGGCGTCACTTAAAACTTCCAAAAATGGATTGACGAGATCAAATAGGGTCTCTAATCATATGAACATAAATGATGAGTATGATAGATATAGAGATCATAACCCAACATAATGAAAAGGAATTTGAAAGACTTGACCAGAAAATATAACTCGAAAAAGAGAAGGGTGAACGAATCCCTTAAAAATTCGGCAGCCTAACAGCGTCACTTAAACTTCAACAAAATGAATTGATGAGATCAAATAGGTTCTCTCATCATATGAACATAAAATATCAGTATGATAGATATAGATATTATACCCCAACATAATAAAAAGGAACTTTAAAGACTGGACATGAATGTAGAACTTGAAAAGGAGAAGGGTGAAAGAACCACTTAAAAATTCGGCAGCGTAACGACGTCACTTAAAACTTCAAAATACTGAATTGAAGAGATCAAATGGGGTCTCTCATCATTTGATCATTAAAGATAAGTATAATATATATAGATATCATACCCCAACATAATAAAAAGGAACTTGAAAGACTTGACATGAAAATAGATCTTGAAAAATATGAGAATGGAGAAAGAATCTGTTACAAACATTTCGGCAGCCTAACAGCGCCACTTAAAACATCATAAAATGAAATAATGAGAGTAAGAGGGGATCTCTAATTTTATGAACATTAAAATGGCAGTAAGATCAGTATAAAATAACATCCTTTAACATAAGAACATGTAGCATAAAATAAATGACATAAAAGAGATTACTTGAAAAGAAAGAGAGAGGTCGGATCCCTTACCTTAAAACGTAACTCTTAAAACTCAAAGGTTGGGACCTTGAGGGCTTGGGGGCACCTTGGAAGGACTCCTTGGGAGGTAATGAGACCAGAAATTATTTGGGGGAGAGTGGGGAGTCTAAATGGATGAGAGTATGGCTTGGTATTTATAGGGAAAGAGAGGGGATAAGGCATTAATGGCCAAGGGACACCTCAAAAGTGGTTTTCTCAAAACCATGTGCTCACCCAAGATATTTCCCATGATGTTAGGCCACATGGGGCCCCAGATAAAATAATTCATCACCTTTGGTCGACCATCCCTTAAAATATCTCATGACATCATAATGACACAGTTATGATGTCATTAAACATACCGAAACCCTAAAATTGTATTTTTACTATTCACTGAAAATTCAACTTTCTCAGAAAAATCCCAAAAATTCACCTTAACCAAATATCGATGCTCTAATTAAAAATATGAAATCCATTTTATAAAAATAATTTTCTAAATATTTTTAATTTAATTTTTGAATAAAAACACTATTCAACGAAAATTGATTTTTTTTCAGAAAAAACCCCAAAAATTTCCATAACATAATATCAGTGCTCTAAGTTAAAAAATGAAATCAATTTTATAAAAATAATTTTCTAAATAATTTTAATATAATTTTTAATTAAAAAAACACTATTCACTCGAAAAAACTAATACTTGAATAATAATTTATGAAACCGTTATTTAACCATTTTATTGAATCACATTACTTAATCAAGGTGCCTAGATTATATTAATACTTTTTTTAAGTGAGATTACTAGTCCATTTGGTCACATTACTAATCCTAAGCATAAAATCACTATTCATAATTTACTATTCATCAAAAATCAAGTTGATCTTATTAGACTCTAAATTTCATACTGAACATAATTGTAGAAGACCATTTTTCGAAAATCATTACACATTTTTAAATATTTAAGGTTTACATAAACATTTTTTTAAAATATCCTTTTTCTAAAATTAATCAAAAATATGCATACTATATTTATCCGGTCATTTGAAAATTCATAAACTTCATCATAAGAAGAAATCCCAATTTTTATTTAAAACAAAGGATTACACAAGGAAGTTACGGTCTCCTTACATAGACCCTTATCACACCAGCGTAGGACCTAAGTGTAAGGTGTGCTAAGGTGAGAGAATCTGAGGGAGGCTCGGCCAACATCGCACGAGTAGTAATTTCTATCATTTTGAACTTCTCACGAAGGCGATTCCGTTCTAGCTTCACACGATGAAGTTCGGCTTGGGTTTGGTCCAGAGCACAGCACAGTGGTGCTACCTCCTTCCCAAGTTCTGTTAGATGGGCTTCGATCGGTCCAAGACTACTGGGTGAGGCCATTGAATCTTCTTTCTATAATAATTAACCAAGATTACTTGTATTTAGAGACAAAAATCAAAATGTTTAGTTTCTAACGGTCATATTGACCAATGATCATATAATAGTCAAAACCCAACAGTCTCATTTTTATTATACTCATGTTATCAAATGAAACATTTTTGTTGAGTATAAAAATAAAATAAAATAACACATAAAATTAGGAAACAAGATTTATTCAAAATTTCGGGTCGTTACAATATTCCCCCCTTAAGAAATTGCGTCCTCATAATTTTTAAAAAATTGGGTTTTGAAATTTCATTGAAAGTCCCACATCGGAGAAGGAGTCAGTAAAACTATTACTTTAAAAGAAAGAAAGGGAAGTACAATGGTCACCCGAGTTAACCCATAATAGGATTCCATGGAGGAAAACATGGATATGGAAGAAAAAAACAAAGGGTCAAGTACTGGGGGATAGTGATATAAAACATGATTAGGAGAAAGTTAACCATAAGAAAATTCCAAACTTATGATGTGTGTAAACGGTCTTTGATTACCTAGTAGGAAACGTAAACCAAAAACATTTTTGTTTTACGTTCCTTTCCATAATTTTGAGGAATTCATTTACAACATAGAATAAAAACATAAGGAAATATTCCTACCTTCAAGTAGAGTTTAATCCTTTAATAAGTCTCTACCAAAACTAATCTTTTCTCTAAATGATGAGAATTCAAAAACACTTGGTCTCATCAAAATCACAAGAATCATCTTCTAGAGAGTCACATAATCCACAAAAGATTAACTATCTATTTCTTCTATCTTTAAACATTATCCCAAAAATAGAAAGGGTAAGGTAAAAAACTCTTCAAAAAGAAAGAATCCCATAGGAATGGAAACTAATTTTAAATCTTCAAAGTTCTATGGTACTACCCAAATTTCATCATAGACCATTCCATAAATAACTGTCCTTAAAATCACTCAAAATAAACCAAACTAATATTGAAACCCAAATACAAGAAGAATTTGATAACATAGTCTTCCAAAATAAACTTCATTGTTCATCTCCAAAACACATCAACCACTCCTAACATCTTATAACAAAAGTAGCTAACCTAAACATATTTTACCCAAGATAGGTTAATCATTTCTATAAGTAACCTAAATTACTATAAGTCCACCTTAAATTCATCAATTCTTCAAAATATAAGTCAAACTTACTCCTCAAGGAAAATACAGTATTAATCTATTTACCTCGATCATATAGGGTCCCCAGAATAGTGAACGTATTCCAAAATAATAATCATCTTTTAATCCCTTAATCATCTCTGTCATATTAATACGGTAATCGCCGCATTTCCTATCACATTGGTTGTTGGGACATGTTCTTCCATTTCCCACCATTAACTAAGAAGAGAAAGTATAATTAGAGGCTTAAATACTTAATCAATAATCACGAAAAGGATCTTAAAGCATATAAGGATAACTTGTAGGAGAATAGTATACCCTAACTTGTGATCCCCTAGGTTTCAAATTAGGTTATCCTTGATCATATATTCTTATGTGAATCTTTATTTTATTTTATCTTTGTTCCTTTAATAATGGTTCATACTAAGCATATGAATTTACCAAAGCATATCCCCCGGGAGTGTCGTAACCAAGAGTGCAGCAAGGCCCATTGTCGTGTACCAGTTCCCGTTCGCGTCTAGCTCAAAGCAGTGTTTTCAGGTTTTACCCTTATGCACATCTGTGCCAGAGCCACCTCTACCTGCTCGTATCCAGACAGGGATGTATTTGCTTGGCAACCCATTATTCAATACTCACCAAAATATCAGGAAGATTTCCTATATTTAAACTTTTCTATAGGGTTCTTCCAATAGTTTTCATATCTTAACTTCCACAAATAACTAAACCATCCTTTGATACCAACTATATTATCCTGCCTTTTTATCACATAAACTTTCATTACATTTTACAAAACCGAGGATCTTTAAGATTTAGTGTCTTTGAAACCAGGAACTTAAAATACAAAAATATAAAACATTATTCTTAAACACTTGAAAGGATTCTCCTCATGTTAATCCTAGGTTCATTACTGCATCTCATAACCTAGGGACATACATCAAAAGAAAGGGTGAGCAGAAGGCTCAGTAAGGGAAACAAGAGAAACATTTTACATGTGAACTTGAGATACTTTAATAAGGTCATGAAAAGAACTTTAAGGCATGAGAAAGAAATCATGAGATATATCATAATAAAAATAAAATTTTTCATAACTTGAAGATGTGGATACATCATTTAACATAGAAAATCATGAACATATCACCAAGGTCCATCCTCAAGGTGTCATTTGAAAATTACCAAGGTTATTCACTAAGATATCGTGAAAATTGTAATCTCTAGTGGTTACATCATTACCCAATGCATTGGAGCGCTATCAGAGCGCACCCTTAAATTTTTCTTTATTATCATGTGAGCCACATATATCATCATCAAACATTTCATAAATAACCCATATAGCATAAAATAAATGGGTTTCATTTCATAATCATAATGTTTTAAAAACTGCTTTAAAGACATGATCTTTATGTCACTTTAAACCCACAGAAAAGGGAAAGATGGTTTCATGTATGTAAATCCCATAATTTAAAATAGAATATTTTGATATATATGTGAATACCCCTGTAGAAATAGGATCTTTGAGTATTCACTTAATAACATAAAATAATTTTGAAATAAAGAGGGAGGCATTTTGAGACGAAAATTATGCAGCATAACGGTTATGATACATGGTTTAGAAAACATTGAAAAGAGAGGGGACATGGGTCACCCACTCAAAAATGATACATAAAACAGTAGGGGAATAGAATATAAAGTATTTAAGAACATGGTAATGAAATTTGAATGATATACCATATGAAACGTAGAACTTGAAAGGAAGACAAAAAAATAAGATTTCTCTTATGAGAATTCGGCAGCCTAACGGCGTCACTTAAAACTTCCAAAAATGGATTGATGAGATCAAATAGGGTCTCTCATCATATGAACATAAATTATCATTATGATAGATATAGATATCATACCCCAAAATAATGAAAAGGAATTTGAAAGACATGACCAGAAAATATAACTCAAAAAAGAGAAGGGTGAACGAATCCCTTAAAAATTCGGCAGCCTAACGGTGTCACTTAAACTTCAACAAAATGAATTGACGAGATCAAATAGGGTCTCTAATAATATGAATATAAAATATCATTATGATAGATATAGATATCATACCCCAGCATAATAAAAAGGAACTTTAAAGACTTGACATGAAAGTAGAACTTGAAAACGAGAAGGGTGAAAGAACCACTTAAAAATTCGGCAGCCTAACGGCGTCACTTAAAACTTCAAAATACTGAATTGAAGAGATCAAATGGGGTATATCATCATTTGATCATAAAAGATCAGTATGATAGATATATATATCATACCCCAACATAATAAAAAGTAACTTGAAAGACTTGACATGAAAATAGATCTTGAAAAAATGAGAATGGAGAAAGAATCCGTTACAAAAATTTCGGCAACCTAACGACGCCACTTAAAACATCATAAAATGAAATAATGAGAGTAATAGGGGATCTCTCATTATATGAAAATTAAAAGGAAATTAAGAGGAGTATAAAATAACATCCTTTAACATAAGAACATGGAGCATAAAATAAATGACATAAAAGAGATTACTTGAAAAGAAAGAGAGAGGTCGGATCCCTTACCTTAAAACGTAACTCTTAAAACTCAAAGGTTGGGACCTTGAGGGCATGAGGGCACCTTGGGAGGACTCCTTGGGAGGTAATGAGACCCGAAATTTGTTAGGGGAGAGTGGGGAGTCGAAATGGTAGAGAGGATGGCTTGGTATTTATAGGGAAAGTGAGGGGAGAAGGCATTAATGGCCAAGAGACACCTTAAAAGTGGTTTTCTCAAAACCATGTGCTCTCCCAAGATATTTCCCATGAAGTTAGGAAACATGGTGCCCAAAATACAATAATTAATCACCTTTGGTCGACCATCCCTTAAAATATCTCATGAAATCATCATGACACAGTTATGATGTCATTAAACATACCGAAACCCTAAAACTGTATTTTTACTATTCACTGAAAATTCAACTTTCTCAGAAAAATCCCAAAATTTCACCTTAACCAAATATCGATGATCTAATTACAAATATGAACTCCATTTTATAAAAACAATTTTCTAAATATTTTTAATTTAATTTTTAAATAAAAACACTATTCACCAAAAATGGATTTTTTTCAGAAAAAAACCCCAAATATTACCATAACATAATATCGGTGCTCTGAGTTCAAAAATGAAATCAATTTTATAAAAATAATTTTCTAAATATTTTTAATTTAATTTTTAATAAAAAAACACTATTCACTCAAAAATACTAATACTTGAATAATAATTTATGAAACCGTTATTTAACCATTTTATTGAATCACATTACTTAATCAAGGTTCCTAGATTATATTAATACTTTATTTAAGTGAGATTACTAATCCATTTGGTCACATTACTAATCCTAAGCATAAAATCACTATTCATAATTTACTATTCTTCAAAAATCAAGTTGATCTTATTAGACTCTAAATTTCATACTGAACATAATTGTAGAAGACCATTTTTTGAAAATCATTACACAATTTTAAATATTTAAGGTTTACATAAACATTTTTTTAAAATATCCTTTTTCTAAAATTCATCGAAAATATGCATACTATATTTATCCGGTCATTTGAAAATTCATAAACTTCATCATAAGAAGAAATCCCAATTTTTATTTAAAACAAAGGATCACACAAGGCAGTTACGGTCTACTTACATAGCCCCTTACCACACTAGCGTATGACCTAAGTGTAAGGTGTGCTAAGGTGAGAGAATCTGAGGGAGGATCGACTAACATCACACGAGTAGTAATTTCTATCAGTTTGAACTTTTCAGGAAGGCGATTCCGTTCTAGCTTCACACGATGAAGTTCAGCTTGGGTTTGGTCCAGATCAAAGCCCAGTGGTGCTACCTCCTTCCCAAGTTCTGTTAGATGGGCTTCGATCGGTCCAAGACTACTGGGTGAGGCCATTGAATCTTCTTTCTATAATAATTAACGAAGATTACTTGTATTTAGAGACAAAAATAAAAAAAATTAGTTTCCAATGGTCATATTGACCAATGGTCATATAACAGTCAAAACCCAACAGTATCATTTTAATTATACTCATGTTATCAAATGAAACATTTTTGTTGAGTATAAAAATAAAATAAAATAACACATAAAATTAGGAAACAAGATTTATTCAAATTTTTGGGTCATTACAATCTTAAGAAATTTCTTCCTCGCAATTTTTAAAAAATTGGGTTTTGAAATTTCATTGAAAGTCCCACATCGGAGAAGGAGTCAGTAAAACTATTACTTTAAAAGAAAGAAAGGGAAGTAAAATGGTCACCCGAGTTAACCCATAATAGGATTCCATGGAGGAAAACATGGATATGGAAGAAAAAAACAAAGGGTCAAGTTCTGGGGGAGAGTGATAGAAAACATGTTTAGGAGAAATTTAACCATAAGAAAATTCCAAACTTATGATGTGTGTAAACGGTCTTTGATTACCTAGTAAGAAACGTAAACCAAAAACGTTTTTGTTTTACGTTACTTTCCATAATTTTGAGGAATTCATTTACAACATAGAATAAAAACATAAGGAAATATACCTACCTTCAAGTAGAGTTTCATCCTTTAATAATTCTCTACCAAAACTAATCTTTTATCCAAATGATGAGAATTCAAAAACACTTGGTCTCATCAAAAGCACAAGAATCATCTTCTAGAGAGTCACATAATCCACAAAAGATTAACTATATATTTCTTCTATCTTTAAACATTATCCCAAAAACAGAAAGGGTAAGGTAAAACAACTCTTCAAAAAGAAAGAATCCCATAGGAATGGAAACTACTTTTAAATCTTCAAAGTTCTATGGTACTACCCAAATTTCATCATAGACCATTCCATAAATAACGATCCTTAAAATTCCTCAAAATAAACCAAACTAAGATTGAAACCCAAATACAAGAAGAATTTGATAACATAGTCTTCCAAAATAAACTTCATTGTTCATCTCCAAAACACATCAACCAATCCTAACATCTTATAACAAAAGTAGCTAACCTAAACATATTTTACCCAAGATAGGTTAATCATTTCTATAAGTAACCTAAATTACTATAAGTCCACCTTAAATTCATCAATTCTTCAAAATATAAGTCAACCTTACTCCTCAAGGAAAATACCGTAGTAATCTATTTACCTCGACCATATAGGGTCCCCAAAATAGTGAACGTCTTCCAAAATACTAATCATCTTTTAATCCCCTAATCATCTCTGTCATATTAATACAGCAATCGCCGAATTTCCTATCACATTGGTTGTTGGGACATGTTTTTCCATTTCCCACCATTAACTAAGAAGAGAAAGTGTAATTAGAGGCTTAAATACTTAACCAATAATCATGAAAAGGAACTTAAAGCATATAAGGATAACTTCTAGAAGAAAAGTATACCCTAACTTGTGATCCCCTAGGTTTCAAACTAGGATATCCATGATCATATATTCTTATGTGAATCTTTATTTTATTTTATCTTTGTTCCTTTAATAATGTTTCATACTAAGTGTAACGCCCCGACCCCAGCTACCCAGAGTCGGTGCATTACTTCGTAACATTGGAATGATCACAAAAGATCAAGTCTCGAAATACCGATTAGTTTAGTAGCCTTGGAAACACTAGATACATTCATAAATGTTACATTACAACATAAGGTGAAAAACTAAAATAACAAAGTCTTCATAGTCCACACTCATATCCTCTTCTGACTATCCCTGCAGGTCATTCCTAAAATACTTCTTCACATCCTGGAAAATATTAAAACATTGAAAGTGGTGAGCTCAGATGCTCAGTAAGGATAACAATATTGCAGAAGCTTTCATAAATAAACATAAACATTTAAGGCAATGTATAACTAAAACAAAAGCCTTTTAAACATGAACTTCAACATAATATGGCAAAAGTAAAATGAGATAATGCCATTTACTTATTCACATGGATATTCTACTGGTCGAATAATCACATGAAATATCAATAACCACTTTCATAATGATGGAATGCATAATTCCAGACTATCATAACCGCGTAGCCAAGGCCTCGTGCCAAGACCACAAATAAGATTTTGTCAAGGCCTCGTGCCAAGACACTAGTTTGTCTCATGAGACCTACCGATGCAATTTTTTTAGAAGATAATTACATTTAAAATTGATCAAATATAATCCAGTGTTTTTCTAAAAACATTATGCATGCTTCTGAAAACAAAATAACTAATTCTGAGACTGCTCGACTAATTGCAGGCCATGATGGGTCCATGCCCAATCCCTTCCTGTCTACCACATTCGAGAGTCGGGTTTTCTGAAAACATTTTTAAGCTTGCATTAAATACATATAAATTTTCACTGGGTTTTTATTTATTAAAACTCATAAACAACATTTGATACATACCATTTTCAATCCAAAATAAATGAAAGGTAAAACATGGTATTTATTTTTCTTTAAAAAAAGGTATGGCTTGTAGAGGAAGCCAAAACTCAAATAATGGTCACGGAGGCAGAGAAGTCATTGTCGCCGCATACATATGAAAAAACATTCTCTTTTGTCGTTTAGTAAATTCTTCGTATAAAAAAGATTCCTTTTGAATAAACGTAAAATTCAAAGGGGTTTATACACCGTATAAAAGAAAATTGAGTATAAAACCAAATATGCCTCAATGAAAGGAGATTGAGACGAAGTCCATAAAAAGATCATTTTTAAAATAAAATAGATCGATTATGTGTATTCACTATAGGTACACATGAAGAAAGTAAAAATACAAAATAGGACATAATAATATCATGACATAATTTGAAAGTAGGAGATTAACCCAAAGAATGGAAGTTGGGTTAAGAAATTCCCTTACCTCGTGTCTGACTTGACTCAACCATTCTTTAACCTCCTGAATAATAAACTAGAGTTAATATATACCTTATTAAGAACCATTTTCAATTTCATTATCCTTTTTATATCACTTATTACAATGATATGAACATTATGTAATTATTTAAGTTAATAACGGTCGTTTTGTCGATCTTTGGTACTTGAGTCAACAATAAACTTCTTATAATTACAAGTTGTTTATGTGGTAGAATATCCATTATCTCCAGAATTATATTCATGATTTAGATTTAATATATATCATATATATCTCGTATATACATTCATTTATAATATTACGTAACATTTAGAGGTAAGAAATGAAATGCACCATTCATGGAGACGGTAAGCCGTACGTACGCATGAACGCTACTTTCATTTCTATTTCGTATTTAATGGAATGAAATCATAATGATATAAATGTATAATATAATTCCAGTATAATATAGTGTATAATACCATTTACTCCATCCTTTATACATCCCACATATGGCATTAACGATTCAAATCACTTTGAGGGGGCGGTAGTCCGCACTTCCTAAAATGAAATTATCGCGTTTACCCATAATGGAATTCATAAAGCATGCCATAAATGAGAAATACAGAAGAATAAGTAAAACATAAACATATTATATATCATATATAAATATAGTGACATCTTAATGGCCACCTTTGAAGGTGTTATATGAGTGTTGAACAATCATCGTTTCGTGAGGCAGAAATTCTCCATCCACAGAAACCGTATGTTCTTTAACCATTAGATGTAGGTGTGTGTAAGTGTAGCTAGAATTCTTCTTATAAAAACATCCCAGTATATTCAGGATACTGGTGTTGTTACAAAAGAAATGAATAAAAAGAGTTTATGGGGTTGGAGAAGAAAAATAAAACAAAACAACATTAGAGAAGACATTACCTTCAAATTGGGTAACTCTTTTTGATTTGAGCCAAAGGCTTCCTTGGGAAGAATTATGCCCAAATTGAGGCTTCTAGGAGTAAGGGAGGGAAGTTGAGAGAGTATTTGGGCAGAGTTTGGCCGAGCCAAATGGATTTAAAGTGTGAATGAGGTGGTAGAGGTGGGGGACTTTTATAAGAGGAGAGGAGGGGCACTCTTGGAAAGTAAGAAAATTTTACATTATTATACAATGCTTTTCGGATTCTAAAGGTCCCACACTTATATAATTCGTGGAAAAGGTGATAAGGGTTCGAAATCCACCCATCCAATAGTCTTTGGACAAGTGTAAGCCTTGGATTGTACATTATCTTTTCATTTTATTAAAATCGTTAAATAATGAGGTCATCGCTGCATCATAATGATGTCATAAATAATTTAATTTATTTAATGTCTAAAATTTTTAAAAAAAATACTATGATGTAGGAAATCGTTTTATCTTTCCAATGAATATTTATAGTCAAAAATATGACTTTTATAACCCCATGTAAAAATTGTTTTAGTAAAACATTTCATGTTTGTGTCATTTTTTACTTTAACATTAAATAAAAGGTATTTATGTCATTTTCTAACTAAAGTGGCTCCATGGGGTCCCCAAGTTGACCCATGGATTGTATTGGTCGTCCATGGAACATCCAATGAGGGTAGGATATGTTTCAAGCTCATCTCATATTATTAAAACATTATTTTTACCTTAAACTACACTAATTACCTCTAATCGCGATTAAGAACTTAAAAGTTACTATTCACCAAAAATTATTTTAATCTCATTGAACCACATTTTACTTCTTAATGACAACCATGTATGTCGGATTTTTGAAAATCAAATCACATAAGTGGTAATATTTCATTTAAACGAAAAATCAGTTATTTAACTACGACTTAGTGGTTTCACTATTCATCAAAAATTGAAGTTTTTCAGAACAATGCCAAAATTTCACCCTAAGCTATAATTGATATTCTGAATTCAAAAATGATGTCTATTTTGAAAAATTCCAAACATATAAGTTGCATTAATTAATTTTATAATTAATTCCCGCTGTCACAACAAATAGCGTGTTTTTAAGAAACAATTTATATCAAAAGATTGGCAATTGTTTATGTCCAATTTCAATGTTAAATTAATTCTAATGACCACCATTGGATAAAATGGTAAAAATATATTCTAATTATAATTTAAAACCACTAAATAGTATAATTTATCACTATAAATTATTTTTATTAAAAAAGTTGTTTTTAAGTATTTTTCACTATTCATAAAAATTAGAAGTTTTCAGAAAAATACCAAAAATTCAACATAGGCTAATTTCAATATTTGGAATAAAAAATTGAAGTCCATTTTGAAATATAAAATTTCTATAAATTTAAAAGGTGGTTATTACTATTTATAATGGCTACTTTGATTAGTTGCGGTGTGTTAGAACTCAAAGTTGCGTACAATGCAAGCTATTGCATTATTGAATGAGAAGCGTATCATGGAAGCTCGGGGTGTTACACTAAGCATATGAATTTACCAAAGCATATCCCCCGGGAGTGTCGTAACCAAGAGTGCAGCAAGGCCCATTGTTGTGTACCGGTTCCCGTTCGAGTCTAGCACAAAGCGGTTTTTTCAGGTTTTACCCCTATGCACATCTGTGCCAGAGCCACCTCTACCTGCTCGTATCCAGACATGGATGTTTTTTCTTAGCAACCCATTACTCAATACTCACCAAAATACCAGGAATATTTCCTATATTTAAACTCTTCTATAGGGTTCTTCCTAGAGTTTTCATATCATAATTTCCACAAATAACTAAACCATCCTTTGATACCAACTATAGCATCCTGCCTTTTTATCACATAAACTTTCATGACATTTTACAAAACCAAGGATCTTTAAGGTTTAGTGTCTTGGAAACCAGGAACTTAAAACATGAAAACATAAAACATTTTTATTAAACACTTTAAAGGCTTCTCCTCATGTTCATCCTAGGTTCATTACTGCATCTCATAACCTGGGGACATACATCAAAAGAAAGGGTGAGCAGAAGGCCCAGTAAGGGAAACAAGAGAAACATTTTACATGTGAACTTGAGATACTTTAATAAGGTAATGAAAAGAACTTTAAGGCATGAGAAAGAAATCATGAGATATATCATAATAAAAATAAAAATTTTCATAACTTGAAGATGTGGCTACATCATTTAACATAGAAAATCATGAACATATCACCAAGGTCCATCCCCAAGGTGTCATTTGAAAATTACCAAGGTTATTCACTAAGATATCGTGAAAATTGTAATCTCTAGTAGTTACATCATTACCCAATGCATTGGAGCGCTATCAGGGCGCGCCCTTAAATTTGTCTTTATTATCATGTGAGACACATATATAATCATCAAACATTTCATAAATAACCCATATAGCATTAAATAAATGGGGTTCATTTCATAATCATAACGTTTTAAAAACTGCTTTAAAGACATGATCTTTATGTCACTTTAAACCCACGGAAAAGGGAAAGCGGGTTTCATGTACGTAAATCCTAGAATTTAAAATAGAATATTTTGATATATATGTGAATACCCCTATAGAAATAAGATCTTTGAGTATTCACTTAATAACATAAAATAATTTTGAGATAAATAGGGAGACATTTTGAGACGAAAATTAAGCAGCATAACAGTTATGATACATGGTTTAGAAAACATTGAAAAGAGAGGGGACACGGGTCAACCACTCAAAAATGATACATAGAACAGTAGGGGAACAGAATATAAAGTATTTATGAACATGGTAATGAAATTTTAATGATATACCATATGAAACGAAGAACTTGAAAGGAAGAAAAAAAAATAAGATTTCTCTTATGAGAATTCGGCAGCCTAATGACGTCACTTAAAACTTCCAAAAATGGATTGACGAGATCAAATAGGGTATCTCATCATATGAACATAAATGATCAGTATGATAGATATAGAGATCATACCCCAACATAATGAAAAGGAATTTGAAAGACTTGACCAGAAAATATAACTCAAAAAAGAGAAGGGTGAACGAATCCCTTAAAAATTCGGCAGCCTAACGACGTCACTTAAACTTCAACAAAATGAATTGACGAGATCAAATAGGGTCTCTCATCATATGAACATAAAATATCAGTATGATAGATATAGAGATCATACCCCAACATAATAAAAAGGAACTTGAAATACTTGACATGAAAGCAGAACTTGAAAATGAGAAGGGTGAAAGAACCACTTAAAAATTCGGCACCCTAACGGCGTCACTTAAAACATCAAAATACTGAATTGAAGAGATCAAATGGGGTCTCTAATCATTTGATAATAAAATATCAGTATTATAGATATAGAGATCATACCCCAACATAATAAAAAGGAACTTGAAAGACCTGACATGAAAATAGATCTTGAAAAAAATGAGAATGGAGAAAGAATCCGTTACAAAAATTTCGGCAGCCTAACTGCGCCACTTAAAACATCATAAAACAAAATAATGAGAGTCATAGGGGATCTCTCATTATATGAACATTAAAAGGACGGTAATATTAGTATAAAATAACATCCTTTAACATAAGAACATGGTGCATAAAAGAAATGACTTAAAAGAGATTACTTGAAAAGAAAGAGAGAGGTCGGATCCCTTACCTTAAAACGTAACTCTTAAAACTCAATGGTTGGGACCTTGATGGCTTGGGGGCACCTTGGGAGGACTCCTTGGGAGGTAATGAGACCAGAAATTCGTTGGGGGAGAGTGGGGAGTCTAAATGGATGAGAGTATAGCTTGGTATTTATAGGGAAAGTGAGGGGACAAGGCATTAATGGCCAAGGGATACCTCAAAAGTGGTTTTCTCAAAACCATGTGCTCTCTGAAGATATTTCCCATGAAGTTAGGCCACATGGGGCCCCCAATACAATAATTCATCACCTTTGGTCGACCATCCCTTAAAATATCTCATGACATCATCATGACACAATTATGATGTCATTAAACATACCGAAACCCTAAAAGTGTATTTTTACTATTCACTGAAAATTCAACTTTCTCAGAAAAATCCCAAAATTTCACCTTAACCAAATATAGATTCACTAATTAAAAATATGAACTCCATTTTATAAAAATAATTTTCTAAATATTTTTAATTTAATTTTTAAATAAAAACACTATTCACTGAAAATTGATTTTTTTCAGAAAAAATCCCAAAAAATTACCATAACATAATATCGGTGCTCTGAGTTCAAAAATGAAATCAATTTTATAAAAATAATTTTCTAAATATTTTTAATTTAATTTTTAATTAAAAAAACACTATTCACTCGAAAAAACTAATACTTGAATAATAATTTATGAAACCGTTATTTAACCATTTTATTGAATCACATTACTTAATCAAGGTGCCTAGATTATATTAATACTTTCTTTAAGTGAGATTAATAATCCATTTGGTCACATTACTAATCCTAAGCATAAAATCACTATTTATAATTTACTATTCATCAAAAATCAAGTTGATCTTATTAGACTCTAAATTTCATACTGAACATAATTGTAGAAGACCATTTTTTGAAAATCATTACACATTTTTAAATATTTAAGGTTTACATAAACATTTTTTTTAAAATATCCTTTTTCTAAAATTCATCAAAAATATGCATACTATATTTATCTGGTCATTTGAAAATTCATAAACTTCATCATAAGAAGAAATCCCAATTTTTATTTAAAACAAAGGATTATACAAGGCAGTTATGGTCTCCTTACATAGCCCCTTATCACACCAGCGTAGAACCTAAGTGTAAGGTGTGCTAAGGTGAGAGAATCTGAGGGAGGCTCGGCCAACATCGCACGAGTAGTAATTTCTATCAGTTTGAACTTCTGACGAAGGCGATTCCGTTCTAGCTTCACACGATGAAGTTCGGCTTGGGTTTGGTCCAGACCAAAGCCCAGTGGTGCTACCTCCTTCCCAAGTTCTGTTAGATGGGCTTCGATCGGTCCAAGACTACTGGGTGAGGCCATTGAATCTTCTTTCTATAATAATTAACTAAGATTACTTGTATTTAGAGACAAAAATCAAAATGTTTAGTTTCCAACGGTCATATTGACCAATGGTCATATAACAGTCAAAATCCAACAGTCTCATTTTAATTATACTTCTGTTATCAAATGAAACATTTTTGTTGAGTATAAAAATAAAATAAAATAACACATAAAATTAGGAAACAATATTTATTAAAAATTTCAGGTCGTTACAACATGGAAATGTTTTTGAGGATAAAAACCATTACATTTTGAGAAACCATTTTTAAAACATGAAACATTTTCAAAATAGTTTTTTGAAAATAACCTCATAAACATATAAAGGAAGATTTAAATCCATTATAAAAACATATGAAGGAAAACATCCCTTCAAAATTCAAAAGTAGTAAAAATTAATAAAATATTTGGGGAATTCTTATCTTTGAAAATGAACCTTGAAACAAATAAGAGAATATTTTATACAATGAGTGGTCATGGCTGTGAGGAATTATGTTCATGTCATACATGTTATGACAAATATTCCATTCAAATATTTAATAAAAGTTAAATGTGCCTTGTTTGGGAAACAACATGAAGGGTATTTTTAAAGTAATTTATAAAATTTAAAACATGGGTAAGAATTTATTTAATATATAATTTTTATATTGATAAAATATTATTGATTTTTTTTAGAAAAAACATATATGAAGAATAAATGGGTTTTCTACCGAAGAGAGAAATAAAGTCTATTTTTTATAAAAATATTCATATGAACTATTAAGTACATACATATATGAAAATACAAGGAAAATGTATACTTATAAAATAAAAGTTGGAAAATAAAATTCCTGAGTTAATTTAGATATTTATCACAACATTTCATCATATGAAGAATAATCACAAAAAAACCCAATAAATAATGAGAATGTATCATAAAACCCTTACCACATTAGTTAGTTTTAATTTTATAGACCATGAAAGAATAATATTAAATGAAACATAAAATATAAATATATTAAATAATATCATGATATTACTTTTACAAGGGGTTGTATATACACCTCATAATATATGATAGGTTTATAAACAACAAATGTTTCAAATATGGAAACTAGATAAAAAAAATTCTTTTACCATAAGACTCGAATTCCATCATACACATTAAGCCTCATATTTATTAAATATAAGTCTATTATATAAAACTTATAGCACAATAAATTTACATGTATTAAAATATTTTATTTACCAATGATCTTTTATTACCTTGTTATTAACAATTCTTTATTAAAATCATTTTTTGTTAATAATCGTATTAATTTTCAAGTTTTTTTTATTTCTTATTTTTAGTCCTTTTAATTTGAGATTTGTTCAATAATATTCTAAATTTTATCCATAATATAAATATAAAATATATTTTAAATCTATTTCGTTATTATAATCCTTAATAGTTTGATATAGGAAATGAAATACATCGTTCCAAGAGATGATAAGCTATATGAACACATGAACGTTGATTCCATATTCTGAATGGATTGAAAAAAAAATTTAAATAATATATTACCCTTATAGAATCAATTTTATGTTATATATATCACATATATTCCTTAAATTTACCTCCATTACCATCCATGGAAGGTGTTAGTAGAAGATGAGTCACATAGCTTTGTGAGGCGGTAGTCCTCCATACACATGATCGATGTTATCATATCCCCCACAGAATGAAAAGTAAAAAGGTATATATGATAATATATGTATTTAAGTATATTAATGTAAAAAATTATATATATATATATATATATTATAACCATCATTATACACAACCGTGAGACGTGTTCATGGAAAATGTGTCACATAGTTTTATGAGGTGGTTTTCCTCTAATCACATGAGAAATGTTATAGTTTCCCATTTTAGGGAAGAGGATATGGACATTGGATATTAACAAAAAATAAAATCATATAAATATATGTTATATTCTAAGGATATTATATTATCATGGTTTAATAATATTTTATGGTGATGGAGGAAGAAATAACATAAAAACGCTCGTTGAAGAACACTACCTCTTCTTCAGGTAACCTCCTTATGTTTTATAAAAAATACTTCCAAGGATTGATTTCTGATAAAAATAAGGCTTCTAGGACTATAGGATGGAATTAAGGAAGGTATTTGGTTAGGACTTGTCTAAACCAATGGTTTTTGTAAGTATTAGGAGGAAAGTGGTGTGGGTTACTTTTAAAAGTGTGGGAGAGGACAAAAATGGAATTTTTGAAAAAGAAAATGTGTATGCATGATTTTATCATTTTAAAAGTCTCTAAAATATACTAATATATAGGATATATGTTATAAGGTTTATATATGGACATATAATTGTTTTTGGACATGTTTCCTGGTCATTTTACCCATTATCATTTTTAATTAACTCCCTAGTAATCCCATATTCACCCCATCCACAAGAGTAGTTTTTTTACATATTGTACAATTCATAATGGTAAAAAATAATGTTTACCTTATTATAAAATATAAATTAGGATGATTAAAAATATGGGATCCATTTTTTCAAATTTAATTCACAAATTTTGTTGAATTTAATTTAAAATTAATATTGTAGATGCGATGAGAAATGTTTTTTTTTCCAAAGATAAAATTATCATATACAACGAAAGTTATAATATTAAAATTTAATATTGAATTGATTACAATGTAATATATTGGATCAATAAATATATAATTTATTTAAATTTAAATTTTAAACCATTTAAAAAATTTAACCATATAAATTCATTAAATGAAAAGGTAGGTTTCAATAAAAACTTATATTTTTCCATATTGATCGAAAAATTAATCATTTCAGAATATTCAAAAAAATCACCCTATTATAATTTTTAAAATATTATCTACCAATAAGTTTTTATTTTGAAAAATTTATTTTATCAGTGTCAAAAATTATTTATTATATAGGTGTTCAGATAAATGAAAAACTATTTTCAGAATAATGCTTTTATTCCCTGAAAATGATGATTTTATATTAGTTCTATAACTAGTAATATTCTATATATGAATTTTAATTGTTATATACTGATAATATATATATATATATATATATATATCATTCATATCATTCCTCTTTAATGTTTATTCTCGTTAAAAAAAAAATCATTGTGCACTATAAAACAGTTTTAACAAAAATGCAATTTTGAGCCTAAAAACAAATGTATACTAAAATAAAGTATATAAATGATTAAAATATATGAAATTTGTTTTAATATAATTAAATAACACTTATTATACGTGAAATTAAATTCAATGAATATTTGGACTTTTAATATTATTAATTTTTTGTAAATGAATGATAGGTTAATAAAAATCATTATTTTTGAAACATAAGAATACATTACTAAAAATTAAGTAATTATTTATGAATATATATTATTTATATAAAAACATTATACATTATATTAGAAAAAATATTTCTATACGCACACATATGTTTAACAGCTAGGTTATAATGCTCTTGTTAAAAAAATATTAATTCAAGGTTCTAAAAAACTCAGTGTTTCGTGTAACACTATCTATAAAAAAAATTAAATTTAATAGAAAAAATAATTTCATAAATATTAGAGTGTTATAATATGAAAGAGGTTGTTATGGTATGTTTATACAATAAACTAATTGATTAATTCATAGTCTGTCAATAATTCAAATCATAGAATACAATAAGTAACTCCATGAAATGGGTAGGATAGTTCCAATTATTGGGTGGAAACTAACATGGCCCATAATCTAATTTTTCTCCCTCTAGATTATAATTAATCCAAAACCATCTCTTAATTATTTAAAATATACAAAATTAGCAATCCCATGATCATAAAGAATCATTACTTTATTTGTAGTCAACCACCTCCTCATATTAAGAAACACATATTCAGTCTGGTCTGAACAATAAAACATAACTATTTATTTATTAACACAACCATGGGTACTAATAATTGGGAGAATTCCTAGATATAATAATGATAGTGTCTTTATAAACCCAAAAAATACTATAACATTAATTAATTCCAAGTATTTTTCAAGTACATCACTTTCTTGACATTCTTAGGATCTATAGATATACTAGTCTCAATCACCACATTCCCTCAGCATTTTAGCTTTTGAATCCAAAAGTGAAACTTTGAAAATGTTGCATGAATATAATGTTTTGGAATTGTTATCAGGGTTGTATCAATATGTATAGATATATTATCTATGTTTAGTGTGTAAATGATGATATCACCAATGAACACCATGACGAATGAGTCAATGTATAGGTGTAAAATCATGTTCATGAGATCCATGATCACTTTCAGTTATTTATTTAGTCCAAAAAGTATCACCATGTACTTGTATAGCCTATACATACTTTTAAACATTGTTTTCTAGATTTCATCTTCTCTAACCCAAAAAATGGTGATAAACTATATTTATATCAATCATAGAGAACCATCAGGTTCCCCATAACTTAGAGAAGATACCATATATCTTTGGAAAATTTTATCTATTCATCATTTTCACCCAATTAAAATTCTATTAATCTACAGAGAGGGAAGGAATATCATCATCCTTCTTGGAAAAAAAGACAGGTGCACCCCATTGTGATGTACTCATCCAGATAAATCCCTTATTTTTCAAGACATCGAGTTATATTTTGATATCCATAAACTCAGCCGATGACATACAAAAGGGGGTATTAAAATGGGATTTGTGCATCACATGAGTTTTATCTCTAACTCATCCCCTATATCAGGGGGAAGTCATGCGATGTAGTTATGAAATACATCCTGATAGTGATATAAAACATTTAAAAAATAATAAGGGGATACCAATGATCATACTAAAGGTCCCAACCCATCAATCTATTCCATACTCATCCTAAGATGGATTAGGTCTAGATGCACTCTACCTTCTCCCAGCACCCACTCAATAGTGATCTCAAATATATTCCCCTTGGAAACAGTAAACCATACTTATATCTAATGATAATCAATATGGAATCAAAATTAGAAAGTCATTCCATGATAATAATCACATTATTGTTCAAAATATCTAGAATCATAATGTCTCATAGATTTACATAACTGAAAATGGCTTTGGGAAACTCTATACATAACTAATGAAAAACCACTTTCATGCCCAATGATGTATGGAGGGAACTAAACATAAAAGATAACTTCACTAGTAAGTAAATTCCTAAAATTATTTGTGAATATGTAAATAAAATGGAAGAAACTATATAAAAAATAACTAATAATCATAGAAGAGATCAAGATAGTACCTTTATTAATAGATGATCCCTCATAACCATCTACGGGGGACTGATTCACTACTATCACTGAGCATAACACATTTCCAAAACCCTACCCTTAGGGTACCTGACTCTTCTAATCCATCATCATTTGATAGAGTTGTTTAGTACCATGGTTAAATTCTTGGGATATAGATCACATCTATTCTACACCACCATGTGTCCTTGGCCTTGATGAGTAGGGATAGAAGAACTATAGATTCCCCATATTTTAAAAATGTCAACACTTTCTCAAAGTTACTATGCATAACTAATGATAATGTCTGACCTTCCCATTGTTGAAGTACTATGTTACTCTTCCTAGGAAGGAGAAAAATTCACACTCCAGTACACCTCTATACTACCACCCAACATCATGTCCTATTTATTCTACTTACTGATTCCAATTGTTACACACACTATAGTTTTTGGAGGTTCACCCACCTATGTACTAGAGGGTGGTCTAAGACTGACTATTAACCCTCTTCCAGGACCATCTCAATAGTCATGGCCCTGTGCATAGCCTCTTGGTATATCGTTTGGTCCACGTTCTGAACCTATAATATGATATCATGATAAATACTATTCTTGAACATCCTAGACATTTGTTCCTCATTTCTGGATGAGAAAATAGAAAAATGTATTAGTTTCGTGAAATGAGAGGGGTGTGCTGAAATCATTATGGGATCCTACTACTGCTCCATGAATTCATGTTCTTGGTCCATCTTTACTATAACAAGAAATAATTTCTTAATGAATAGGTCATTGAATTATTATTTGTTGAGAACCCCATGTATTCTAGTGTATCCTGTCAAACCCCACCATATCCTAGTGGGTCCTAGTAGAATGAATGCCACAAACATCACCTTTTGTCCACATGCATTTCAATGAGATGAAACACCCTTGAAGGTATATATCCATTCCTATGTGACATGTAGTGCACGAGTTCCCTAAAAAGCTATTGGATGATGAATAAAGAGGTCTTATTAATAGCAGACCATGAAATATTATCCCCCTTTTTCATGAGTATGAACAAGAGGAAGGACACCTGGCTATAGTGGACCCAATCCTTGAATCACTGGAGCTGGTGCGGGAGTTCACTATACTATACCATCCTATATAATAGGTAGTGGAATAGTGGAATCCTCCCATGTAAGATTTACCCAATCCATTCCAATTGGTGGTCTCATCAGTCTCCTTTGATATAGAATATTCTAAAATGAGATGGAATAATTTAGGGTATATAAATTCATTAAGATAGATTCTAATTAGAATAGGGATCACACTATGGTTTTCCAAGGAGGTTACCCAAAACCCTAGGTATGTTCTATATCCATGAAAATTATTCAATGTAAGATATATATAAAACATAACATCATAAAAAATCTCAAATAACTAATTCTAGTATAGATATATTATTAAAGAATGTAAAATAAATATATCACTCAACAATTAATAAAAGTGTCTCTCAAATAAATACCAGAATACAAGGAATAAAATTGAATAACTTGTTTGAACCACACAATAGGTATATATATATATATATCATGTGATCCTACATTATCAATTAGTGTGCACGAACACACCCAAATCCCATAAAAGTTTTATTGTAATCCCTTGAAAAGTAAATCATAGGTCTATTATTCAGAAGCTGTCCAGGCACATGGTAACGCCCCTACCCCAGTGCCAAAAAACCAATCTACATTGTACCATGTCTAACATTAGTCAAATAAAATAAGAAAACAATAATATGATACCATTTTGTAACACCTTTTCCAAATCCATTGGGTCTATTCTAGAGAGCCATAAGGCTTAATGTGCGCCTTCCTGTATGAAATAGTGAATTTTAATGAGGGTCATAACTCCATAAATGGTGATATTACACCCTAAATATCATATCTAAACACCCAAAACAAGAATAAAACATAAAACACAACTTAGAGTAAATATGGAAATATAATAAAGAATCATAATTTAATAACAGATGTGACACATGTAATACAAATAAATTAAATGGTCTCCCATTGTGAAAATACAAAATAGATTACATAGAGTGTAAGGAGATAAAAAAGGTAATATTGTGGAACCATTTTTTCTATATCTAGGTACAACTTCCATTTCCATAATCCTCCGATCAACCATAATCCATGTATCCCTTTCCCATTCCCATATCCATGTACATGAATCCTACATAGACATTGATATTCAAGTGCAATGTCTGAATAATAAAACCTAGTAGGACACCACTAATTTTTATTTAACAAGTGTTCAAAAATATACCTAGTGTAATAAATAATAAAAATCAACTCACAAGAAATAATGATAATCATATTCCAAGAAATTAGTGTTATCCAAGCCACCAAGAGCCTCGATCTTATCTACTAGAGGGTAATGGTCAAGAAATGGTGTATTGGTGGCTTGATCCATCCACTTCCCATGAATATATTTAAATGTTAGGATGTTATTATAGACATTGTTATGGGATTAACCTATAAATCAAGGAGTCATGATACAATTTTTGTGATTGTTGATCGTTTGATGAAAGTTTTCCAGTTCTAACCGATATATGAGACCCAATCAGTAAACAAGATAGAAATGATTTATATTCTTGAGATATTATGATTTCATGGGATTCCATTTAGAATTATATATAAAATAGATGAATGTTTTACATCATATTTTTAGAAAGGATTGTATAATTCCTTGTGGGAACAATTGAGATTGAGCACAACATACCATCCTGAGTGAGATGGATAGTTAAAGTGGAGGATTTGTATGTTAGATAATCTAATATAGGCCTATGTATTAGATCCTAGAGGATCATGGGATAATAAAAAAACCCTAATATACTTAACATAAAAATTAGATACTAGGAATTGATTCATTTGGAACCATATGTGGATCCTTATAATAGGATATGTCATTCTCTACGTTTTTGGAATGAGGCTACTATATCAAATTTTATGGGGGAATTATTTTGAAAGATACATCTGATAGAGTGTATGTGATTCAAAAGATGTTGATAATAGAATAATGTAAGAAAATATCTTCTTCCAATCATATGAGGACACATTTAGAGTGATTTTAAGGGACTGAGTCTTTATTAGAGTAACTCCTCAGTTGGGGAAAAGATGTGTGAGAAAGAAAGTGATGCTAGCTTTTTGTTATGTTAGACCCTTCAAGATCATCTAGTGGATTGGGATAGAAGTGTACCATCTATATCTTCATTATATAGAATATGGTATGCTTTATGTGTTTTAGGTGTCATAGATCTGGTGGTAAATTTCATATCCCACACATATCACAAAATATGTGTTGAGTTGGATCATGTTGCATTAAACATTGAGTTCAAGGTATTGATTATAGACTTGAGTGATAGGGTGTTGTGGGGTAAGATAATACTACTGTTTCAGATCCAATTGAACTATGGGTGAATCCAAGAAGTGACTTATGAGTAAGAAGGACATTTTTATGCTCAATGGATATAGTTATTTGAACAATATTCTTATATATGATTCTGCAGAATCAGATGTATTTATAAATTGAGATTTTATTTAAGTGATACATTTATGTTTAATTATGATTTAATCTCAGCATTTAATATCATTTTTAGAGCAATAAATTTATTGGGATGAGTTAAAGGTGTTTTTGGATGGTTTTAGAGATTTTGATGGAAATTTAAGGGATACATTGTACAACAATATTTTTTCTAAACTATGCATCATGAAACAGTGTCTTAAGTGGTGGCGAATAGTTACAAAACCTAATTTCAAAAACTATGTGATCTCTCCTATTAAACCATGTTTCAAGGAAAAGTTCTAACAACACAATTAGTGAATTTTTGGGTTTGAAAACCATGTAAAATATACTATTAAATTGTTCATCATGTTCTTATACCAAAAACACATTTTTTTCATGGTTTGAAAAACTACACACCCAAAATGTTTTGGTTTCCAAGAAGATGTAGAACTCATTACATGGATGGAACATTGTTGGAAAAACCATGCATCCAAACAAATTTTCATGTCTAGAATTCTATAGAGGGGGTGTATCTTTACAAACAAAATAAAAAAAATGAAAATTTGAATCCTAACCAGAAAAATATGTATTTTATGATTTGTGGATACCAATTGAGAAATCTATATATCCTAGACAGAGGATAAGAAAATTTGTAGTTGTTACAAATTTTTTGGCTATGAAATCTTATTTTAGAGTGTAAAATCATTATTTTCATCAAATATATTATTATTTAAAATAACATTATCATGAATGGAATAATTTTTTTAAAAAATATTTAATGATAGAAAATTATTGTTCATTATTTGGGACATGGTTATCAAAAGAGTCATTCATGGTCAATTAAATTCATATTATATTTTGGCAGAGACGAGCCATTGGTTAATTGTCTAAAATTCTAAAAATCATGGGGTATAAGGGTACAAATATGAATTCATAGATTTATACATGTTAAATGGTTGAGTTATTTTCTTATTAAACTAAGATTGTAATGGATATTTATTTCTCACAATACAGTTGTGATAATGAAATAAAATAAATAAAATATTTATATAAATAAAATCTTAATTAATTATTTGTTACTAATTCATATAAACACATTAATCAGGTGAATATATGTTTTTATTTAGAACATCATAACATATGGTTGGGTATTTATACTAATTATTTCTATCCATTTAGTGATTATGGATGTCTCAATTCTTGTTTTCCTATTTTCATAAATTCTTACAATATACCACTAATTTTTTTGATTAGGGAACCGTATAAATATATTTGAAATGGTAAATTATAGAAAATTCAAGGAAGAATATTGATGTTTACTTGAAGGATATAATTTATGAGATAATTTATTGTTGAATGATAGGGTATATACATATTCATTAGTTTCATATCTAAATTTTATACTTAAAAGATATTTAATATGGAAAATTAGTGACTTTTTACCATATTGTATATTTTCTAGATATAGTAAAATTGGACCAAAGTCATTTTTATACTGTATGGGTAATAAGAAAATATGTATTATTTTTAATAGAGTAAACATATTTTTTTCATCTATCATTGGATATTTCTTCATATAGATCACATGTTTCAACGAAATAGAAATAATTTTAAAAAATGTAAAATTGAAAGAGAAAAACCTGCAGATATCTTGTTAGGTATCTAGGTCAAATCTATTTTCTATTCATTATGTCTACATACTTTTTAAAAACCTATAAACTAATAAAAAATTAGAGGTTTTGGGGGATATCAAAATATGATAAAATAGATTATTTTTTAAGAGACACCATATTGGTCTGAATTGTTTATTTTTCATATTGTAAATGAAATGAATATTAAAAAGAATGGTTCTGATATCACATTTCATACCATGGTAGTCACACATGGATATGAAAAATATAATATAAATTAATGATTAGATCTTGAAAGAATTTACAATCACCCTATACTTGATTTATTTGATAATTCAATATCAAAAAATTTAACGAAACAAAATGAATATTAAGAACATTCTAAAGAAATTTATTTATTATTATATTAGTGGATTAGATAATCGTGTTTACCATATATTTATACCCCTATTTTTTCCTATTTATTTAGAAATATACATTTTAAATTCTTAAAAAGTCATGATTTTCACAATATAATTATAATGACCCTCTCTTTTCATACATTAACATTTTATAACTTTTACAGAATACTTAAAACATTATACAAAAAGACGCCAAAAGACCATATTAGTTTAGTGCCTTTAGAAACATGGAAACAAAAACACTTATACATGAGAGAGACACATTAACTCCAAATACATTATCTAAGACTAGAATCTATATTATACATATCATATAATTAATATATAATCTTCTATGGGGGAAGAAAACATAAAAATGGGTGAGTTCAAATGCTAAGTAAGGGTAAACAATGAATACATGTAAGAATAAAAATGGGCCTAGGGGTATGAGAACATGAACATAATTTTATAAGATCACACCCAACATATCAATGATCATAAACATGAATCATGGAATAAAGCTTGGCAATTCATAAGGGATAGATCATAAGAAAATAGATAGCATAATCCATTAAATCATAACATATAACTGTAGAAGACACAAAATCATATAAAATGATTTCCATAATAGTCATGTTATTACATCCAAGGCCATATTAGTATCATGTGTTCACTCCACATACCATCTTGGTAGTCATGAGTCACTCCCATTACTATTTTAGTAGCATGGGTTTACTCCTCATTCCATAGTGGTAGTCAAGGTTCACTCCCATAACCATCTTATTAGTCAAGGTTCACTCCCAAGACCATCTTATTCTGTATCATGATATATAAACTGTTACACAATTAATTTTAAGGAGATATATGTCCCTCCTATATCATAATTAAATCAGACAAACATGCTCTATAAGATTATAAACATTCAAATCATAAACCATAAATTGAAATGGAGATCACAAACATGTAAGAATATCATAACCTTTGGAAAAAGGATAAAGGGTTTTTAATCATTTCATTAAAATAATTACAAATGAAAGAAGAGGTTTCAAAATCATATAACCTATGAAATAGAAATTCATTTTAGAAACATAATTCTCTGAAAACGTAAACCATTCTGAGAAATAATATGAATGTGAAAATTGAATAATTTCCCGATAAAGGAATGAGTAACACAAAAACATGTCATCTTATATGGGAAACAATTTTGAAATATGTTTTAAAATATTTCTTTAGGAAACTATCATTTCTTAATGAAATATTATTCTTAAAGCATAAAAACTTTGGAAACCCAATTTACCTGAAATTTTTAGAAACAATCATGAATTATTTTTGAAAACAATTTCTTTCAAAATACATTGAAAACATACAAATAAATATATAGAACATTTTGAAAACAAATTTTATTGAAAACTCATAAAAGAAGATGAAAATAATTTTGAAAACAATTTCTTTGAAAATTATTTGAAAACATATTAATAAATATTGAAAATTCTTTGAAAACAATTTTATTAGAAAATATTTTGAAAAAATATAAATAAATATTATAAACTATTTGAAATAATTATTAGTTATGAACTTTTGAAATAAGATTTAAACTTTCTGAAAACCCATTTTCCCTGGAAACTTATAAAACAAGCTTGAAAATATTTTGAAAATAATTTTCTTAAAAAGTACTCTAAAACATGGAATTTCAACAATAGCAAGAAAAAAATTTATTTAATAAATTTATCTTTTTAATCATTTGAAAGAATCTTCAATAGAATGATGATCATGATGGTGGGTAAATCCTACATTCTGGACATTCTGTTTGCATCATAAAAATGTTTAGAAAACTACTTTGACCAGAATACAACAAGAATATTTTTTTAAAAACCCTTTTATTTTAAAAAAGGGAAAACAAGTGAAATTTTTTAATTTAAATACCAAACGATAAATGTAGAATATTTTTGGAATCCTTTTAGAAAATATTCTTTTGAAGGAACACATATTTCTGACAGAAGAGTGAGGTAAATTTAGAGTTTTTTAGAAACACTTTTTTGATCATATTTTGTACCAAAAAGTGAAAAAGTTGTACAATTACTTGGATATAACATGAATAACCAATGTTTAATAAATTTCATTAGTGTTATTTGTGATATGGATCATAGTATTTAATCAAAGGAATAATAAACATAAACAATCTTGAAAAGAGATGATATTGTTTCAATAAACTCTTATAACTTAGTAACATGGGATCAAACTATCCATGTAGGAAAAGAAAATTTAAATAAGTTTATAATAGAATTAAAATAAGGATATTAATTATATAACATTTCAAATGGGATTATTTTAATGGTTTTTGTAATGGGTTTTCTATGGTTTTTTTTGTGGTCCTGCGGTTTGTGGTTTAAGGCCTTTACAACCTGTTAATCTACTTGGGACTACTCCAGATGAGGATCAGAGAGAGAGTTTCATTAGGTCATTGCTATATGAATTTTTATGTTAGAGAGTGTATGGAATTTCCATCGGTACCGGGCCCATGATTCTTTTTCATGGGACAACTTTCCATACAGTGATGGGTTGGTGGAACTAGCCTTCATGTTTTTGATACTTGGTAGGGGATTTTCTCTATAGTCTTGAATGTTTTGTCTGGATTTGAATTTTTTCTATGGAGACATGATTGTTGGTATTTTCTTTGATGTCATTTTGGGTTCCCCCTTACCCCTTAAAAGGGGATTATGATAATAAAAAACGTAATTTTCAGTCAGTCAGTATATACACAACTATAATTAGTACAGTTTCATAACAAAACACATGTCTCAAGAAACAAAAATTGAGAAAAAGTTTCTTACCGATTTGGTAACTTTTGAAACATTAAACCCATGAAATAAATATCATAGTATGGATATGTAAATACCTAAAAATAAAAATAATGTAAACTTATAATAAATAAATTGTATGTATAGACCACACACAAAATAATTAGGTAGTTAATAAACTATGTATCTCAAAGATATAAAAAAAAGAGATGAAATTCCCTTACCTTATGTGTCGACACTCATCATAATCATAAAAAAATCCTTTATAAAAAATATACATTTATTATAAAAATAAAACAATCCCATATTATAATATCTAATACCATATATGTTTTGATTATGATTTTACATTACACGGTTGTTAACAATTCTTTGTTAAGGTTTCACTTTAGGTAATATCCTCTTGGTTATTTGAATATGTCTTAATTTTTTTATATATTTTGTCTTTATACATATATCATGATTTATAGAATATAATCCATGATATTAATATCAAATATATTTATTATATTTTCATTACAGTAATTTATAGAATATAGAATTATGAAATATAGGACACCGTTCATAGAGACGATAGGTCCTACGTACACATGAACATGGTTTAAGTTTTTATTATCATTTTGAAAGAAAGAAGGAAAATTAAATATATGAAAATAATATAATTACAATATCACTATATTGTTATATATATAATATAATTTCACTAAACCCATCCTTAATATATTCTATGTAGTGTGTGAACGAATCACATTGCTTTGAGGGGGCGGTAGTCCACAGTATCAAAAACAAAATTTTTGAATTTACAAAAATGGAAGGTATAACGATATGTGATGTAAAATAATTAAAGAATATTAAAGAAACTAAAAATATAATATATATTATATATAAATAGAGTGTCCATCATAATCCACACCATGAAAGTTGATAATCAAAAAACATTCAATCATTATTTTGTGTGGTGGTGGTTCTCTGTACAGATAAACAATATGTTTGTTACCCATATGATTGAAGTTTGTTTAATTGGAGGTAAAAAAATTATAATAGAAAATTTAAGTATATTTAGGACACTTTTTTTTATATAATCATGAAATAATGAGAGTTGATGGGGTGGATAATAAAAATAAGATAATGGATCTTGAGGGATGATGTTACCTCTTCATTGGATAACTCATTTTTATTTTCACCAAAGGGATTCCATTGATTAATTTTGGCCCAATGGGATTATTAAATGAGTAATGTAGGGATGTTGGGGAGTGTATTGGGAATATCTTTTTCAAAACTAAGTGGTTTTGGAGGTGTGAGTAAGTGGGAGATTTCTGGCCTTTTTATAGTGGAATGGGAGTGGCACTCTTGTAAATACCAAATGGTATTCATTAATGGGAGGTATACCATACAAAATGTGCCTCCAAAATAAAAAATAAGGTAATGAAGAGGAATAATTTTTTAGAAAAACCACAACCATAAAAAAATATGTTTTTATAAAAATTTGGTTCCTTAACTTTTATGTTTTCTCAATTTTATCATTTTGGTATTCATTAAACACCGTAGTTTTGAACATATGTATTTTAAATATAATGACTAAATTAAAGTGATTTTTTTTAAAATATAGAGCCACATAATTAAAAATATGATACCAAATTTATAAAATAAAATTATTACATATATTGTAAATAAATTTTAAATCAAGTGCATGTGATGCTGAAAAACTCTTCTTAAATATGGAATGTGGTAAATAAGTTTTTACAATATATGGGTCAATATGTTAATTATTATAGATAATTTGGTCCACGAATAGACCATATTAAATATTTATTGACACTTAAAAATCACGTTGTAGAATTTATGATTTCATTAAGTTTAAATCATTTAATAAAATTTCATTTATTGTGAAATAACATTAATGTCTATTTCACATTTCTAATTTAATTTTAATTTTAAAACATCAAAACAATATTATAATTTAAATATATTAAGTTTACAGTTGTGTAAAATTGGTATATTCATCTAAAAATATAATTAAATATAGTAATTCAATTAATGTACTTCACTTTTAATATTTATAGTAACATTTAATCTAGTTAATTATTTACTAAATAATCACTATATTGGAATTTTGTAAGCAGTTTAAGTAAGTAAATAATCTCTAAAAATTAATGATAAATTATTTGGAAAAAAATAAAACATTTATTTTTCAAAAGGATATTTATGATCTAAAATATGATTTTTTTAACATATCTCAAACTTTTATAAATTTTAAAGGTTAGGAGAGATCACTGTTTGTCTTTTTCCTTACTTAACCTTTTATATAGGGAACTTCTATTAAATAATATTACAACAAACCATATAATTAAAAACAGGATGGTATATTGTTAAATTATTGGAATAAAATTTCCTTTGGATATGTTTCTAGGTCATTTTTCTCTTTAATATTAAGCTTTCGTCCCTTATTAAGCACAATTTTAGCTTAATCACCGTAATTAATATTAATCAGTTTCACTAATCATTTTCATTATAAATTATGTTGTTCTTATTAGAAAAAAATATTTTACGGATTAAAATAATTTATGTCCATTTTTTTAAAATTTAAATCACCAATTTGGTAAAATTATGGTTAAATCTATTCCCACAGATGTGGAGAGAAAATGAGTTTTTAAAGTAAAAATGTTCAAAAGTACAATATGTATTTATATCTAATTTCAATATAAAAATGATTCCAATGAAATAAATTGGATTAATATATACATAATTTATCTATTGTTACTTTATAAACCAATTTAAAATATAATCTAAAAATAATAATTATTTAAATGAATAGGTGGTTTTTAACTAAAATACAATATTTTTCACTATTCAACAAATAATGATGTTTCTTATAAAAATCACAAAAATTTCACCATAAGATAATTTCTACCTTATGAATTAAAAAATAATGTTTATTTTTACAAAAAAAATTCAAAAAAGTGTAAAAAATATATTTAAATATAAGGGTTCCATTAAAATGTGGTAAAACTCGGTCTTGTGTATAATTCAAGATATCTCATTATTGCATGTATCACAAGATAATCTATGTGCTAATTATAGTGAAAGATAAAATTGGGTTTTCAAATAACACATTCCAAAATTATTTCTATTTTATGTATATAAATAAAATACTATATAAAGTGTTTTGTAAAATATAATATATCATAAATATAAATTTTATTCAACTAACAATTTTATAAAATTTCAGGGTGTTACATTATACCCCACATAAAATGAATTTAACCCAAAAAATAGTTCGTTATAAAAGGTTAAATACATGAAATTTCCTTTAACCAAATCCCACATTGTAAAAATTAACACTAAATATTGATTCCAAAAATGAAATATTGAACTATAATGGTTACCCAAAGTATCTCATAATGAGCTTCCCACATAGGATGGCATAAGTGGGAAGTAAAAACATAGACATGAAAGAGAAATATAACCATAAAGTTATGATGGAGAGTGATATAGAAAAAGTTCGAGATAAATTTAACGGTATCAAATCCATGAATCTATGATGACCTTAGGGACCATCTGATTCATCAGAAATAAAGGTACTAAGATAAAATTTCTAGTATGAGGATCCTTTTTACTAAAGTTGATGAACATTCACAAGAAACTATAATTAAATGATTTTATTCCTTTTAATATGAACAATTTCAAAATTTGGTTGTTCCTTGATAGATTTTCACTTTATCTCATTCCCTTTGAAATGATGAAGAATTTTTTATTCTTTAATTACTAACAGATCATGGGATCCATGATAAGTCAACCACCTCTCTTTAGTTAACATCAACACTAGGTTGTTAGAGTATGTCATCCAATATGCATAAATCCTCATGTGGCATGATAATGCTTTAATATCACGAACTTCAACCAAATTTTAATGTAAACATTAAATAAATAGTTATCCTTATAACCCTTATATCATATGAAAGTCAAAAACATTAAAAATAAGGCCATGAAATCATCTTAACATTGATCCACCATATATCACAAAGAATAGTTTGGTTTTCACATTCCAAACATGTGAATACCTTAATCATAAATCCTCTTGAAACATGGTAATAACCTTAATTTCCATAAATCCATTTGAAAACCTTGCATTCTCCCTTATTCCAATGATTACTAGATATATTCCTTATATCCAAGAAGTTGTATACTTTATCCATGATAAAAAATACGATATTGTAAACAACTAATTTACCTAATATAAGTTAATATGTACCATCCAATATATATTTATCCAAACATCATTACACAAACATAAAGAATAATTATGGGTTACCTTCCCATAATCAAAATATCACCTTTTAATTAAATCACATTTCTACCTCACCAACACCTTTCAAAGTATCCATTTCCACCCTTAATGAAAAAATTATACTAAAAACAGTTATATATTTCACGATTTGCATAATATAATAATTTAATTCCAAAACATTAACACACAAATAATCCAAAATTATTCCTAAATAATTAATAAATATTTATGAACTTTTTTTAACAAATATTTCTAAGAATATGAAATAGTAATCATGTCTTTAAATTTATAAAAATAAATTTCATCATGATTATCAATAATACTATTAAAACAACACAAAGATTTCATACGTTGTTTGTGGTGTCTACATCATCAGAGGAAAAACCATTACTTCTACCACCTTGCTAATTCTAATCCGGAGACTTTGACATAGGGTATTTATTTTCCTAATTACCATAATTTCCTCATTTAAAGAAACCATAAATTGATAATTCCTTAGGGAAGAAAAAATTACCATCGATTCTGTTAACTGAACTTTTCAATTTCCCTTTGCAGATACATGGTTTGTGTCCTTATATATAGTGAAAACACATTATTGTTCCTCTAATACATTCACTTAGGTGATTATTTCCACATTCATGACACAAAGGAAACCAAATATTCTTTCCTCCATGGTCTCTATTACACAAACTCTCAGCAAACTTTTTCCTTCCCTTCTTTGTTGAGTCCAAGAGTTGGTTAAGGTACACAATATTAATCACGTTCCTTGAAAAATGAATAGGCATAACCATAATATCTGTAAATCTAGTGATCATCCGATTTTATAGGATACCAATAGATTTTACATCAAATTCAATGATAATCTAGTTCCTCCTGGTTCCCTTCATTGACTAAAACCAGAAATAATTGAGTAAGAAACAATTATCATTGTGAGGAATCACATATTCAAGAAAAAAACTAATATATTGTCAATATTATAACACATTTATTAAAATATGACACCTCAAGATTATCCTCATTTATTCCCATAAAACATACATTTACATCCTTCATGATTGTTCATGAAGAGTTTGTGAATTTACAAAAAATATCCCATAAGAGTGTCAAACCAGGTCAGCAGTAAAGCCTGATGTCGTGTACCATGTTACATCGAGTTAGGACCGACACACCTTGTTATAGTTGTTACTTCTAGGTATATCTATGACATTACCACATCCACTTGTATTATCTTTATAGGGATTTAGTTCAAGGAATACACTCACTATATCCTTTACCAAAATTCCATGACATCTTCCAAAACATTAACTCACCCTTATACATATCCTCTTATACATCCCTAGATATATCATTAGAAATATACCTAGGTATATCACTAAAGTTTTCTCATCCTACTTTCCATAGATTCACTAAGCCATTTACCTAATACCAAATATAATGACCCAATATTTCCATTCTTTTACAATGTATAACTTTTGAGAAATTCATAAAACATTATACAAATGGATTCCCAAAGAGCGTATTAGGTTAGTTTCTTTGGATACATGGAAACATAAACACTGGTACATGAGAAAGCTACATTATCTCTAACTAAGTTCTATAATACATTAAATTATCTTAGATATATCATACAATAAATATATCTTCATAAACTGGGGAATAAAATATAACAAGGGGTGAGCTCAGATTATCATTAAGGGTAAAAAGGGGATACATGTAAGCATAAACATGAGCATAGGGGTATGCGAATGCTATCATAACATTATAATATCACAAACTATATACAAAATATCAAAAACATTAATCATGGAATCAACATTTCCACTTCATAAGACATGAATAATAAGGAAATAAAGAATATAAGACATGAACACATAACATAGGAATAAGAAATGTAATTGTGGAAGACACATAAGCATATAAAATTATTTCAATATTAGTTACATAATTGCTTCCATGACCATATTAGTAGCATGGGTTCACTCCCTATACCATATTAGTAGTCATGGTTCACTCACATGACCATATTAGTAGCATGATTTCACTCCTCATACCATATTAGTAGTCATGGTTTACTCCCATGGACATCTTAGTAGTAAAGGTTCACTCCCAATAAAATATTATTCTATCTCATGAGATATAAATCTTTACCCAATGCATTGTAGGGAGATATAGGTCCCAAAAAATCATAATAAAACCATACATAAATGTGCCACAAGATCATAAACATTCATATCATAAACCATGAAATAAAATGGGTATCATAAACATATAATCATATTATACCCTATTAAAAAAAGATATAGGTTTAATAATCATTTAATTAAAATCATAACCCATGAAATAAGAGGGTTTCAAAACCAAATATCATGTGAAATAGAAATGGGTTTCACAAACATCATGGAATCAAAATAAAAACCATCCAGAGAAAGAATATTAATGGAAACATAGAATCATTTCTCCAGAAAGTTTTGAGTAACACAAATGGATGTCATCTTAGATTGGAAACAATTTTGAAATATATTTTAAAAACACCTCTTAAGGAATTTATCATTTATCCTTGAAAAATTATTCTTAAAAAATAAATTCTTTTGAAAACCATTTTCTAGGAAAACTTATAAAAGATGCTTGAAATAATTTTTAAATCGGAATATTTGAAAATAATTTTAAAAAATAAAAATTAATCTTAATTTTTTTAAAACAATTTATTTGAAAATAATTTTAAAACCTATAAATAAATCTTGAAAACATTTTGAAAACTATTTTCCTCGAAAAATCAAAAAAAAACTCATAAAAATGTATTGAAACCCATTTCCTTGAAAATACGTTGAAAATAGATAAATAAATCTTGAAAAATTTATTGAGAACCATTTTATTTGAAAATAATTTGAAAACATACAAATAGAGATTGAAAACTTTTTGAAAAAAATTTAAATTTAGCACTATGAAAGAATCTTAAAAACGTTTTGAAAACACTTTTTTACCACGAAACATATAATATAAGCTTAAAAACATTTTGAAAACCATTTTCTTGAAAAATAATCTAAAAAAATAATTTCCCAATTAGCAAGAAAAACTTTTCATTAAAAAATAACTTTTTATTCTTGTAAAGAAAGCTTCAATGGAATGATAGTCATGATTGTAGTTAAATCTGTACATTCCAAACATTTCTTTTGCACCATAAAAAATTTAGAAATGTGCCTCGATTGGAAAACATGAATAATATTTATTTAAAAAACCATTTCGTTTTAAAAAAGGTATAAAATAGGAATATTTTTTAATAATCACAGGATAATTGTAGAATATTTTTGGAAACCTTTTAGAATATATGATTTTGAAGGAGCACAAATTTCCTACGGAAGAGACTGGTAAATTCACAAATTTCTAAAACAATTTCTTGATCATATTATGTACCAAATAGTTAAAAATGGAACCATTAATTAGATATAAGATGAATAACCATAGGTTAATAAAATCCAAGATCATTTGTTGAGAAATGGATCATATTATTTCATCAAAGGAAGAATTGACATAATGAATCTTGAAAAGAAATGAGATTGTTTCAATAAACTGTTACCACATGGTAACATTGGATCATACTCTACTTGTAATAAAATAAAATTAAATTCAGATTAAAATATCATTAAAATAAGTATATTCATGATATAAAATTTCAAATGGAAGTATATATACCTCAAAAAAGAATACAAGTGCATAACAAAAAAAATTTCTCAATGAAAGAAAATTTAAACAAAACCATTTTACCGATTTGGTAACTTTTGAAACATTAAACCCATAGAATAGATATCATATAATGGATATGTAAATACCCATAAATATAATTATAATAGTCATAGAATATATCCATGGTAAGTATACACACCACATAAAAGGAATGGGTGGTGAATAAATCATGTATCTCACAGATATAAAAAGTGAGATGAAATCTACTTACCTTGTGTCTTGACTCTAATTTTACTTCTATAAAAGTAGTGTATAATTAATATAGGTTAATTATACATCTAAAAATTAATCATATTATTATATAAAATACCATATATGGTTTTATTATTACTTTATATTACCCACTAGTTAACAATTATATGCTATGGTTTTACTATGGGTAATATCCGCATTGTTCTTCGCATGTGTCTTAATTTGTTATATCATGGTCCTCATATATATTTCATTATTTAAATAATATAAAATATGATATAAATATCATTTATATTCAGTATATGTGTATTGAAATAATATATGAAATGTATATTTATTAAATGGAATACACCGTTCATGGAGATGGTATGCCCTACGTATGCATGGACATTGTTTCCATTTTTATTGTCATATTAAAAGAGAAAATGAAATTTAAATATTTGTATTGAATATCATTGATTTATCATTATAATTATATAATTATATATATATCATATAATTACACTACACCCATACTTAATAAACTTAATTTAGTGTGTGAATGAATCACACTGCTTTGAGGGGGTGGTAGTCCACACTTCCTCAAACAAAATTATAACATTTACACAAAAATGAAATTTTAATGATATGTGTTGTAAAACAATTAAATAATATTAAATAAATTATAAATATCATATATATTATATATAAATAGAGTCTCCATCATAAAACCCACTATGAATGGTGGTAATGGAAAAAAGAACAATCACTGTTTCGTGAGGCTGTAGTTCTCCGTACACATGAGCAACATATTCATTACCCATTATATATAAGTTTGTGTAATTTTAGGATGAAAATATAGCATAAAAAACAATATATTACAGATACCATTTTTTTAAAATAATGGAATGAGGAGAGTGGTGTGTGGTGGAGAATAAAAATAAGATAAAGGAGCTTGGGGGAGGATATTACCTCTTCTTTAAGAAACTCATAGTTTTCACCAAAGAGAATCATTGGATTGATTTATACCAAAATAGAGGATTGAAGGATTAGTTTAGGTATGTTTTCAAGTGTATTTTAAAGATCTTGGCTGATCCTAAGTGACTTGATCGGTGCGAGGAAGTGGGAGAGTGCTTTCCTTTTTACTGTGGAAGTGGAGCGACACTCTTGTAAATACAAAAAATTTATTCATTAATGGGAGATATACCTTACCTAATGAGCATACAAAATGAAAAAATAACATATTAAAGAAGAATAAAAATTCATTAAAAACTCCACCAGAAACAAATATGTAAATTTTAATAATTTGGTTCCTTAACTTCTAAGATTTTCCAATTTTATCATTTCGGTATTTATAAGACACTAGTTTTCTATCCTATGTATTTTTACCATTAAAACTAAATTAAAGTGATATTTTTTTATAATATAGAGACACATAATTGTAAATATTATACCAAATTTAAAAAATAAAACTATATTGTGCCTTTTAAATTAATTTTAAAATAATCTCATGTGACTCACAAAAACACTACTTAAACCCGAATCGTGCTAAAAATGTTTTTAAAATATTTGGGTCAATATGATAACTATAAAATATAAATTGGCCCATTAATATACTATATTTAATATTTATTAACACATAAAAATAACTTCGAATAATAATTTTTTTTAATAATTTTATGTCATTTAATAAAATATCATGTATTGTAAAATAACATTAATGGTAATTTTGACATTATTTATTTAAGTTTAAATTTCAAATATCAAAAAAATATTATAATTCATATATATTAATTTTATATCAATGTGAAATGATATATTTATCCAAAAAATAATTAAATACAATAATTAAATCAATTTACACAACATTAAATATTTATAGTATCATTTATTTTATTTAATTATTAATTAAATAATCACCATGTTGGTGTTTCATAAGAATTTTATGTAAGTAAACCATCTCTGAAAATTAATTATAATTTATTATGATAAAAATAACCCTTTTATATTTCAAAAGGATATGTATAACTAAACATATGATGTTTTTTACATATCACAAACTTTTATAAATGCTAAAGCTAAGGAAATTTACCTTTTTTTATTTTTCCTTACTTAACCATTTATATAGGGAACATAAATTTAATAATATCACAATAACCCATAATATTTGAACCAAGAATGGATATGATCTAATTATTGGCAGAAAATGTCCTTTGTACTGGTGACCATATAATGACCCTCACATACATTAACATTACATCTTATTTACAGAATATTTAAAACATTAAACAAACATATTCACAAATACCTTGTTAGTATAGTTACTTTGGAGATAAGGAAACATGAACACTTATATATAAGTGAGATACATTATCTCTGACTAGGTTCTTCATGACTAGATCCATTCTTAGAAATATCATACTTAACACATATCTTCATAACACAGGGAAGGAAACATTAAAAAGGGGTGAGTACACTTGCTCAGTAAGGGTAAACAAGGGATACATGTAAGTATAAACATGAGAATAGTGGAATGAGAACGTGATCATAACATTATAAGATCATACCGTGTATATCTAATATCATTAACATGAAAAATGGTATAAATCATGGAATTTCTTAAGCCATGAATCCTACATGAATAAAAAAATAATCCATGAAATCATATCATTGGAATAAGACATGAAATTATGGTATATATAGACATGCGATATCATTCCATATAAGTCAAGACTCATTGGAATAACTTATCAAGGAACATCATGGGAACTACACCTACTTGGCAGGACACAACATTATCCCCAATTGTAGTCCTTTCCCTGTACGGGATTCAGGTACCCCATATTCCCTTATATATTTGAGTTTTTCTATCTTCCAACTTCTTGGTGACTACACATACTGGTTGGGACACACAACCATCCCCAATCATAGTCTTTTCCTTGTAAGGGATCAGGATTCCCCATTTTACCATAGTGGATCAAGCATGTTGACTTGATTCACATCAATATCTCATGGGATATAAATAATTACCCAATAAATTTAGGTGAGATATAGGTCCCACCCATATCATAATAAATATATTTATACATGTTCCAGAAGATAATAAAATTTTCATTAGAACATGACCCATAAAAAGAGACAGGTTTTATAAACATTGTATAATAATCCCATGAAATTAAATGGGATTCATAAAAATGTAATTATATCTTATCCCATCGAATAAGATATAATTCTTATTAATTTCATTGAAGCCTAACCCGTGAAAATAACCATTTATCACAAGAATAAAACCCGTGGAAGAAGAACATGTCTCATAAAAATCATTCCGTCAAATAATAAACCATTTAGAGAAAGAATATGAAGGGAACATTTGACTCATTTCCCAAAAGGTAATTTGTAACATCATCAAATTTCATCTTATATAGTAAATAAATTTGAAATATATTTTAAAAACATTTTATGAGGAAAATATCCATTCTTCTTTCAAAAAGGGTATTTAAAACATTAAAACTTTTGAAAACCATTTTCTTTAAAATACACTTGAAAATTTATAAATAAATCTTTGAAATTTTTTTATAATACTTTTTATTTAAAAACATATAAAATGATATTGAAACAATTTTGATAACTATTTTCCTTGAAAACTTATAAAAGAGGCTTGAAAATGTATGGAAAACCGTTTTATTAAAATAATCTTAAAACTTTTAAATGATGTTTTAAAACGTCTAAAATAATTTTTTAAACATAAATTCTTTTAAAAACCTATTTCTTTAAAAAAATGGATTTGAAAACATTTAATGGATTTATTGACAACCACAATACATTTTAAGGAAACATTTTTTTAGTGAAATCCATTTTAGATATAATTAATATCCCTTATATTAAGAAACAAATTTCCTTAAAAATAAACATGTAAACTTATAATGGAATATTTAAGGAAATTATGGTCATGAATGTGGGTATGTTCTTACATGATGAACATTTTTTTACCTTAAAAGTTTATAAAAGAGCCATGATTAGAAAATAACAAGAAGATTTATTCTTAAAATGGTTATTTAAAAGGAAAGAAATGGGTAAAAAGTTCTTTTAACATCTAAGGATAAAATTTTAAAAAAATTAAATCATATTTAGAAATCACAGTTTTAAAAGCACATAGATTTTGACCGAAAGTAAATATATAGCTACATTTCCATAAAAATATTTTATTAATTTTCATAAGTGCCAAAGATTGTAAAAGTGATACCATTACATGGATATAACATTAATATCTATAGGGTAAGAAAATTCATCAGATTTATTGAGATATAGACCATATAATTTTATCAATAGAATCAAAATTATAAACAATCTTGATAAATGATGAGATTGTTTATGTAAACATTTTATCCCTTGGTAACTTTTAATAATAATACTCATGTAATAAAATAAAATTTCATGAAAATTAAAATATTTGTAAATTAGGGAGATTCATGATAAAAAATTCCAAATACACCTCTATAAAAATGTTGGTGTATAACAAAACATGTTTCTCAATGTTGGATAATTGACACAAAATTATCTTACCGATTTGATAAATTTTGAGACATAAACCCCATGAAAGAAAAATCATAGAATGGAAATGTAAATGACCCTAAATTTATGAATAATACCCATATAATAAATCCATAGAAGGTATACACACCACAAAAATTAAATGAGTGGTGATTAAGCCATGTATCTCACAAAAATAAAAAGTGAGATGAAATCCCCTAAAGTTGTGTCTTGAATTTCATTGAGCTCATTAAAACCTTCTATATAATAAATAAAATTTTATTATAAATATGTCAAATAACCATTTTTTATATCTAATAACATATTTAGTTTTATTATGAATTTATATTACCCACTTATTTCTATTTCTATGTTAATGTTTCACATGGGGTAATATTCACTTTGTTTTACGCTTGTGCCTTAATTTATTGTGTGTGTGTTACTTAAATTTATATCATGATTTCAAAAATGTAAATCATGTTATAAATATCATGTATATTAATAATATTGGTATTATAATAATCTATAAAATATATAATTTTGAAAATGGAATACACCGTGCATGGATACATAAGGTCGTACATACTCATGAACACTATTTATTTTTTATTGTCTTATTGAAAGAAATAAAGAAAATGAAATATATGTTTATATGTATATAATAACAATAAATTATCATTATATGGTCATATATATATATCATATAATTTCATAAATATCACCCTTAATACATTCCATGTTGTGTGTGAACGAATCACATTGCTCTATGTTGCGGTAGTCCACACTTCCTCAAACGAAATTATCATGTTTACACATGATGGAAAAAACAAAGGTATGTTGTAAATAAAAATTTAAAAATTATAAATAAATTATATATAATATATAAATAGTATTCATATCATAATTTTCACCATGAGAGGTGTTAATGAAAAAATGAACAATCATTATTTAATGAGGTGGTATTTCACCGTAAACGTAAACAATTTGTTCGTTACCCATTAGATTTAAATGTGTTTCAGTGTAGGTAGAAACGATATCATAAAACCATCATTGTATATTTATGATACTTTTTTTGTTATAAAATCACGTACTTAGAATATTTTATGGATTGGAGAATTGAAATTAAATGAAAAGAGCTTGAAGAGGTATGCTACCTCTTCTTTCGTTAACTCCTTTTGGATTTCACAAAAGGGTTTCCTTAGATTGAATTCATCATAAAGGAATTATTAATGCAGAATTTAGGGATGATGAGATTTTTATTGGTTATATATTTTCCAAACCTAAAAGTTTTGAAAGGTGTGAAAAAGAGGGAGAGGTGGTGGCCTTTTATTGGTAAGGGAGGGGACACACTTGGAATTATTGGAAAAAAGATAGGTGTACCCATGATTTTACCAATACATGTCATCCCAAACAAAAAAAACAATATAATGGAATGTTAATGGAAGAAATATGTCAATAAAATGGGGGTTTACAAGCTTATAGGTCATTTATGCATTTATGTTTATGGTTTAGTCCCTTATTATGGGTAATTTTTCCTTAATCGATGTAATTAATTTTAATTAATTTGAAAAATATTTTTGGTAAAAGATAATTTAAAATTATTATTAATTATAAATTATTCTGATTCAAAATTTAGAATCCATTTTTCAAAATTCAAATCATATATGTGGCCGAAATTAAATTAAATTAAATCTCGCAGGCGGGACAACAAAGCTGGTTTTTAAAGTAAAACCCTCTAAAACTTTGTTATGTTTTTATATTAAATTTCAAGGTAAAATTCAGTCTAATAACCTGAATTGAATTAATTAATAGAAATATCATCTAATTAAACTTTAAAACCACTCTATAAAATAATTTATCCTTATAAATAAATTAGATGGAAAAATAGTTTAAATTACAATTCATAATTTTTTATTCTATTTTAAAAAAATAAAACATCATTGAAAAATACAAAAAAAATTACTCTGATTTTATTTCTGATTCTATTTAAAATATGAAGTTTATTTAAACATATATAATCCATAAAATTTTCAAAAATGGGATTAAAAAAAATTTTATCACTAAAAGATGGTTAAAAATGCCTTACTAAAAATATAGTATTTTATGCATAAAATTGATTTTATTTTTTTATTAAGCCTATAAAATCAATTGGATGAACATAAAAAATATTTTATTTAGTATCTAATATATATATCACATTAATATCATTCACTAATTTTAATTAATTTAATATATTAGTTTAAAACAGCATTATGTGCATAATAATTATAATATTTTCCTTTATATTCAATCAATTTTCATATTAATTTCTAGTTCATTTAGAACCAATGAATTCATTTTATATTTTTTTAACCATCAATTTTTATAATTTAGTTAACCCCTTTTCATAAATACTAATTTAACAGCTAGGTTATAATATTTTAATAATATATCATTATTGTAAGAACCTGGATCTTCGTTTTAGGTATGTCATTCATTTTTCTGGTGTTTTTGAGAAAAATGGAGTTTTTGGAAATTTTTAAAGTACACGCCATGTACTTTCTGAGTACACACCGTGTACTCTTTTCCCGCTCCAAGCCATGTGCTGGCCATTTCCGGGCCACACACACAATGTGTAGGGGTGACGTGGAGGCCAATTTTGGCGGAGTATAGAAAAACCCACTACACGCTGTGTACTTTAAAAGTACATTGCGTGTACTTCCTTTTTTTCATTAAATAGACTGAGGTCGCGCCAAATTTCCATAAACATCTTCTTCTAGGTCATGTTCATCCGAGAGCACCGGGAATCCACGAATCTTCGAGGATCCACCATTCCTCTGTCCGTTCTTCAATTCGAGAACTATCGATTGTGTTGGAATCACAGCGGTGAGTTATTCTTTGTCCTTGAGCCTTATTTTCCAATTCCTCCTCCTTCTCAAGATATCATGGGTTGAGAGTTTTGGGTGTTTTCTTAGATCTTCAATGTTCTATGGAGAATCAGCCATCATGGTTTAAGTATATCGATCTCCTAGAATCGAGGTAGGTGGTTTGTGCCTTACCGTTCAAAGTCCTTGAATTTTATGTTAAAATTCCACCAACACCCATGAACGAGGTATTGTGTGTTACCTTTTTGCCCTTGTTGTTTTCCTGCTTTTCTTGCATGCTTGTGTATAGGTAAATTAATCATGTCAGAGGATAATTTGTTGCGCTTGGATGTTTTTCCCATGCTTTTCTCTATTTATGACCTTTGGGTCTTATTAGCCTTTGGCTGTTATGACTGTTTCCATGCCTTGTGTCTATGGGATGGAGTGTTTTGCATTAAATTCTTGTTTCCTTGTAGAATGTTTAACCAAGTAGATCTATAGGTGTACTTTGGTTAGCCAAGTAGCACTATAGGTGTACTTTTTCCTTATAGCATTATTATGCACTAAATGGCACGGGGCTGAGAGAACCTGGTGCTATAGACTATAAGGGATTGACTGAGTGAACTTCCCAGAGAGTCTTTGACATTATAGAACACAAGAGGGTAGACCGAGTGAGCTTCCTCGGTGAATCTTAGACATTATAGGCCACATGGGGTAGACCGAGTGAGCTTCCCAGAGTGCCTTCAGATATTATAGACTACAGAAGGGTAGACCGAGTGAGATTTCTCAGAGAGTCTTACTTGTTCGAATCTTATAAGAACCTTCCCAGGCTAGAGAGGAATTGACTGAGTGGGATTCCTCATAGAGTCTATGGTATACCTGAGGCTATAGGAGGAATTGACCGAGATAGCTTCCTCAGAGAGTATCTAGACCTTGGGGATAAGAGGGTTAGACCGCGTGGTCTTCCTTAGAGAGTCCCTAACTACCCTAGGATATAAGGGGAATTGCCTAAGTGTGCTTCCCCAAAGAGTCTCACAAATTCGTATGACCAATCCAGAGGGGTTAGGCTGAGTGCACTTCCCATAGGGTTGTGGTACTTCTTGGATAGGACCAAAGGGGATGGCTGCGAGTACTTCCCAAAGGGTTTTTCTGCTTGTTAACTGTTTGCTTCACTTCTGTTGTTAGTTCTGGATTGATGACTGTTTTTTATCATCCGACTTTACTACTTACTGTTTACTGCCTACTACTTTGCTGTTACTATTACTACTTACTGTACTTTTACCTGCCATATACTCACTGAATGTTAGGAAAATATCTTCAGGTGAATGCCTACTGGGATTTAGTCTCACACCCTGTTTGGGTCATACTTTTGTGCCCAAACAGACTATGTTGTTGCAGGTATATACAAGGGAAAATTCCCTTTGACTTCTAGTAATTGGTTGCTTGGAGCAGGAGAGCATGGGACCAAGTTTTGGCTTGCGATGCTGAGGAGCTATTTTATTTTCTTTTGTACTTGTTTTGGTACTGTGGTGTTTTCCAGCATTGCGACTTGTTTGGCTGTTTTCCTAGATATGTATCATGAATCATTTCATATATACATATGTGCTCCAGTTTGTTGACTTAGTCTTCCGCTGTTTATATTGTTGGTTATTACTGCTTCCGCTATTGCATGTTTATTTTTCTTCTGCTGTGTACTCTTCCAATGAGGGTATAGTTTCCCCACTATCACACCCAAGAGCCTCGCTGCTAGTTGGCAGCCTCTGGAGTTTGGGGAAATGCGCTTGAGTCCTTGTGACCAACCGGGTACGGGGCGACTCTGGGTTGCTTCCAGAACCGGGACATTACAATTATCGTTATTAGGTCTCGCCTGTTACACAATCCATCAAGAAAAGTCACTGTTGTGTGTAACTCAAGATAACCTCGATGTTCTGTGTTGATAAATATACAATTTTTTTTGTGTGTAATTCATTATTAACTTAGTTTTGTATATAATTCAATACAAACATATTTCATTAATACTAAATAAACTATTTTTAGTGTTTTATGAAATCAAAAATATCAAAAAGATTAAATTAATTCAAAAAAAATATTTCCCAAAATCTTGGGGCCTTACATTATACCCCCCATAAGATGAATTTCATCCTCAAAATTACTATGGGTTATCAAAGGTTTAATTCTTGAATGTTTTGTTCCTATAAACCCACATTGTAAAAATGAATACTAAAAACTCTCTTAAAAAGTGGACTATTAGAACCATAATGGTTACCCAAACTAACATATAAATTGATTTAAACATAGGATAACATAGGTTGGGAGAGAATATTAGACGTGGATGAAAAGAATAAATATTTATAGGGAGTGATTGAGGTCATCAATCACCAACATGAATGATCAAATAAAATTTATGGGTCTGAAAGTCATAAATTTGTGATGATTTATAATGCCATTAGATCAACAAAAATCAAGGTGTTAGGATAAAACATTTGTTAGATCATTATACTATATTTGAGTAATTATTTTATTGATCAAGAATACAATGAAATATAATTACTTGATATGTTTTTATAAAATAAATTTCATTCTTTGGTTGTAATTTTATCTGTTTCTAATTTATCCATTACTACAATAAATAGATGTGTAGAAATTAACATTGTGCCTAAAGTACTAAAATACACATTTATCAGATATTAAGGCTCATTGAGTAATGCAAATTATAACTATTTGTCTCTAGATATCCTTTATAATCAATATCATTAATACACTATTCTATAAACATAAAAAGAAACACCAATGTTTCATCATAAAAATTTATTCATAGAAAATTATAATACATTAACCAGGAATTCACATAGGCCAATGGTAGGAATGAAACCCCCATCATACTTAATTCATGGGTTCAAGACCCATAGCCTTTCAGGACATGATTGGTAATCACTCGACACACATGATGTTAATTTCTAAAACTGCACTAATATAATATTAAAAATAAATACGATGAACGTACTTAAAATAATTTTAATCACTAAATATGAAATTAAATAGACCTCATTGCCTTTTACATTGCCAATAATCTGATGTTTGAGGTGTATGAGGGTATTCTGGGGTGTTTTTGTTACAAATGAGTCATTCCAATGGTGACTCATTTCAACAGTTTTCCAAATTTCTAGTTTCCAACTATCACTCATCCTGGTAGTGGATCCCAAGTAGTGGATCCATAGAGGTGGCTCCATGGCGGTGGATCCCTAGCAGTCACTCCCTGGTAGTTGATCCCTAGCAGTGGAACCCTTGAGGTGAGTCGCTATAGGTGGATTATCTTTCGGTGACTCGCTGGCGGTGGCTCGTCTGGTGGTGGCTTGCTGGTGGTGCCTCATCTGAATGTGAATCGTCTGGAAGTGGCAGAGACTCATTTTAATAGTTTTCAAAATTTCCAAATTTTAACTATTTCTCATGTTTCCCCCTTTTACATCTATTTTGATGAGAAATTGTTTTAATTCCATATTTAAGAGGCATTGAGACCAATTCAAATGCTATCGATTATATCTTAAATATCTCCAAATTTTTGAAGTATTTTTAATGTTCAAAGCACATGGTTTAATGTGATCCTACATAATGTTCAACTAAAATGTCTCAACCCCATTATGTTTAGATCTTTTACTTCTAATGAGGATAATATTCCTTCACTAATTCCTTCAACATTATGTAGATACGATTGATTATGAATCATTATTCCCAAAGTAATCATGTAACATGGTTGCTACAGTTGGTTCATGTTTCTCTAAGGAGTCTATTACCATATGCACACCCCCTATTTTAGTGTAGAAATTTTAGGAAAAAGGATTCTTCCTTCCAAGAAGGGGTTTCCTTCATTTATCTTTCCATGTATCATGAGAAATGTTTTTATTATCATCACCTCTTATGAACATGGTTGCATCTGTAGTAGGAAAGATAATGAATTGGTTTATAATGAATTTAAAATGGTAGAAAAATTTTAAGTGTTATCTTTTATATTTTTATTTAAATGAATTCAATTGATTTGATATTATGTTTTTATGGGTGGAATGCCTTGATAAATGCCATGTCTATTTGTGGAACAATTATGATACAAAAACTTTCGCTTGAAACCTCTATTTTTTTGATCATTTTATTATAATCATAAATAACTAGATTACCGCCAATATTTGGATAATGGAATGGATTCCCCATGATCTACTAGTATTTGAGATAACACTCTTAAATAAATAAGTAGAAATGTAATAAGAGTACCATTTGACAAATTTGAAAATGTGGTGTATTGTGGTACATTATTTTATGTGTATAATTTGTGTGGTTTGTGTATGGGGGACTGATGTGATGTGTGGAGGCTATGTTGTTTTTTTTTGTAGGGGAAGTGGTTGTGGCATGGTTATGTTGTGGGGCTAAGAAACTGGATTTAGCTACAAAGTGATATGGATGTGTATGTAAGGTGTTATGGATATGGTAGTTGGGTTTTGGTGTTATACTTATTCTGTGTGGTTGGTTCAAAAAAATTTACCCAAGTATTAGTGGAATTAGTACTGCATTTTAATATTTAAAAATTTTCATGTTTATTTAGGAAATTGATGATGTGATGCATTTATTAACTAGTTAATGTTTATATATAAGCTAATGGGTTAGAAATATGAAATAATATGTTTTTTTAAATGAAATAGGTTTTCAAATGAACATTGATTACATAATTTAAAGAGGATATTAATGTGGACTTTTTTTATAAATAGAGAATCTAGAAAATGGGTTAAATAATAAAATTAGAATAATGTCTTCTCATTTTTTTGGTGATTTTATGCCTCTAGAGGTGGAAGCGATTTTGTGAATTATGTAAGATGGTTAATTCTTATTATAAAACTGTAGGATGGTCTTGTGTGATATAACTCTATTTGTTTATACACTATAAGTTCTTATGATTTCTATATGCACCCCACCCATATCGAGCACTATGTACCGAAACCCTCAAAGTCACATGGGAGGGTGTATTTCCCAAATATCTTGATGGGATGATTGATGGTTGGCCACCTGCTCTCCCCTAATCCCTCTTTTAGGAGAAAGAAGACCAAGTGTCTTCAGGCAAGTTGCAATGAATGGTCCTAGGTGTCTTTGGGATAAGATGTGTTGTGCTATCTTGGATGTCTTTGAGATAAGATGTGTTTTTTTTGTCCCAGGTGTCTTTAGGATGAGATATGTTGTGATGGCCCAGTAGTGTGCAGGTTGGATGTGATGTGTTGTGATGGCCCAGGTGTGTGTGGATGGGCTCTGATGTGATATATTTAGAAGAGGTGTGAGCACCTAGATGATTTCCATTGGGGTGTGAGAGCGGCTAATGAGTTGGAATGTGGTGATGGGTACCCTATCATCGTTGTGATTCATATTATATGTTATTACACATGGATTTTTTATTTGGTGAGTGAGAAATGGTTAGGTTTGTGTGTTCATTAGTATAACTTCTTAGGTAGTGTTTCATTCCACTATTTTCACAAGACTACGTTAGTATTCTATTTTCACATGGGCATGAGAGTCCTCGGTTTTCTAATTGAGTTTACCCATATGATCACCCTACATATATATAAATTGCTTTCAGGATTCATAGAGGACTATGTGGACCTTGATATACATTACTAGTTTGTAACATTGGATATTTTTCTATGTTACTACATTAGATTTTGTTATTTTGTCCTTTCATTTGGAGAGATTTAAATGTATCAATTTTTATTTATAAAATCATTGTGGGATGGTTTGGATTTTTTTATAATGTGTTTGGAATTTTTTTTGTAGTTAATTCATCCTACCTCCTGATATTGTTTACATGTAAAGGGTAATTCCTCCCATATTGTGAGATCTTTATACCCTCAGTGTTAGTTTCCAACCTGAGGCCTACTAGAAGAAGGAATCATGGGTCATTATTTACATCTATTTAATTCCATCATAGGAGGGGTGTCTTTAGTGAGAGGGGGTTGTGAAAACATGGAATCATAGGTGAGGGTTGAGAGATAGGGTAGATTTAGGAGTTTTTCACAGTGAAGAATTCATGGGTTGGTATGGAATCAATGTCAGTTGACCTTGGTTTGTGACATAGCAAAGGGTGACCGGCTAGAAAATTGGATTTTAGGGCCCATCATGATCCGATGAAAGGACTCTGAGCTGACTGAATGACCAAGTGAGGTGGCACCACTTGTAGGGTAGCAACCTATGAGAGGTTCATGCATTAAAATGATTTTTTTTTCTTATTTGAATTGGGTGACCTTGGGAAGATAAAATGAATTAAATGAGTCATAAAATTTTATGTGTGTTTCTCTTAATATTCCCATGATATTTTTGCAAATAAATTTTTATTGATTTCTTAATTATTCATATAACATAAATGGAAAGAGTAAAATTATGGTTAACTATCCAATGCTACTTTTTCAAACCCACTTGAAGCATGAATGTCTTTTTTCCTTTCTTATTATAACATGCCTATTAATGATTTTTAGTTTTCTTTATTTGTAAGAAATTTATAACATTCCCTCTAGTTTTACCAATGTTTGAAATTGTTAGAGAAGCAAGGTTAGTGTACCTTTTTTGATCAAATATTTGATTTTAAAAACACTTATGAAGCATGTTACCATGAAGTCAACTTCACACTACCATGATAAAATAAATTATTTTGAAATAATGCTTAGAGGTATTCAATTTTCCATGTGGGATTATATTTATTTTGTTTCATTCTATTATAATTTATCATGATCTTGTGTTATTGACTTATATTAAAACTTAGTTTTAGAAATTGAATTTATGAAATTCTTGAAAATTTTAATCTTAATTATTGATTATCACTTTTAATTTTGAAACAATAACAATAATAAATTCCTTCTTATTTTTATTTGGTTGTAGTTCTATTGTATTAATATAACTATGTGTTTTAATTATGTGTTAGGGTAAAAATTTATTTGATATTTATTTCTAAAATTTGAAAAATGATATGCATTCTTTGTGGTAACCTATTAAGACATAAAACTATTTAAATGATAAAATTATTATTTATATGACTAACAAAAAATTTATTAGGGAAATAACTTTCTGTCCTATATTAATTCAGGATTAATTTTATATTAGGGGAATTCTTAAAGATGGAAACATTTTGTGGTAACTAGATAAATTGTTGTATGAATGATTTGGGAATGTAGCATGTGTAATATAGTGTATTTATATATTCAAGTAGAATCATGTTATCCTTAATTAATTATGAAATAATACTTTCTTGAACACTGAAATGATTAATAAATGTTTATATATAACATGATAAGGCGTGAAATGCAGTAATAGAACCTATGAAATTCTAATTTTGTTGTTAGAAATCAATTTTCCTTGGGAAATGAAATTATTAATGAATTTTAATCTCGATCATGAAAAAGCATGAAATATAGTAATACAATATGTGTGGTTTTTAATTTCATTGTAAAAAAACATGTTTTATTTTGATTATTTGAAAAGAGTTTTGTGTGTGTAATGTAATGAATGAATTTAAAATAAGAACCTAAAATGTAGAATTTTTCAAATGAATATTAGAAGTGTATTTCCATGATAATAAGATGAACCTACAATATCTTGTTTAACCAAACAAAACATGTTTTGTGAGATAACATGTATGTAGTTTTTTTTATCTTGGGAACAAGTTTGAACCATTTAAATGAAAATAATTATGTTTCACTGAAATAACTTGGAATTGTTGAGTGATTTTTTTTGGTTGTATTGTTATCAATACAATGATGTGTTAATATGCCTTGGTGAAAATAAAAGTCAATGGAAACCATGTTTATGTTGCGATAGTTGTAGATGATGAGACCCTTGATATGACTACTATATTAAACCCACCATTTATTAAAAGGATAATCACTTATATACGTCTAATGAAATGATTACCTATGGAAAATTTAAAATTGTGTGAATATAATCATGCTAAATAATGATATGAATTAATATAACCCCCTGGATAATTATGGAAGATGTTATGTGTTGCTTTTATGTGTGATTGTTCTTTTTGAGATTCATTGTGTGACATGTTATTTAGAACATCATGAATATGATTAGGGGGAAACCAGAACCTTAATTGATATTCATTATACATTGATCAAATTGAAACCGTACAGTCTTGTCAGTGCCACCCAATGTAGATAATATCTCAAAATGGGAAATGGAATTACATGATTTGATTGTTGGGGGATTTTTGTGTGATGAAAATTTTTATTGTTAGTTGGGGAAGTGTATAGGATAAGGTGGTAAAGGTGGTTATGTGAAAAAGGGTGTTTTCCTCTTGATGGTAAGGTGGTGTGGTGATGTCATTGTGCGGGATGTCTGGTGAACTTTTTTCATTAGATAGTAAGTTTGGACTGTGGTTGACTTGTGCAGTGGCAGTGATGTGATGTGGAAGTGGCATGTGGTTATTATGGTGTTTTGGATTGTGTTGTGTTTATGTGTGATTATATTTATTGAGTACCTCATCACCAATAAAAAGGATTAATCAACTTAATGTAGGAAATAAAATTAAATGGTTGTTTTAGAAATCATGAAATTAATAAATATGGGCATATGTCTCAAGTGAAAATATATTTTCAAATGAAGTTATGATAAATTTTGACTAAGATCTTATTGGTTGGGTTTTTTGTGATTGATTTTATTTTTATGACATGGGTTATAAACATAAACATATGATGATAGGGAAACTCTTTCACACATCATGATGCGTCATATTACAACACATTTTAAAACCGTATGGGCGAGTCATTGCCACAAAGAGTGGAAAATATCGTGGTGTGGTGGATGAGTTTCTTTTATTTGTATACTTTTTTAGATCTATCTATATAAATATGACTTCTTGTTTTGGTTTAAAAATGTTATCTAAAATTATTTAATGAATATGATTCTAGTAAATAATGTTTCATTATAAAACATGGAAAATTTTACAACTGGGAAAATGGATTATTCAAACCTCATGGTTTTCTATATTTACATTGAATGTCAACTTTCAAACTGAGACACACAACAAATGATTTTAAAATACATGGTGTGTGTGATGAAAACCATTAATAGTGACATAATGAAAAAAATATTTATGTGACCTTTTTCTATTTGAGAGGTATCTCCCTAGGGATATTGATTTAATGTATTATATAGATTTAAAATTATTTTCCATTTTAGCTACTGTGTTCCAAATATATCAATAAATAATTAAGGTATCTCATGGTTTGGTTTTTAGTAAAACCATTTAATTTCACTCTAGTTCTTTTAGTTCTTGAGGATGAACCATTCCCCCTGTTTGAGTGGTGGAAATGCATGATGTCTTGGAGGAGATAACTTAGTAGTGTGTGACACATATGAAAGCATAGTACCCAAAGAAACTTTGAGTTTAACTTATCATTATTTTCTTTTGGATGTGTTCTTTAGATTATTTTGTTTTATGAGATGATATGTTTTCCTTAGATTGTGATGTGTTTGTTGTGATGTGTGATAAACTCGTGACATATGAAGAGGGGAGGAACTGATTCCTAATTGATAAGCATTAACTGTGATGCGATTAAACCCATGCGAGAAAGTAAGTGCCACCCAGAGTGGATAGTTTCTTGACATGGAAGTCAGAATTCCCCAATTCATGTGTTCTGGATGGTGTAGTTCATTGGTTTTAATAGTTGTTTGTTTGGGAATCATGGAGGTTGAGATAGATATGTAGTGGTAGTGTCGCCATGTGGTTGTGTACAAGGAGGATGATTGGGGATTGTGGTTTTGTGGTTATGTATTGTGTTTTGTGGTCATTGGGGGGGGGGGGGTTGTGGGTAGAAATGTTTCTACTGTAATGAGATCCTTGAGAGGTGTCTCGAGGGATGGTTGTTCATACCCTTCCTCTGTTTTCATTTGGAATGGTTTGAAATTATCTTGGGTGAGAAAAGTTTGAGAGGTATCTCATGAAATGAACTAGACATTTTTCCCATTATTTTTCAAAAAAATATGACGTTTATGGTGTTTAGGGGTAGTCTGATGTGTCTTGGGACATGTGATTCTTTCCAACGGTGACTCATTTCAATATTTTTCAAAATTTCCAGTTTTCTAATAGTGACTCATCCAGGAGGAGGCTCCCTAGTGGTAGATCCCTGGCGGTGTCTCTCTAGAAGTATCTACTTAGTGGTATATCCCTGACAGTAGCTCTCTTACTATGGCTCCATAGCAGTGGCTTGTTGTCGGTGGCTCCCAGGCGGTGGCTCACTGGTATTACCTCCCTTGAGGTGACTCGATAGCGGTGGCTAATTTGGTAGTGATTCTCTAGAGGTGACTCATATGGCTGTGACTCACTGGAGTGGATTGTCCTAAGTTGATTGACTTACGGTGAATCATATTGAAGTGGCCCACTAGTGGTGACTCATCTAGTGATGGTGGTCACTCTTTTCAACTGTTTTCCAAATTTCTAGAATTTTCCAGTGTTACAAGTTTTTCCCTTTTTTATATCTATTTTGAAGATAATTGAGTTTAATTCCATATTTAAGGGGTTTTGAGACGAATTAAAAGGTTATAAATAATATATTAAATTTATTCAATGTATGTAGGATTTTAAATGGTCAAACCACATGGTTTAATGTGATCTAATTTAATGGCCAACTAAATTGTCATTCATTCCTTCTCATTTTTCTTGATACAGGAGGTTCTAAATCCTTATTCCCATAAGATTTGTGTAACCAGGTTACTATTGTTGGTTCTTGTTTCTTAGGAAAATCTATTAGAGTATACATGCCCTTATTTTATTCCAACAAGTCAGGGACAAGGCTTCTTCCTTCCAAGAAGATTTTTCCTTCATTTATCATTCTGTGTATCATGTGGGATTGGTTTGTTGTCATCACCTCTAGTGAACATGGTTTCTTCTAGTTTAAGAAAGAAAATAACCTGTTTATAAGGAATTTAAAGGGAGAGGTGAATGTGATGTATGATCTTATTGTTTTTTATTGAATTAAATTGATATGAATTGATATTAATTTTATATGGGTGGAATACATTGATGTAAATCGTTTCTATTTGTGGCACAATTATGCTACAAAAAATTCATCTTGAAACCTCTATTTTTGCGATTGTTTTATTATCATCATAAATGACTGGCTAACCACATATATTTGGATAATAGAATTGATCCCATAGGATCTATTTACATCTTTGATAACACCCTTAAATAAAGATGTGGAAATTGAATAAGAGTCCCCTATCATAAATCTGAAAATGATGTGTGTTGTGATATATGATTTGATATGTGGGATGGTTTTGGATTGTGTGTGGGGGACTAATGTGATGTGTTGTGGATATGTTTTTATGTGTGTTGGGAAAGTGGTTGTGTTGTGGATATGGAGTGGAGTTGTGAAAATGGATGTGACTGTCCGGTGTTATAGATATGGTAGTTGAGTTGTGGTGTTATGCTTATGTTTTGTGGTTGGTTCGGCTATATTTACCAAAGTATTAATGTAATTGGTACCACTTGTTAATAATTTAAAATAGGCATGTTTAATTATAAAATTTATTATGGGAAGTGTGGATTAATTGGTTAATGTTTATCTATACACTAATGGGTTAGAAATCTGAGATAATTTGTTTTTTATAAATGAAATGTATTTTCTAATGAATGCTGATTACACAAAATAAATAGTCGATTAACGTGGAATTTTTTGAAAAAAAGTTTCTCTAGAAAATATATTAAATACTAAACTAAAAATTGTTTATTCTGTTCTGGTTGTGTGATTTTATGTATTTTTAGGTGGTGGTGACCTTGGGGATTCTATGAGATGGATAGTTCTTGTCATAAACCCATATGATGTGATTGTGTGATGTAAATATATATGTATATACACTATATGTTCTTTTTATTTATATATGCACCCCACCCTGGTTGAGAAGTATATGCAGACACCAACATAGTCACATGGGAGGGTGTTTTTCCCAAACATCCAGGTGGGAGGATGGTTGCTTGGTCACCCGCTCTTCTCTGATCCCTCTTGTAGTTGATAGTGGCCAATGTGTCTTCTTGTGAGTTATGATGTATCATCCCAAGTGTCTTCAGAATGAGATGAGTTGTGCTATCCCAAGTGTATTTGAGATGAGATGTGTTGTGATTTCCTAGGTGTATTTAGGAAGAGATGTGTTGTGATGAACCAGGTGTTTGCAGGTGGGATGTGATGTGTTTTGATGGACCAAGTGTGTGTGAGTGGGATGTGATGTGTTGTGATGGGTGAGGTGTGTGCAGATGGGATGTGATGTCCCAGGTGTATGAGGATGGGATGCGATGTGATATATTCAGAAGAGGTGGTATATCTAAGAAATTTTCCATTAGGGTGTAAGAGTGACTAATAAGTGGGACGGTTTTGTGGGTAACCCTAGCATTGATGTGCCTCATATTACAAATTATTGACTTGGATGTGTTTTTTGGTGAGTGAGACTTGGTGAGGTTGGGGTGTTGGTTAGTATAACTTTTTAGGTTCTATTTGGATCAATTACTTTCACACATGTGAATTAGTATTATATTTTCACATGTGCATTATAGACCATGGTTTTCCTACTGATTATACAAGTATTCTCATCCTACTTATAAAAAACAATTTTGTGGATTCCTGGTGGACTTTTTGGACCGTGTTGAACATTTCGAGTTCAGACCTTTAGAGTTATTTCTATGTCACTACCTTATCTTTTATTATTTTGTGCTTTTATTGGATAATTTTATATGTATCAGTTTTGATTTTTACATACATTATGGGATGGTTTTTCTTTATTTTATAATGTTTCACGGAGTTGTTTGGGGTTTGTTCATCCAATATCTTGATATTGTATCCTTGTAAAGGGTAATACCTCCCATATTGTGAGGTATTTATACCATAGTTTCTAATCACTAGCCTAAGTCATGCTGGAGGCAGGAATCGAGGATCATTATCTCCTTTTCTTAATTTCCATCTGAGGAAGGGTGTCTTTGAAGGTAGGTGGTTTTGAAAAAATAGGATCTTAACCAAGGTTTTCAATAAAATCTCTATACATAAATACTTCCTCCAAATTTTAACATAAACATTTCATGAATGGTTAACCTTATAATCCTTATAAAAGATGAAATAAAAAACATTAAAAAGAATGTTAAGAAATAATCATAACATTGTTTTCCAAAATATAACAAACCACCAATTAGTTGTCAGATTCCAAACATGTGAATGACCTCATCAAATATTCCCTTTAATCATGGTAATTACCTAAATCACCATATATCCTTTTGAAAAACAAGCATACTTCCTTATTACAATGATTACTGGATACTTTATTAAAATCCATATATTTGTAAACTTCATACTTGGTGACATATAATTCTTTTTCAATAATCAGTTATAGGGTAATCCATACCTTCCAATTTACTAATTAATACCCAACATATCATTATCCAAATGTCATTATCTCAATGTTATGAATTAATTAAGGGTTAAAATCCCCTAATCAAAATATTAGTATTCTATTTCTTCATCACCATTCAACTTGTCCTTATCAATCCTTAATGAAACATAAACTGAAAATTGTAACATCCCAAGATTTCATAGTACGACATCTCATTAATGTAATTAAATAGGTTGCACTTCACAGAACACCGAGTTCGAGCGCACCACAACTTACCAAACTAGAAATTAAAAAAATGGTTATTAATAGTATTAACTACATTTTAAATCTTGTATACTCTATATAATTTTAACAACCATATTAAGTGTTTATTAAACATAATATAAGAAAAATTCATTTTTTCAGATAAAAGAAATAATTTTTAAAAAATAAAATTTTACCGGCTTTTAATGGAGAACCCTTTGAAAACCAATATTTGAAATTATGTATTCAATTTAATGAAATTGAATTATTCTTTATTAGTGGGACATAAAAATTTATTTTGGATATTTTTTTTTGTACTTTTTTGATAACTTTCATATTTTGACGAATATTGAAAAATACTTTGTTTTAATTGAAAATAACTTTTTTTAATTGAAATAATTTATAGTGTTAAATTATACATTTGAATGTTTTAAGGTATAATTAGATTATATTTTCATCATTTAATACAATGTATGTCATTATATGTAATTTCACATTTAGATTTAACATAAACACATGTCAATCTTTGAATAGTTTATAATTTTTAAAAACCCACTTTTTGGTTTTGACAATGAAAATTAATTTTAAATTAATAAATGAAACTTATATGTTTTGAATTTGGTAAAATATACTTCATTTATGAATTAGAAATATGAAAATTAGCTTAGGGTGAATTTTTTGTATTTTTCTGAAAACTTTCAATTTTTGATGAATTGTGAAAAATACTGCGTTATTATTTAAAACCAAATTTTTATTTAAATAATTTATTTTATTTTATTTTATTTTAAGTAAAAATATACATATAATACCTATATAAGTTCAATGTAATTAATTGGAGTAATTTAATAATAAAATTAGATGTATAAATTTTTATTGAACTTTTTAAACTCTTTTACCCACCTTCTAGGCATGTTAACAAATTTGCATAAAACATAATTTTACCACTTCGATGAGTTGAATTTAAAAAATCTGAGAGAGACAGTTTACATCAGTATGTAAAATGTGATTCAATAAGTTGAAAATAATTTTTGGTGAATTGTAACTTTTGACTTTTATTTACCACTGTTAAAAGTAAATATGGTAATTAATGGTAAAAATGATATTATAATTACCCTAACACATGTCCTAATTCTATTGGATAAGTTTAATTCGATTGAAAATAACCTTAGGAATAAAATATGATCCTTTATGTCCACTTAAATTGGATTAGTAGATTTATTATTATTTTATTTAAAGAAAAGTTAAAAGTGTTAAATTCAAATTTTATTAACAAAACTATTTTTAATATAAGGTTATAAATAAGATAAATTAGACTTTAAATATTCATTATAAAGATAAAATTATTTTCGACATAATTATATTTTATTTATAATTTTTAGGGATTATATAATTAAATTTATTTATGACTCAATGATAATGCAATAATTACCTTCTTAATGAAATATTAAAATACTTTATATTATAAATATTAAAATAAATATAATTTAAAGGTTTTGATTCCATCCACTAATTTTATAGGTTAATATGAAATGTTAGGATTTATTAGATAATTTTCTTTCAAAGTGATAAGATTGTTATGACTTTCACAAAAACACAATACCAAATGGTGTCAAAATTGACATAAATTAAATTTTAAAACAAATACTCTATTATTTGTTGATATAATAATTTTATAAATATAAGGATCATCCAAAGGGATTAAATAATATTATATATGTCATTAATGAACAACTTTAGGTTCTATTTAAAGTTTATAGTAAGTTTATTAACCATATAGTGTAGGAATGCAAGAAGACTCGGTAAAAGTTAAACTATTTAACTAAGAGTTAAATCTAAAAGATAAGGTTAAAATGGTAACATAAACTTGTTTAAAACCAATTGTTTGAGATTATTTCGACCCATAACCACCTAAATCTAGAAATAAATTCATTGGGAGCCATTATAAACCTAATATTATTGTATAATAAATTAATATTTTAATCCTTTCATAAAGTGACCCTCACCCCTCTTATAAAAGGGCATTTCCCCTTCTCTCAAAATCACACCTCCAATACCATTTGGCTCAAAAAAATCCTGAACAAATATCCTCCAAACTTCCCTCCCATAAACCTAGAGTCCTTAATTTTATCATAAAGCTAACCTTAGGAGACCTTTTGATTAACTCAAAAGGAAACACCTGAAGAAGAGGTAATAATTTCACCACCCTATTTCAAGTTCTTTTTTCTTCCACTTCCTCTTTCTTTATTGTTTCCATAAAAAAATAATAACTTCAGTACCTCCTATATACTATTATTTTATTATAAATATGTTATAACCACATTCGTTATTCTATCCATCCTATAAATGACAATGTCACCTTACGTGCGTACGTATGACTTACCGTCTCCATGTCGCGGTGTAGTTTATTATTCAAACACTTCATTATTTGGATGGGTATAATAATGAGTATAACTGATGTAAATAATAAATATAAAATTTTAATGATTCTTTATATATGATATACCATCCAATTACATATGATTTCATCATCAATATAATGTTATTGTCGCTTCTGCGTACGTACAGATTACCGTCTCTATGACACGATGAGACTCATTCCCATGTTTAACATTCAACGATGATTATATAAATATATTTTATTAATAAGTATGTATTATATGTCATAATAATGATACTGTATATATATATATATACATATTTATGTATTACATATATCTTATTCACTTAATTCCGTTCAATAAGATATGAATACAGAAACAACGTTTATTCATACATACGGCCTACCGTCTCCATAAACGGTGCCTTCCATTTCATATATATATCTATTATAAATATTTATATCCTAAAAATATATATGATATATAAATAAAGTTTTCTATTCTGAATGTATTTAAATGATGATCTAAATGATATGATTCAGAATAACAAGTTAAAACACGTACAATAAAGAAAGTGATTATTTATCAAAATGTTAATTTAACATTGAAATATTAAATGGGTAGTATAAATTCATAAATGAATCATGTATGATATAATAAATATGAATATGGTTTTCGTATAATTTAATAACATAAAAGGTCATTATACAGGAGGTTAAATGTACCATCGTCCAAAGTAAAGTGCAAGGTTAGGGGTTTCTTATGTCACTTTTAATTTCTTGAGATTTCCATTGTTCACCACTTATTTATTTCATGTGGTGTATTGTGTATTGAAACTTAATATATATTTTCATGAATCTATTTATATTCATGGTATTCTATGATTCATTTGGTGGTTATTAACTTTTGGTCTGAAAATTTTATTGATTACAACGTGGTAAGGGGTTTTAATCTCACCTATATTCCCGTGAGATTCATGCTATATTTGCCACTATTACCTTGTGTCGTGTATGTATTTCCCATGATTACATTGTATGCATAATATAATTTAATTTATGGGTATTTACATCATCATTGGATGGTCCTTCTTCTATGGGGTGTATGTTTCGTATGTTATCAAATCAATAAGGGTTAATTTCACAATCCCTTTATTATTTTAGGTTGTTTTTATGTAAGTATCTACTGGGACATATTTATTATACAGGTCCATGTTTCATAAAAGTGTTTTCAAAGGGATTATTTTTAAGGGAATTTTTACTAAAACATTATTTTAAATGTTTTAAAGATTTATTATTCTAAACCTTTCTCATTAATGTCCATGTTTTAAAACTGGTATTAAGGATTTATTTATATGTACATGAATGTTTTAAAATGTTAATTCCTTTCTAAAGTTTCAAAGTGGTATGGGACACTTCAATTCAAAACTATATTTTAAATGAATTCCTTTATGTGACTTTCAAATGATTTCAATAAAAAGAGATATTTCTCTCAAAGATTTTTACTGATCATTTTCAACTATGTCAACATCCTTTATGGGATATTTTTTTGATCAAGGTTGATTTATTATAATACAAATCATAAAAATTGTATTGATGGTTTTGTGATTTTTTTGATTGTGGTTGTTTTATTTTTATACCATTAATGGTTTATGGATAATTTATTGACATTTCATATTCTAGTTTTAATATGAATGTTTATGTTATGTTTAAACCTTTTCATATGAGGAATGAATTAGAATTAGTAAGTGATGGGTGGATCCCACTATAGCTCCTAGATGCATCGGTAGGTCTCATGAGACAATATAGTGTCTTGGAAAAAGGCCTTGAAAAAAAATCTTATTTGTAGTCTTGGCACAAGGCCTTGACTATGTAGTTATGAAGTCTGGCATTATGCATTCCATCATTATTAAATTAGCTATTGATATTACATGTGATTATTCCACTAGTAGAATTTCCATGTGAATAAGTAAATGAAATTATTTGATTTTTCTTTCCTATATTATGCTGAAGTTTATGTTTAAAAGGCTTTTGTTTTAGTTTTATACATTACCTTAAATGTTTATGCTTATTTGTGAAAATTTCCGCTATATTGTTATCCTTACTGAGTGTTTGAGATCACCCCTTTCTTATGTTTTATTTTCCCAGGATTCCAAGAAGTGTATTATGATTGATAAGTAGAGCTATGCTAGCGGATTAATGGAATTCTCAAAGGATCATTCATGTTGTTTTTTTCTTAATGAGTATTGTAAAGTTCATGTATATAATCTATTTTTTAAGACTTTTAATTTGATCGGTATTTCGGGACATGATTCCTTGTAATCATGCCAATGTATTAAAATAATGCACCAACTCTAGGCTTCTGGGATCAGGGCATTACAGTTGGTTTCAGAGGATGTTTAGCAACAAACTTGGAAATAGATTTTAAAAAACTCTGATTAGATAACATTACCCTAAGATAGAATTTGAGGATTAATATATAAGAACTCTCTAGAATTTTGGTAATGTAGAGATTTTGTGTATTTTTCAAGAAATACTCCGTATATGGATACGAACAAGTAGAGGCCGCTCTAGAATTTATGTACCTAGGAGTGAAAACTTTGACAAGGAGTTTCAGGCTTGACCCAGGGTATCCTGGTACACGACAACAGTCTGTACTGCACTCTTGGTTACAACACTCCTGGGGGATATTCTTAGGATAATTCATATTTTCATTACAAGACACTATGAAGGATTTAAGAGTAAATACATCTTAAAAAAAATATTTTATGATTATAGATTATATTCATAGTCTTTTCAATTTACATTAGGTATTTTAGAAGTTCGAAATTATGCATTGTGATTCATAAACTAACCTAGTGTATTCCATTGTTTAGAAATGGCGCCTAGTAGAAGGAATGAGAATTCCAGTAGTACGCATGATCGAAAGATTAAGAAGGATCATATCTTTCATGGTATTAAAAAAACATTTAAAATGGAAATAGTCTCCCACATATTCTCATCATATGAAGAAATAGTATCATGTGTTAATAAGATAAGTAAAGAATTTCTTGAATCCTATGGATTTGAAAGTAAGCAAGAGAAAAAAAGGGTGTAAGATAGAAAGATGGATATAGGGAAGAGGGGAAAGAAAATTTTCCCATATGTGATAACTGTGGAAATAATAACATTGGTAAATTCTTGAAGGATATGAGAGTTTGTTATATGTGTGGAGAAAAAGGACACCATGTACGTGATTGAAAGGGTAAGAAAAAGCTTTCAAATGTTCTACAAGGAGTTGGGACACTACGTGAATCAATGTCCAAATCATCATAGTAAACCACAAATGATGATGTTGGATAATAATAAAGTTATGATATTACCACAGATAAAGAGTAATGACTAATGTTATTATGTTGATATTAAAGAATTATGTCTTTTGAGTATTTTATCAATGATGTATTGGTTATAATAATTATAAAGTATATAAGGATTGTACTGCAGTACTATTTCATTAAGGACTTGAGATTGTGTAGAACCAAGAAAAGTGACTCAATAGTATGTTATTTTTTTTGGAAAATATATGGTTGAGAGAAATATAAACCATAATATAGTTATGATACCGAGGTAGTGATTTTTGGATAATATAGGATTGATTTGGATAAATTATATTGAATATTCATAACTACCTTGAAACTGATTAATGATTTGTATATTCCATCATTGTTGAAGTTTACAACATTTTTGGATATAAGGATTATATCTAGTATTCTATAAGGAATAAGGGAGAATGAATGTAATCAATAAGGTTTTATGGTAATTCATGGTGTTACAGTGTTCATAAGTTATTATATTGAAAAAAGGATCTTCATTATGGTTACTTTCCTTATAAATTTTGGACCATGATTTTGGACAGAAGTATTTTGGATAAGTCTAAAGGTTGTAATCAATTAATTTTGACATTAGATATTATTTTTAAGGTTAAATAATTTCTTGAGATTATTTTTGGATTGTCTTAAAAAGGACAACATAGAGGTCGGGAAACAACCCATCGTGCCCGGCGAGGCCGCAGGACTTGAACCTGGAACCGAATGGCGATAAGGGTGGATCACCTACCACTGGCATACGTGATGTCCTGGTTTGTATAATGTATTTTTTTTAATATTCTGACAAATAAATTATAAATTCATTATTTTTGGAACCCTATACGATTAGGATAAATAGAATATTTTTGAATTCTATTATCATTTATAGTGAAAGATGAGTTTAGGGTAGGAATTAGTTGAAGGATGAAACTCTACATGTAAAGTATATATATATATATTTCCTCTTATTATATGAATAAATTAATTCTTAAACTTTAGGGAAGGGATCTTAAAACCAAAAATGTGTTATCATAATACCTTATTTTTTGTTTAACTGATGATATTTTATACCATCTTAGATTGATGGCTTTGAGGCCCTCAATTTTACACTTGTTTGTGATTGATGAACTCAATAACTCCCTATAAATATATATGTTTTTCATCGAATTATGGGTCTCTAATTTCCACCAATGTTTTCATAATCCATATCATAATTTGGTGGTGACTTCTTTATTTCTCTTTCCCTCTTATTAAGACTAAATTTTATTAACCCAATTTCAATTGTGGGTTTTCCACAAAGGTATTTTTCTATTTTTAACAATTTATTTTAAAAGAAAAATTTCAAATTGTGAGGATTAAATTTATTGAAGGAGGGGAGAATGTAAAAACCCTATATTTCATAGTATGTAATCTCATTAAAGTAATTTAATAGCTTGCACTACACACAACACCGAGTTCGAGCACACCACAACTTACCAAACTAGCCATTCAAAAAGATGTTATGAATAGTATTAACTAAATTTTGAATATTTTATACTCTATATAAATTTAACATCCATATTATGTGTTTATTAGACATAATATAAGAACAAATTCAATTTTTTCAGCTAAAAGAAATAATTTTCAAAAAAATGCAATTTTACCGCCTTTTAATGGCGAACCCTTTATAAAACCAATTTTTAACAATTTTATATATTTAATTTAATTAAATTAAATTTTTAATTAGTATCGGGACAAAGAAATTTAGTTTGGGTAAATTTTGGTACTTTTTATAAAACTTTCATATTTTAACGAATATTGAAAAATACTATGTTTTAATTGAAAACAAATTTTTTAATCGAAATAATTTATATTTTTAAATTATGAATTTGAATGGTTTTAAAGTATAATTAGATTATATTTTTATCATTTAATATAATTTAGGTCATTATAAGTAAATTTACATTTATATTTGACATAAAAACTTGTCAATCTTCTGATAGTTTTCACTTTTGAAAAACCTGCTTTTTGGTTTTGACTACGAGAAATAAATTTAAAATTAATAAATGAAACTTCTATGTTTTGAATTTGGTAAAATAGAATTTATTTTTGAATTTTGAATATCAAAATTATCTTAGAGTGACATTTTGGTATTTTTCTGAAAACATTCATTTTTTGATGAATAGTAAAAAATACTATGTTATTATTTAAAACCGACTTTTTATTTAAATAATTATTTATTTTATTTAAATTTATTTTTATTCAAAATAGATATATAATACCTATATAAGTTCAGTGTAATTAATTGGAGTCATTTTATAATAAAATTAGATGTATAAAATTTTATTGAACTTTTTAACCTCTTTTACCCACCTTCTAGGCATGTTAGCAAATTTGCATAAAACATAAATTTACCACTTCTGTGAGTTGAATTTCAAAAATCCAAAAGACATGGTTGAAATAAGTATGTATAATTTTATTCAATAAGATGAAAATATTTTTCTGTGAATTGTAACTTTTGACTTTTATTTACCATGATTAAAAGTAAATAGGGTAATTAAAGGTAAAAATAATATTGTAATTATCCTAATACATTTTCTAATTCTATTGGATAAGTGTAATTCGACAAAAAAAATCTTAGGAATAAAATATGATTCTTTAGGTCCACTTGTATTAGATTAAGACATTTATAATTATTTTATTTAATGAAAAGTTAAAAGTGTTAAATTCATTATTTATTAACTAAACCATTTTTAATATAGGGTTATACATAAGATAAATTCGAAATTAAATATTCATTAGAAAGATAAAAATATTTCCTACATAATGGTAGTTTATTTATAATTTTTAGAGATTATATAATTAAATTTATTTATGACATTATGATGATGCAGTAATTACATTCTTAATGAAATATTAAAGTAGTATATATTATAAATATTAAAATTAAATAGAATTTAAACATTTTGATGCCATCCATGAATTTTCTAAGTTAATATGAAATGTTATCGTTGATTAGATAAATTTTGTTTTAAGTCATAAGGTTCTTATGACTTTCAAAAAAAACAAAATACCAAATAGTGTCAAAATTGACATAAATTAATGTTTAAAACAAATACAATATTATTGGTTGATATAATATTCCTAAAAACATAAGGATCAGCCAAAGGGATTAAATAATATTATATATGTCATTAATGAACCACTTGAGGTTCTCTTGAAAGTTTAGAGTATTTTTATTAACCATATAGTGTAAGAATACAAGAAGACACGGTAAACGTTAAACTATTTATCTAAGAGTTAAATCTAAAAGATAAGGTTAAAATGGTAACCTAAACGTGTATAAAACCTATTTTTTGTGATTATTTTGACCCATAATCACCTAAGTCTAGAAATAAATTAATTTAGAGCCATTATAAACTGAATATGATTGTTTAATAAATTAATATTTTAATCTTTTCCTAAAGGGACCCTCACCCCTCTTATAAAAGGGAACTCCCCCTTCTCTCAAAGTCACGCCTCCAATTCCATTTGGCTCAGACATCCCCTGACCAAATATCATCACAAATTCCCTCACATCAACCTATAGTCCTTAATTTTTTTAGAAATACAACCTAAGGATCCCTTTTGATCAACTCAAAAGGAAACACCCGAAGAAGGGGTAATAATTTCACCACCCTCTTTCAAGTTCATTTCTTCTTCCACTTATTCTTTCTTTGTAGTTTCCATAACAAAATAATAAATCCAACACCTCTTACACACTGTTATTTTAATATAAATATGGTATAACCATATTTGTTATTCTATAAATCCTATAAATGACAAAGTCACCATACATGCGTACGTACGGCTTACCGTCTCCACATTGTGGTGTAGTTTTTTATTCAAACACATAATTATTTGGATGAGTATAATAATGAGTATAACTGATGTAAATAATAAATAAAACATTTTAATTATTCTGTATATATGATATACCATCCAATTACATACGATTTCACCAACAATATAATGATATTGTCACTCGTACGTATGTACGGATTACCGTCTCCACGACACGTTGAGACTCATTCCCATGTTTCCCATTCAATGACGATTATATAAATATATATTATTAATAAGTATGTAATATATTACATAATAATTCTAATGAATATATATATATACACATGTATGTATTACATATATCTTATTCACTTACTTTCATTAAATTCGATATGAAAACAGAAACAGATTTTATGCGTATGTACGGCCTACCATCTCCATAAACGGTGCCTTCAATTTCATATATCTATCTGTTATAAATATTTATATCCAAAATATATATTATATATTAATCAATTTTTATATTATGTATGTATTTAAATCATTACCTAAATGATACGATCAAGAATAACAATATAAAACACGTACTATAAAGAAAGCGATTATTTCCTAAAATTTCAATTTAACACGAATATCATTATTAAATGGGTAATATAAATTAATAAATGAATCAATTATGATATAATAAATATTAATATGGTTTTGGTATAATTTATTAACATACCATGGTCATTATACAAGATGTTAAACATACCCTTGACCAATGTAATGTACAAGGTAAGGGGTTTCTAATCTCACTTTTAATTTCACGAGATTTCCATTGTTCACCACTTATTTATTGCCTGTGGTGTATTTTGTACTACCATATGATATATTTTATCATGATTATATATATATTCATTTTATTATGTGATTAATTTTGTGGTTATTAACTCTTAGTCTTACGACTCGATTGGTTACAATGTGGTAAGGGATTTTCATCTCACCATTATTCCCATGAGATTCATGCTATATTTTCCACTATTAACTTTTGTGTGGTGTATATAATTCCCATGATTATATTTTTTTGCATAATATACTTTAATTTATGGGTATTTACATCATCATTTGATGATCCTTCTTTCATGGGGTGTATGTTTCGTATGTTACCAAATCGATAAAGGTTAATTTCACGATCACTTTATCATCTGAGGTTGTTTTACGTAAGTATCTAATGGGAAATATTTATTATCAATTTCCATGTTTCATAAAATATTTTTCAAAGGGATTATTTTTAAGGGAATTTTTACTAAAAAATCATTTTAAATGTTTTAAATATTTATTCTTCTAAACCATTCTCGTTAATGTCCATGTTTTCAAAATGGTATTAAGGATTTATTTATATGTACATGATTATTTTAAAATGTTAATTCCTATCAAAAGTTTCAAAGTGGTATGGGACAATTTTATTCAAAACTATCTTCTAAATGAATTCCTTTATATGAATTTTAAATGATTTAATGAAAAAGGGATATTTCTCAAAGATTTTTACTAATGATTTCCAACTATGTCAATATCCTTTACAGGATATTATTATTGATCGAGGTTGATTTATTATGATACAAATGTTCCATACTGTATTGTAGGTTTTGTGATATTTTTGACTATGGATGTGTTATTTTTATACCATTCATGTTTTATGGATAAATTATTGACATTTCTTATTCTAGTTTTTATATGAATGATTATGTTATGTTTAAACCTTTTCATATGAGGAATGCATTGGACTTAGTATGTGAAGGGTAGAGCCCGCTATAATTCCTAGATGCATCGGTAGTTCTAATGAGAAAAACTAGTGTCTTGGGACAAGGACTTGACAAAATATTATTTTTATTCATGGCGCAAGGCCTTGACTATGTGGTTATGAAGTCTATCATTATGCATTCCATCATTATGAAATTAGCTATTGATATTACATGTGATTATTCGACTAGTAAAATGTCCATGTGAATATGTAAATGCAATTATTTGATTAATATTTTCCATATTAGGCTAAAGTTATGTTTAAAAGGCTTTTGTTTTAGTTTTATACATTGCCTTAAATGTTTAGGCTTATTTTTGAAAGTTTCTGCTATATTGTTATCTTTACTGAGCGTTTGAGCTCACCCCTTTCTTATGTTTTATTTTCCCAGGATTTCAAGAAGTGCATTATGATTGATAAGAAGGGTTATACTAGGGGATTAATGGCATTATAAAAGGATCATTCATGTTATGTTTTATTTCTGAATGTGTAATTTAACGTTCATATATGTAATCTATTTTCTAAGAATTCTAAACTGATCGGTCTTTTGGGACTTTATTCCTTGTAATCATGCCGATGTATTAAAATAATGCATAGAATTTGGGCTTCTGGGGTCATGGAGTTATAAAAATACTTATATATTTCAGGATTCATATAACACACTCTTTTAATTTCAAAACAAAAACACTTCATTCATCCATCATTATTCCTAAACCATCACTCAAGTTTAATTTACTTATTCTTTAATACTTCTTTCTCATAATATGAAATTTGAATCTGGATTTAGGATTCCACAAACTTAATATATTCATTTTTCTTATGCTTAATGTAAACAATAATAGAAGAACATAACATGCATTTCATATGTAGTTTGAGTTTTATTTATCATTAGAAGTATAACAAATACTCATACCACTTTCATGATTCTCTTTATGGGATTTCCATATGGGAGATCAATTTTCATAATGCCCATAATTTAACATTGAAAACATTCTATGTTAAAAATGTTCCTTCTAGTTCTCTCCTTTGAATAAAACCAGAAAGCACAGGGTGAGAAACACATATCATAGAAGAAAACCGAATAATCATGAAAAATACTAACTTATAGGTTGTCTAAATCATGACCCCTACTTCATTAATATATGAATCCTTAGGTTTATCCTAGTTTATTTATAGTCATCCCCTATTTGAATCTTTATTGATGGATCATAAAGTGTTTGTGAATTCCCAAATCATATCCCATAAGAGTGTCAAAATAGGCGTGTAACAAGGCTTGTTGTCATATACCAGGTTACATCAAGTTAGGTTTCACACACCTTGTTTGATTTTTTACCACTAGGTACATCTATTCTAGAGAAACATCCACTTGTAGTATCCAAACAAGGATGTATTTATAAGAATCCACTCACTTTATCCTTTACCAAAATCCCAAGAAATTTTTCAAAATGTTAACTCATACTTATACTTATACTTATCCTTAGAAACATCCATAGACATATCCTTTTAAATTTACCAAGTGATGTTACTGAATATTTATCATCTTAGTTTCCAAAGGATAACTAAAAATTTTCCCTGAGACCAACTATTTCAAACCTCACATTTCATACATTAACATTACATCACTTTTTTTGAATAATTAAAACATTGAACAATTAGACTCCCGAACACCACATTAGTCTAGTGCCTTTTGAAACATCTAAACATAAAAAACTGTTTTATAAGTGAGCTGAATTATCACCAACTAAGTTCTTCAGGAATAGAACCCTTCTTAGACACATCATACTTAATATATATCTTCATAACCTGGGGAAGGAAACATACAAATGGCTGAGCTCAGATGCTCAGTAAGAATAATCAAGGGAGACATATAAGCATAAACATGAGAATAAGGGTATGAAATGTGATCATAACAATAGAATATCATACCAAAGATATCAATGATATTAATCATAAATAATGGCATAAATATTATTAGATCAAAAAAAATAAATCATAAGGAAATAAATAACATAATCCATGAAATCATATCACAAGAATAAGACATCAAATTTTGGCACAAATAGACATGTGAAATCATTCCCTATAATCCAGACTCATTGACAGAACATATCGTGGAACTTCATGGGAACCACACAAACATGGAAGGACACACCACCATCCCAAGTCACAATCTTTTACTTGTAAGGGATCCAGTTTCCTCATCTTCCCATAGTGGATCAGGTTTCCCCATCTTCTATATTCATAGTGACTACACCTACTAGGTTGGAAACACCACCATCTCCAGCTGTAGTCCTTTCCTTGTAAGGGATGAGGTTTCCCCATCTTCCCATAGTGGATCAAGCCTGTTTTCTTAATTGACATCATTATATCATGAGATATAAATTTTTACCCAATTCATTGGAGGTGGATATATGTCTCACACATCTCATAATAAAATCATTGAAAAATATGCCAATAGATAATAAAACATTCACCATATCATGACCCATAAAAATAAATGGGTTTTATAAACATCTAATCATAATCTAAAGAAATGAAATGGGTGTCATAAAAATGTAATTATATCTCAACTTATAGAAGAAGATAGGTTTCATAATCATTTGAGTAAATCCTAACTAGTGAAAATAATTGGGGTTCACAAGCATAAAACTCCAAGTGGAATGGGTTTCATAAACATCATTCCATCAAAACATAAACTATTCAGAGAAACAATATGAATAGAACCTTTAAATGATTTCTTAAATGGGCATGAGTGACATCAAATGAAGTCATCTTAGATGAAATATAATTTTAAATATCTCTTAAAGAAATTTCTTTAGGAAAATACAATTTATTCTTTGAAAAACTATCTTTAAAACATAAATATTTTTGAAAACTAGTTTGTTGAAAATAAACATTAAATCATATAAAGAATGATTTGATTTTTTTTGAAAACTTCTTTATTTGGAAACATTAAAATAGATCATTAAAATGTTCTAAAAACCATTTTTTTATAATAAATGGAACACTTATAAATAATTCGTGAAAAAAGATTAAAATATATTTTAAAATACAAATCATTATTTTTAAAACCTATATATTTTAAAAAAATTCATAGAAAATTTATTAAAGGATAGATTGATAACCAAAAATCATTTATGTAAATATTTTTTTTTCTAGAAAACCCACATTAAATATATTTATTTTCCTGAATATTAATGGAAAAAAAATTTAATTAAAAAAACATTAAAATAATAATGCAATCTTTAAAGAAATAATGGTCATGAGAGTGGGTATGTCCGTACAGACCAAACATTATTTTTTACCTTAAATATTCAGAAAAGTGTACTGATCAGAAAATGACAATATTATTCCTTATAAAAACATTTTGTAAAAGGTAATAAATTTGTAAAAATTTTGTTTAACATCATATAATAAAATTAAATAATTTTTGATATTATATTTAGAAGACATTGTTTTTAAAGAACATAGATTTCTAACCTAAAGGAAACATAACACCACCTTTTCATAAAACTTTTTTCTTAATTATATTAACTACCAACGAGTGTAACAAAATGGTACCATTTCATGGGTATTACATGAATATACATAGTTTAATAAAATTCATCAGTGTTATTGAGAGATGGACTATATGATTTCATGAATGGAAGCCTAATCACAAATAATATCAATAAATGATGAGATCTAATAAACATTTTATCAGTTGGTAAAATTGAACTATGATCCTAATGTAAGAAAATAAAAATTCATGAATCATAATATATCAGGAAAGGAAAGAGATTTAAGATATAAAATGTCAAATAAACCTCAGAAAAAAGAATGCAGGCCTATAAAAAAACATGTTCATCAAAGAAGAAAAATTGAGACAAAACAATCTTACTAATTTGGTAACTATTGAAACCCATTGAAATAAATATCATATAATGGATATGTAAATAACCATAAATTAAATAATAATATTAATATAAAAGATCCATGGGAAATACACCCATCACACAAATGAAATGAGTTGTTGTTAATGTTTATATCTCACAGAAATAAAAAGTGAGATGAAATCCCCTCACCTTGTGTCTTGAATCTCATCATACTCATTAAAAACAAATGAATAATAAATTTAAGATTATTATACATATAAAATAGAACCATATTTTTATATATAATATTATACATTGTTTGATTATGACATTACATCACCAACTTATTAACATTTCTATGTTATGGTTTCACTTTGGGGAATATTTGATTTATTTTTTGAATGAGTCTTAATTTGTTGTATATTTGGTTCTAATACTTATATCTTTATTTAAAGAATTTAATAAATGACCTAAATATAATTTTTATTAATTATATGTGTATTATAATAATCTATATAAAATATTATTATGAAAATGGAATACACTGTTCATGGAGACGATAGACCGTACGTACGTATGAACGATGTTTCCATTTTATTACCACATTGAAAGAAATAATGAAAATGAAATATAAGTATATATTCATATAATAACATTAATTTAGATTTATTATGTCATATATATCATATAATTTCACTAAAAACATCGTCAAATCATTCCATCTAGTGTGTGATTGATTCACTTTGCTTTGAGGGGGTGGTAGTCCACACTTCCTCAAATGTAATTATCAGATTTACACAAGATTGGAAGAATAATGGTATGTTTTAAATAATAATTTAAAAAGCATAAATACATTATAAATATAATATATATAATATATAACTATATTTTAAATCATGATGTCTTCAATGAGAGGCGGTAAATAAAAAATGAACAGTCATCATTTCATGAAGCAATAGTTTGCTGTATACATAAACAATATGTTCGTTACCCATTAGAGGGAATTGTGTGTAAGTGTAGTTAAAAATACAACATAAAAACATCCTAATATATTTATGATACTGTTTTTTATAAAATCATGTAATAACACTTGTTGAGGTAGTGGAGAACGTAAAATAAAATAAAGGAGCTTCAGGTGAGATGTTACATTTCTCTGGGAAACTGCTTTTCGTTTTCACCAAAGGGATTCCTTAGATTGATTTATTCCCAAAGGGATGATTCAATAGGGAAGGTATGGATGTTGGAAAGTTTATAGGGTAGATATTTACAGAACCTAAGTGGTTTGAGAGGTGTTAAGAAGATGGAGAGTTGTCTTCCTTTTATAGGGAAGGTAGGGAATACACTTGGCATTTTTGAAAACAAGTTACGTGTACCAATGGTTTTAACTTTCTAAAGTCATAAAAAACTTAATAATTGAAGTTTTATGTTTTAAATATTTCCTAAAATGTGTTTTTGTCAAGTGTAATGGTCATTTAGGTCTTTAAGTTTAATGTTTAGTCCCTTGTTAAGCTTAAATTTCCCTTAATTGATGTAATTAATTTTAATTTCATTCACTAATATTTTTGGTAAAAAAATAATATGAACTTATTAGAAATTATAAATTTTGATTATTAAAAATACAGAATCAATTTTTACAAATTCAAATCATATAAGAGACTAAAATTAATTTATATTTAATCTCGCACACGATACTAAAAAGTGGGTTTTTAAAGTATAAACCTCCAAAAGGTTGCTATGTTTTTATATTCAATTTTAAAGAAGAATTGAGTCCAATTGATAAATTGATAAAAATGTGATCTAAATAAAATTGAAATCCAATTTTAAATATAATTTAGCATTATAAATAAATTATTTGAAAATACAGTTTTGAAATAAATTTTACTATTTTTTCACAATTCATTAAAAAATGAAACTTCAACGAAAAAACCAAAAATTTACCCTAACCTAATTTTTTTTGTCACTATTTCAAATAAGATGTTTATTTTTTACTTGTATAATCCATAAATGTTCCAAAAATAGGATTTAAAATAAGTTCTCCATTAATAGGTGGTAAAAATGCATTATTAAAAATATAGTATTTTATGTACAAAATTGGGTTTTTTTTATCCTAAGCCTATAAAATATTTTATATGAATATAAAAAATATTTTATTGAATATATAATATGTATATATCACATTTATATCACTCACTAATTGTAATTAATTTAATATATTATGGTAAAACATATCTTTGGTCATAAAAATAATTATTTTTTTCCTTTATATTCAATCGGTTTTCATATTCATTTCTAATTGATTTGTAACCAATGATTTGTTTTTATATTTGTGTAAACCATTAATTTTCCTAAGTTAGTTAACCAGTTCTATGAAGTGCTAATTTAATGTCTATGTTATAATATTTTAATAATATATCATTATCGTTATTCGGTTTTACGTGTTACACATTCCATTGAGGAATGTCATTATTGTGTGCAACACAAGCTAACCTCAATGTTCCCTATATAGAAAGATAAAATTTATGTTGTGTGTAGTGCACAATTTACTTGGTTTTTCAAATAACATAATAAAAAAATAGTGATTTAATATAGAATAAACTATTTTTAGTGTTTCGTGAAATGAAAAATATCAAAAAGATTAAATTAATTCAAAAAAAATATTTAGCAAAAATATTGGTTTTTACATTGCATGTCATTTTTCCCTTAAGATCATGTTTTAGTTCTTTATTAAGAAAACTTTTACATTAATCACTGCAAATAATTTGGATCACTTCCACTAATTTTTTCATTAAAATATTATGTTTTTAGTATTAGAGAAGAAATATTACACTGATTAGAACTATGTACGTATTTTTTTAAAATTAAAATCAAAGAAGTGGAAAAATTAAGGTTAACTCTAATCCCTCAGATGTGGTGAGAAAATGGGGTTGTATAGTAAAAATGTTCAAGTGTTCAACATGATTTTATATCTAATATCAATGTAAAAATGATTCCAATGACCTAAATTGTATTAATATATGTATAATTGATTTACTATGACTTTATAAAAAAGTTTAAAATATAATATAATATTAATAATTATTTAAATGATGAGGTGGTTTTGAACTAAAATACAGTACTTTTCACTATTTATAAATAATGTTTTCTCTTAGAAAAATCCCAAATATTCAACTAAAGCTAATTTTGAAATTCTGAATTAATAAATTATGTATATTTTTACAAATAAAATTCATAAAATTTTTCATAACTTAGTTTTAGAAATCGGTGCTCCATTAGAATGTTGTAAAACATAGTCTTGCATGTAACACAAGCTAAATCAGTGTTGTGTGTACCCCAATCCAATCAAAGTGTTGAATGTACTAAAATATCAACTTATTTTTGTGTATAACACAATAAAAATGTTATATATATTTTATTCATATAAATGAAATACTATATAAAGTGTTGTGTGGAATGCAATATATCATAATACTTAATTTGATCCGAAAAACAATTTCACAAAATTTTGGTGTGTTAGAATTGTAGCATCCCAGTTCTGAAAGCCTCCCAGAGGCGCCCCATACCTGGTTGGTCACATGGCCTCAAGCACATTTCCCCAAATTCCAGAGGCTACCGACTAGCAGCGAGGGCCTTGGGTGTGATAGTGGGGAAACTATGCCCTCATTGGTAGAGTAACCCAGCAGAAGGGAAACAATTACACAATAGCGGAAGTAGTAAATAAACCAACAACAGTAATAGTGGAAGACTGGAATAACAAACAACTGAATCACACACACACACACACACGCATATATATATATATGATGCATGGTACATATGTCTATGAAAGCTTCCAAACAAATCAAAATGCTGGAATACAAACAGTACTAAACCAAAGTACAAAAGAAATAGATAAACTGATCCTTAGAATCGCAAGCCTAAGCTTAGTCCCATGCACTCCAGCTCCACAACAAGTAAAGTTCCTGAAGTAGAAGGGAACTTACCCTTTTCTATACCTGGATAAATATAACATTTTTGGGCCCAAAAGCATGACCCAAATAGGGTGTGAGACTAAATCCCAATAGGCGACCACCCAAAGATCTGTGCCTAACAGTCAGTGAATATATGGCTGGTAAAACTACAGAACCAGTAAACAATAAAGTACTCAACAGAAAACAATTCCACATATCAAAAGAAACTAATCAAGCACAAATACCTTCTAGGAAGTGAACACAACCTATCCCCTTTGGTTCAGTTATAAGAATATTTAAGGACTCTTTGATGAAGCACTCATAGTCAATTACCCTTATAGTTAAAAGTAATTCAAGACTCTCGGAGGAAGCTCACACGGTAAATTCCCCTTATAGTCTTAGGTAATTCAAGGAATATTGGAGGAAGCTCACATGGTCAATTCCCCTTACAGCCCCAAGGTCAAGGACTCTCTGAGGAAGCTCACTCAGTCAATTCCCCTTATATCCCCAATTGGTTCAAAGACTCTCTGAGGAAGCTCACTCTGTCAATTCCCCTTATAGCCTCAAGTGGTTTAAAGACTCTCCGAGGAAGCTCACTCAGTCAATTTCCCCAACAGTCTATAGTGCTCAAAGACTCTCAGAGGAAGCTCACTCGATCAATTCCTCTTATAGTCTACTACACCAGGTTTTTATGGACCTGTGTAAATAAAACGATCATAAAAAAGCAATAAGGCCAAAGTAAAACTACAGATCTACTTGGCTAATCAGTATAAAACATGTCAAGCGTGTCAGAAAACAAACACTCCACCCTATAGCACTAGGCATGGAAAACAGGAATGGTGGCTAAACAAGCTAAGCAGACCAATGGTCGTAAATAGAACATGCATGGGAAACACATCTAAAGCATAAAAATCAACCCTATTCATATCTAATTAACCTCTACACAAGCATACAAGCATGACAAGAAATCAATTAATGTAAAATGGTAAATCTGCAATACCTCATTCAAGGGTATTGGGAAACATTTTACATATTACTCAAAGAATTTCAATGGAAAGGAAAAAACCACCTACCTTGGTGTTGGGAGATCGATATACTCCGGCGTTGGCCCTTGGATCAACCTAAAATGTTGTAGATCTACAAAAAAATCTAAAAAGGTCAACCCACGATAACATGAAAAAGAAGTGGAATCATGAAACGAGGCTCAAGAAGAAGAGAGAGCTTACTAAGGTGATCCCAATGCAATTGACGGTGGTCAAATTGGAGATCGGATAGAGGCTCAGGGGCTCGGAGGAAGATCGCAACCATACGAGAGCTCATGGCCAAATGAGAACTAGAAGGATAACTTCTGGTGATGATATGTGACCCTGATACGTTTAATGAAGAAAACAAAAATACACGGTGTGTACTTTTGAAGTACACAGTGTGTACTTTTTGTTTCCATAATCCACTTTAGGCAGCCTCCAGGTCACCCCACATGGCCATGTGTGTGGCCATTACACAGCCAGCATAGGGTCTCCTGCGGCAACGCAGTACATGATGTATACTCATAAAGTACACAACGTGTACTTCAGAAATTTCTAGAGAAACCTATTTTTCTCAAAAAATGACTAGAAAAAGAAAACACACCTGAAAATAAGGTCTAGGTTTTTACAAACTTCCCCCCTTAAAAAAATTTATCCCCAAATTTCTCTAGTGCGACGTAGAAGAAAATACCCCGAACAGCTCCAGCCACTGTGCTTGTACATTGACCTCCCTCTCCCAAGTCTTATCTTGTACCCACCCATGCTGCCATAGCACCCGTACCAGAGGAACAGACCGGCCATGGAGAACCTTTGTACTATGATCAACAATTTGGATAGGATGCTCCTTGAATGACACATCCACTTCCATCTCAACCTCCTCAGGTTGAAAGACATGAGACAGGTCTGAAAAGTAATATTAGAGCTGAGAAACATGAAAAATTCCATGCATTGCCCAGTACCTCTGTGGTAAATACAACCGATAGGAAATCGGCCCAACTCTCTCCAACACCTCAAATGGCCCAACGTACCTCAGCGAAAGCTTAACCTGTCTTATAATCCCCATGTGTCCCAACCTCAGTCTAACACGCAGGAAAACCAGATCCCCGACCTCAAACTCCAGAGGTCATCTCCGCTGATCAGCATAAGACTTCTGTCGCGACTACGCAGTAGCCATCCTCTTCCGAATCAACTCTATCTGCTCTATGGTGTCCTGAATAAGATGAGACCCCAGAAAAGCTGCCTCTCCTACCTCCAACCAACACAAGGTTGGTCGGCATGGCCTACCACACTAAGCCTCAAAAGGTTCCATTTGAATAGTTTATTGAAACTATTATTATAGGAAAACTCCACAAGAGGTATGTGCTTCTTCCAAAATCCTCCAAAATCCAGGATGCATGCTTGGAGAATGTACTCAATCAGCTAAATCATACACTCAAAATGACCATCTGTTTACGGTGGTATACTGTACTCAAAAGTACCTGTGTACCCAAGGCCTTCTGAAGCCCCTGCCTGACCTGAGAAGTAAAACGGGCATCCCTGTCTAAAACAATGGCACGTGGAACTCCATGCATACGTACAAACTCATGGATGTAAAACCATCCTAGATCATCAACACTAAAGGTATCCTTTATCGGCAAGAAGTGAAAAACCTTCATAAGTCTGTCAATGAAAACCCAAAATGCATCATTCCCTCGAGGCGAACATGGGAAAATGGTCATGAAATCCATCTCGACATCGTTCCACTTCCACTTGGGAATGGGAAACTACTACAAAATCCCTACTGGTCATTGATGCTCTGAAGTCACCTGCCGAGAGGTGGAACATCTCATGAAAAAACTAGCAACATGTCTCTTCATACCTGGACACCAATACTGGTGGTGTAGATCATGATACATCTTGGTGACACCAGGATGAACTGCCCAAACTGAGGAATGAAAGTCCCGTATCAGCTCCCCGCGTATGTCTGCTGGAACCCATACGTGCCCATGGAAACACAAGATCTCATCCTTTCCTACTTTCCATCCAAGAATAAGATCCTCTTCTGACACGCTTTCCCATAGGACCAGGCCTTCTGAATCTGATAGCTTCCTCATTCGAACTCGATAAAGAAGAGTAGAGGTAACAGTTACAGAAGAAATAAACGTCTACCCAGACTGTCATACAACTCCAAATGCATTTCAAAGAACAGAGCCATAAGCTGCCACTCACTTCTGGCCTCTTGAACTGCCTGTCTGTGAGTTCTCTTGATTAATGCATCGACCACTACATTGCCTTTCTCAGGCATATAGGCAAGCTAATAGTCAAAAGACTGAAGGTACTCCACCCACCTTCACAATCTTAAATTTAGGTCACGTTGAGTGAAGATATGCTTGAGACTCTTGTGGTCGGTGAAAACCACAAAATTCTCTCCCAGAAGATAATGTCTCCAATAGTTTAAAGAATGAACAACTGCCACCAACTCAAGATCGTGCGTCGGGTAGTTCCTCTCATTTGTCCATAACTGCTGAGACCCGTACACAATGACTCCTTCTCCTTGCATAAGCACAGCTCCCAACCTAATACCTGAAGCATCACTGTACACATTATAGATCTTTCCCGGCTCTGAAAAGACTAGTATTAGTGATGAATTCAACTTCCCTTTCAGCTTCTGAAAGGCCGAATCACAAGAATCTGACCACAAGAATTTTACACCCTTCATAGTATGACTCATCAACAGTGTTGCTAAGTGCAAAACGTCCTGTATGAAACGTCTGTAGTATCCATACAACCCTATAAACCTCTGTACCTCAAAGAAATTCTTCGGCTGCTCCCAGGAAACTACTGCTCTCAGTTTATCTGGGTCTACTGATACTTCTATCTTTGAGATGACATGACCCAAAAAGTGAATTTGATCCATCTAGAAGTGGCATTTTGAGAGCTTATTATATAACTGATGCTCTCTCAGTGTACTCAAAATGATCTCAATATGGGTAGCATGGTCGTGTCGAGTGTGAGAGTACACCAAGATATCATCCACGAAGACAACCACAAAGTAATCCAAGTATGGATAGAACACTCGGTTCATTAGTGCGATAAAAACTGCCAGTTCGTTCCTAAGACTGAACGGCATAACCATATACTTGTATAGACCATACCTACTCCGGAAGGCTATGAGAGGTATATCAGATGGTCTAATGTGCAAATGATGATATCAAAACCTCAAGTAGATCTTCGGGAACACTCGGGATCCTCAAATATGATCAAAGAGATCATGAATCCTTGGTAAAAGATATCGGTTCTTGACTGTCAACTGGTTCGACTTCCGATAATCCACACAAAGCATAAGGGAACCATCTGCCTTCTTTGTAAATAGAACAAGAGAACCCCAAAGAGAAATACTGTGCCGAACAAAACCCTTTTCCTGCAACTCCTCCAACTGCTTCTTGAGCTTCTACAACTCTGGTGTAGTCATCCTATAAGGAGGAATGGACACCGGTGCCGCTCCTGTCACAAGCTCAATAGAAAAGTCCACATCACGCTGCAGAGGCAAACCTGAAAAATCCTCTGGAAAGACATCTCTGAAAGGATCCACCACTAGAGGAAAGTCCATCTATGAAGTCTCATGGTCATCCAGATATAGACTAGAAATATGGGCTGTAATTCCTCCCAATCCATGATGCTCGTGTCCCGCTCTGCTCGCATGGACATCCCATTCACCTTTATGAAGAAAAGATTCACCTACTGGTTACGTGAAACTCACCCTGTGGTGATAATAGTTGACAAATTCTTGGAATGGAACTAACCAGTCCATCCTGAGAATAAAATCATATCATGTCATCTCTAGGATATAGAGGTCCCGTAAGAAGTGACACCCACCAACCTGTAGAGGGCACTCCCTGCACTGACGTACACTAGTTGTTCTAGTCCCCAACGGAGTATCTAGCATCAAGATATTGACAGAGGAAAAGATGGAGAGACCAATGCTATCCAAAATAGAAACAAATATAAAGCTATGGGAATCCCATGTATCAAAATGAGTTGAAAATAAAACTGAGGCTACTAAGATCATACCTCGAACTATAGAGGGGTCGTGATCCTACTCCTGCTAGGTTTTCTCCACTACAAAAGTCTGACATGTACCACAACCCTGTGACCCTGCATGAACACTCTAAGCTGATCCACCCTAATGTCGCTAAAATCCAGGTGACTGACCACCATGGCCATGACCTCCACCTCGTCCTGAATAGCCAGAAGAACTCCAGTTCCCTAACTGGTGAGAAACTGCCGGCATTGCTCCTGAATGCGGAGTCATAGAAGAACCCCGGTCTCCAGCTGCTGGTGAGAAGATATAACAGAAGCATTGAAGGTGACCCATCTGGACACAAGAACGGCACTCCACTGGGTCTCTCGGGCAATGTGTCCTCGAATTCCCACTCTTCACGCACTGGTAGCACACAACTTGGATACCAGAAGATGCATCCCGCCTACTCTAATATCCTCGTGTAGTCTCCCTGATATGCCTCCTACTATCAGTAGGAGGAATACTTACTCTGGATGCCGAAACACCATGAATCACCACTCTAGAATCCCTCAGATTAAGCTCCGTGATCATCATCTGGTTGATGATAGAGGATATCGAAGTCAACTTGAAGATGTTCACCTGAGATCGGATGTCGAGCCTCAAACCATCCTCAAACTTCCATAAAAGGAACAACTCATAACTTACTGGAATAGGCATGAAATGATGCAACTCTGTGAAGCGAGAGGAATACTCCATAACAGTAAGAGTACCCTACTCCAGTCTCGTGAACTCTTAGGCTCGATCATCCCTCGGGGTCTCCAGATAGAAGTAATCATAGATGATGCTCTGAAACTCATCCCAAGCCATATTCCGCTGGCATCCTGCCTGTGAGATCACATCCCACCACCTCTTGGAGGAGTCTTGAATCATGTAGGTAGTGTGCTTCACCCTATAATATGGAGGTATCTCCAGATGCTCGAAAATCATCAGCGTGACTTCTACCCATGACTCTGCAGCTTGGGGTCCTCCATCCCCTGAGAACGTGGGATGCTGCTACTGCTGAAAGACCCACATCAATTCTGCCATCGACGGGGCAAGAGGTGGTGCTCCCTAAAAGTTTTGCATCATCCTCGCGAAACCCTCTCTAAACTTTGCATCATCACCTATGTCAGGTATAACGGCTGGTGCCAAGACTGGCACAATAGAAGGATCTACTGGAAGTCCTTGATCAGCCATGTATGGTGTCTGATCACCACCTAGAAACTAGCGCACAATCGGAGGATGCCTCAGTGGAATGACTCTACAAGGTCAAGCACACACCTTAAAACAATATTGTCAAAGACTATAAACTAGAAGTGTAAGAATGGAATAGGAGAAGGAAAGCACTCAAGTTTTACAAAACATGACTACACATTGTGTATTAAGCCTACACAATATGTTCCCTTAAGTCATATGCATGGGTGTGTACTCCTGCCTAAACTGGTCATGTAACACCCAAAATACATGGTGTGTTGTCTTAACACAAGACATGTACTTGAATCCTCCTTCCATTCCAGAGTACTTCTACATAGTAAAGCCACACGGATCTCTTAAGGCAAGACTACACGGTGTGTTCATGGTAGACACGACGTGTACTAGATAGGCTTCACCTGGCCTCTGTTGTTAGTGACACGGCCTGACACGTGGCTCACACTACAAGGCATGTTCAAGGTGGAAACGACGTGTACGTGAATGGATAACACAAAACCATGTTGTTATTGGCATGGCTGGGTACCTAGGTCAGACTACACGATATGTTCATTCCTAACACGGCGTGTATAGCTTAAGGTTTATCCGTTCGTGTTGTTAGTTACACGGGCGGACATAGGGTCAACACTACATGGCGTATTCCAGCAAGAAATTCCCTATCCTGTGTCTCTACCCACACGGCGTATGACATGGTTAGAGACTACATGGCGTGTACATAGAGTACAAGTTGTGTACTTAAGAAAAACAATTTCTTCCCGAACAGAAGAACACATGGCATGTAGTCAAAACTACACAACGTGTATTCTGGGTTTTTCCGGATAGTAAGCCTCATAAACTACTCCGGAATCCTAAAAAACACTAAAACAAACATTAAAAGTGCCAAATTCCGATCCTTGAGGGCCCATACTCCCCACGAATCAATGCTTGGCATCTTATACTTGTTATAAAAAGGAAAAGAAGGCAATGATCCACCAAGTTTCAGTCCATGAGGGCCCATAACACCTCAAGAACCAAATATTGGCGTTCATTCAAACAAAAACTTACACAAACAATACCCTATCAAACAATAGGTATTTTTATCAAGGCATCTATCACAAGGGCATGAATATTATACACAACATCTATCACAACAACATGCAATCGCTAATGCATCCTAGATGGCATGACAAGAAATCATGACATGTGCTTTCTAGAAAGTGACTATATGATGCATGAGATGACATAACCTCCTCTCATTGGGTTGCGACAGAAATAGATCCTCAATAACATCAATGGTAATAACAAAAAACATGTGAATCACCCAACGATGAAATCAAATCAACTATAAAATTGAAACCAGAACAAAATGAAATAAATGAGATAGATTGGATTTTCCCTATACATGGGTTAGCTACTCCCGGGAAGTGTTTATTACCAAGTACCAATTCCTTCTTATCCCTAGATAATGGCTCTAAATAGTAAGTCAAGAGAAAAGAATTCATCTGATACCATTTTGTAATGTCCCGATTCCAGAAGCCACCCAGAGCCACCCCATACCCAGTTGGTCACATGGCCTCAAGCACATTTCCCCAAACACCATAGGCTCCCAACTAGAAGTGAGGGCCTTGGGTATGATAGTAGGGAAACTATGCCCTCATTGCCAGAGTAACATTGCAGAAGAGAAACAATTACACAATAGCAGAAGTAGTAAATATACCAACAATAGTAATAGTGAAAGACTAGAGTAACAAATGACTAAAGCACACACACACACACACATATATATATATATGATGCATGGTACATATGTCTAGTAAAGCAGCCAAAAAATAACAATGCTAGAATATAAATAGTAATAAAACAAAGTACAAAAGAAACAGATAAAAATATCCTCAGCATCGCAAGCCTAAGCTTGGTCCCATGCAGTCCAGCTCCACAGAAAGTCAAGTACTTGAAATAGAAGGGAGCTTATCCTTGTCTATACCTGCAGCAATATAATATGTTTGGGCCCAAAATCATGGCCCAAACATGGTGTGAGATTAAATCCCAGCAGGAAACCACCCAAAGATCTGTGCCTAACAGTCAGTGAATATATGACAGGTAAAAGTACAGAAGCAGCAAACAAGAAAGTACTCAACAGAAAAAAAAATCCACATATCAAAAGAAACTAATCAAGAATGGTAACCCTCTAGGAAGTGCACATAGCCTATCCCCTCTGGTTCAATTATAAGAATATATAAGGACTCTCTGAGGAAGTACTCACAAAAAATTCCCCTTATAGTCAAAAGTAATTCAAGACTCTCTGAGGAAGATCATATAGTCAATTCCCCTTATAGTCTAAGGTAATTCAAGGACTCTATGAGGAAGCTCACACGACCAATTCCCCTTATAGCCCCAAGGTCAAGGACTCTCTAAGGAAGCTCACTTGGTCAATTCCCCTTATAGCACCAAGTGGTTCAAAGACTCTCTGAGGAATCTCAGTAGGTCAATTCCTCTTATAGCCTCAAGTGGTTCAAAGACTCTTTGATGAAGCTCACTCAGTTAATTCCCCCTATACTCTAAAGTGATCAAATACTCTCTGAGGAATCTCACTCTGTCAATTCCCCTTATAGTCTACTACACCAGGTTCTCATGGACCTGTGTAAAGGAAAATAGCATAGAAAAGAAATACGGAAAAAATAAACCTACATAGCTACTTGGCTAATCAGTCTACAACATATCTAGCATGTCAGAAAACAAATACTCAACCCTACAACACTAGTCATGGAAAACAGTAAAGGGGGACAAACAAGCTAAGCAGACGAATGGTCGTAAACAGAACATGCATGGGAAACACATCTAAATAATATCAATAAACCCTATTCATATCCAGTTAACCTCTATACAAGCAAACAATCATGGCATGAAATCAACAAGGGTAAAACGGTAAATCTGCCTTACCACGTTCAAGGTAATTGGGCAAAATTGCACATATTACTCAAAATCTTTCAACGGAAAGGAAGAAACCACCTACTTCGGTATTGGGAGATCGATATACTCCGGCATCAGCCCTTGGATCGACCTAGAATGCGGTAGATCTACAAAAACATCAAAAACTTTCAACCCAATATAACTTAAAAATAATGTGGAATCATGAAATGTGGCTCAAGAAGAAGAGAGAGCTTACCTAGGTGATCCCAACGCAATTGATGATGGTCGAATCAGAGATCAAATGAAGGATCATGGGTTCAGAGGAAGATCATGGTTGTATGGGAGATCTCGGCCAAATGAGACCTAGATGGAGACGCTTCTGGCGATTAGACAAAACCCCAGTATGTTTAATAAAAAAAATACACGGCGTGTACTTGCTGTTTCCGTACTCCACTTTAGGTGGCCTCCAGGTCACCCCACACGGCTGTGTGTCTGTCCATTACATGGCCATCACACGGCCTCCTACGGAAACACAGTACATGGTGTTTACTCATAAAGTACACGTCGTGTACTTTAGAAATTTCCAAAAAAACCCTCTTTTTCTTAGAAACGACCAGAAAAGGAAAACATACTTGAAAAGATGGTCCAGGTTCTTACTAAAATAATGGATATATTACTTCCCATTGGTATCATAGGGATACATAATTATTTGGTCTGGTATTTTTGATTTAAATAACATAATTATTACGAGGCATTTGTGATGAAACAAAAAATTACAACACGCTAGATAATTTACAACAAGACACTATTCTAATTTTATGTAAATTTTAAAAGATATTTCTACCTACCTTCTTTGACTCAATGTAACATTTAATATTTTATTTTATATATGAAGAAAAATTTTGGGGGCAGGTATAATTCTAAAAGATGAATCCATTTAATATATGATTGTAATAATTGAATATGATAGAATGTAATAAAGATTTTATTGAAGGATCAGTTGTTAAAAAGTAATTTTTGGAGGAAATTTAAAATTTCATATCTTGTAATTTTCAATATAAATTTATTTCCAAACATATTAATATGGATCTAAAAAAAGGACATATTAATGAATCAATTTAAAATAAATTAACTATATTTCAACCTCCTAAAATTGATTTTTATGTTCATCATGAATGATGTCTTCTAGAAGAATAACTGTACAAAGCTCATCCATATGTTATACTCAATAATGATGTAATATAAAAATGTTCATGGTAAGTCAAAAAAATTTACATGTAATTTTTTAGACATGATTGTTTAAATTATATTTATAACAAAAATTATAGACTATATGATTTTAATTTTGAAAAATAGTTCACACATATTACCCCGACTGTTCATAAGGAACATCGACAACATAATTTTTCCTACTAGTTTCAATGACCTGAATGTTTAATTGTTTTTATCAAAAATTAAAAATCAATATTTTATTTTATATTTAATTATTCATTTTATATTTATTCAGGTATATCAAAATTGTTATAAATTTAATAGCATATTATTTTCACTATGTAATCCACCATCTAACTTGGTCAAATATTATAATGCTTATGTGGTTAATGAAATTTAATTTCATACACCAAAATATGAAGAGTTAAAAATAATTTAATATTGGTGTTAATTTAAGGGGATATCATCATAAAGATTGTGATTTTTTGTTTTGTGGATTTTTGGATGGAATAATTGAGTTATCTTATCTAGGTCAGAATTAAGTAACAATGATCAAATATCACTGATTTGATATTGATCTAGGATTTCATGTTAATCTGTGATATGGAATCAGTGATATTAAATATAAAAGTTTTTTTATAGAAAATGAACCATGTGTATTAAAATATCAAGAACATAAATATTATTCTCTAAATTATTGTGCAACTTTTAGACTTTTAAATGATTTATAGAGTGTAATAAAATGAAATATATTTAAATATTGTCTATATTACATGAAGCATATATTATTTAAATAAATTATTTAGAAATTTATCATGAACCATCAAGGATTATACCACCAAATTAATGAGATTATTATATTGATGATGAGAAACCACCATTAAAGGGGGTAGGTTTTAGTGAGGTTACTGATGTTTCCAATGACTTCGATATTATTAGGGAAGATGAGATTGAGGGCATATGAAAGTTGTTTGTGATGATGTTATTGGGGATGATATTGAAACTAGTGTAACTAAAACTAAAGATGAAGATACATATGAATAATATGAATGATATATTATTTTATTTCATAAATATTTTTTAGATTTTTATATTTGATATGTATAACAATAATTGTTTAGATTTGACACATTTTCAGCCTGATGATTTCTAAAAAAATTATAATTTTAAAATTGGTTACATTTGTTTAGAATAATTTTTTTATAATTTTTTTTATTTTTGTAAGATGGATAAAAATTATGATGAATTGATTATATCTAAGACTGTGGATCTATTAATTTATGATGATTATCATAATTCAGTATATGAGTGTTCTAACATGACAATACCTACTAGGATGGGTAGGGGCCATGCATGATTGATGATTCCATATCCTATTTATGTAAAACATCCATCTCATGTCATAAATACTCAATGGATGATGTAATTTGAAATAAGAATTTTATTTTTCCTTTTAATTTAATTTATTTATTATTTTTGTTAATAATTATTCATTTTTTTCTGAGTTTTTCAAATTTAGTTATTTTTCAGGCCTATACAATTTCGAGGAACTATTTTTCATTCAATGGGTTTCATAGGATCATGTTCCCATGGAATAACATCCCTGTATTTTTTATCAATATTTTTTATATAAAAAAATTTGGATTTAATTTAAATTTATTAATTTTATAGTTAAATATATTATTATGTATTATCAGGGTTTGTGGCATCCTATTATTGAGAGCATGATATTCTTTACTTGGTAGGTAGTTTATCAATTCATACATAGTCTCTTCTTAGAGTTTTTACACATTCTATATAGGATATATATTCTTAGAGAATATTTTAATTTATTTTACAAGTCTTGTAGGCCACATTGAACTTATTATATACCGACATAGGATTGGGAGGGAATGTTCACATACCTGATTGAAGAAAATTTCGAGAGGACATCCGGTTATAGTTTCAAGAATCGGGGGAGATAACATGTCACACATAGATATAGGATTCATACTTTTAGTATACATCATATTCATTTGGTATGTCATATTATGTTATAATTTTATTTTTCTTATATTTATATTTATATTTAATAATAAATATATTTGATAAATTTATAAAACCTGTAACTAATTCAAACATTTTGGAGATTAATGTGTAAAGGGGATGTATACAGATAATACTAGGAATATTATTGATACAAGATAGGGTAATATTTTGCATAGTATATTATTTAATATTATCAATTAAAATTATATTTTTTTCTTCATATCTACAATTCATACAGTTATATGTGTAATAACCAAAAAATTTATAAATGAAATTTCTTTTTGAATGAAAAAATCAATTATTAATAAATATATTTATAGAAAACCCATGTACTATATCTCATTTTTTTATTTAAATCCATTGTATAATATGGCCATAAATTGACTATAGGGATTGAATGACCATTAATCATCATAATAGTTGAAAATATAGTCATTCTAGAGTGATTGTTAAGATTAGTATATAAAAACTATTTTGATATATTTTGATTAAAAAAGATGTAAGAAGTGATGACCTTGACTAGTAGGACAATATCATCTAAAACACATTTATCCGACATTCTGCGAAAAAGTGAATACCAAGGAATTTCCCTTGACTAATCCCAATATGAGATTCGATTACTAACACTCAGGTGAATCCATTTATGGGATAATTTCATTCTTATCGATAACATATCTCAAACCATGGTTTACAAACCTCCCCATGAAAGTTCCACTATCACAAACCATACCCTTAGGGAACGTGCTGAATTAAGAAGGGTTTATGTATCTGGACACCAATAGTATTAATTTTTATATTTTTATTTTTATTAAATAATTATTTTATTTATCAATTTTTCATTATTATTTCATACATATATAAGATGAAATAATTATTTTGGTAAAAATGAACTTTGGATTTCATGAATATAAAATTATATTTTTTGAAAATATATAGTTTCAATTAAAAAACACTATTTAAAAACACTACAATTTTTGAAACAAATGTTATTTTCATTAAAGGTTGTTATTAAATAATATATATTTAAATATAAATGAAAATATATTTATATTAAGTCTAGGGTATTTTTTTAAATTGTCAGAATGTGACAAATATCATAAAAATTAGTATTTCTCACTATGTGAGGTTTTTTGTTTAATATTTTAAATTATCAAATTTTAAATATTATTTTTTAAAAATTAATATTATTTGTTAAATCTCTATATTAAAATTAAATAGTAAAATATTTTTCATTATTTTCTAAGTTAATTATGTTTTTGAAAAACATTAAATATTGTATAAAAATACAGTATGGACTATGATATTATTATAGCCCAAAAGTGATATAATAAATAATATAAAAGTAACTTGTGAGAAAATCTATTTTACCCCTTTGAAATAATTTGTTTTTTGATGTTATTTGAAAATTTATTCTACCCTTTAATGAAACCTATAAATCCAATTTCATATTATAATGTCTCAAAATCTATTCTTTATAAACATGACTCACATACACATCATCAATTTTATTATTCTAAGGAGTTATATTCTTAGACTACTAAAATATTTCAAGCCAATACCATTTGGAAGATACCATGTGATGAATCTATGGTATGGTTTTTAGTTTTGATTATTTTACAACTTAGATTCCAAATCCTATGTATATAATTTAATAATGAATTTCCATCTCTTTTCCTGTAAATAACCTCCCAACCTTCCATTAATATTCACTCAAAACCCATATAGCATGATGTTAAAATGCATATATCTATATAAGTCCCTCCCCACGTGATCCCCAGATCTTATGAGTCTCCTCCCATTATTTTATAATAAACCTCTCAAGGTGAGTGATTCTCTTCTCTTCCTTTTTTACAAGTTCTTTCTTCTCACTATGAATTATTATTTACAATTCTTCAAGTTGCACTTTGTTTTTATACATACATTTAATTTACTAAATAATACCATTTAATAAGATACCAAATATTATTCTCATTAATCCCTTCCATGAACATTCATGTACACCTTTATGCTATAGAAATTATTTTGTGATTCTCCTTGCTAAACATTACTATTGTGAATACCAATCCCCATTACCACTAAAGGGTATTACCCAAGATGTAACCATCCTTTATTGAATTTTTATTTCAATTTATCATTCCCACAATCATTAATAATGCTATTAAAAGTTATGAAATATGTTATTATGTTTTATGATCTATATGGAACCCAAATTCATGTACATGACATGAATTTTATGAGTGGCACAAAATTGTATATCCCAATAATGAATTGGGTAATTCATTTATCTATAAGATATCATATATGGTTTACATTTGGTTAGCCTAACCACACTATGTTATAATGTATTGGTTTCATTCCTTGACTTATTCTTAAAACCTAATGTTTGATATTGTCACAAAATTATTATGTTTCCTTGATGTTATCATCATATATTATGATTTGAAATTCATTTTCATGATTATCATAATTTTATATCACCTTGATATTCTTACTGACTAACATGTATTACTTTTATCTAGTTATTATTTTATTATTCCCTTAATTTGTGTTATATATCAACCCTTTCTTATGTACATCATCCGGTTATCCCATGTAATTTTAAAGCATCAATGGAAATTAAGGGATTATTATACCGTTTTAAAATAATGTTATTGTATCCATGTTACATTTTTTTAAAAGGTGGGGGACGAAGACCCAATTATTATATAAAAAAACACAACTAGGAGAGTCATCAAGAACAACCAAAATCAACAAAGAATCAAAACTAGCATTCTCAAGTTCCCCCTTCCGAGTGGCCAATCTTCTTTCTGATTTTATCACCGATTATCCGTTCTTTGTCCCTCAACTAATTCCAGAGTTTGGCATTGGTGCGCCCATGCCCTCAACCTCTATTGTATCGAGCTTCTATTTCTCTTGCTTGATGAAGTAAAGTGTCCAGATCTTCATCTGAACTATCATCCTATGCAACCTCTTTTTTCTTCTCATTTTCAATTCTTTTTTCATTTTTTTGGCTTCGCCTTCTAACTTGTTTCCATGATCCACCTTTCGTGTCTTCATGATTATCAGCCTGGTCAGTGTTCTTAACCGCTGCCAGGGGCTCCATTTCATGCTGGTTTTTTGGTGTTGCAACCTTCACACTTGAAAGAGGTGTGTGAGAAGTAGTCTCACCCAAAGGAGTACTCACCTCCTGTCCAAGAGAAGTCTTGACAGTGGACATGTCTATGTTTTCCAAGATAGTTACACCTTGAGAAACAAGTGCAGCCTCAACACTGGCCACCTGATTTGAATCAGAAGATGCAGGAGTAGCATTCACATTGAGCATATCCAGATCAGAATTTCCAGAAATATTAAAAGGAGTAGTGTACTGCTCAGATTGTCCAGAATTTACAGTCACTAAATGCTTCGAATTTGAAGCTATGACAGCTTCAAACCTGTGGACACTTGTGATTACCTGAGAATAAGGAACTGGATCATACAAAATTTGAGACTCTTGAATTTTCTAAGCAACATCATGTAAAGCATCCTCCCCATGACCTAATCCAGCGTGGATAGACACAGTAGGTAGCAGGGCTAAGGGGTCAGAAACCCCCTCTTCAACCATGTCAACCCAGGTTTTTCTTCCCTGGATAGTAAGCTCAGAGCCTTTTTTAGGCTCATTGTTGGGAACCACGAGCTCCATATTGTGCTCAAACAAAGAAACCTCATGTTCAGGAAGCTTACCATGCTTCGCAAGGTGATTTTTTTTGACAGAATCATCTTGACCAGTTTCTCCATCCCTACTTTAGGACATGATTTGATATCATGTCCATGAAGAGAGATATGTTTATAGACAATAGAACTTATACAATTAGAGGTGTCATGTCCTATAACCCTGCAATCAGAGTAGAACCTTGGCATACCCTCAAATTCAATTCTTAATTCTAATTCTTCTTCATCAGTGGACAGATACACCATATCAACCAAAGTAGAACAGAGATCTGTGTCAACCAGGCACCTAGAATAATGACCATACCTAGAAATTTCAGTTTCTTTGTCCATTTTAATTGGAATAACAATCACAAAGGCAATATCATAAAGGATTCAAGGATTCCATAAAATCCAGCCTAACCCAAATATTTTAATCCAGACTTGAGCAGAGGAGTTACCGATTTTAGTTGGGTTGAATCTCTTATCACACTCTCTGATATGAATAGCACCTGGTTTGAGCGATAATGATCCAAAACCCCATGCGCACATTTTATGCTCTTCCGAGGGGAAGATCATATGGAAATACCCTTTACCCAAGGAGACACATTTCCATGAGTCGAACCCCAGATGCCTGAAAGCCATTGTGTGAGATAATCCATTCTCCATGGTTTTGTTCCATTGGGCAGAATGAGATGCGCTATAATGGAGTGTTCTCCTAGCTCCAATATTTCCGAAATTGTAGCCAGATCCTCCTTCACATGGGAAGCAGAACCTCACCTACGTATGCCGACACACAACCCCTTAAAATGGGAAAAGGAACGGTTGGAATCGATAAACTCAATAGATTTCATCTTGTGATTTTCACATCCCTGAATCTCATATCTCTCTATTTCACTTGTAGCGCGCTTGTGGGAGTTGAACCTCCCTGGAATCAAATTTTCAAAAGACACTAGGCCTCTATATCATTTGGGATTTTGTTAATCGAATCCTTATGTCATAAGTTATGAAATAATGGTTATAAAAGGTATTGGTATTTTTATTTGGTATCATAGAATGTTCTAGTTATATTTGGGGATTAAGACAAAAACCCTTAGCTAAAATTCTAGGGATAATATTAAATATAGGAGAACATCCCTAAATTATGATATACGATAGAGTGAGTGGTTTACATGGAATTAAATTAATGTCTATAAACTATTAGTGGATGTGTAACTTGTATAGTTATATGTATGAGTTATAACCCCCAAAAGGGAATATTGGATGACAACTCTATCCTCACCAATTTCATGAAAAAAGAACCTTTTCAAATCTAGTTTGTCTTTATTAGGGTTTACAATTTTGTGAATTAAAAAGATATTTAAGAACCCTTATGGTGAAAAAATAAACCTAGGAAATTTCTTGTTAACAAATAGAACAAGAAAAACATATATTGAAATATATAAATTACCAGGTTAATAAATATATGTCATTTTTTAGTTATCCCTTTTTTTCAATATTTTCATTTTATGTGTTTAGTAGTTCGAAAAACTATTACCTAATTTTCACAATATTTTTTAGTGGATAGAGATATGTGGAACTAAGTGAAAAAATGTGGTGAGAAATATAATGACTTACCAAATGAGATTTCCATCCTATTGGGAGTTAAAGTCGAGAAAAAAATGAAAATAATTAGTCAATTTATATAGCTTTTGAATTGAAACTTAAATAAAGGTAAAACACTATCTTATATTAGAGAAATTTGTATTTGAGACTATTATGAAACAAATGTAAGATCATGAACTTTTCAAAATATGTAAGTACATATTTAAATTTATTTGAGCATATCTTGTCTGGATTTTATCTTTGATGGGTTTCGGTGTGATTGAGATATTTATGGAAGGGTTTTGGGAAGTGTAGGGTGGGTACTTTATTCTCCCAAATTGTGCACCCAACCCATCAAACCATGGAACCCAGGGAGAGAGGAATTTCATGGTTGGGGTATGGTATTGAAAACTATGCACATTGAGTAGGAAACTGTTCATGTGTGATTTTAAACCAACTAAAATTAGATTAAAATTTGAGGAACATCCATATTATATCCTTAAACATCCATACATGAACCTAAATAGTTTTATCTCATTTTAGAGGTTTTCACATAGATTCCAAGGCTTTCCAACATCTTACATTGATTATTCGAAGCCATAACTGAAGATCTACACCTCTCCCAATAATATATTCTCATCATTTGGGGATTGTACCCTCTATCCCATATTTCTATCATCTTTTAAATAGATTTTTTCCTATGATGGTAATGTATCTTGATATTGGTTTTTATAGATCTAATCAGTTTGATCATGGATCTTGGATTTGGATCTAGATCTTTGTCTTCATCTTATTCTTTATCATTCCACTTCAATCAGGTATTGTCATTGGAAAGAGTTCGTAATAAATTTTGAGGTAGGTACTATAAATTCAATTTCTTTAGTATTAAATTCAATTTATGTATATATTTTTTGAAATATTAATTGGCATATGAATTGAATATATTAATTGATGAATTATTTCATAGAACCATAAAATTGGATTAAATAATTGGTGAATAAATTAATGAAATGTTGTGATTATGGAATTAGTGGAATTATATTAATTTAGTGGTAAATTTAATAATGGAATGATGTGGATTTGGAACTTATTGATTTATTGAATGTTGATTTGGTTAATAATTTGGTTTGTGTAATTGGTTAATTAATGTGTTTATGATGTAATTGAAGCACATGAGCCTCATACCAGCTGGTGAGGACTACTTTAGTTCATCTAGGTGACCTCGGATGAAATCCAAGTGGAGGCATAATTCCAAAGTACTGTAGAAGTACTGTAGTAGGTATTGTCAAGGAAACTTTAGTTGGTACTATTTTGCACTGTAATGACAAAGAATATTCCCCCGTTTGGGCCTTCAAGCCACCAATTTGGTCCCTGAGTCCTTTAAGGCCTTTGGTCCACCCATGCCTTCAGGTCAGTAAGGCCATCAGGGCACCTTAAGGCCTTTGGGCCATCTTAAGTCCTTTGGGCCACCTTAAGTGCATATGAAAACCATACAACCTACAAAGGAACAAGCTCTAGAAAGTGGATGAGCAAGCATCATTCACAATATCAGAAGCTAAACAAATTGCAAGAATGAGAGGGTATATCACCTGCCATCCGGACAAGCCTATGAATGCATGGGAAATCCTAGACGAACGACCATGCGAAAGAGGATAGCTAATTTCATGATGAAGATGATGGGGAGGATCAGTTCCAAGTAGTTAGTCCGGGTTGTATGTAATGTTTGTATCCTACAGGAAATGAATTCCTCTAAGGCCTATGATCCATGTAATACATACCCCTACAGGCCTTGTAATGGTTCCACCTCACCCCTTGAAAGGTGGATAATAAAAAATCAATAAAAATGAAGGCCTTTGGGCCATTGGAGAGAGATAAGTAATTGAAAAAAAAATGAATTATGAGGATGTTGTATAAATTTTAATGGGTTAATGGGTTATATGATGATATGTTGATAGATGAATTAATAGTGAATTTTTATATTATTACTTGTGATTAATTTTTTAAACATTTTTATTTTTTATAGTGCAAATAGTAAACCATTATGTGATATGTGATAAGATGGTTAATGTTGATTAACTTTGTTAAATGTCATATGTGTGATATATTGTGATAGATTATTAAACTGGTAATGGTACTTGGACTGATGCTTAAAAAACCAATGGGGTCTGGGAAATGGTGTTCTAGACCCAAATTCATGCATGTGATAATGAATGTGAGATAATAACTATTGATTCAGAATCCCACTTGTGTGATGCATGTGATAATGAGTGTGGGACACAAACTACTGCTTCAAAATTCCAGTTGTGTGATTTTTTTATAAATGGGTTGTGGGACATGGAATGATGCTACAGAAACCCACAGTGTCCTACCCATTGCATACTTGTACCAAAATGTTGGCATCATAATATCATTCTAGTTGGACATATTATGAAATGAAATGACTGAAAAGTATCCTTTTTATTATCAAAACACTTTGAAGGAAAAATTGAGAAAGCAATATATCTATCAAACAACAAAAACCAACCATAACAGAAAGTAACCCAGAACAAACTACAAGATAAGCTCCTCCCCAGCCATTGTACCATGATGATAATACTTATGAACTGAAATGAAATGGATAATGAAATCCCATGGGTTATGATGATTTTTGAATTGAATATGTGATATGGTTCAAAATCTAGAGTGGGAGGAAGTAGGTATTGAGGGTCTGGGTCTCCTTAGGAACCTGAGGGTTTATGTTTTTAAATAAATAATATTTGAACATATGTAATCATTTTACATAATTTATTGTATTTATTATTAATAATAATTTATACAATGTTATTGACTAGATATTGTTTTAGAAACCATTCACGGTGTCATACTGAGTTTTAATCAAACCCTACTCATAATTCCAGATGAGTACCAAGATAGAATTATTTTTTAAAGGATAACATAATGTAAAATTTACTATGTCATATGGGTGAGTCGGGATGGAGCATGGATGAGGGAACCATACTTGGTGTTAGTATCCGCCTAGAGTTTTCAGTGTGTTTTTATTTTGGTTTTTCGCTAAACACGTGACACTTATTTTTACATTACATATCTACTATATTAGTTTGGATATTGTTTTCCTGTTTTGGTCATCATGCGATTCTGGTTTAGTATGGATATTAGTTATTTCATATGGTTTTTATTATTTATTCCCATTGTTGGTCAACTTTGATAAGGAGGTTATAGTCTCCCCCTGATTGATATTAGACCCTCACTACTAGTCAGCAGCCACTAGAATATGGAGAGGCACACTTGAGGTGTTGTGAAAGATTGGCTTAGGGAACTGGTTTAGGGTACCGGTTCATGGAACCTGGGTTGGGACATAAGAAAGTGGTATTGTAGGTAATTTTTTATTCTTTTATTTTTCCTACTATTTGTGAAATGTCGATAGGATAATTTTATGTGTTAGTACATTGTTAAGAGCTTGTGTATGGGAGTATCTGATCTATGTACAAGGGTAAAATCGAAGTTACCATGTTGGGATTGATTTTATTGAATTGTGTTGTCATAGTTGATTCAATTTAACCTTGAGTGATGCACTTGTTGTGTGATGTGATTATTATTTCTGAGTTTTTTTTTGAGATTTGATTCATGGACCAGTATGACATGAGTTTTGAGTAATCATGCATCATTAAAAGTACTTAGGATTTATTTTAACATGTATAAGTTTATGCATGCATGAAAAATAAGGTTTTGAGTGTTTTTTTTGAAATTTAAATAATGTTCCTTTCTTGTGAAACTAAATTGTAAAATGCGCCTAATAGAAAGTTAAAAATTGTAAATAATGAAAAATGGGGAAATATATGTTTACAGAGAAACGTGAATTATGATATTTTTTAACCTTTTCTAACCAATACCATGATGTATGATAGTTAAGTGTAATTATATTGCCTCATTTTTGACCATGTGGTGGGAAAATGGGGATGACTTGTTAGGGCCTTATGTGAATTCCTATTAAGTGCATATGATAATGTTGTCTTTTGTGTTCAGATATGTGTGTTTGGAATTTTAGATCTATTCATACAAAACACCATGAGAGGACACCATGAGGTCATTGTTTGAGATGATCCTCCCACAGTTGGACTTGAGGCCTTGATGATGTGGGTTACGATGTCTGAGAGGAGTTCTAAGAGAAGTTTTATCGCTTCATGTAGTTTATGCAAATATACCCATGTTGGGTTGTGAAGAGCCTGACTAATATGACATGGGAGTTTCAATTGCAGCACCATCCAATGTTTATAATAGAGGGTGGAATTGAGGTGGCAATGTTTTGGATTGAGCCAATCTAGACTATACATTACCAATTGGTGACTATTTCTTAAAAGAGAGTAAGATTTTTTTCTTACATGTTTCATGGACCAGAAAAATGTTTGTTGTACATCCAGACTCGAGATTGAAAATTGTAGTATATAGAGTGGAAGTAAATTAATGAGAAGTCATTGGATCACATTTACCCAGATATTCTCAGGACAGAGAGAGTAGCTAACTTCATAATATATACTCTGTGGAGAATGTCCTTGATGGACTATGATGGATGCTTTACATATTTGTAATGCTTTTCTCCAGTGTTGGTAGTAGATGAGCTACTACATATATTTTTTTCAAAATGGGATTAAATGTAAAATTATGTCTCATGTGAATAAATTTAGTCAAAGAATTATTTTAGAAGTACTACATCTAGCTCTAATATCTGAGGGGAACTTGAGGAGGCTTCTAATGCAAGCTAGGTAATTTCTACTGGACAATCAGGACGTATGACTTTTGAGAGTAGGAAGCGTTATTACGAGAATTCCATCCAAGGAGATATCAAGAAGAGTGTTTAGGGGGAAGAGTCATTTACTCAAGACCATACCTGATTCACCTTCCACTAATGCATTAGGTTGAGAAAGATTTTTAGAAATTTTCCATGACCACCAATAGAGTGTCAAAATTGCGGTAGGATGGAAAATCTATAGAGGTTCTGTAGGAACCCATGAAATATGGGTAGTGATGGTGTCAATAAGAAGAACTAGGGTTTGTGTGTGTGGGACCTTCTATATTATATCTTTCTAGTAGTTGAAGTTCTTCTAGACTTGGAGGTGAACGCAGTGGATGTTTTGGTTTAGGAAAGAGCATCCATATCAGCAATGTGGTGCATCTAAAAAGAATTAGACCACATCACATGGGATATGGGAAAGAAAGTTTCATTATTTTCATACAACATTGGGGGATAGAGAGGTTAGACCATTGATAGTTATAAGTACTATTCAAGTAGCTTATATGCAATCTAGTGCCTTATTTGATACTGGTACATTACATTATTTTACAAATTCACAACTTATGAATAGGTTTAATCTAATTATAGAATTATTGATTGGGGTGAGGGAAATCAATACACCTTTGAAACAATTGTCAAAGGAAATCTATTTATGCCCGAGGTGTTCTCTCGAGGTTAGGGAGTGTCAACTTCTAGGGGATATTTATATCTTTGAAATGTAAGGATTTGGCCTAATTATGGATTTGAAAATTTTAGTTGCATAAAGATCCCATATTGACTTCTAATGAAATATTGTGACTATTATATCTCCTAATGGTGAAAACTGTATTCATCATGGAGAGTAGGTTATAAAGGTGGGTCATGCAGGCTAGTTCATCAGCAATTGGGGGTGCCACCGCCCATGTTTCTTTTCTATTTCTGGAAAATGGGGGTGTGAAGCATGATGTCTTTCCACCCATATTGGATTAGTTTCGGGATGTGTTCCCAAAATACTTCTCAAGGTTTCCACGTGATAGATATCAAATTTATGATTAATCTTATGTTGGGGATTGAGATAGTTTCAATTCCACATTATAGAATGGAACCAACACAACATAAAGAGATTAATACTCAAATAGTAAGAAGATCAGGATCCGGCATGAGCTGATCCTCAAAAATAATATATAATAAAAAATGAGTCAGGAATACAAGGGTTTATTACATAAGCGAGTGTGCAAGACACTACATCGATCCGCCTTGACCATCAGAGCACAATAATCTGAGGCCGTGAAAGACCACACCATATCAAGGTCAAGTATATCCTTTTTGGAAAGTGTATCAGCAACCTGATTAGCCTCCCCGTACACATGAGAGGAAACCATATGTAATTGATTGATTTGACGGAAACATTCAACCCACTGAGGCAGCACACGCCACGGCACATTTCGTGTTCTAGTGCTCAGAGCATGAACAACAATCATTGAGTCTGATTCAATCCAGATCCATTTCCAGTTAAATTGGACATCATACCTTATCACATGAATCATGGCCCATAGCTCAGCTTCAAATGCAGTTCCAAGGCCAAGGTAGTGATAAAAGCATCCCTTAACGAAACAGATAACTATGAAGAACTGGTTCCCTATTTAGCATATCGATGATCTATTGGAAAAATTGAGGAGAGATTTTGTTTCATACAAGATCAAATTGATATAAAGGTATCATCTGTTTATATTCCTACATTAGGTTATACCTCACAATAATTTTAGAAGTAGGAATGACATTTATGACTTCGTTGTGAAGTCTTTCAGGCTGACGAAGACACCATCAATTTTTATAGCCTTAAGGAATGAAATATTCCACCCGTACATAGATTAGTTTACGGTGGTGTTTGTGGATGACGTCGTGGGGTACTCCAAGAATCATAAATATCATTACAAACATATTAACACCACTAAGAGTATAATTAATGAGAATAGGATATACGAACAGATATCTATGTTTCAATTATAGACTGATTAGTTACAATTCATGGGTCACATAATCTTATATGAAATTATTTCAGTGGACCGAGACAATGTTTAGGAAATGTTTGTTAGGAGTAGCCTAAGAATGTTTTTGATATCCGTAGTGTTTTTCTTGTTGGTGGGATTTTATCATGGGTTTAACCAAGAATTTTATGATTGAGAAGAACCAATTTTCAACTCAAACATTAATGAGATAATGTTTTAATGGTCATTAGCATGTGATAATTATTTCTAGGAGTTGAAGATGTGGTTTACTATAATACCAAATTTGATACAACCAGAACCAGGTGAGGAGTATATAATGTTTTGTAATGCTTTTTGGGTTGGACACAGAGTAGTGTTTATGTGGGGAGATCAGGGTGTGGTGTATGGGTCTTGGAAATTGAGGCCACATGAGTGGAACTACCCTACACGTGCCTTCATGTGTGATGTAGTTGTTTATTACTTGATGTTTTTGTGACATTATATATTGGGTGAAAATTTTACTGTATATTATGATAATAATATATTAAAGTATTTAATTTCATAATGAGATTTAAATCTTCAACAACAAACACGAGTTGATTATATAAACTCATTTGATTTTGAGTATCATATATGCCCAAAAAATGAAATGGTGTTTAATACACTCTATGAAGTAAAACTCTAACTCAGGATGTTAGGAGTATTGTGTTTCATAGAAAATGATGAAATTACTAGATGAGAGGCATGTTGTGGTTTAAGAGTGTGAGGAGAAGATGACTCTCATATCAGTTTCTATAGAGTCTATAGTTTTGAGCAGAATTAGAGATATACAGTATGAGGATATAGAATGTTCATCCTTGAGTGATTGTCTTGAAGTTTGGAAGTCACCATACAATTAGACCACAAATGAGAATGTTATAATCTATTACATGAATTAGGTTGTTATTTCTACGATCACAGGTGTTTCCCAAATGTACCATGACCTATGTTAATAGGTTTTGTGGCTGATCCTGAAAAAGGAAATGGTAGTGTTCATGACAAGATGCCACATATATCAATAGCCATAGGCTAACCAACAATGACTTGGTTTCTTACCAAAGTAATTTACCATTCTGGAATGGAAGTGGGATGATGTTACTATGGCCTTCATGGTGGGTCTCCAAATGATTCATTTGAAGAATGATTCTATATTGTGTTTTTGGGGAGCATTTAAAAAAGTTATTGCATTTCATACTGGTAATGGAGACTTTATCTTTGGAATAGATGGGATACATCTACATTTGGGAGATAGTCTGTCTATACAGGGTTCCGTAGATTATTGTTACAAACCTTGACTCACATTTTTCTTACCACTCAAGGAAGTTCTTATAGAAGGAACTTGGACATAGTTTTTACTAATTATGTAATTCCTTCTATAGATATATTGGTAGTAAAATTTTACTATACAGGTACATGAGGATATTCTTTGGGCGTGTGTCCAAGACTTTGGTGGGTCTTGGAATAATCACCTAGCTTTGGTAGATTTTGCCTATAACACCATATATCAAGAATCTATACATATGATACCATATGAGGATCTTTATGGTTGTCCATGCTAATCACCTCTATGTTTGATGAGTGTAGGTGAGTCAGAGTTGTTGGGTCCAAGTCTCATGTAAAAGAAGTTGGAGTACATTCATTTAATTATGAGATGTAGGACTATGGATTAGAGTAGGCAAAAGTTATAAGATGATTGTTTTGGAAGACCCTTATAGATTTTAGAGGGTGATCGTGTTTTCTATCGGGTCTCTCCTAAAGTGGTTCACCATAGTATTTTGATATTGGGTATGTTGGAAACCATGCATATTTGACTATTTGAGGTTTTAGAGTGAATCAGACCTTTGTTGTACCAATTGTCTCTTCCCAAGAGGTATAGTGCTATGCATGATGTTTTCCATGTATCATAGATTTGATAGAATCACCAAGAACCTTCTCATGTGATCAATGTGGATAATGTTGAGCTTGAGGCTGATGTGACCTTTGAGGAGAATATGATAGGTGTGTTGGATCATAGTGACAATATGTTGTAGGGAATGATTTTTCTAACAGTTTGGGTATTATGGAAACATGGGTGATTCCAAAAGGAAACATGGGAGAGAGAAGTAGTTATGTGACCTCTATAGAACAATATTTTTTTACTTTTTAATAACATTTATACTAAGGAAAACAACTCGAGGAAGAGCTATTATAAGTTGGAGAGATTGTAAGATCCTAAAATTTTATAAATATGTATATTTTATAAGATATTTTTATATTATTTCCATTCATCAAGCACAAAAACCCTTTATTTTACCCAACACAGGGTATGTTGTGTTGACACCATCCTTAATCCTCCTCTAGATTCCTTATGATATATTTTTTCAAGGATTGTATTCACATTCAAATCCTTGATAGCTCCTCAACACATCAATATCTCCTCTACACATCGACAGTCTTATAGGATGAGTCATCTGGCTAGCCGCTTTAGATGGTGTTTTACTAGATATGTTGTAAACCGTCTTGTGAAAGGTCTTAACGGTAAAGGTACCATATACCTAGGGAACATGTTGTCCAATAATCAAGTATTTCCTTTATTTATATTTAGATATTCTTCATCCATTCTATTTTTTATCGGAATATATACAGATGCATTTCATTTTTAGTTCACTGATTAAATGGAATGAGTTTCAGTTTCTTTCCTTAACATATAATTTTTTCCCTATATAGTTATTTTAATGGAATGTCCTCCCATTAATTACCTTGTAATATTGTTTATTCACTTCCTTCTCAGTTTATTGATTATATGGTATGCGTGTTCTATTATTTACCATGCCATAATTATTATTCTCATTGATTCAGTATTTATTCATCTATATTTTTTTCCCTTCATGATCATTTGAGATCACACTTATTATGTTTATTTACTCATGAATATAATAAGTATTCTATGAGATATATATATTTATTTACTATATTTATTATAGTTACACTCTATGTGATTTATTTAACACGAATTTTTTTTACTGTAATTAGTGTATTAAATTTTAAAATAGGATTCATTTATATATCTCATTTACTAAGACTATCAAACTCTTCAATACTTTAGGATTTCCTTCCATGTAATCATGTTAAAGTAATTGATAACAGACATTGGTTCTTGGCTATATGGGGTTAGGGCGCTACAGTAGGTATCAAATGATTTCTAGTATCATCATTGGGAAGTATATTTAAGAAAACATAGGTCAATGAACGTAACACTAATATATTCTTTGAAGATAATTACAAAGAAATATCATAGAATTTTGGAAAGTTAGAGATTATGTGGGTCGTCCTAGAAATAAATCCATGTCTAGATAATATAAGTGGACGTGGTTCTGGCACATATGTACTTAGGAGTAATAACATGGAAAAGGTGTTATGAGCCCCACTTAGGGTAACATGTTACATGATAATGGTACTTACTACGCAACTAGTTTGACACTCATGGGAGATACGCTTAGGATAATTCACATATTCATTAAAACCCATTTTGACTGATTTTGAAAATGAATAACATGGATTAAACATAAGGATATTTTGATTTAAGATAAAGTTTCATGATTTATAAAAACAAATAATGATATTATGGATAAACTCAAGACCATATACAGATATATGTGGATACAAATGGATATAGTATTTATGTATTAGGGGTTTATTGAAAACTCCAGTTAAAAGGATATATAGTGATTAACCTCATTTCATGAATGTCCATCATATTTAATTTGGAACTTATATTATTTTTTTATTAAAAATAGACAACCTTTAATCCTTTTCACAACCAATAAAATATAGTGAGGCCACATATCTTGAACTGAATATCGAATGAAGGTAAGTGTTTCATATCAACCACAGACCTATGAAATGCCCTGAATAATTTTTTATTGTATTTAATTAAAAAATTTGAAGATTAAATGTAAATAATAAATAAATAGTGTCACTTTTGAGGATTATATATCAATATATGAACCATATTAGTTTTTGAATATATTTAATGATAAATAGTTATAATTTTTACTCTTTTATAGGCCTTATTATCCTTTAAAATTTTCCTTTACTGCTTCAAGAAAAAATCCATTATTGGTAATTTTCCTCTAGGAGTAATAGAATGAATTAGAATTTTATCAAAGAGCAAAATAATGTCAGTATTGTTAATATGAAATTGAATCTAATCAAGAAAAATATTTTCTTATATTGTTAGGTAGTAAAATAATTTCCCAACAATAGGAAAATTGCATAGAAATAAAATGTTGTCATATTACCTTAATTTCTGATGAACTGATGGCCTTATAAATCATTACTGATTTATGGATTTATGGACCTCAAAATTCTATTAAGTATTCACATGTTTTGATTGTTGATCGCATTCAAACCCTATAAATATTTATTCTTTTCCTTCAAATATGTATCTCTACTTTTCACTGATGTTCTTTATGTTAGTCCATGTGACCTTTTCACTTCCCATTCTCTATTTTCTAGAAGTTTTTTTATGAAACCTTATCACAATGTTGGATTTCATCATATTAAATATCAAATAATCAATCACAATGATTGAGTTTAAATTTCATATTTTCCATTTAATTAAAGTGGGTATGATGTATCACTGTGAAATTCTATTGTATGAACCTTGTATTTGATAGCATGTATGACACTCGACACCTAGCATATAAGGGAAAATAATAACCAGATATATTATAATATTTTTAATATTTAATATTTAAATTATATTTCATATATTTCAATTCATGAAACATCGAGTAATCATACGTTACACACAAAGAGCGACCTTCATTGAAGGCTTGTGTTACACGCAAGACCGAGTTTTACCAAACAATAATATATTATCATAATATTATTATTTAATATAATATGATATAACCTAGCTATTATGTTAGTGGTTATGAATATTATTAACTAACTAATAAAAATTAATATATTTTATAAATATTAAACTAATGAATTTTACCAATTAATGAGAAATAAATAAGAACCAATGGAATATGAAAAGAAATATTATTATATTTATGATTCAAAAGGAGTTTTGAGTCTATAAAAATAATAAATAATAAATTATTTAATGAATTTAACAATATATATTATTCATGAAAATATTTTTTACATTCATCCATTAGGTTTGATAGGCATAAGATAAGAATAAACTCTATTTTACACATAAAAAGCTTATTTTATAAAGGTAGTTTTACAGTTTTTTAACAGAGATCCCATTTTAAATATGGATTTTGACACATAATTGATTTAATATTTCATAATAAACTTTATATTGTATATAAAAACATATTAATTTTTCTACTGTGAATTTGTGATATTTTTCTGGAATATTTTTTTTAATGAATAGTTAGAAATACTAAATTTTAGTTTAAAAGTCATGTTACATCTAATTTATTTATATGGATAGATTATAATTTTATTTTTCTAAAAGGTAAAATTTTATTTTATTTTAATCCATTAATAAAATTTATGTCACTTTAATCAATTTCAATTTGATATTGATTATAAAAACATAGCAGAATTTTAGAATTGTTTCTTCAATACTATGTATTATCGTCCCGCCTGTGGGATTAAATTTAAATCAACTTCTTCCACATAGATGATTTGAATTTGGAAAATTTTATTCTATATTTTGATTTATAATAATTTAAAATTTCTAATATGGATAATTAATTTTTTACCAAAATGATTAGTGAATGTAATTTAATTTAATTTCAATTATTATGGTAAAATTAAGCTTAGTAATGGACTAAACCATTATCTTAAAGAACCAAATGATCTAGAAACATAACCAAAACCAATTGGATGGAAGTACATCATCAATTAACCTTACATTAATTAGTTATTATTTTTATGCCTTTTTTAGTTAATAACGTGCGTACAATTAACTTGTTATCATAATACCGAGTGTGTACTTTCCCTCCACTATAAATGACCACCATATTTCCCCATTACACAAACTAATCAAACCACATAGGTTCAGAAAAAATATACCCAATTAACATAAAAACATCCATCAAATTAGCCATGAAGCCTCCATTTGGGCATAAAGTCTTCCATATAATCCCTTTGGTATAAATCAAAAGGAGTTACCCGATTTTTGAGGTTATTATTTCCAATGATCTCTTTTCGTTCATTCAATTTTCCATCACCTAAAATCATCTTCTTCAATGTTAAAATAATATCATATGTTTCCTAAAAATAATAATATTTTGTTATATTATGGGTTCATCCTAAATTTTCACAAACATCCATCTAATACATGACGAATATACTATTTCTCTATAAGGCGAACTACTACCTTATAAAATAATGGTTGTTCACTTTTCCTTTACCACCACTCATGGTGGAAATTATGATGGAGACTCTATTTATATGTGATATATCTGATATTTATTATGTATTTATACTTCCATAAACTTTTTATAACACACACCTGAAATACCTTCCATTTTTCGTTATTATGGTAACATCGTTTGAGGAAGTGTGGACTACCGCCCCTCAAAGCGATGTGATTCATTCACACTATACATGGAACATATAAAGTATGGTTATAATAAAAAATATGATACATAAAAAAAATATGATATTCATGACATAATTACCTTTCTGAAAATATAACATATATATCATTTCATTTTTAACCCTTTCACTCACTAAAAAGTGACAACGTTGTTCGTGGATGTGTGGAATACCACCTCCTCAACATGATGTCAGTAATTTTACATCACAATAATTCTATATATATGTATAAATAATTAAATAATATTATATTTTGTATATAATTTTTATTACATAAATATATCATTTTACTTACCTTTATTCAATAACGGTCATTTAAAAATTAAATTTTACTCGTTGTACGTACATCATACCTTCTCCATGATTGTAACATTGATACATTTTACATAGACGTATGTAAGGATTGTTTTTAAAATTGTAATTTATGTATAAATATGATAATTATTTCAGTATTATTATTATGTATATGTTATTAAATTACCACTTTTACCATAGTTGACCACCCAACATTGTTTTTGACACATGAATCGAATTCTGTCAAAACACTCGATGTAAACTTAATTTTTTAAGTAGTCATACAAAAAATTCTAATAATTGAAAATAAAGTAATTATAAACATGAAAAAGGTTCTAAATAAATTATAAAATTAACATAAATTTATTATTGATAATTTTAATTCATTTTCACCTAAAAGAAACTCAATTTAATGGATTTCATTTCAAATTACAATCCATTTAGATTTATTTGTTGTTATGTACCAAGTGTATTTTATATGGAGTATATACATACCATTTAGATTATATATAATTAATATCCTTACTCACATGATATTTTATCTTTTTTAATATTATTCCTTCACGATTCTTATGATATTAAATGTTTCAAAGTTATATGGGACACTTTGGAATGTTTAAAGATTATTTTTCCCAACAATAAAATTAATGACACTTCAATGATATTTATATTTGAAGAAATTATGTGAGAAATATTCAATAAAAACTTTTATTTTTATTCTTCTCTCGTTCCTCATGTCGTTTTTCAGGTATTAGTACCATTTTCCCACTCTTGGGTACTCAAAATATTTTTAGAAGTGTTTTTTAGAAAACCAGCCATTATTTCTCTTTTAGTCAGAGAACCTATTTTCATCTAAAAATCATGTTTTATTAAATTGGTTGCTAAAATGTTTTCAAAATTATATGTAATGGACATGTTCATCCTTTATTTCATTTTACTAATGTTATAAATGGAATTTTATTGACACTTTCCAAACAAGGAATTTTTATAACTGTTTTACCATGAAAAAGTTATATTCTTTTTTCCTTGTATGAAATGAGTTTATTTACCTACCATCATTCATTAGAAACATAATTTTTTTGTTTAAAAGTTCATTTTTTAATGACAATGTAAATTTATTTTCAACGAAAATGTTTTTATAAAAATATAATAAAATCATATTTTCCTCTGGAATGTTTTTAAAATAACTTTTTATATTATTTACATTCATTAATGACAAAAACCCTTTATTATACTCCACTTTGGGTATGTTGTATTGATAAAATCTATAAGGACCCAGTCTTAAACATTATATAATATTGAGTTCATTCAATAATTCACCTTTAATATCTTTTCAAGTTTAGATTTTTAGAGAATTAGGCCATAAATATTACATTACATATCAAAACTTACAATGTTGACACTTCTACTCAAATTCCATTTTTTCCATAAAATAAAAACTCTTAAAAAAGAAAAATTTATAGTTCAATGTTTTAGACAGCATGACTTTTCCTTGATCCCATCATTCACCCTATTCAACATTAAGTCCTGTGAAATAAATTTCAAAACATGGGATTAGCATAAAAAGATCAGTAAGGGTTATAAAATAAGAAAAAAAACATTAACCCATAAATAAATACAAATCAATGAACCCATACTTTTCAATCATAACATACCTCATGCGATCATAAGATTTATGAATAATACACAGAAATCATAAATCATAAAGGTATATTATGGAATACAAGAAATACATACATTTTATCTTTCCTAGCTACGTAGGGAGTTACGTTTGGAATACCCATCACATTATATTCCCTAAAACTCGTAGGTGAAACATTAATGTTTACGTCTGTTGCGTTACCCAATGAATTTGAGAGCTATCTCAGGCTCACCCACCCTATGTTTATCAAAAAAACCACTCGTATATGTAATCAATGGCCAAGAACCATAACATAATCATAACACATAAAACAAGCATAAATTAATGGTAACATTTCCACATTGTATTCAAAATATATCATTTCATGATATTGACAAAATCAATTCTTTATCAAAACCATTTTCAAAACCATTTAAAACATTTAATAAAGAGATTTTTTAATCAAAGTGTTCCATACCACATTGAAGCTTCTAAAAGAATTAAAATTTTAAAACATTAATGTCCATATAAATAAATCCTTAAAACCATTTCTAAAACATGGACATTAATGTGCTATATTTTGAATAATAAATCTTTATAATATTTAGACAATATTTTAGTTAAAGATTTCCTAACCAAATGAGAGACACTTGAATACAAATAATTGAGGAATAATATTAATCAATGATTATAATATCATGAGAATAAGGATATAAATTATATAATATGTAAAAGAGAAGTATATAGAGAATAAAAAATTAAATTGGTGTATAATAATAAACAAGTCTCAATGGAATGTAAATTAAGACAAAGTCCATTGCAAAAATCATAACCTTAGATTAAGGAAAAACTAATAACATAATTGTGCGTGAAAAATAAAAATACACCCAATATAAGTTCATATTAAATGTAAAACAATCAGAGGTCATTCACACATATTCATACCCTGAAATAATCAAGAGCCATAAGTTTATCCTAATGAATGGATATTAGGTGAAGAAGTTCCTTTACCTCGTGTCTGACATGACTCGTTTGTTCCTTGTTCTTACTGAATAATAATATTAAGTTAATTTATGATTTACTTAGAATCTTTTTCAACTTTATTATTTCTTTTATATCACTTATTACCTTCCAATAACAATTAGATAATTATTTGAGTTTATATTAGACATTTTTCCATGTTCAGAATTTGAGTTAAAAATGTACTTGTTATAATTACAATTTCTCCATTGGTAGAGAGTACATTATCTCCAGAATGATATTTTTGATTTAGATATCATAAATATCATATATATCTAGTATATATGTATTTATAATAGTCTATAAAATTTGGACATAAGAAATGAAATGCACGGTTCATGGAGACGGTAAGTCGTACATACGAGTGAACGCTACTTTCATTTCTTTTTTCATTTTTAAATAAATAAAAACAAAATGATACACAGTTTTAATATGATTCTAATATAATATAATATTTTATAAATATTAAATAATTTCATTAACACCATAATTTATATGATCCATGTATGGTATGAACGAGTCATATCACTTTGAGGGGGCGGTAGTCCGCACTTCCTCAAAAGAAATTATCGTATTTATTCAACATGAAATGAATAAAGGTATGTTATAAATGAGAATTACAGAAGAATGTAGACAAAATAAAATAAAATATATATCTTATAAAATTAAAATTCCATCATAATGGCCACCATGAGAGGTGGTAGAAGAATATTGAACAATCATCGTTTCGTGAGGCAGTAGTTCGCCATCCACAGAAGCAGTATGTTTGTATCCCTCATATTGAGGTGTTTGTAAGTATAGTTTGTATACCAATCATGAAAACAAAATAGTATATTGAGGATTATATTTTTTTATATAAAATAATTTAATAATGTGTGTTTAGGGGGTTGGAGAAGTAAAATAAAATAAAAGAACTTGACTGATGACTTTTCATTTAAATACGGTATCTCCATTTGGTTTGAACCAAAAGGATTACTTGAATTGCCTTATACCTAAGGGAAGTCTTCTAGGAGTAATATAGGTATGTAGGGAGCATAATTGGGTAGAGGTTGGACGTTCCAAGGGGCTTGATAGGAGTGATTAATGTGCTAAATGTGGTTACCTTTTATAAGAGGGAGGGGACTCTTTAGGAACGTTTTAAGGTATTATTTTATTACAAAATCTTTGTCGGTTACAAAAGGTAAAAATAAATTACATTAGAAGAAAAAATGAGCCTTTTTTGAAATAAAATAATCCAATAATAATTGGATAGGATTTGAATATTTATTTAAATTTTATAACCTCATTTATTTAAATCATTCATTAATAAGGTAAACAATACATCATCATTATTTCATAAATAAATTTATTTATTTGATGTCTAAATATTTTAAATAAAATACAATGATGTGTGAAATAGTTTTACATTTCACATGAATATTTATAGTAAAAGAGATAACTTATAAAACCTAATAGAAAAATTGTTCTACTAAAAGATATATTTTTATTTCATTTTTGTCTTTACTTTAAATTATTTAAATTAAAGTGTCATTAGCACTCCCAAGTACCTCCATGGGGTCCCAAAATAGTATTGAGGATGCCCATTGTAAAACATGTATCCAAAAATAGGATTATAACCCATTTTAGTGTAATTTAATATTATTACAATAATATTTTGTTACCCTTATTTATGAGATTTACCCTTTAACCATGGTAAATAAAATATTTACTGAAGTAAATATTCATAATGTCTAAAAAAAGTTACCTATTTACACAATTTGGACCTCCTAATTCAAAACATGGAATCCATTTTTTAAAATAAAAATTACATGAGTGGAAAAAATTAATTTAAAATTAATTCCCGTTGTCAAAATAAAAAGCATGTTTTTATATAATAATAACTGTCAAAAAATTGACACTGGATTTTGTCCAATTTAAATGTAAAATTACATCCAATGAACAAAATTGGATTAAATGGTAAAAATATAATCTAATTACACTTCAAAAACAAATTAAAAAGTTAATCTTACCATATAAATAAATTAGATTAATAAGAAGTTTTGAAATAAAATGTAGTGTTTTTCACTATTCAATGAAAATGAACATTATTAGAAAAATACCAAAATATTACCTAAAGTAAATTTTGATGTCCTGATTCTAAATAAAATTTTTTTTTGTAAAATCAAATATAAAAAAGTGAAAAAAATAGATTTAAATAGGATTTTCCATCAAAAGGTGGTAAAATCGAACATTTAAAGAATATTAGAGTATTTGTGCTTAAAATTGGATTCATTATCATTTTAAGCCTCTAATATTTAATGGAAAAATGTAAAAACATTTAAAAAACATGTATAATAATATTTTAGTTATTTTCATTCATTCCCGCCAATACAATGACTATTTGTTAACTACCATTTAAAATAATAATAATAATATATTATTTTTTGGTATAACTCAAAGTTGTTTGCAACATAAGATTTCAATGAAACCTGTTGTTTCGGGTAGAGTACGCTATTATACATAACAACCCCTTTAAATTAAAATTAATTAATATGAAAATATCATGTTATTTATTTACCTGGTATGTTACATCCTTCCCCCCTTTTGAAAATAGCGTCCTCACAATTTTAAAATTGGGCCTGGAAACTTAATTGAAAGTCCCACATCAGAAAAAGAGTCATTAAAACTACCATTTTAAAAGAAAGAAAGTAAAGTACAATGGTCACTAGAGATAACCCATACTATAATTACTTTTAGGAAAATATGGATTTGGAAGAGAAACTAACCATCAAGTTCTTATGGAGAGTGATATAAAACATGATGAGGGTAAAGTTAACAACAAGAAAATAACAAACTTATGATGGGTTAAACGGTCTTCAGTTCCCTAATATAAAATGTTAACAGAAATTTTTTTTGTTTTAAGTTACCTTTCATAAATTTGAGGAATTTATTTATGAGATTGAATAAGATCATATGGAAATATACTTACCTTTCAAGTAGAGTTTCATTATTTGATATGTTTCTACCAAAAACTCCTCTTTTATTCAAATAATGAGTATTCAAGATGACTTGGTCACACATTAAGTGCTATAATAAATTTCTAGAGAATCACATAATCCAAAAAACAAGAACTATATATTTCCCTTGTGTTTAGAAATTAACCAAAAAAATGGTTAGAATGAAATTAGATAATCCCCAAACAGGATAATCCTTTATAAAAATAAATACTACTCTTAATCTCCAAAATTCAAATGTACCCAAAGTTTAAGAAAGACCATTCAATATACAATTTTCCTTAAAAATTATCAAAATAATCCAAACTAAAATTTAATCCCCAAACTCCAAAGGATTTAATCACATTGACTTCCATAGAAAATCTTATCATTTATCTCCAAAAACATTGACTACTCTTAAAGTCTCATACTAAAATGTAATTAACCTAATCACCTATTCTCTATGATAGGTTAATCACTTCCTTAAATAAACCGAATAACCATATATCCATAATAAAAACATATATTCTTAAAAAATAAAATTCCAACCATTACTCCAAAAATGAGAACCCATAGTATTCTATTTTTCTTTAATCATATTGTGTTCCCAAAATAGATAACATCTTCTAAAATAAATTTTATCACTTAATCACCAAATCATTTTCCAATACTAAAGATATCCATTTGATAAAACATAAGATCCCAAATCAACTTTTTCTTGATCAATAAAATTATTTAATTAAAAACTATAAGTCATACTAACCAGGGACTTCACATATTTCAATGGTACGCTATAAATCCCAATAACACATTGGTTGTGGGTTCAATTCCTACAAATTTGTCTGATGTGACAGGTTGTCACACGACATGTGTGTTGTCCTTTTTATAAATCTCAAAAATAACCATAACATGTTTTAACCTACAAGTTTTTATTATACATTCCATTTTCATCCCAATACATTAAGACATCAACATATTATATTTTCATTTTATTTACCTCCATATAATAAAAACAATTATTCCAAAAAAAAAAGAACATCATACCTAGATCATGGTTTCCACATCGTTTCATCATCATCTTTTTCACATAGGTAAATGGTCCATGTTTTGAAAAAATGATTTATAGATCCTTCAAAATCATTTTCTTACTTAATCTAAATACACATTTTATAACTTGGGTAATATGGGTGTTCGCAGAAAAATAGTTTTGTAAAATAATCATGTATTACATATAATTTCAAAACATCTGATAAAACCTGATTTTAATAAAACAGTTGGACCGAGTTTGATTTGAAACTTTCAATCAATGGTCCTTTTAAAATACCATAAGTATGTCATAAGAGACTATATTATAAAATAAAATATAAATATGTTGTGCAATAGTCATCTTCTTTATCACTTTTTTCAAAATCATAATATGCTTTAAAATCTTTTGATAAGGTAAAATTTTTGAAAACTCCTTGATAATATTTACCATTATATAAAATATAAGAATATTGTTATAATAGGATTTGATTAAATACAACCCATTATCCATGATGATATTGAGTTATAGTGGAGGTGTTTGATATCTCATATAATTTCTTGCAAGTGAGTTGTATGTTAGAAAAAGTTTCACCTTCATCCAAACACGACTTTAAAATAATATTGCAAGCATGTCATTATGAAGAGATAAGAATGTTTGATTGATATCCTACTCTTTCCATATGTAACTGACATTTCTTGATCTAAAAAAGTTATAAAATAAGGATTCAACATAAATAATAGACATAGGTACTAAGCATCTGTTTAACGAAAACTCATAATCGCTAAAGTTGTCTAAATTGACCTTGGATACCAACTATAAGGACCCAGCATTAAACATTACATAATATTGATTTACGTCAAGAATTCAAATTAAGGATATTTTCACATTAATATTGTTAGAGAATTAGGCCATAACTATTACATTACATCTCAAAAATTACAATGTAGACACATGTACTCAGATTCAATTTTTTCATCAAATAAAAACTCTTAAAAAAATAAACATGTCTAGTTCCATGTTTTAGTCTGCATGACTTTTCCTTGATCTCATCCTTGACCCTGTTCATCTATAATTCGTATGAAAATGCATTTTAAAATTTGGGATGAGAATAAAAAACTCGGTAAGGGTTATAAAATAATGAATAGAAACATTAACCCATCAATAAATACAAATAAATGAAACCATACTTTTCAATCATAACATACATCATGAAATCATAAGATTTATCAATAACACACTACAATCCTAAATCATAAATGTAACTTACGGAATATGTATCATACATACATTATATCTTTCATATCTACATAGGGAGTTACGTTTGGAATACCCATCATAGTATATTTCGTAAATCTGTTAGGAAAAACATTAACGTTTACCTCTGTCACATTACCAAATGCATTGGGGAGATATCTCAGGATCACCCGCCTAAGGTTTATCATGGAACCAACCATATATGTTAACAATGACCAAGAACAATAACATAATCATAGAACATAAAAGAATCATAAAGTAATTGTAACATTTCCACATTACAGTCATAATATATCATTTCAAGATATTGACCAAACCAATGATTTATCAAAACCATTTTCAAAACAATTTAAAACATTTAATAAATAGATTTATGAATCAAAGTGTCCAATATCACATTGAAGATTTAAAATTAATTATCATTTTAAAACATAATATTCTATAAAAATAAATCCTTAAACCCATTTTAAAAAAAAGTACAATAATGTGAATGATTTATAATAAGAAATATTTATAACATTTAAGACTATATTTTAGTTAAAGAGTTCTTAACCAAATTAGAGATGCTTGAAAAAAAGTAATTGAGGAATTATATTAATCAAATATTATAATATCATGAGAATAAGGAGATTCATGATATAATATTTCAAAGGGATCTATATACACTATATAAAATTGAATTAGTTTATATCAACTAATAAATCTCAATGGAATGTAAATTGAGACAAAGTTCCTTGAAAAAATCATATTCTTAGATTAAGGACAAATCAAGGACATAATTATGTGTAAAAAAGCCATAACACAACCAATATAAGTGGATATTAAGTGTAAAACAATCTGAGTTCATTCATACATATTCATAGCATTATATAATCAATAAGTATAATTTTATCCCAATGAATGGAAATTATGTGAAGAAGTTCTCTTACCTCATGTCTGACTTGACTCGTTTGTTCCTTATTATTATTGAATAATAAACTTAATATAATTTTTATTTTATTCATAAAAATTTTCATGTTTTTATTTTTTTATATCACTTATTAACATGAAATAACAATTATTAAATTATTCGAGTTCATATCAGACATTTTGTCGATGATCAGAATTTGAGTTAAAAATGAACTGGTTATAATTACAAATTTTCCATGAGGTAGAAATTACATTATCTCTAAAATTATATTAATGATTTATATATCATATATATCATATATATACTGTATGTATTTATTTATTACAGTCCATAACATTTGGACATAAGAAATTAAATGAATCGTTCATGCAGATGGTAAGTCGTACGTACGCATAAATTCTAATTTCATTTCATTTTTCATTTTTAAAGAAACATAATTTCAATGATACAAAGGTATATTATAATTAAAATATAATATCATATTTTATATATGTTACATAATTTCATTAACACCATCATTTATACGTTCCATTGATGGTATAAACGAGTCATACCACTTTGAGGGTGCAGTAGTCTGCACTTCCTGAAATAAAATTATCATATTTATACAACATGAAAAGCTTAAAGTTGATTTACAAATGATAATTACATAATAATATAGATAAAATTAATATATATATATATCATATATAATTATATTTCCATCATAATGGCCACCATGAGTGGTGGTAGGATAATATTGATCAATCATCTTTTCGTGAGGCAGTAGTTCGCCATCCATAGAAACAGAATGTTCGTATCCATTAGATGGAGGTGTGTGTAAGTGCAGTTTTAATAATTCTCATAAAAACAACCTATTGTATTTGGGATACTGGTTTTTTTATAAAATAATGGAATAATGAGAGTTTATGGGGTTGGAGAAGTTAAATAAAAGAAATGATCTTAAGAGAAGATGTTACCTTTAAATCGGGTGTCTCCCTTTGGTTTAAACCAAATGGTTTGCGTGAATTACCTCTTTCCTAGGGGGAGGCTTCTTTTAGAAATATAGGTATATAGGGAGCTTAATTAGGAAAAGGATCCATTACTCAAAGGGCTTTATTGGTGTGACTAATGGGATAGAATTGGTTGCCTTTTATAAGAAGGAGGAGGGGCTCTTTAGGAATGTTTTGATGTATTTTTTTATTATAAAATCAATTTTTTTTCAAAGGTAAAAAAATTAAATAAATTATCAGATATGCTGACTTTTTTTCAAAAAAAAATCATCCAATAATAATTGCACTAGTTTTGGATATATCTATAATTTTTATAAACTCATTTATTTAAATCATTCTTTAATAAGGTAAACACTACTTCATCATTGTGTCACAAATAAATTTATTAATTTCATGTCCCATATTTATAAATAAAGTACCTTGATGTAGGAAATCTTTTTATATTTCAAATGAATATTTATAGTCAATTATATAACTTATATAACCCCATTAAAAGTTTTCTACTTAAAGATAGATGTTTATGTCATTTTTTTCTTTACATTAAATTAATTAAAATAAAGATTTATTATCACTCCCAAGTGGCTCCATGGGGTCCCAAAATCGACCCATGGATGAAAATGGTCGGAAATTTATCAACCAATAAGATTAGGAAACATGTTAAGCTAATTTAATAATATTATTATTATATTTTTTTACCCTTATTTACCAGATTTACCCTCTAACAATGGTAAATAATATATTTACTGAAGTAAATATTCATATTGTCTAAAAATAATAGTTACCTATTTACACAAATTTTATATCCTGATTCCAAATATGGAATCCATTTTTCTAAATTCAAATCACAATTGGAATATATTAATTTAAAATTAATTCCCGATGTAAAAACAAAAGGCATGTTTTTAAGAAATAATAATTGTCAAAAGACTAACACTTGTTTATGTCCAATTCTAAATTGAAATTAATTTCAATGTCCAAAATTTGATTAAATGGTAAAAATATAATCTAATTATATTTTGAAACCAATTGAAATGGTAATATATCCAAAAAAATTAAATTATATCAAAGTGCAGTATTTTTTACTATTCATTAAAAAATGAACTTTATCAGAAAATACCAAAACTTTACCCAATTTAACTTTTGATGTCCCAATTTCAAATAAGAATTTTATTTTTTCAAATAGAAAATATAAAAGTGACAAAACTATATTTTAAAAAGGTTTCTCTATCAAAAGATGGTAAATCAAACTTTTAATGAGTATTAGAGTATTTACGATTAAAATTGGATTGATTATAATATTAAGTCTATAAGTTTTATTGGAAAAATGTAAAAACATTTAACAAACATGTATAATAATATTTTATTTTTTTCTATTCATTACTGCTAATACAACTGATATGTGTTAACTACCACTTAAAAATAATAATATTATTATATTATTTTTCGGTATAACGCAAAGTTGTGCACAACATAAGATTTCAAAAAACTCGTTGTTTCCTATTGAGTATTCTATAAGACAAAGGATCACCAATAAATTGAAATTAATATAAATGAAAATGTCATGTTCTTTATTTTCCTAGGATGTTAAACCATCCTTCAACATCCTCTAGACGATTTATGATTTATTTGGCCAAGTATAGTATTCACATTCACTTTCTCCATTTATTTTTTAGTCCCCCTTGAAATATTCAGTTTCATATGATTATTTAACATTGAATTCCCACAAATTATCCATATCATTTATCATGGATATCTTCACTTCCTAAACCATGTATCATTTTTTATACGTTCTTCACATTGAATACTATTTGATTATTTGGGTAATCATTTATATATATATATATATCTTAATCAATATAGATATCTGAAAAGGAAAATTGTTAGATAGATTATTCAATATATGAAGACTATTTTAGACTGGTATGACAGAGGTGGAGCTCGGTTATAGATAGCCCCTCAATGAATTGGTAGTCTCATGGGATGAGTCAATTGGCTAGCCAACTTAGATTTGTTTTTCTTAATTTGTTATAAACCGTCTTGTGAATGGTCATGATAAAAAATAAGTTATGCACCTCGGAAACATTAAGTCCAATAATAAATAATTTCCATTTTTCAATTTCAGTTATTATTTAGAAATGAGAATTTTCATTGACATATCTATGGATAATTACATTTTCAATTCATTGATTAATTGGAATTTGTTTCAGTTTCATACCATTATATATTTATTTTCCTTATATAGTTATTTGAGTATCATGTGTTTCCATTTTTTACCTTTCTATATTCATTATGGACTTCCTTATCAGTTTGATGATTATATGGTATGTGTGTTCTATTATTTACCATGACATAATTAGTAATCTCCTTGATTCATTATTTTTATGCAATTGTTTCCCTTACTAATCATTTGATCTCACCCTTATTATGTTTCTTTCCACAAAAATCCAAGAAGCATACTATAAAGATATGTAGGGATTTACTATATAGATTTGAGATATCCTCAATGTTATTTTTTTGAAGATAAAAAAAATAATATTTTAATTAGTGTATTAATTTTTAATATAGGACTCATTTATGTATCTGGTATACTAAGACTACTAAATTATTAGGTCCTACCAGATTTTTTTTGATAGGAAGGACATATAAAATTAATGATAAAGATCAACAGATGTACAAGCGGAGATCCATGAAGGGAAATTGTCTAGCCAGAGCTGGATGACATCGGAGGGGCCTGAGACCGCCAGCTGATGGGCCGCATTGTTTCCTTCCCTTTTGGTAAAGGAGAAGGTACAACAAGAGAAGCCTTGGCGAAGCGAGCGAGTTGTTCTGGTGATGGAGCCAAATGACTGGAGTCCGCCATCATTGTTGTTAATAGCATCGATTACGGTGAGGAAGTCAAGCTAAATGATGATATCAACCCATCCAAAATCCATAGCGAGCATCATACTGGCCAGGATGGCCATGGCCTCAGCAACAGCAGGCCCTAGCGGGCCTGATGTGGTTCGTGTTTTGCTGCAAGGATTTTCCCCAGATGATTTCGGTCCAGAAGGCCTAGTGTTACAAGCCCATCCTTTGGGAGTGACGCATCCACGTTAATCTTGAGGGTCCCTTCTATTGGGGGATTCCAATGAGGGGGAAAAGAGAGGGTAGCACCTGCCATAAAATTTCCATTGTGGTCTTTCCATCCCTCAATCCAGGAGGTGGCCCGTTCAATCCAAAATTTGGGGGGTTTGTGAGCTTCATGAAAAACGTTGTCGTTGCGCCAGACACAAATAATCCAGGCTAGAGTGAAAAGTGAACCTGAAGAGGCTGAGGAGAGGGAGGACCACCACCACCTTAGTAGATCGGGATGGTTAGAGGCTGACACCATTGAAGCGGCAGAAGGCAGGTCCCATTTATTCCACATTTCCTCAGCTCTCGGGCAGTGAATGATGGCATGCAAAGGAGTTTCTGGAATGTTCGGGCAGAAAGGGAAAAAACAAGAACTATCCATATATCGGTGAGCGAGGAGGCTCATGGTTGGGAGAGTACCCATGCAGACCTACCACCAGAATTGGTGAATTTTAGGGGGAGCGTTGAGCTTCCACACCAAGTTCCACGGTCCCTTAACCCGGCGAATTGAGTGGTTTCCAAGAGATAGTATGTAGCCGGACCTTACCGTGTATTCTCCCAAGGAATCATTGATACAGAAAATCTGGTTGGGGCCTGCCTCAGGGACCTAGGGAATGCTAAGGATGATTCTTTGATCCCTTTAATTAAATCAATCAAGGATTTTTCCCAGACACCACCCTTGTTCCTGGTCGGAAAGGAGGCAGTTGATAGTTGTGTTTTCAAGACCTGGTTGAACGGTGGATGTAGCCCGCAAACTATCCTTATCAATAAGCTAGAGATCAGTTTAGATGATGACCAATGATCCAGACCCAATCCTCCAGACTATTCCTTTTTCCAGGAGCTTTTTAGCCCCCAGATACTTCTCCAGAGGAAGCTAGGATGGGGGCCTAAAGAGGAAGCACGAAAGTCCGTGCGGGGAAAGTACTTTGCCCATAGAACCTGTGCACAAAGAGATAATGGGCAGTTGAGAAGGAGCCATCCTTGCTTGAACAGAAGAGCATCATTGAAGAGATGCAGATTCCAGAATCCCATCCCTCCCTCTGATTTGGAATTGCAGAGTTTCTCCCAGGCCATCCAGTGGGGCCGATTCCTACCCTCATTCATCCCCCACCAGAAATTGGCAGTGCGAGAGTGAATCTGGTTGACGATGAAAGTTGGGAGCTTAAACAGGGACATAAAGTAGTTGTGAATGGATTGAATGATAGCTTTTATGAGGGTCTCTTTTCCAGCTTTAGAAATTCTTTTAGGGGACCATCCAAGAATTTTTTTTCTCGATCCTGTCCACAAGAGATGTGTAGATTTCTTTTTTGGATCAGCCAATAACCGTGGGAAGCCCAAGGTACTTCTGATGTTTCACAACCATATGAATTCCAGCTGATGCACAATGCTCATCCCTCTTAGGGAGAGGCACCCCAGCACTGAAAGAAATTTCAGATTTTCCAGAATTGATCGATTGGCTAGACGCCCTCTCATACTGTTGGATTGCTTGGATGATCACCCGACATTCATTAATTTTTGCTCTAGAAAACAAGTGGCAGTCGTCGGCTAAGAAAATATGTGACACTGGTGGGCTAACATGATAAACCTTTTCCCCATGAATATATTTAGAGGTTGTAGCCATGGAAATAAGATTAGAGAACACATCAGCCACCAGTATGAAGTGAAAGGGGGATATGGGTTCTCCCTGGCTAAGGCCTCGAGATGGGGAAAATCCTCTGGTGAGCTCCCCGATGACCTTGATTTTGAAGGAGATGGTCGAGATGCATTCCATTATAATATCTATCCATTTAGTGCAAAAGCCCATTTTCAGCATGACAAAATGAATGAAGTGTCATTCCACTCTATCGTAGGCCTTGGTCATATCCAGTTTCCAGGTCATGGTTCCTCTTTTCACAGTGGATTGTGATTTCATAGAATTTAACACTTCGTGGGCCATAATCACATTATCAGTAATCAGCCTCTTGTCCATGAAGGCGCTCTGATTCTCAGAGATAATATCAGGTAGCCAAGGTCGCAACCGATTGACAAGGATCTTAGAGAATATTTTTTAAGAGATATTTCAAAGGCTGATAGGTCTACAATCAGGGATCGCCAGAGGTTTCTTGATTTTGGGTATGAGGACAAGGACAGTTTCATTGATGGCAGCAATGCTGGAATTCTCATCCCAGATATTTTTTATCATGTTGCAGATGTCGGGGCTGATAATGTTCCAATATTGTTTAAAGAAGAGGGTATAGAACCCATCCGGTCCCGGAGCCTTAGTGGGGAGAAGTTGTTTAAGTGTCTGGTGTATCTCGTCATCTTTCACATCTTTGGTGAGCTGTCTATTGATCTCATCAGTGATCACGGGTCTGATACAATCTTCCTCCTCGACAGACATGAAGGGGGTTCCTGCAGCGAAAATGTTCTGGAAATAGCATGTCAAGGCCTCGTGGATACCATTGGTGTCAGTGACTTTTCTTCCTTCGGTATGTAAGAAGAAAATAATAGCATTTTTCCTTCACCTGGATAAATCTTTCTGGTGAAAAAATCGGGTATTAGCGTCCCCCTCTTTAATGTGGTTATCCTGCGCCAGCCTGGCCCAGAAACGTTCCTTGACATGCAGGGCCATGTCCAGCTCTCTTTGCATGGTTCCAATCTTGGAGATAATGCTATTAGATGTGGGTTTATTGAGAAGGTTGCTCAGTCTCTGTTCATGGATACCACAATGTCGGTCGGGGTGGCGGAATTTCTTATTGCTCCATAATCTCGTATCAGATGCAACCTATTGCAGATTGTGGAAATCATCTGCTTGAGAGATCTTTCAGCATGGGCGGATTACCTCTTCGCATTCCTGATCTTTTGACCAGATGCTCTCAAATCTGAAGGGTCTGCAAAGTTGTCTGTTATGTTTTCCTTGAATGCAATCAATGAAAATTGGACAGTGGTCCGAGCAGTTAAGGGCCATGTGTGCAATGTGAAACATACTGAACAGATTGATCCAATCAGTAGAGCCTAGAAATCTATCATGGCGCTCAACAATGAGAGTTCCTTCAAAATTTCCATGAAACCAAGTAAAAGGGTTTCATGTATACCCCAAATCGACCAGGTCCGCCCTAGAGACCGTGTCCTTGAAATTTGTCATCGAAGCAGAGGGTTGAGTGCATCCACCCCTTTTTTCCTTGTGGAACATAATTCCCTTGAAATATCCTCCGAAGAGGATGTGGCTTGGTAAATCTTGTCACAGCTTGCACAGAAGATCCCATGACTTCACCTTATCCTTATGGGACTGCCAGCCATAGAAACCCATAAAGGTCCATGGTGGGTGGGAGTGTGTTTGGATAGTTGCGGCCACATGGTGTGAGGAGAAAGAAAATATTTTGACGTCGATATTGTCCTTCTAGAGGAGACCGAGGCCCCCAGCATGACCTTGTCTATGCACCAAAAAGTAGCCATGGAAGCCGCACTTCAAAGAAATACCATTGGTGTCCTTGTTTTCCAGTATGGTTTCGGACAAGTAAACCATATCGGGGCGACTTTGAGTGCAATTGCTCTGAAGCATGCGAACCGTTCGTGGGTTGCAAAGCCCACGACAGTTCCAGCAGAAGACATTCATTACTCTAGGTGGGGTTGGGTCTCTCCCACCACCGCCTTTGGTTCCTCCAGACTAGTTTCGCCACTTGTCATTTTCCTTCTTTTGGCGGGATCCCCCCCCCATTGGCATGTTTCAGTTCGTCGTTTACTAACCCCAGGGTTGGGGTCTTCCGCGTGGCCATCACCTCCTCCACGTTGCACCTTTTTCCATGTGTGACGGATGATTGGGCCCAGCATTGGAGTTCTCGTCATTCCATGGGCCTCCAATGGTGTTTTAACAATTACGGATGATTGTGGATCCAGATCTGGATCTGGTGGCTCGAAGTGAATCGGCATTGGCGTTGAGCATTGCCTTGGTGGTTATTTTTTCTTCGTCATCGACCTTGTGGATGATGGGGTTTTGTCCTTCAGGTGGGTAGGATAAACTCCTGCTTCTCTCTGAGTGGGTTTGTCATCACTAGAGAGATCCGGAGGTCCAAGCAAAATGACTTGTCCATGTGTAGGTTCCGCCTGACTGGTATGTGCCAACATGAGATGGTCACGGTCCTTTTTTTCCATCTTAGGGATGAGAGCATATTTATTCATTTTTTCACGGAGTCAAGGGCCATATTAGAGGGTGATGTCAGCTGATCCACTCTTAGGTTTTGTGGTACATATTCTCTCCAGGTGGCCAAGACGACCACAAAAAAAGCAGAAGAGTGGGAGTTTCTCAAATTTGAAAGTTATCCAGGTGTTGGCGTCTTCGACTTTCAGGAACCTTCCCCTAATGAGGGGCTCTAACACCTCAATTTCAGCCTTTATCCAAACCTCGGGGCCCCATTGTATTGTGTCTGAGCAATCCCATTCGAGAAAATGGCCTAGACTGTCCCCAATTTCCCTCATTATTCGTTCTGTTGTAGCATGAAAGAAGTTTCCTTTAACTCTTATCCAGAAGGGGGAGCAGGTTAAATTCACTCGCTGGATATCATCTCCCCATTTGAGTTCTTCCATGAAGATAAGTTGATTATCGAAGGACCATGGGCTGCCAATCAAAATTTTGTCCATATCTCTCTCGTTAAAGAACTCGAAGATGATGCGATTAGTCACCACCTCCCGGATAGCCACTCCAGCATCAAGCTCCTAGATGGTCTGAAGAGTGTTTTTGAGAGCCCCCTGATTAACCATAATGTTTTCAGCTAACTATACGACTACGAGGAGATTCATGCATTTTTCCATGAGTGGGTCTTCATTTCTTCATGCCTTGATTGCTTTTTTTTCTTTGTCTGTTAAGGACAGCCTCTTCCATTGATCGAAGAGGTCGGCATCCATAGTGCTAGTCAGAGGATGAAAGCACAATCCTCCTAAGGGTCAGAACCCTTGCGAACCCCAACCGTCCTCACTTCAAACTAGACTCGGTCCAACAAAGGTCTCTGAACCGGAAACCTACTCCCCTCCTCTTACGCGGACCACCCACCTGAGACAGGCTCCCTAACCTTTGGGGTCAACACAGCCACAAAAAAGGGTCGCGCCCAAGAACCCACGCCGTGCGCCCCCCAGTCTTCGCGGAGCAACTCCCCACGGAAGGCCTTCGCGGTATCACAACGCCTCGGGCCTTTGCGATCAAACTACACCTTGGAGCATCACCGAAGGAACTTCGCGAAGCAAACACTGTGCGGTCTCGCAGCTCCTCCGACCGTCACTGCAGATGTTTTGTGAATCGGTCTCTTCACAACCCCACCTCGTGAACTAAAACCTTCATGCCCACAGAGCGCCTCGGACCTTCGCAGTCGGTGCTTCACGAAAACAAACAAGGCGCAAACACACGGAACGTCGTGAACCTTTGAGGCCGGTGCTTCGCGACACGCCTCGAGCATTTGTGACCAAACAACACCTCGGAGCATCGCGGAAGGAACTTCGTGAAGCAAACACTGTGCGGTCTCGCATCTCCTCTGACCTTCGCTTCAGGTGTTTTGCGAATCGGTCTCTTCACAACCCCACCTCGCGAACCAAAACCTTCACGCACAAAGAGCGCCTCAGACCTTCGCGGTCGGTGCTTCTTGACAACAAACACAGCGCAAACACACAGAACGCCGCGAACCATTGCAGCCGGTGCTTCCCGACACAAGCACTTCCCGGATCACCCTCTTCGCGGTCGGTGCTTTCGCGAATCAACCTCTTTGCGAGTGCTCAAACGCAATGAACCATCGCGGAGGGTGCAGCGCAAAACAATCCCCAAAAACGGCGGAACTTTTGCGGCAGCGTGGAAATAGAAACTCGTCCCCAATACGTCCCCAGTCTTCGTGAAGCAGGATCGAAGGCCAAGAGGGGCAAGGAAACCGTGAAAAGACGGCTCACGGGTCACAGCTGAGAGGGATGCGAAAAAAGTAAAAAACTCCACGAAGCTGGTGAAGGTCACGAGCCAAAGGACTCTAGGAACCAAAATGAAGGTAAAGCATGAGATTGAGGCCAGGAACCGTCCTCCCATACACAGATCTGACACCGCCGAAGGATGACAGAACCAGTGATTTCGCCGCGGAGGGTTGAGGAGCTGCGCAGAAGAAAGGAAAGAAATGAGCCGCAAAACGCCGAACTCCCAAAGTTCCACCGTGTTCACAGGTGAGGAAAATGCTTCAATCCGTTGAAGAGACCGCCAATCCCGAACCAGAGGAGGTGAAACCAGAGGGAAGATCCGAACGAACCGTCGCCGAAGAACCCGAACTCCAAGGAAGGAGACGCGGGCCCGAGGAAGGAGACGCCGGCCCAACAGACTGCATATAAAAAAGGGCGAATAACAACGGGGACCAAACGGCCCCTTAATAGTGAAAGAGGACCCTTCCCAGTTCTTTAAACAGTGTTTTTACTGTTCACAGAACTACCGAAAGTCCTCTTTCAGTATTAGGGGGCCTTTTTGGTCCCCCGTTCTCATTCCCCCCTATAAAAAATAACTGAAAATATGTATATTTTTTTTTATAAAAAATAATGACATAAAACAATGTGGTTTTGAACCATAACATTTATACTCTAGAAAATCAAGTAGCCACATTTGAATGATTATATGATATAAATTATAGATACATTCTAAAGTTGATTTAATCCATTTAATGGATAAATAAATATAATTGAATATTAATTAAATTTAATAAATAAAATAAATAATTTATAATTTATAACGCATGACATTTTAAAAAACATATCATATATGCTTTAAAAAATATCTAAGCATAACATGCATTGTGATTGAATTATTATTTACAATTAATAAAATATGTAATTATATTTTTATAAATTAGTATTAAATACATTTATAATTAATTTATATTTTTTTCATTATTATTATTATTATTTTAATTACAGAGTTAATTATGTTACTATTAAATAATATTAATGAAACTTAATTATATTATTCGATTTCAATAATTACATTACATTGCTAATAATTTTATTACGAATTAATATTGAATACAATTCTATTATGGATCCATTTATGGGGGTTATAATGTTGTGGTAGGTCTACCTCCAATGATTCAATGATGAATATGGATTTGATTTTCCACAGTCTTCCCACTGAAGTGTTATTTTATATGATAGATAATTTAGGTGGATTTTCAACGTAGGATAACATCCGGACTTATTTGATTATGTAGTTCCTGATTTAAGATGGTTTTGCTACTAATAATGATATTATGGAGGTACTAATTAAACAAAATAAATTAAACGTCTCGAAGAAGGAATACTTTACTTCTTTTGATGAGAGAAATTTCAACAAAAAATTATTTTCTGATCTCAGGGGTTGATTAACTCTCTTGTATAACATGTTACAAACATTGAGACAATTTTATTTTTCATGTATTACTATAAAATTAATATTGAACATCTTAAAGAATATATGATCTGAAATATTCCACGATTGATGTTTTGGCTATGAGATTAACCATTAAATATTGATCATCTAATGAGTCTTCCTATGTGTATTTGTTGTTTTTATGATTAGTGGATGACATCTCTTAGTATGGTGTTTTTTCCTATTGTTTTTAGTCTTGAAAGATCATAAATTAATAGAGTAGGGAATGTGATTTTTCTCAACCAAACCATGATTCCAACAAATTCATAACCAAGACACCTTATTGAAAACAATTTTGTCAAAAACTATATTTGTAAAACATATATTTTTATCAAAGAGTTTATCTAGTTTCCATGGAACCTGAAAATACTCAAGGATATAGATTCAGTGGTAGGAGTTCCTATAAAAATTGATATTGGGATAAAAATGACATGTTTGGACAATTTTATCATATTGATTTTAAAAGAATTTAAGCTCTTAACATCGTGACATGGTTATTCTTGTTTTGGTTGGTAAAAAATAGAATTATCTATTGATTTTGATATATTAACTGGTTGTATACGATTTGAAACTATGTAAAGAACTTATTTTAAGGTTGATTAAGGAATTTTGTTTATTCCAATTGAAAGATGAATGGTGATGTGACCGAGTAATGTAAGTTTAAGGTACCCATTTTCTTGTAATATTCTAGGGTGGATAGATCCCTATATGATACGGGTAGTGATTCTGAGTTGTATATAAGTAAGAGAAGGATCAATCACCATTTGAATTTAATCAAGGTGATAACTGCTAATCTTTTAAATATTTTGGATGTGAGCCTCTTAATATAATAATTTCATGAAATGGAGAGTTTTATGATGATGAGTTTTGTGAAAACCATTAGAGACATCTACTCTAAAAATTAATGTTATGTGATGAATTTTCATATTGAATTTATCTCATATAAACATTGTTTTATCAAGTAAATACATGATGAAAAAACAAAATCATGAAAAATAAGTTGAAATAATAGAGTATGCACTAGGAAATAAATTCAAATGCTTTAATAATCACAAAAACTATTTTGAATGTAAAGATGAATATGTGACTCTTTTTAATGCAATAATTTTATTTATCATTCAAAAACTAAAAATAAAGGATTGTGATAAATAAGTAAAATTATTTCTTATTGATGAATTGATCAAGGATTTATAAAATATATACATGATGTTCACAAATATAATAGATACTTAGTTAGATATTAACAAAAAAATATGTATAGATATTGTAAAATATTTACACTACGAAATAAAATATTATGGATCAAATAAGGAAGTTAAAAATATATAGGGAAATTAAGGTTAATATCATTGGAGGATAAGAAGATTACCATTGACAAGAAGCACCTTGATCTGGATGTCAAGTTGATGAATTTGGAATCTACACTAGTTTAAGGCATTTATAAATGGGTAGTGTTTATTGATGATAATGATAGAAAAATTGGGTTTTTATTTACTTCTAATTTGATTTTATGATATTTTTAGGATGTGTTCAGGGTATTTATTTATTGATAAAACTATTTATGTAGCGCCTCAATGTGTATTTTATGAATACGAGTAAAACATGAATATTGTTTATGGACGATGTTGATGTCTAGGTGATATATATATTGTTTTTCTACAATGGTTTGTGTTATGTATACTTATCGGTGAGAAACATAATTTTGAATACAAATGATTCATGTGATTTCATTCCTCTCTTAATAAGTTAGAAATTTTGAAACATTGATTTATCAAGGGAGAAGATGTTGATTTTAGTGGGAACATTTTCTCGAAATAAGAATAAGAAACAGAATAGTGAGATTTATCACCATGATTCCCTTTTCATTTAATGTTCAATAAGGGGGATAATATAAATAACGCATATATTGAATAAATTATTTAGAGGTATTGAAAACCCATAAATGGGATACTGAACTACCTGAGAAAATATTATAGTAGTAGTTATTAAATGAAGTTTTAAAAATGTGTTTTGGGGAGGTTCGTCCATCCTAAATAGAAATGGAAAGATGACATTATTAGATAAAGGTATTTCTTGAACATATTCATCAATTTTAAATACATACCAATATGTCACATCTGATGATTAATAAAATGTTTCTTATTGTTTATGTCAACATGTTCAAGTGTTATATAGAGAAATATCATTTTATACACCAAGTGAAAATGACAATAAAATTTGATAAGGGTTCGTATTTTGAAGAGGGTTAATGGAATAACACATATTAATTTAATAACTATAGAATATGAGTTATTTAACATTTGGCCCGACCATATATTACTAAGGATGTAACTCAAATTTACTTGTGGAATCCAATTAAACAAAGAAATAGATAGTTAAACAAGGTCATCCTTAGATGGATTACGAGAGATATATCTTATAGACATATCATGGGAAGGATGGAAAGAAATAAAGTGAGTTGGAATGTAGGTTAGTGTGGATTCTTATCCTCAACAATGTGTTGTGGCATAGATGACTATGAACTGGAACTAAAGTCTAGATGAATTCATTGTTGTTTTTATGGAACACTAATTATTATTAAATGGCTCTCATTCAAATTTAAAACCAATGATGGATTTTGATCTTTTGGATCTTTTCAATTTTAATATGTATCATGCTCAGATTTAAATGAGGATGCACATATAATTAAGATCTACATGACATTGTGAGGTGGTTATCATCAAAAACTGACCATGCAAAGGATCTATACATGTGTATATTTTTTGGACAACTCTTATGATAAAATTGTGTTCTATAAAATGTAGTGATGCCTCATGTGAGATCATGTAATTTTAAAGAATCTTGCAAAGATGTAAAGGAATTTTCACTCATAAAAGGATACAACAAATAACACATGAATAACTTGATTGAATAATAGAGGGGAGGTCGAACATGAAATAGTAACATAATACGATTGATTCAATAATTCATGATTCCAACTGGTTTCATGAACAAATATTGACTGACCATGTGGCGTCAAATAACCACAACAAATAATTCAATGAATGCATTGACAATGAAGTGTCAGTTGTGTCAATAAATAAGTAAAATAAGTTCCTTTATGGAGATAATTGGTCTTACCCTGGGAATAACAAACCACATGATGAATAGAGTGATCGTGCAAACCTACCGTAAGTCACTCGGGACCGTGAGCATTAAGTGTATCATGACATACCATGGTGTACCTAATGTGAGTTATGGTGTTGATTGAACTCATGAATCAAGGGACCTAAAATGATATTTACTAGGTAGCATTACCAAATATGTGATTAAAGTGGAAGTTCTATGTTTTTTAGGATTATAAGATGAACTAAAAGAAATACCACACACTCTGACAGTTGAAAAGTTAGAGGGGGTGTATCGAGGATCTCCTTTTTTCATATATTTTTTTTTCATTTTAATTATCACCTATTATACATAAACTGATGTCTCAATTAATAGATACTGATATATTTTTATCAAAATTGTAGTTATAAGTCACAAACAATGTTCAGCTAGGCATCATACACTTCCCGTTTTCTATCTTCCATGACTCAGTCCACCCAACTAGATAGTGGCATTGTTTATGATGGAACCAAAAACATTAATTTTCATTCCTTTATCATTGTAATAGGTATTCAACTTATGGGATATGATCAATAAAATATCATGCATGTTGTATTTTTTCTTAACCTGGTCTCTCCATGATTTGAAATCATAGTGGTTCTTTTATTGTTTAAGAGTCTCAGTGCATAAGATTAACATCATAAGAAATATTGAAATCTTCCTCTCTAACCTTTTATTTTATTCTTCGAGTTCTTTGATACAGTGGAGATTATCATGTTAAAGTAGTATCATGTTCTCATTATTTAACTGGATAAGATATCTTGAAAATTTCTCCATCAACAAAGGGTGCCTCGATTATCAATATGCAATCTTTTTTTGTGTCGAATCCATGTTTATATATATATGTATTCACATAAATATCATTAATTACATTTCCATAGAAAAAATGGAAAATCATTTATATTTTATAGTGATATTTTATTCTTTTATAAGATTTTAAAATTCATTTGAATGCTCGTTCGAAACATAGGTCAATGCTTACCGTTAGAATCTCCCAAACACATTTCCCATTTATTCCCATGTATTTGAATTATCGCATACTAATTTACCCAGATCCTTTTATAATATTTTTCATTTAAATCCTCTCATTTCATGATATTTAATACTCTAAATGATATAAGTATCACTAATTTTCCTCTCCACTAATCAGTGGGATTTCAATATCTCCATTATTCTCCCTTCTCATTCAAACCAATTAAAATACACTCTGTATGTGGATTCAAATAACCCTATCCTCATTAATTTAAAATATAAATCCTTATTATTTTCCAAGGATCATTAAGACCTTTATGGAGAATGTTCTTTTTATGTTTCATTCAATGGTTGATGCATGAATTAATATCACAAAAAATACTTTTTAATAAACATTATCTTATGGTGTTCATGAAATATAATACATTCTATGCACACACAAAACATGATTTTAAGGATGAGATTCAGATGAGTTTAAATATCAGGAGAACATCATGGATTGACCTTAGAATAATAATCTTATTTTGAGAAAATAATTCTCATATCACATACATGTAATTATAACTATATGAATTTCATATAATCTCAAAACAATATCATTCTTTAGTGCTCATTCTCTTTCACATTAAGAATGCAAGTGACCTCAATACATACTAGAAGTTCTGTACTCTATAATTTACATGAAAATACAAGAATTTGGGATCGAATTTTCTATTTTCACATATCAATGTGTGTGGGATTTCTTTCAGTCCATCATAGAAGACTAAAAACACATAGGCATTATAATTTCACCAAAAAGTCAGCCATCCTACCATGTAAATCTAGTGGTAGCTCCCCTGATGCATGTGTTCTATCAAAACATTATCTCATAGTAGTTACACCATGGTATGTCAAGCTAATATAAAGGCTCATTGTCACTTGGGAATGATGGTAGGTTTTCATGATCACTATGTTCATTATGTGGTTTTCCTTCCCTTCATAAGTGAAATTAACTCCCTGAAACCCATCATTTTACTTAATAGTAGATAAAAATTACACTACTTAGTCGATGAATTCATGGTAAGACTTGCTGTGGTATGTTGAAAAAATATGTTAGTTACACATTAGTTCATGTAGTCATTTGTAATCTCAACTCATCCACTCAATCCAACTGTGTCACCTATGTCCTGGTCGGTCACCCATCTTAAATTTGATCAACTTATTCATGTGTTATTTATTGTATCCTTTGTGGACTAACAACACCTTCCCATCATTTGAAGCTTCTATCACATCTCATGATCTCAAATGAGTTATACCAACATTGTGTAGAGATCGATTGAATCATAGGAGTAGGCCAATAAATACTCACATGTAGAAATCCTTTGGACGATCAGAGGTTGGAGACAACCACCTAATGATGTAAGGTATATCTACAAGGTCCATGAATACTCATTCAAATCTAAGAATGATACATATTAAAATTAAATAGTTACACACGATCACAATCCATCATTATTTTTCCACATGAATGGGAGTGACTTAATAAAACACAGTGTGGCGTATCAACAATAATGGAATATTTTGGGTGATAGTTCTTGTGAAAAGTCCACAATTCAAAACCACAATGTTGAGGATAAGAATCCACTCCAACCAATAATCTATACTACTTACTCCATTTCCATATTTCCCATGAATAGTTTATAATATATGTCACCCGTATTACTGCTTAGGATGGCCTTGTTTAATTGGTTATCTCCCGGTTGATTTGGTTTCAATAAGTGTGTTTGATTTTGTTACTTGGTTAGTTATGGTTGGACAAATTTTTTTATGAATCATAGTCATGAAGTTAGTAAATTGCTACGTGCAATTCCATTAACCCTCTTTTAAATTTGTATCCTTATCAAATTTTATTTTCATATTCACTTAATGTATAAGATGTTATTTATCCACATAGAACGTCAATATTTTGTATTAAATAATAAAAACTATGAAATTAATTATCACATGTTACATATTGTTATGTATTAAACATATATAAATATTTCCATGTAATATATTTTACATAAAATATCAAAAGTCATTTTCTATTTAGTATGGAAGTACCTCTCTAGATAAAATATTGACCACATTATTTAATGAATATAAATGAAATCATTTCTTAGGTAGTTCAATATCACCCTTTTTCCTATTTTTAATACCTCTAAATCATATAGTCAATATGTGGGTAATTTCTATTCACCCCCTTACTGACAATAAATGAAGAGAAAATCTAATTGATAAATCTCACTCACTATCCCATTATTCTAATTTCGTGAAAAAGGTTGCACTCAAATCAACTTATTCTACCTCGGTAATTCAATTTTACTATTTTGGACAACTTATTGAGAGAGGAATGAAATCATATAATTCCTTAGTATTGAGACTTTATTTGATCACCTAAATTTATACATAAAATAAACCATTGTGGAAAACAAGAGAGACTCCACCAAGACATTATTGTTTTCCTTAAAAAATATCTATGTGATATAATCATTAATAAGTCCAAATTTATTGGATATATAAATAGATGTATGAAAAAATACATACCCTTCCCACATATTAACAAAAATATAATAAATTCAAATAGGAAGGAAAACATCTGTCCATTTTATAATATTTTTCATTAATCAATACTCCCCATTTATAAACCCATTTATTATAATCAAAATCAGGTATAAAATGTAATTGAGGTGCCTCATTATTCAATTTTATATATCCATCTTGAAATTTCATGTTTTCATGGATCATGATTTTGGTAAATCTTAATTTATGTTTTCTCCCAATACAAGTATTTACTCACTTATTCTTCTTTTTAGTGGATTACTCCCTCAAATAGACTCCAAGCTTTTTAATGTTGAAGATCCCCCAAAATGAAATATTCAAACATTATCCAAATATGGAATAGTTATTCAAGTTTTTTTCTTTCCATACTACTATCATATCATGGTATCTTACTCACTTATTTATTCACCTTTAATTCCCCACATTGAAATCATACTAGTATACAAAATTGATTTAGGTAATAAGGTGGAACTCCATGTTCCTTGTTGTCAATACCAAGGTTGAGAATAATTTCTCAACCAAGTAACCCATTTTTCATCAGTTTTCAAGCTATCACTTTTGTCCATTCACATCTAAAGTTCCCAGGGTGGCATAGACTAGTTATTTAATCATATTTATCCTTATTTGAAATAGGGATCTAAACTATAGAAGCAAGATCACTTGGATTATATTAATCTTGGATCATCTTAATAATTTATTCCCATCGGTCAATCCATATAACTAATATATCTTGAGGAACAAGTATTTCAAAGATATTGGGAGTGGATTACTTGTTTATAACAAATTACACAATTGAATCCACAAATGAATTATCATTATTCTTCATTATATTCTCTTTCTTTAGAAACCATGTAATTAATTTGGTAGCTATATTTCCTAACTTACTACACCTTAGAAACTCCTCATCAATAATATTTGAGTTATCCTTCTTGGGAAAATTTTCAAACTATACATCAAGAGTATCAAAAATCATGAAAATCAAACAACACCAATCTTTGATAGTTTAAACTCTTTATTATAGATTTATCCTATTACTATTAACATTAATGGAAATTTTTCATTGTTCAATAATGTGTCTTACATTTCAATAATAAAATAATCTTATCTTACCTGTTGTGACATCCTATGGATTCATCTTCTTAAGAGTATCATTTTCCTCTTGTTTTTCATTTATCCTAGATTTACCATTTTCTTTATCTGAATCTTTAAATATTGTGACCTTTTATTCAAATAAATATTTTTAATTTTTTATAGGAATATAAAAAACATTCCTCATAATAGAGTCGAACACTATTAATATATTTATATAAATTATCAAGTTATTCAAATATTTTTCCCTACTGATAGATTCGTATTATTCTATGAGTTCTTGAATCTAGTAGGATTGTTTATTTCTACATCATTTCTCCCTTTTGTATATAGATTATATAATTATTAAATACTAATTTTTTTCAAAATCTATATAACTATGGCCAGACTTCCAATATTTTTAGCACCTTCAAATAAATATGTTTATTTTTCATTCACATGAATCATGACTTAATTTACATGCTTGTTTTCTGGAGCTGAAACCCTAACTCTTTGGACTTCACATGAGGGAATAATTTTTTTGTATATGAAAACCTCCATCATTGATTATGAATGGGAATTTATACATTTTCAACCTCATTTTTTCTAAAAACATTTATTGTAAATCTAAATACCTGTTCATAATAGATTTATCATATTTAGATAAAACTGGATATTGAGTTATCTTTTATATGATCTGGTGGTGGATGATTATCTAGATGACTTTAGGATATTTTTTCCACCACATTTTTATTCCATAATGAAAGACACATTTCGTATGTTTTTGTCATAACTTCTCTCATTATTCATAGAGACTCTGAAATTTTAGTTGGTGTATTATACAAATTTACAAACATGACTTGCAACTCAAGGAACTAAATGTCGATGGAAAAGTTCTCATCCTCCAATAATATTATCATAACTTTCCTCACCATTTTAAACTTCCCTATTTGATCCTTATTCATTTTTATTTCATTTGTAAATATATTTTGAGCTCTTTAATTATTATTTTTATTATTCTCAATCAATGTATCTTTTTCATTTATGGATATCATATATAGTTTTTATATATAATGGATCAATTCTTAGATTATTTTTCAAATTCCTTTTCCCAATATCTAATTAAATCATTTTCATTGATAAAAAAATCATTTCATTATAAAGAGTAAAATATTCATCTTTTCCTTCAACATGTATTATGATTGTATTTTACATTTTGAATTTATTTCTCGATGAATAGTACATTATTTCCACTTTTTAAGTGTTGGTTTTTCATCATGCAGTCCCCTGATAAATCAATTTATATATGAGATAACATAGATCATAAAATTTCTCGCATGCCTTTGATTTTGAGAGTTGAAGTATCTAATTGTTTTGATAGAGGATCAATTGAAATATATTTGAAAGATGTTTAGTTATCAGTATAGTCAAATTCAAATAGTAATTTATCATTTTTTCCTTTTATTCAATTAAAAATAACTACCAACATCATCTTGGGGACTATTCAGCGTAGAAGATGTCATAGAAAAATGGGTTCTTCAAACCTACATTACTCAATCACATCAATAATTATTTTTGAATTGGAATAAAGAAAATTCCTTAATCATACACAAAATTAATTAACAATTTCTTGAAACCATATAAATCCAATATTTTATGGAATCATATAAGAAATAATAAAATTAACTATTCAAATTTTAAAGATAAAATATCATGGGTTCTTCACTAATTATGTGACTTGTATAACAAAAACGCAAGTGAGTCATGGAAGTTTATCTCACTACATGTATAAAATAAAAAACATGGAAAATCATTATATAATTACTTACCATATATCTATTTATAATGGCACATTAACACATACAGTTACATGATATATTTTTGACTAAATTACCAGCAATTTAAGATTAAACAAGAAAAATCAGACAATATTAGCTTATAATTCCTAATTCAGGACTAATATAAATTAATATCTTTGTATTAAATGAATTTATAAATATATTAGTAATATATTCCCTAATTCCAATCAGTTCAAGTGTGATATGACCTTTTTAAAATGATCAATCAAAAAGTGATAACTAATTTCAAAATGTTTTTTTCTTGGAATGTGATATTTGACTATTATAAAAATTAATAGTATCTTTTTTATAACAATGTATAGGTACATGTATGAATTGATAAATTTAGTATAACAGAGTTTTTTTCATCAAAAAAATATGTGCACAACTACTACCTATAACCATATATCCAACTTTGGTAGTAGATAATGCAATTGAAATCTACTTTTTTTCTAAACCATGATAGAAGAGTATTTACAAAAAATTGAAATGTTCTAGAAGTACATTTTTTATCAATATTATAGCCACAAAAATTCACATAATAAAAACTAAAAAATAACAATTCATGTAATCTAGAGTAAGAAAAACCAAAATCAATTATATTCTTGAGGTTATTTGAAATCATTTAAAAAATTAAAATAGATACAATGGGGTTTTCTTGAAAACTAGCAAACAGTTTCACGCTAAACATTATATCTGGATGAATAGAATATAATTATAGTAAACAGAAAATCATGACTATATTAGTAGTTTTGTCATCTTATTTTCTAGTTTTATGAATGTCTATCTGCTCTGATTTAAAAAAAATATATCTTCTGATGGAATATGTAAATGAAGAAAGAACATTAAATCACTCATTAAACCCATTTCAATTTCATTTTTCATCATTTTGGAAAATTCAATTCACAATGAGTTTTTTTAAATGAACCAAATATAATATCATATTCATATATTTTCAAAAATAAAATTGATTTTAAAATAATTTTTATAAATATGATAACTTTAGTAATACCTTTTGAAAATATTAATTAAATTAAGAACATAATGAGGCTATCAAACCATGCTCTATGAGCCTATTTCAAACCATAAAGAGATTTTTTAGGTGTAAAACATTATTTATAAAATAATTATTTTAAAACCATTTTGGTTTCTGGAAAAAAATAAATAATAATATAATTCTTAAGTAATGTAATCTTGAGTTCCATTCGATATAGTTAAAAATTAATATAACCTAGAAGTATTATAATGAATTCAAGTGTAGCTACAAGTAAAAAGGAATCATAATAATAAATTACTTCTTATTTTTTATGAACATGTGCAACCAATCGATCATTGTTTATAAAAATATTTCTAGATTCATCAACCTTGTTTCTGAACAACCATTTAGTTTTAATAAGGTTGATTGAGTTTCACAAATAATTCTTAACATTTGTTTCCTTGAAACTAATTTAATTATTCTTATATAACTATTACCTAGTCTTTAATACTGATTACCTAAGTAATTATATTATATTCTTGATGATACAAGTAGGCTCTATGTCTAACTATTTTCTATGATATGATCTTGTTTGAGTACCTTTATCTATGTCACCTATAACAACATTCAACAGATAACACTTATGGGTCCGAATATTTATATTAATTAATGTGTTTTGTTATTCTACGTCATCATCCTAACTAAGGTGGTATATCTAGTCTCTGATAGTAGAATTATGTTGTAAATAAGCATACTGGTTATATGTCTTAGAATAATTATTGATATTACGATATAACACAACATCCTCAAGGTCTTTTGAAGAAACATTATGATCATGTGGATCTACATGATTAAAAGTGACATGATCTAGTTCTTTCAAATTCTCATGTTTTTTATTAAGGACTTTAAAATATTTTCTAGAGATTTAATAACCTATAAAATATACTTTATCACTTTTTGGTGATATTTTTCAAGATTTTTTTTTGAATTAATAATATATAATTTATATTAAAAATTGTAAACTAAAAACTATTTAGTTATCTACCATTCCATAATTCATAAGTAGTTTTCATTAATATAGTTCCTATTAAAACAATATTAATTATATATCAATATATATTCATATCTTCTTCACAAAAAATGTAATTTATACTCAGTAATAATGGTCTGGGAAATTTCCTTGAGTGTTCTATTTCTCTTTTCAACAACCCTATTTTGTTTCGGTGTTCAAGTCTAAAAGAAATTATGTCTATATCCATGTTATGAAAAAAGACTTTCAAAAAATTTATTCCCAAATTCAAGGCCATGATCACTTCTCAAGGTATTAATGGATTTACCACTACGTTCCCTAGTAGAGTTTTCATATTTTTAAAAATCTAAACATGCTTCACATTTGTGTGCTATGAAAAAAACCAATGTGATGCTTTTTAATTCATCAAAAATGACATTAGAATAATTATTTACACCTTGAATAAAATATTAATTTTTTATATGAAATTGCATGTGAACATTTTCTATGAGTTGAGTGGTAATCACCTCATTAATTGGTTTGAAATAAAATTATTTCTTGTTTCCCTTTTCAAAAGAATCTCAAAATTTGTATTTTTGGAATTGTTGTTTGGGTATATCCTTAACTTAGCCTTTTGTAGTTAGCTTTAAAATTGATTTCACATTGTAGTGGCCTAGTCACTTATATTATTGAGAATATTTCTTATGAAAATAACTTAAGCAAGAAATGTTTGGATAAGTAAAAAGAATCAAAATGTTCAATATATGAATTTTAATTTCTCATAGTTCTACAATTTAAATTATACTTAGAATCATTATTTTTCGTAATAATTTTTCAAAGAATACATGATAACCTCGATCACATAAATAAGAAATATGTAACATGTCATATTTCAACCCCTCAACATATAAAATTATAGAAAATAAACTATTTTATATGTTATTGATTTTTTTGAGACGAATAATATTTCCTTTAATATTTTCATCAAATGTAAAGTTACCACCAATAAATTTCACAAGATTATTGATGCACAGGTATTCTCCAATCATATATGTGGAACATCCACTATCAAAATATAATAATATTTAATATGATATATTCAAGCATGTTACCTATACATAAAAATCAAAGAAATTATTTTGATTCCTGCACTTTCTTAGGTATAGAAATGTTAACTACTGTAGAGTTGGAAACCCACATTTTCATCAAACGATTATTAGAAATATAATTTAGTGATTTAGAAAAAAAATTGACTTATTATATCTAAAAAGAGGAGAATTATTACTATATCTATAAGTTCATTTCGAATTTAAAATTATGTTTAGATTTTTAGAACTATAATAAAATAATTCATAAAACTATTCCTTTATAGTATTAACTGGAATAAAAAATATTTCATGATTTAGGTTATTTATAATTTCCCTATATTGTATTCAGTGTATTTGTTTCATTAGTGAATTTTTTCAAATATTATATAACTAGTTCACTTATAATTTCAAATCCATATTTTCATTTAATAAATTTTCTTTATTTTATTTTTCAATAAAATGAGGTATTTTATCATAAAATCCTAATTCATAACACTTTTTTTTTGTTTTTATATTTAAATTTAATAACTTCCATACTTTTCTCAATCACTGAGTATCACTCTTCTAATTAATTACTGATAATTTCAAAATCATTATGAAAACCATTACCATAAAAAGAAGATGTAGTAGTAGTAACTATACCTTAATTCACTGAACAACAAACATAATTTAGCCTTTTAAAATTCCTAACATTATTAAAAATCAAGAGAGGAATCCTATTAATAACTCTAGGTTTCCGTTATTTACATGTTTTTATTCTCTTCCATATAATCACAATTTATTTTTTAATTTAGATCGGTGAAGTAAATATTGATATGATTATTTATTTTAAATTCACGACATGTTACTTCTCTATATGTCTTTTCATTATTCCAATTTCACTTTTTATAAAATTTTCCTTTATAGTTTGATTCTCTAAAACCCTTTTTCATCTTATAAAATATCATAAATATTTTGTCTATGGGATATATCTCTTCAATGAAGTCCATGTTTGCTTCATTTCTACTTATTCATTCAAACTAGATTACTTCCATTTATTTAGGATCAAATTTAGTGAATTATATAGATTTTACCTTTGGATAAAAAATCCTAACTATATTATTTCTATTTTTCTACATACATCATCTGTTTTCTAATTAACACATTAACTTATAGACTATTGATATATCATGAATCTCCGACAGATAATTTTATACTACTCTATCTTGCATGTAGATTTCTTACAATTTATTGCAACTTATTTTTGGAATGCATTGATTATCTAGGTGAAATTGCTATATTTACGATCACATTGAACCTATAGTACATTTTACAAATAATCTCATCGGGTTACATTTTTAAAGTATGCTATTTTATCATACATTTATTAAAATTAATTTATTTAACATTTTAGGTTTCATTAAGAGACAAAGCTATGCTATCACATATTTTATAGGTGGTATCACATGAAAAATATAATTAAATGTATCCTCATCTAAACAATAAAATAATTAATATGTTTTATCATTCGAGTCATGCATTTCCTTATTGGTATCACTTCAATATTTCCAAGGTTCTCTTGGTTTTTCATATTTATCTTCAATGGTTCCCCTAATATCAATCCTAATATTTTGAAGATAAATTATCATTTTTATCTTCCATTGAGTAAAATTATGAAAATTGAAGAAATGATTTTGATTATTATCTTGTCCCCCAAGTCTAGAATCCTAATTAAATAATTAATATAAAAATAAAACAAAATTATATCATTCCCTCAGGACATGATCAATGTTTAAATCAATAAATTCAATAAATAGACAATCATAAAGAGGGGTTCAATGAACTATCTCTACTACGAAATGATTTTCCTGATGGAATTATGAAGAGGAGATAATTGAGATTCCCAATTTAGAATTATATTTTAAAATAAATTATTACGAAACTCCCAAAATTTAAAAACATCATAGTTAAAAAATATAATAGTTATGTATAATTTGATGTCTTAAAATAATTTCATAATGTTCATGATCAATTCCAAGATAAAAATTGAACTTACATTATCCTTTTAAATTATTCTACTTACACAAAAAATTAGATATATCCCTCATAAATTCTAACTATTATAATCTTATTTTTAAAACACAGTTTGTAAAATACATAGTAATAAATAAGAAAGAAGAAAATAAAAAATATAAAAGACATCTAAATCGAAAAAATAAGATATTTATTTACGAAAATAAACTTCTCATTATAAACATGATTGTAAACCATTTTAAATAAAGTTTATTTCAAATAAAATGATCCCCAATATGGATTAGGTGAATATATCTACATCTCAAATGAGGTATAGAAGTAGAGGAATGCATATAGGTTGTATAGGACAAACCTAGCCTCTTCCATAATTATTCATTGGAGAAAAATGTGAATGAATAAAAGAAATATTATAAAAATACTCTTTCGTATAATATAAAATATTATGATAAACAAATATACATGAAATCATAATCACAACTCACATATTTTTATAAATAGAGATATGCAATGAGAAGGTGATGTAGGTCTTTTAGGGATTTTTTTTGTTGATCAGTAAGGTTCACTTCTCCATACATAATTTTATAACTCTTTTTAGAGTATATTTAGTAATAATTTTGAATTCCACATGGTTTTTATTTTTTTTACATAATGTAATGTGTCTTGGAGGTCATAAAATGTAATCGGATCAATATTTATCTCTCATAGGTCCTTGAGAACTTTTCAGATGCAAGACATCCTCTTATTGTTAAACTATCTTCAAAATATAATATCTTACAATGAGTCTATTTGTGTCTGCATTAATGTCATAATATTATATGTATCTTCCTATGGTTTTATCTTCTCAAAATATGTTCATGGAGACGCTCTAAAACCTAATCCTCCAATGTGACCATATTGTTCATACCGTTTCAAAGCTACAGAAATTCATTTTTCTTCTTGTATTGTTGTTGCTGATTCATGTGTTTAAACCATATAAAAATATAAACATTTTTTTGTAATATTGTTATAAATATTAAAAAATTAAAACTATGTCATACTTACACAAGCTTCCCATTCTTCTTTTGTGTTTTCATCAACTAATATACCCTCCTTATTTACACGAGCCTCCTTCCATAGCACATGATGTGGGATGGAAGTGGATTCATTTTTTATTTAATAAATATACATATAGAAAAGTAACATATGTTGTTTCATATCACATAATTAAATTTTTTCATTTATTTAAAATACAAACCAATTTCTTCCTGAATGAATTGTACCCCATCCTTACTTTTCGATAGGGGTACGTTGGTTTTTATACACATTATTTATTTTCAGCACTATTTTTCTGTTTCATAAATTTATATTTTTCAATCAAGTTGGATAAAATAAATGACGTCAAATAATATACTGTCAAATGTAATACACCTGAAATGATTTCTCATTGTGACGATTACTAAAAGCAGTTCATGTTTCTTTCTTTATAATGTGTTCGTAATTAAGTGATGGGTGGGGATTTATTTTCCCCTTAGCATCCATAAGATATAACTTCATCAAAGGTTTCTGGAAGCCTCTCTGGGATTTTATAGTGGCTATTAAGACAAATCTCTTATGGAAATCCCCTAAAAAAAGTCTTCAAGGAATAATGAAAACTAAATAAATGTTTCATTATATAATTTTTCTGTAAAATAGAGAAAGTATATTATAACATTACCATTATATATTCCCAAAGTATTTCCTTCATTACAGGGTGGATGTGATGCCATGTGTCAATATAAATCGGCACATTCAACCTTATTGTGACATGAATATCACTAATGAGTGTTGACTTTTGGGTTCAATAGGTTGGCCGTTTTGATTCCAACCAACCACAATTAGTATACCCTCACTTCTTGCCTGGATAATTTTATTCAAAACTGTGATTCTATTTCATTCTTGTTTTTTTCATTTTTTTCATCAACATGTAGTTGATCCCATAATAATTCCATAGATTCATCACCCACAACCTGTTTTTTCTCAGGATTAGAAACAACATCATGTTCTGAAGACATTTTCTGCATTTGTAGTCCTACATTTAATTTGTCTTGAATAAAAATAATAAAATACACTCCATGTATAAAAGTCCACAATGGCATTCATCTTTAATGATAATTGTTATTGTCTTGAAGAGAGATATAATACTTCAACACTACAGTACAACTAAACATCTCTACCTTTATTTAATCTATCCTCAGACACTTTATTGCCTTCCATATCTTTATTATGGATTTGAGGCTACTCATTCCCTCTTTCAAAGTATCCTTCCTCCCATCACTATTCGGGAGGTATGTAATCAATGAAATTTAGAACCATAATGATGGGAGGAAGGCTAGTTTGAAAGAGGGAGTCCAATCCATCATCAAGAGATGAAAGGCAATCAAGCATCTAAGGATTAAATTATCCTAGGAACCAACAATAATAGAATCACTCAAAAAGTCTCCTCGATTGAAGAGGAATTGGATTGGAATATCTCTACACTAATGTTATTGAATAAATGAATCTCACCCCACATATATTGTTCATCACTTCTATCTAATTAAATATTCCTCACCTAGAAATTTTGGATATTTTTCTAATCCACCATAAGAATATACCTCCAATAACATACATCCCTTTAAAGGGTGAAATTCTCAACTTATTCTATGTATTAATCTAGATTTTTTAACTCTTTTAAATGAAATGAAACTATTAAAAGAAATCCTAAATTTATTATTATGATATATTACCATAAAATCATAGAGGAACCATAGATACTTTCCATCGGGGAAACTTATACCACATAGCTTGAAGTATATCTATAATTACCTCTAGGAATGTCGTAATTTATGAGTGATAATGATATTATCGGTTGTAAAATATAATATTGGAGATTGGTATACCCAAAAATCAATTATATTCTTTAATGAAAATTTAATCATACTCCATGGCTGTTCTCACCAAATATGACTTAGAGAACATAATGATCCAAACCATAAAAAAATATATTTTAATCAATTTGTGTTCTCTCTATGATTATTAATCATGTTAGATGACATTTAAAATTAATATTTTATCCTATGAATTAATTACTTCTCATTTTAATTAATAAATCTATTAATAAATCACATCTCATAATTTTCTTGATCAACTATCCAACCATGTATAACTCACATTCTTTTGGGAAATAAATTATTTAGATGTTGTTGTGTATTTCTAATTCCATTTACCCAATGATTTCTCAACTCAATACAATCTATTAATTTTTTTTAAAAATTCTTTGAGCATTATTTTCTCACTAAATAAATTCCTCATCACTCTTTGTAACCCATGGTTAATGTTTAATATTATTCATGAATTAATTAAAAAAACTAAACTATCACGACATGCACCACTAAAATAATTTTTGGAATGTGACTTATTAATTAAATATTTTTTAAAATTCAATAAAAACTATTCATCAAAATCATAAATCTAAATAACCCATTTCATGGTTTACCAATTTACATTAACAACCAAAATCCACAAAGCATTTGTTAATGATTTTTACACATACCTTTGTCTATATATGTGCATCACCCATAAATGAGGTCCAAAGCTTCGTATCCCCTAATCCTTAAAAACCCTCATAATTAATCCTTTAAAATCTATAATCTATTATATAAGATGAATTAAATTAGTGAAACTACCTAGATTTTAGAACCCTATATCATTCAAATGAAGAGAAAACTTGGGGGCTAAGAGGTCTCCTTGTTAATGTTGGGAGGAGAATAAAACATCAATCTGTGCCTCTAGGTAAAAGTGGATTGGACACTCAAATACATATGAGAGGAGAAAAATGATGAAATAGAACATCACTAATTGTATTTTAGTAGCGACGAGAAGAGATGTAGGATTCTTCATGTTTTAGAATAGAGAAAAAATGAAAAACACAAAACCCAAAACATCAAACAATGATAGAGGAGGATTAGAAAATAAAATACATTGGATTATAGGATTGATTAATCTGAGATAATGTAGAGGAGTCAGGCCAAAACTAGAGGAGTTCCACAAGATCTTGAGAATCACAAGTAACTGAGTTGTAGTTAGGGTATTTTTAAATAGATTGAGGAATCTTTTAAAAGCTATTTAAGAAAAGTGATGATAAAGATCCCTTTTATCAGTTCTAAATTTAAAATTGTTGATAAATATGTCTTTTATTAGCACTTTTTTACTACTGATAAATCTTGAGCTTTATCATCTCTAAAAAGTGCCCATAAAAGATATATTTATGAGTTATAACGATTTATCGCTGATAAATATATCTTTTAACAACACTTTTTTAGTGCTGATAAAATTTTTGTAGTTATAATTATTTAAATAACTTTATTATAATTTTATAATTATATAAATATATATAATTATTTATTTATAATTATATAAATACTTATTTACATAATAATAATTTTTTATTTTTTATATTTATAAATATAGTAAATATACATTTATAGATATATGTATATATATCTTTTTATAAATATTTATTTACCAAAAATATTTTTAACATTATTAATTAATATATAATATTAAATACATGCCTCTTAAAAACGAGTGAAATTGAATAATTCAAAATAAGTACACTTTATACATATTGAAAAATTGGATTAGTTTTATTAATAAAATATAAGTTATTAAATATATATATATATATATTTATTTAAGTGGATGAATACATATAGAGAATACTAAAACATGGTACATAAATACATATACATAAATAATAGAGAATGATAAAATTGAAAAATAAAATAAAAAAACGTTAAAAATGAATACCATAACTATAGTATAATAAATAAATAAACACAATTAATGATTAAAAATATAATATATATTAAATATATCACGTTTTAATTAAATTATAAAATTTATTAAAATTTAAATAAATTACATCAATATTAGGTTTATGAGTTTCTATATATTACTTAAATATATTTATGTGTCTCTTTGTGTAAACAAATGTATTAACATATGTGTGTGTGTGTGAAATAAATGCAACACATGAAATTTTATATGGGTAAAATTGAAAAATCAAACAACATTAAAAACATACAAGACATTAATATGTTTTGAATTATCATTTTATATATATTATATTTATTCATTTTATACATCTAAATTTAATATATACTATTTATTAATATTTATAATCTATATTAATGTATATTAAATTTATTCATTTATATTAATAATTATTTAATTAATAAAATGATTCGTATTTTTCTTAATTTAATCATTTTATTATTATTTTTTATTTTTTTCATTTTATTCTGGACCATTATCAGTTCTAAAAAAGAACTGATAAGGGGAATCATTTATCAGTGCTGAAAACGCTTTGATAAAGGGAATCTTTTATTAGTGCTAAAATCATTGCGCTATTAAAGGTTTCCTTTATCAGCTCTAAAATAAGGCGCTGATAAATGTCACTTTTTATCAGTGCTAAAAATGATAAAAAGGGTTCTCTTTATCAATGCTTTTTAGCATTGATAAAGGGATACCATTATCTGTGCTTATTTTGGTGCTAATAAAGATGAACATTATTAGTGAATTTCGCAAGCGCTGATAAATGCTAGCACTCTTATAGGCATATTTTGTAGTAGTGGATAGATTGTGTCATTCTTTTTCGATGAGTGTAAATATTTAATGGATTTTGTTGTATTTCTCTAATATAGTCTACAATAAAGGTTATATATATTGAATTTAATGAATTCATAATCCTTCAAACATGTAGGTTGTAAAGTGATAATAAGAGATATAGTTTCACCCTATTGGCTATCTTTGAAATTATAATATAGTGGTTGTAAAAGTATCATGATCTTGGTGGATATAAAATACATGGATAGATATGACCATTGATAAATTCTTATGAAGTTATGGTAAAGATTTTGGAGATTATTTGATTAAGAGTGTGGAATTATAGAGAATTAATAGGTGAACATAAATAGAAAAATTCGATAAATCCAGTGAGGATTTCGTTATTATTGATCAGTAAAGCTAAAGAAGTCGAGGAATAAGAAGGAGTTCACCAAATTTCCTAAAGAAGTCGTAAAAATATCTACCTATATAGTTTTTTCTTTTTTTGGACTTGTAAGAATCAAAATTATACACTTGAGAGGTAGTTAGAATCTATTCTATAACAAAGAAGTCAACAATTATAATTGGGTTTTGTTGTAAAAAGAAAGGGATAATGATTTTTTTGTAAATGATATATAATCGGTGAACATAGTGGAGTTTACTACATCTATAAATCAGAAATATATACTCCTTGTATATAGATTAATTTGTGTGAACCAAGAAAAATCACATGCATCATATACTTTATAGGTTTATAAGGTTAAAAGATTAACATATGGACACCTACCAGTAATCATTTAATTCATTGTCAATGGTTATAAAAAAACCAAAAAAGAAGAGGAAAGATTCCTAGCGATTTACAAGATTCCCTAAAAAAAATAATCCCCATGTAAATCCCATAAATTTTGAACACATGGTTACCATGACTATAGGAGAGAGAGAATAGAGAAAGAGGGATAAATAAGGACAAAATAAGAGATAAGGACCACATAGTTAATGCATACCTTGAGTTTTAATGGAGAATCACCACGACTAAATTTTACATGACGGGGGGGGGGAAGGAGTGGTCTGTATGAGGAGAGATGCTAATGATTCTAGAGAAATAGGGCAGTGATATGATATTCCTCCTATTAAATTCATATTTTTAAAAATAAAAAATTTCATATTTTAAAATTTTTCATGGGATCCATACATTTCTAAGATTCCTATTTATATAGATCATGAAACTATCTTCCTCAGATGTAAAAAAAATCCTTTTTTATTGGATTTCAAACCAATATTTTGGGTGATTTTAAAGCGATAAAAATGTTTAAAAGTATTTTCTTTTATTTTTAAAGTGGCGAGTTAAACATTTTGATCTATATTTAAAACCACTTTTTAGCCTTAGTTAATTTTTATATCACTATTTTGGGTTGTTTAAATAATTTAAGATTTCTAAAAGAGTTGGATTATTTCAAAAGGGTATGTTTTCTCATGTAGATTGGATTCTGAAACTTATTGTGTATTTTAATGGTTTTCAATTTATATTTAATGGGTAGTGTGAATTCCCATTTAATTTTCAAATGTGTTTTTATAGTGGTTCTTGATCCTGTGATTTCTTCCTTCTTTTATGGTTTTATTTTTTAATTTTTTTAAAAGGGATTGTGAAAGGATTTTATGGACGGAAAATGGGAAAGTGTGGTTTTGAATTGTTTTCAAACTATTTTAATAATTAGTTTTAAAAGTGTTTTCAAATTAGAAAAGTTATAATGGATTGTATTATGAACTACAAGAATGTGTGTCTTGTGAAAATGGGGTTTTAGGCCACCATGAGTAGTTTTGTGGAAATTATTGGTTTACAAACATTTTTTATAAAGCAATATGATAGTTTGAAACCTCATTCAGTTTAAAAATGTGTATTTCAGGTTTTTTCTTGCCTGTTTTTCTTCCTTTGGATATTTTAATATGGATATATGGTTGGATGGTTACCCTACTTGAACATATTTTATTATCTATTTTGTTAAATATTAGTATTACCAAATAAAATATGATGGATATGAATAAATAATGGATATATGTCAAACATATAACAAAAGAGTGTGAATATGGAGTAGAAGAGTTTATCATGTTTTTAAAATATCATTCATATGAACCTTCTCAAATCTCTTTTTCGTGTCTTTTTTGTTGTTATTCGGGACTATTAGTCCAAAGGAGCTGGAAGAAAACATGATCTATCAGAGAATAGTTCGATGTTTTAAATGTTGGAATAATCCAATGAAAAAAGAGAATGTATCTAGTGGTTGGGATAACAATTCATTTTGTGGATCATTAGATATGATTATAAGTGTAGACAATGAAGAATACCATATCAAGGATGTGACTACTTATGTGAAAGAAAATTAATATTGTATTGAGGAAATGACAAGGAAAACTAATGATCAACTTCATGATTGCCCAAAATAGTTTTAGAAGGTAAAGAGTTGTACAACGATGCCATTTTATATTGGTTACACTAAATATACAGGATTGTCTGTACTGAAGATGTATAATTTGAAAGAAGGAAAATGATAGAGTGAAATTACTTTTATGGAACTACATTCTATCGTGAATGACATGATCCCAAAAGATAATGAAATCCCAAGACAAACATATGACACCAAATGAATGACATGATATATTGGTAAACTATTTTCGAAAAACCTTATGAAAAACGATAGGGAAAAGAGATCGGTATTTTTCTGGAATTACCATACTTGAATTATTTTCCATTTGAAATTATCTTGATATTATGAATATTTTAAAAAAGTTATGTGATAGTGTCATCGACATGTTTTTAAATTCACCAGAAAAAAAGAAGAATGGAATTCAGGTTAGGTCTGACATGGTCGACATGGGAATACAATAATAATTGGCACCAGTGAAGGGTGAAAAATGAACTTTGATTCCTCCAACTTCTTACACTCATTCTAGGTAAGAGAGATATCTGTTATAAAACTACTTAAATTATGTAGAGGTTCCATAGGGGTATTCATCGAATATGAAGAATATCATGTCAATGAATTATTTAAAGGTAAAGGGTCTGAAGTCACATGACTACAATATTTTGATGCAAGATCTAATTCTTATAGATTTACGTTTCATTATTCACAAGAATTTCTATCATAAATTAACCAAGATATGTTTATTCTTCAAAGCTATATATAGATAATTTATACACTCAGTGATATTACTGACTATGGAAAGATAAATTTCCATAATATTATGTGAAATGGATGTGTTCTCTCGCTAGAATTATTTGATATGATAGTTCATTTGATGATTTACTTGGGGAGAGAGATTCGACTATGTGGTATTGTACACTATAGACGGATGTAATCCATTGAATGATATATGAATATTTTGATATGATATGTTCAAAATGGAATTTGGAAAGAGGGTTGTATTGTAGAAAAATATATTATTGAGGAAGCCATTGAATTCTGTACCCAATATATATCTGATGTTTACATAATTGGTACACTATAATCTCATTACATTGGGAGTCTTGTGGTTAAATTAATTTATAGAATATATGTTATCACAATCAATATTTGTGATTGGGAGTATTCACACCATTACATTTTTCAAAACAATTTTTAGGATTCCCCATATGTTGATACCTGCAAAGAAATTATCAGGCATTTGAATCCATCAAGGGATGAAAGATGGACATCAAATACACATAATCAATGGTTTATAGGATGGATTCAGGACCATATTTTTAAGGAGTGTGATGAAAATCTGGATTCAATTTCAGAATGACATTAATGGCTAGTTGGAGGACCAAGTGTGTGTGTATTATCTTACAATGGTTATGTAATAAATGGCTATAAATTATATACAAACGAACATGATGAAGACCATACCAAGAAAAATAGTGGAGTTATACATGTGGCTGAAGTGATACATGTTTCTCGTACTAAGGACAAATATCCAATTTAAAAGAATATTTCATACTTTGGTATCATCAAAAAAATATGGTAGTTGGATTATACAACATTTCATGTGCTGATTTTTCAATACAAGTCGGGAAATAATAGAAGTGTTGTTAAAATAGATGAAATGGGATTTTTGGAAGTTTATTTAAGTATAGAAGGGTACAAAATGAACTGTTTATAGTGACATCATAGATAAAAAAAGTATTTTATGTTCTAGATCCCACAAACCAAAATTAGTCAATTGTTCTTTTATCAACCAAAACCACTGAAGGGCCTCATAATAATTAAACTAAGAATGACCCTTTTATCGGGATGTCACAATAATTTTGAAGTGGTCCCAATGTAGATGAAATTATGTATGATAGAGGAGATCATAATGAAGGTATTTGGATAGTCTATAGAGGGGTGAAATTCATTCAGCCTTTAAAAAATTAGAGTCCAATAATTAGGTAATATTTTTTTGGAATATACACTGTGTTACCTCATGTTATTATCTGTTCACTTCTAAATTTATGTAATCTAAATTAAATATTAAATCACTTATATAGATAATTACTTATGCACATATTGGTGCTCCCAATACTAAGGAACAATAGGTCTGTCAACATACTAATACTTGTAGTGCAGAGGAACGATGACCTTCTTCACATTCAGGTGCTCCGAATCCTAAGGAACAACAAGTTTCTCAACCTATTGCTGCTCCTAATGTAGTGGTACAATGACCAACTACACATGTTGATCCTACCAATCTTGAGGAACAACATATTGATGATGTTGAATCTAAGGAAATGGTAAGCGATGAAGGACTAATGATGCAGAAAAAATGGGGCACCATAGTTTGATAGTGTTAGAAAAAAAATCATTAAAGTGAAAAGGAAAGGTATCAAATACGAAGTTACATGGAATTGACACGACCAACAAGATAACCCCAACAAGGACATGTTTAGTAGTTACATTGGAATCATCACTCAGTAATGTTTGTCAATTTATGTAGATTCATGGAACCATGTTGTGCTCATGATTAAGACACTAATATGGTATAGATTAGGGTAACATTGTGATATCAATTCTTTATTTTACTAAAAATTAAAATAATGAATCATTAAATTACTCTTCATCATCCCTTTTGGAGTGCATTTATAGTAGATTACTACCACACGAAATATGTTTTAATGTTTTATGTAAGGATTCTCAGATGCCTTCAAATAATTCTATTGAGACATTGTTTTGAAGATTCTAAAAGGAAAATTAACTTTCACTATACTCTTATGTATGAAAACCTAGTAACCCCAGAGGTGTTGGATGTATTTACTGGTCATTATACATATGTGTCTTTTCAGTTACATTGTTTCTAGAAATATATTGTTTGAAAATACATGTATTCATCACTTTGATTGACAATTTTTTTATGAAACAGAAATTGAGTGATGAAAATAAAAAACGGGTAGCAACTCCAATATACTCCTACTATAATGCAAGGATGGGGTATGCTTCACTTGAAAAAAAATTGGTACATATTTTAAGTCTCTCGTAATAATTTTATGTGACATGAAACAACAACATAATTATGTTCCTCTATTTATATATAGATTGATGACACAAAATCCAAATCCACTTCCACCCCACACCATGCACTATAAAAGGAGGCACGTGTAAATAAATATGAGATACAAATAGATGCAAACACACAACAATTATGAGAAACATGTGTATGTATGACATAATAAAAAATTTATATGATTTAAATCCCTATTACATGAAAATGATTACTAGTCCCCTATAGTTTCTATCTGATATAGTTATAGGAATCAGTAACACCTGTACAAGATGGACACCTACTATCGGTGGCATAGTAGTGGCCAGAACAGTGTGGTTGTGTTAGAGGTGTGGGTTTTGGGGTGACACCCCGAGCATATTTTGAGAAAAAACAAGAGGAGGATAAAGGTGAAGAAATTAAAGAGATGAGAGAAAAATTATCATTCCATGAAGAACAATTAAAATGGAAGGCTAAGATACTATAATGTTTTATGAGAAGGAAGAAAAAAGAAAAAACAACTCAAGAACAACCATTGCGTGAATGTACTCCTCCAGCCCCCTCCATATTTGAGGTGAGTCATTCAACTCAAATTGATGTATTATTTGAGGTAGTCAATGTTCTAATAATTATTTTTTGGAAATGTGAATTTCCTATCCTAATATTCTATAGGGTGGAAATGATTTTGATTTATATCTATCAACACCCACCCATTTCCTTGCAGTGAGGGATACGATGTTCAGTATCAAAGACATTACTCTACACAATAGACCACATCCAACAGATCATGCGAGATTGATGATTACCATGGCTCATGAGCCGATCACTAAGAAGCATGTTCCACTTGATGATAGTTATATTCATACAGGCAACCGAGTAATTGGAACATTCATCACATGACCATCACATCTTGTAAAAAACATGTCGATAAGATGGTATTCATTTCCAATTTATTTTTTAGGCTAAACCTTTAACAATAAATGAAAAAAGGTATAAACCGATGAATATTATTACATATGGATAAAGGGAATGGGGTTAAATGAAATACTGACTCAAAACCATCTAATGTATCAACCATCCAATCAAAAAGATCTACCGAAAGAACCTTTACAGTCCTTGTTCTATAGTCACATTTACTAACATTGAATGATAATGTGAATACAATGTTACAAAATGGTAGTAGTCACATAGTTAATTTTGAAGAAAATATGTACAAATAGGAACATGAATAATACAATGGTCGTGATAATGTTAATGACATCCTAAACTAAAAATTATTAGGAGCCTCATTTTTAAATGTATACATGAGGTATGTTTTCATGATCTTTTTTCCAAAATCTGATATACTATGTCAATTATGACTAAATAAATTTCATATTTTTGGTAGGTTTATATATATAAACTAATTGATGGGATTTACCAATGAAAAAATTGGGCATGTTAGTCCTCACACCACCTCCATATAACAAAAATATAGAATCCAAAAAAATGTATGAAATAGTGGCCGACCTAGTTAAATCATTTGGTTGAAATTTTTTTGATGATAGACTATTCATAATACCAAAATTGTAGGGGTAATACTATAAAATTTAATCATATCAAATATATATTAATTTCATTCCATACTTATTTTTTAAGGCAACATTAGATGCTCATTGCGGTGAATTTGGATACTCTAAATATTTATTTCCTAGATTCACTACATGGATACCCAACAAACCAACCATGAATGATGGAATTTGTTAATAATTAATACACTAAACCCAATGTTTTATTACTAAAAATCAAGTTATATAACTTATATTATTTTTAATGAGGATTCCTTTATGATAGGGTGGTGCATCAATGTCGTGAAAAATAAGGAATGAGGCCTAGGGCTGGGAAAAATTACCCTTAAAATTTCTACAACCTGAAAATTATCAGGGTATATATAATAAGATTTCACTATAAAAACACCTATCATGAAAAATTACTTTTTCTCTTCAATGTTTCTATATTGTCTAAAATAAACAAATTGAAAGATCGTGGTTATTATGTTTTTAATTTATGATAGAGTTTATATTCCATGAACAAACCAGCATACCAAAAGTGGTATTTTCAAAGTTAATTACTATTTCATTTAAGATATTTATTAATCCTATATGTATTTATATTTTTTCATTACTACTATGACTTTCGAAAAGACTCATATGCACAAGACAATATAGATTTTTTAGAACCAAATGGGCACCATACATAATGGAAGAAGGTGAACAAATAGCATGAAGATGTGACTTCCATAGAAGTAGTGGATTTTTTCATATTTATGATAAATTTAATTCTTCTTAGTATTACACACGTAATATTTTTATCTTATATAGGTGGATTATATTCATATTTATTGGTCAAGAATGTTTAAAACCATTTAGAAAATGTGAATTCCTTTAACTTATTTAATTGATTTTATCATCTTTTTTATCTACTATTTGTATGTTATTTTACATATATTATTTAACTAATAATTATATAGTATTTTTAATATATCATTAGGGAAGATATAACATTTTTCATTCTACCAATTTTATCATGCTTTCAATTGCTTTTCATTGTCTACCTGCCAATATGGAATATTGATTCGATGTTTTCATTTGAAAAACCCTTCTTGAATAAATATTTAGTGTTGGAAGTACGATAGATAAATAAAATAGTAATTTTGGTGACATTGATAGTTGGAATTGTTTTGATTATTTGGGATCTATAGTAATTAGTTTCACCTCAATCCGACACATAGTGTGACCGGTAATACTCTGGGTGCATCTTTTTATTTAAAATTTACATTAATTTTAGTAAAATAGACAACTGAAATACTCAAAATCAAACAAAAACTTTAATATTATTTTTATACTTTAAGAAAATTATCCATAAGTCATTTAGGATGTGTATGAATCATTCTAACCTCAATCGGATGCACAGTGTGACCAGTATCACTCAATGAGTCCATTATCAATTTAAAATCTATATTTTAGTTCAAAGTGTGTCCCTCACCAAAAACTGAGAAAACACACTTAGATTGTATTTATAATTTAGGACATTGATTCATAAATAATTTGTGATGTGTAGTAATCTGTATCATGTAAAACTGATGCACTAGGTCACTTGTATGAGTCAATGTGAGTGTTTCTAGATGAAAATGAAATTTTTGTAAAAAAGACATATGACGTACTGAAACAATGAAAATTTATACATATTGTTTTGATACTTTAGGAAAATGATCCATGAGTCATTTGGAACATTTAAGATTCAGTCAGAACACAATCCGACACATGGTGTGACTAGTATAACTCCAAGTGCATCTTTTTATTTATAATTGACATAACTTTTAGTAAAAAGGAACAACTGATATTTTCAAAAATTAGAAAATGCATTCATATTGATTTGATAATTTAAGGAAATGATCCATGAGTCATTTGGGACTTTTTGGAATCAACCTCACTTTAATCCAAGGTACAGTGTGACCGTTATGACTCTAAATTCTTCTTTTTTATATAAAGTTTACATCAATTTTAGTAAAAAGATCAATTTACCTACTCAAAATTGAGAAAACATGTTCATATTGTTTTGATATTTTAGTAAAATAGTCTAAGAGTAATTTTCAATGTCTAGAAATCGACTTCACTTCAATATGACATATTGTGTGACTAGTATGTCTCAAACTGTGTCTTTTTATTTAAAATTGACGTCATTTTTATTAAAAAAGCAAAAGTGGTGTACTAACAGCCTATAAAACACATTATAATTATTTTTATGCTTTATTACAATGATTAATGAGTTATTTTCGATGTGTAGGAATCAACCCCACCTCAATCTGACACACTGTGTGACCATTATTACTGAAAGTGCATATTTTTATTTAAAATTGACATCAATTTAAGTAAAAAAGAAAAAGTGGCATACTAAAAACCTATAAAATTCATTCATATTGTATTAAAACATTAGGTAAATAATCCATGAGTTTTTTGAGATGTATAGGAATTAGCCCCACCTCAATTCGTGGCATGGTGCAACCAGTATGACTCTAAGTGAATCTTATTTATTTACAATTTAGATAAATTTTAGTAAAAAGGAAAACTAACCTACTCATAAGCTATAAAACACGACAGGATTGTTTTGATACTATATGAAAAAGACCCTTGAGTCATTTGAGAAATATAGTAATCAGCTTCACTCAATCCAAGGCATGGTGTGACTGGTATGACTCCAAGTGCATCTCTTTTAATTATTATTTACATCAATTTTAGTAAAAATTAAAACTAACATACTGAAAAACCAAGCAAACAAATTCATATTTTTTTTGATACATTAGGAAAACAATCCATGAGTCATTTGAGACATATCATAATCAGCCACATCCCAATATGATGCACGGTGTGATCGTTATGACTCCAAGTGTGTCTTTTCTATTTAAAATTGAAAACAATTTTAGAAAAAGTAACAAGTGAACTTCTAAAAATTGAAAAAATGAAATCATATTATGTTGATACTTTATATTAATGATTCATGAGTCATTTGGGATGTGAATGAATTAGCCGTACTTTAATCTGAGGCATTGTGTGAGCAGTATGAATCCATGTGCATCTTTTATATTTAAAGATGACATCAATTTTAATAAAAAGAATAATTGACCTACTGAAAACAAAAAAAATACATTTATTTTATTAATACTTTAGTACATTGATCAATATGTAATTTGTGATGTGTAGGAGTCAACGTCACCTCAATCTGATGAATGGTGTGATCAATATGACTCCACGTGTGTCTTTTTATGAAAAACTAACAATAATTTTACCAAAAGGAACATGTGTCATAATGAAAACCAAGAAAAAAAATCATATTGTTTTAATACATTAGGAAAATGCTCCATGATTCATGTGTTTTGTGTATAAATCAACCACATCTCAGTCTGAGACATGGTGTGATCGGTATGACTCCAAGTGCATCTTTTTATTTAAAATTCATATCAATTGTAGTAAAAAGGATAACAATCCTACTAAAAACTAAGAAAAAAAAGATTTTTTTGATACATTAGGGAAAATATTCATTAGTTATTTTAGACATGTAGGAATCAACCTCACCTCATTCTGATGTACAGTGTGACTAGTATGACTCAAAGTGCATATTTTTATTTAAAAATTACATAAATTTTAGTAAAAAAGACAACTTCGCTATTCAAAATTGAGAAAATACATTTGTATTGTTTTCATACTTTAGAAAAAGGATCCATATGTCATTTTTTAATAGTATTAATCAACCATACCATAGTCTGACACATGGTGTGATTGGTATTACCCCAATTGTGTCTTTTTATTTGAAATTGACATTAATTTTAGCAATATGAACAAGTAACGTATTGAAAAACAGACAAACGTCTTTGGATTGTTTTGATAATTTAGAGTAACATTCCATGAGTCATTTATGATATATAGGAATCACTTTCACCTTAATACAGTGCACGATGTGACTTATATGACTCAAAGTTCCCATTATAAGTTTAAAATTGACATTTATGTTCAAAATACATGTATCTCACTGAAAACCAAGAAAATGCACTTCGATGTTCTTGATAATTTATTACAAAAATTATGAATACATTTTTGACATGTAACAAGTAGTATCACATCAAACTAATACACGATGTGTCCCGTATGACTCAAACTGTGTGTTTCTAGTTTGAAATTTAATTTTACTAGAAAACACAAGTGACATATTGAAAACTGATCAAATGCATTTAGATTATTTTGATACATTAGGAAAACAATCCTTAAGTAATTTGTGATGTATAAGAATCAAACTCACCTCAATCCCACACATAGTGTGACTACTATAACTTCTAATGTGTCTTTATTTAAAATTGACATTAATTTCAGTATGAAACATGTTATAAACTCAAAAGTGAGGAAATGCATTCGAATTGTTTTAATACTTTAGGACAAAGATCCATACCAAATTAGTTACATGTCAGAATAAACATCACCTCAATATAATTTATGGTGTTTCCGATATATTTTTATTAAAAGTTTATTTTTTTAATATATTTTATTTATATTAATTTTTAATTGTTTTATAATATTAATACCATAATTTTTTTCCTTATATAGGTGGCTTTATTTACTCAGTTTGAGGTTATTTGTTTGGAAATGGAAACCATGGGAGAACCTTTTTGAGATCAGCTCATGGGTTCCAAAGAAAAAAATTAATGTTTTAAATTGTTTGTGGATAGTGATTGTCAATGTAATTATATAAAACATTGTTTGAAATTTATATAGTAGTGTTTTTTTAATTCGTGATATAAAATTTATTTCAATTAAATTATATATTTTGTGTATAGGAGGTTTTAATGTTCTGTTTTGTATACAAGAGGTTGTTGTAGTGTGTTTTTATACAAACATGGGCCTTTATCTGCACTATTTCTAGCAAGGGTAAAGGGTGACATTTATGACCACTAGTTTAGCGCTAATAAAGGGGATCCTCTTTAACATTTATGCAATTAACAATGCCTTTTTAGCACTGTTAAAAGGATGATCTCTAGTATTAGGAACACAGTATTAATTTAGAATGAGATGATTTTGAATAAACACAACATTTGGGTATTTTAGTTGGAAATCAAAACTCTTAGGCATGATATAAATGAAAGATATACATAAGGAGATAAAAATGCAGTTACAAGGTATTGTTTCATTATTGTAATTGCAATCATTCCAAAACCAAAATATTTTTGGGTGCAATATGTGCTATTAAGGTGGCTCTATAGTGTGCATTTTTGTTTATAAAATTATCATCAAATTTTGTAAAAATGACAACTCACCTACTCAAAAACAAGAAAAGGCATTTATATTTTTTTCATACTTCTGTAAAATGATCCATAAGTCATTGGTGAAATGTAGGAATCAACTTCACTTTAGTCTGACGCACGGTGTGGTCGTTATGACTCCAAGTGTTACTTTTTATTTTAAATGGACATTAATTTTAGAAAAAGGAACAAGTGACGTACTGAAACCCAAGAAAACACATTTGTATTGTTTTAATAATTTAGGGTAACATTCCATTTGTAATTTTTGATGTATATGAATCAACTTCACCTCAATCTAATGCATGGTGTGACCGGTATGACTCAAAGTTCCCATTATGAGTTTAAAATTGACATTTATGTTCAAAATGTATGTTATTCATTGAAAACCCAAAAAAGGTTCTTTGCTTGTCTTGCTAATTTAGGAAAATAATTCAGAAGTCATTTGTACCCTGTAAAAAGTAGTCTCACATAAAACTGACACATTATGTGACCCATATGACTTAAAGTTCATGTTTCCAGTTTGAAATGAAATTTTAGTAGAAAAAGTAAGAGACATGCTGAAAACTGAGAAAAATAATTCAGATTGATTTGATACTTTATAAATATGATCCTAATGTAATTTTTGACATATTAGAATCAACCGCACCTCAATCCCACACACATTGAGACTGTTATATCTTCAAATGTGTCTTCATTTAAAATTAATAGTAATTTCATTAAAATGAAAAAGTGACACACTCAAAACTAAGAAAACTCATTTGAAATGTTTTGATACTTTAGGATAATTATCCATACCACATTTGTGACATGTAATAATGAACTTCACCTCAATAAAACATGTGGTGTGACTGGTATCTCTTTATTAAAAGTTGATTTTTTTAATATCTTTTTCATATTAATGTTTAATTTATTTATTAATAATTTTAATAAAATAATATTTTTCTACTTATACAGGTGGATAACTTTTGTCAATTTGAGGTGATTTTTCCAACAAATAAAACCATGGGTGGAACTTTTTGAGATAAGATCATGGGTTCCAAAGACAAATATTAATGTTTTAAATTGTATTCAGATATTGGTTGTAAATTTAATTATATAAAACATTGGTTTAAATGTATATTCTAGTTTTTATAATTTGCGATATGATATATATTTCAATTAAATTATATATTTTGTGTATTGAAGGTTTTAGTCTGCTGTTTTTATTTACAGGAAGTTGTTGTAGTTTGATTTTATATAAATAGGGTGCATTATCAGTGCTATTTCAAGCATCACTCTTGTACTCATATGCGCTAAAAAATTAAATGGAAGGATGGACAACATTACTTGATTTATGACTCCTGTTTCTTGTGATCATGCTGTGTATTTTTGATTATGATTTAAAAGATAATAGATGGTGAAATTTCTCTTATATAGATTACATATAAAATTCAAATATGCATAATCCTATATAATATGTTCTAATTATCTATAACAAAATGTTACATATTAATAACCCCTAATTATTTAATCATCCTCTTCACAACATTTCAAATCTTTACCCATGAAACAATTTATTAATCTCACTTGATAAAGTTAAGATCTTTTTCAAATAATAAGGTGGATAAAACTATTATTGACACATGGAATTTAGAAATATATATCCTCGATGTTTCATCATTGAAATTCATTTTACTGCAAAATTTAAAATTAAGAAGAAAAATTGTAGATGTTGATTTATGTTTTTGATGTTTTAGTGAGTCATGAATCTCTTTTAATCATTTTTATGAGAATATGAAATTTTACTTTTATTTTTGTCTTAATAAAATTGAATCATAGACAATTTTTTTTGCCTTTAAGTATTTAATGTGCAGTAAACTCTTGGATATCTTTGTTGGGATCTATAAATAACATGTCATACACAAACAAATTAAATGTGATAGTCTTCATTACTCTATTTATTGATATGTGTGTAAGGATTTAAATTAAGTCTGTTGTGTCCAGTTCACATGATATAGGAATCAAAACATTTTAATATACACTGTAGCGATTATTTGGGACATTAAATATGTATTTTCTACATATTAACCAACCTATCACAAGTAAAATAATTACAAATCGCAAAATATTTTTTAATGCTGATTATAAATTAACCATTATTAAAAGAGGTTTTAACATCTGTTATTAGAAAACTAACATTAAAAGAATCATTAGGCATGTTTTTGTTAGTCGTAAATTATGAAAAGTTGGTGATTTTTCCTTTAAATATATAATCATAATTAAAAAGTAAATTGAAAATAAAGTGATTAAAAATTAATACAGGGAAAAATCGATTACTCGATAGTTGTTAAATTCAATTCATGTTTATAAGGAAAAAGTCAACGTAATTTAATTGTGGAAACAGTCGAACTAAATTTATGCAAGTATGCGAGTTGATGATTAAATGATGATATGTAAAAATGTAAATAGAGGACAAACACAATTGATAAGGAATTAAACTAAAGCTCGATGTGAGGCCATACATCTCCACCCCTTAACTTGAAAATTTCATACTATAAACCCCTTTATCTCAATGATGATCAAGAATCTCATCCCTCATAGTTGTGATTTGTGAGAACTCTCTTGAGATTATTGGGATCCATAAAACCTGTTCCACAATTTTATGTAGTGTGAAACATTATAGAATAGAGGTTGAGGAGTAAGATAGGTCTACTTGAGGAAAACCCGTTACAAGTTTCACAATAATATCTTTGATGGATGAAGAATAATAGAGGATGAGATATTTGAGAGAATGGTTGAGACCCATTGAAATATTTGGAACATTGAAATCCCTTTGAGAAATATGGGAATTATTGAGATTCGAAATAAAATTGATATTTTGGAGCACATCATTGAGACCAAGGATCCAATGGTAAATCATTAAAGAGAAATAGGGGCTTTATATCCTCTAAAAGAACCATGAATCAAATGGAATTACCCGAGTGTAATGAAGCTGAGGAAGATCACATTAAATGCATTTCTGACTACAATAAATGAAGACTCACTAGATATTGCTTGACACAACTAGTTACCTAGTAGCCTCAACCAGTTCACTACCAAAAAACACGTTTTCACAGTGCCAACTTTTAACAATGATAAAAAATTCACTAATAAAGGTACCCCTTTACCGGTGCCTTTTTTAGAACTGTTAATAGAAACCCCATTATCAATACTTCATTAGTAGTGATGATAAAGGGGGGTCATTACAAGCACATTTCATACTAGCATTAATAAAGGGTATATTTTAAAAAATAAATCAGAAATAATATATTAATATATAAATATATAAATATATTTTTAATAATATAAATATAATATATATTTTTTAAATATGTTTTGGATAAGTATAAATAGACATTTACAGTTAATATATAAGATATTTAGTTAAAATTTCTTATAAAATATTTTAAAAAATATTATTAATTAATAATTTTCTAATTATTATCGAGTAATAATCATTCAATAATAATTTGAAGACACAAAAAATCAAAAAACTAATTAAAGATCTAAATTAAGTGGAAAACATAATTCAAACTTCAAATGATCATAAATTTTCATCTGGGTGTCTTTTTGAGCTCTACCACATATCCAATCAAAGACTCCGACAATATATATCTCTTTGGGAATAGATAAAAGCCTATATTGCATTTTTTTGAGCCGAAAAATAGCTAGAAGGTCTCCAAAACAGTTTTTTTGTTGGGGTATCCCAATTTTTTAACATTTGATGGAATTTCAGCCTCACTGAAGAGGGTCTTTTTACCCTTTATTAGTGGGGACTTCATTTATTCCTGGGTCTTGCATTCATATTGATATTATGGATTTGAAATTTTATGAATTTTTAAAAATATAATTTTATTTATAATCAAATATATAACAATATATACATTTTTTATATATTCACACATAATAATTTAATTTTATAAATAAATAATTAAATATATATATATATATATAATATTTCAAAATATATAAACCTTATCCAAAAAAAATATTCATTTTATTTAAAATACAAATATATGAATAGTTATATAATGTGTGTGTGCATGTGTATATATATATTAGTGTGTGCATATTAACAAAATGGTATATATTATCAATATATTCTAACATTTAAATATACATTTTAATATATAATATATTTAAATATATATAAATATGTATAATTATACTTACAGATACACACATATATAATATATATATATGTGTGTATGTATGTTGTATATATGTATTTATTTATTTATTTATTTATGCACACACACACAAACATATTTTATAAATGAATTTAAAACTAATCTAATAAATATATACTAATATATAAATAAATATACATATAAAAAATATAAATATATATATATATAGATATTAATAAATGAATATATATATATATATATATTAATATATGAATTAATATAACTATATATATATGTAAAAGAATAGGTATATCATTAAATGGTGAAAAACAACATGGATGAGTGGTAAAGGTGCACAAGCATAAGGAAGAGGTCTCATGTTCGAATTCAAGTGGAGGAAGGGGTGTGCTGGTGGGTGCAGGGGGCTAGGGGTGTTTGAGGGTGGCGGTTGTGCACCTAGCATTGTTAAAGGAGTGGTAGGCATGCTTGCGGTGGGGCTTCCTAGCATTGTTGAAAGTGGTGGTCAAGTACTGTTAAAACGGGGTGCCTTAATTTTACAGAATTTTGTTTCAATTTATTTTAATTTTTTTGACTCTTACCAATGCTAAAAAAAGCGATGATAAAAGGGTCCTTTATCAGTGATTTTTTAGCACTAATAAAAGACCCCATTTATCATCGCATTTTTTTGTACTGATAAACGGGCCTTTTATCTGTGCTTTTTTTAGTGATGATAAAAGGTATCTCCTTTTAATTTTACCTTGATTATTAGTTCTTTTTTAGCACAGATAATGTTTTTTGCACTGATAAAACCATATTTTGTAGTAATGGGTTGTCGGTGGGCTGCCCAGAGTCCAGTGCTAATGGAGAACCTCCCCTAGCTAGCCACTATTGGACAACAGATTTCTGCTGGCTTTAGTCAGAGAGGAACAACATTGGACGAGACACCAGCTAGCTAGTTCCCCTCTATTGGGTAGCCAGTTAGACTTATAAATAGATGTTGGTTCTGGACATATGACACCTGGTTGCTGGTGCAACCTAAAAATCACTAGCTTCAACTATGGCCAACCCCAATTCATTCTAAGTCCTCACTACTACAAACAAATCCTTCAAAATCATTCAAAAATGATTTTATCAATGCATGAAAAAGATTTTATCAACACTAAAAAAACATTGTTAATTTCAACGCTCTTAAAGTGGGTCAGTTGTCATTTTTACTAAAATTGATGTAAATTTTAAATAAAAAAGATGTTGTGTTCTCATACCAGTCACACCATGCCTCAAATTTAGGTGTGTATGATTATTACACATCCCAAATGATTCATATATAATTTTTCTAAAGTATCAAAACAATCCAAAAGTGTATTCGTGGTTTTCATTATGCAATTTTTTTCCTTTTTCTTAAAATTGATGTCAACTTAAAAAAAAATGCACTTGGAGTCATATCGGTCACACTATGCATAAGATTGTGGTGAAAATGATTCCTACACATCCTAAATTATGCATATATATTTTTACTAAAGTATAAAAACAATCCAAATTCTTTTTCTCTATTTTTAGTAGGTTATTTATCCTTTTTACTAAAATTTGTGTAAATTTAAATAAAAATGATACACTTGGAGTCATACTAGTCACATCTTGCCTCAAATTGTGGTGGGATTGATTCCAACATGTACCAAATAACTCTTGGACTATTTCCCTAAAGTATAAAAATAATATGAATCCGTTTGATCTATTTTTAGTATGTCATTTTTTCCTTTTTACTAAATTTAATGTCAATTTTAAATAATAAGATACACTTGGCGTCATACTGGTCACACTGTGTGTCAGATTGAGGTGAGTATGATTCCTACACATCCCAAATGACTCATGGATCATTTCACTAAATTATAAAAACAATATGAATGCGTTTTATATGTTTTACAAAGTTCAGTTTTCATTTTTAATAAAATTTATGTAAATTTTAAATAAAAAATATTCCCTTGAAGTCATACCGGTCACACATTCCTATAATTGAGGTATGGTTGTTTCTAACACATTCAAAATAACTCATAGATCATTTATATAAATTATCAATACAATATGAATGTGTTTTCATGATTTTCATTACATCGCTTATTCCTTTTGACTAAAACTGATGTTAATTTTATATAAAAGAATCACTTGGATTCATATCGGTCACATTGTGAATCATATTGAGGTGAAACTGATTTCTACACATTCCAATTGTCTCATAGATCATTTTCCTAAAGTATAAAAACAATACAAATGTGTTTTCTCAGTTTTGAGTTGGTCAATTTCTATTTTTACTAAAATTGATGAGTCATACCGGTCACACTATAACTCAGATTGAAGTGCATATAATTCCTAAAAGTATCAAATAACTCAGGTATCATTTACCTAAATAAATAACACCATCCAAATGCATTTTCTATGTTTTCAGTACGTTACTTGTTCCTTTATACTAAAATTGATGTAAATTTTAAATTAAAAGACACACTTAGAGTCATACCGATCACACCATGCATCGAATTTAGGTGAGGATAATTCTTAGAAGTCCTAAATGACTCACGGATAGTTTTACTAAATTATAAAAATAATTTGAATTCATTTTATAGGTTTTGAAAAGGTTAGTTTTAATTTTTACTAAAATTGATGTAAATTTTAAATAAATAAGCCACACAAGGAGTCATACTAGTCACATCGTGCCTTAACTTGAGGTGTGGATAATTCTTAGATGTACCAAATAACTCATGTTTTGTTTCGCTAATGTATCAAAACAATCCAAAAGAATTTTATTAGTTTCTAGTGTGTCACTTATTCTTTTCAACTAAAATTGATGTCAATTTTAAATTAAAAGATTCAGTTAGAGTAATGCTGGTCATAGAGTGAATCAAATTTAGGATTGTGTATTTACTACACATCTCAAATGACTCATGGATAATTTCCCTAAAGTATAAAAATAATATGAATGAAATTTATTAGTTTTGAGTATGTCAGTTGTCCTTTTTACTAAAATTGTTGTAAATTTTAAATTAAAAAGACACAATTGGAGTCATTATAGTCACACCATGCCATGTATTTAGGTTTGGTGATTCCTACATGATCAAAATAACTGGTGGATCATTTTAAAAGAGTTTTAAAACAATTAGAATTTTTTTCTTGGTTTTCAGTGCACCATATTTCCTTTTCACTAAAATTGATGTCAATTTTAAATAAAAAGACGCACTTTGAGTCATATCGGTCACACCATGCATCAGATTGAGGTGGTGATTATTCCTACATGTACCAAATGAATCACTGATAATTTTCATAAACTATCAAAACAGTCTTAATAAGTTTTATTGTTTTTCAGTATGATACTTGTCTTTTTTTGTAAAATTTCATTTTAAACTAGAAACACACACTTTGACTCATACGGGTCACATTGTGTATCAGTATGACATGAGATCAATTCCTTCACATCACAGATGATTTATAAACCCATGTCTTAAATTATCTATTCAATCTTAGATTTTTTTTAGTTTTCAATGAGTGACACATTTTGAAGTAAAATGTAGATTTTAAACTAATAATGATCACTTTTAGTCATACTAGTCACACCAATCATCAGATTTAGGTGTAGTTGATTCCTAACCTTCCTAAATGACTTATGGATCATTTTACTAATGTATTGAAATAGGTTTAATGTATTTTTTCAGCTTTTAGTATATTAGTTGTCTATTTTACTAAAATTAATATCAATTTTAAATAAAAATTTTCACCAGGAGTTATTCTAGTCACATTGTGTGTCAAATTGGGGTATCGCTGACTCCTACATGTCCCAAAGTCTAAAAAATATTCTAACATCCAATGATAAAATTATTACTAGTGGATTTATTTGTCAAACTACCGAAACTTCATATTGATTCAAGAATGTTTTTATAGATACGAAATTCGAATCAATATGCAGTGTTGTCTATTCGACAAAGAAAAGAAATGGAAAGTGTGGTAACATTAGCAGAAAATATCATGTTATCTATTTTATAGCTTGTTGTATATATTTGAAATTGGAATATCCCTTCCCAAAATATTTTTGAAAACAAATAAATATGAATTAGATAAATATGATAGGTAAAATAACTTAGAAATAATAGATTAAATGTTGAAAAAAGTAATTAAAGAATTAGTAGGAATTCACCTTTTCAAGATGTTTGTATACATTCATGACCCATAAATATGAAAGGAATCCACTTGTATAATAAAAAAAATTCTTATGTGAGTAATTATAAAAAATATTAAACATAATTGTGAACCAATCTATTAGTTCTATAGAATCCACATATTCATGCTATTTTTTAATATTCTACAATCAGGTGTGATGCCCATTTGTTTATAAGAAAATATTTATCATCTTATGAATTTGATTTTTCTTAATAGTCATTGTAGTACCGGTAAAATATAAAAACCCAAAGGATTAATTACTATTTTAAATGAAATAGTAATTAACTTTGAAAATACCTATTTGGGGATGTGTGTTTTTTGATGGAATATGATCTCTCTCAAAAATTTACAAATATAATGACCACAATCTTTTCCATTTGTTTGTTTCGGAAACTATAGAGACATTGAAGAAAATATGTTATTTGTTTTCATATGTGTTTGGATAGAGAAATTTTATTATATATACCATGATAGTTATCAAGTTACAAAACATTTCAGGGTCCTTGGGTGCAATACTAGTCCCCATGCCATGATTTTGAGAATATTTACACATTTCCCTATAATAAAAAGAATCCTCATTAAAAAATAATATAAATTATAAAACATTAATTTTAGTTCTAAAACATTCAATTTATTGTATTAAAAATTGAAAAATTCCATCATGTTTGGTTGGTTTGTTGGGATCAATACAGTGAATCCAGAAAATAAATGTTTAGAGTATCCATATTGACCACAATGAGCATAAAATCTTGCCAAAAAACAAAAAAAGGAATTATTACTAAATGTTATAAAAATATATTTTATATGATTAAATTTTATCGCTTTACCCGTGTATCGTTGTTATTAAGAATAGTATGTCATCCCCAAGTTTTCTTTTAAATTATTTGGCTAGGTTTTCCACTATTTCATTCATTTTTTTATATTTTATTTTTATTTGATCTATAGAGGTGACATGATGACTAAGGCGTCCAATTATTTTCTTAGGGATATCCCTTAAATTGGTATATATATATATATGTCATAAAAAATATGAAATGTATTTTTTCATAATTAACATAGTATATCATCTTTTGTAAAATCAAATCATGAGAACATACCTCATGTATACATTTATAACTAAGGCTCCTATCTAGTCATAGTTGAGGGTTTCATATACATTCTCCAATGAAATTTATTATAAACCTTACTTTCCATACATTTTTCTTCAAAATAAACTATGTGATTACTACCACCTTTTAACTATGTATCCGCATAAATCTTCAATGTTAGTAAATTTGGATATTCAATGGGTGGGGTAAAGGTGCTTTCAAAATAACTTTTATATTGGTTGGTTGATCATTTATATGGTTTTGAGAAAACCATTCATTTAACCCCTTCAATTTTTCCATTTAAAATAAAATTCAACAGTTCATACCATTTTTCATTAATTGGTAAAGGTTTAACATGAAAAATAAAATGGAAATGACTACCTCCTTGTTGAAATGTTTTATTACAAGATCTAAAGGACATGCAATGATTGTTCCAATATCTTGGTTAACCTTATAAATATTATCATCATCAATTAGAATATGTATATTGGTGATCAACTCATGAGCTATGCTAATTGAAACTATTAGATGAATTGTTTGATGTGGTATGTTTTGTAGTCTGATGTCATGGATATTGAACACCATAGAACTCTCTATAAGGTGATGGGTGCATTTTGATAGATATAAATCACAATCATGTTCACCCTGTAGATTATCAGTATAAGAAAGAGATCAATGTCTATCTGTTTCTCATTTCATGGAAAAATTATTAAAATATCAATTACCTCAACTAGGACATATCTTTTAGGGGAATGGCTCACCTCAAAGATGGTGGGGGTGGGGTGGGGGTCATCACGCATTGGTTGTTCTTGAGTATCTTATGCTCTTTGTTTATCCCCCATAACATTTTCTAGAAATTCAAAATGCCAATAATATTTTTCTTCATGGGATGTTATTCATGCTTTTATATCTTCCACTTTTGAATCTTTATCTTCCTCTAGTGTTTTTCCTCAAAAAATATTTGGGGGGTCACCCCAAAACCCACACCTCTGAATCGACCATACTGTTCTTGCTCCTTCAAGGCCACTGATAGTAGGTGCTCATCTAGTACAAGTATTGCTTATTCTTAGGACTATTTCAGATAAAAAATATAGGAAAATAAACTAATGGAAATTTACCCTATACCCAAAGATTGAAACTGTGGGTATAGCCCACAAAACTGTGGGTATAGTCTATACCCATGGTTTCAATAAACTGTGAGTATAGGTTTAATCCACTGTTTCTTTTACCCTATACCCATGGTTTTAAAACCATGGGTATAACTTTAAAAAAAAAAAGAGACCACGTGTTTCGAATCCTAGACCACCAATTTATCATATTGATTCTTATACACAACCCCATCATCACTTTTTGGTATATAGTAATATTTTTACATATATATATATCTCTCTAAAAAGAGGCTATAGGTGAAAAACTGTGGGAATATGTGTTCTTGAGAAATATTTATTATGTCACACTTACACATGTTTCCCAAACTTTTGGTGTGCTTTCATCTATTTGTATCCAATATTTTTTTACATGTTTACCATTCCATAGAACAAGGAATGGGATGGAAGTGGATATGTAATAAGAGTAATCAATCTGCATATAAATATAGGAACATTACTATGTTGTTGATTCATGTCACATAATATTATTATGGTAGGTTTAAAAACGTACAAATTATGTTTCAAGTGAAGTGAACCACATTCTAGATTTATGATAGGGGTATGTTGGTTTTGATACCCATTTTGTATTTTCATATGTTAATTATTGTTTCATACATAAAAAAAATTGTCAATCAAAGTGATGAATATATGTATTTTCAAACAATGTATTACTATCAACAATGTATGTGAAAAGAAAAATATGCATGACAACTAGTAAATGTATTCCACACTTCTTTGGTTATCAAGTGTGTATACATAAGTGGTGGGTGTGGGTTAATTTTTCTTTCAGCATCATTAAGATGATGTCTAGTTAGAAATGTGTAAATGCCTCTATTAATCCTTCCAACAAGAATTAATACTTATTTCTTATGGGAGTCATTTACTATAAATGCACTCTCTAAGGGATGATTAATAGTAAATCAATGTTTTATTATTTTATTTTTTTGTAAAATAATGAAATTGTATCATAAGGATACTATAATATCTTGCCACATCAGTATCTTATGCATGGGAATAACATGGTGCCATGAATCTACCTCAATCAACACATGTTTCCAATTGATGATTCCAATGTAAATATTGAACATGGACTTTTGGGGCTCAACATGTTGGCCCTGATCATTCCATCCGACCTCAAATTTGATGCCTTCTCTTTTTTCCTTAACAAGTTTTTCTAACACAATCAAACTATACTGCTCTTATTTTTTCTGCGTCGTCAGTCCTTCGTCACTTACCATTTTCATATTTTCAACATCATAAATATTTTGTTCCTATATAGTGGTAGTGTCATCATGTTCATAAGGTTATTGTACCACTTCACTGGGAGCAACACTAGGTATAGAAACCTATTGTTTCCCTGGAGCAGTAGCGTCATCATGTGTAGAAAGTCATCGTTCGTCTATATTAGGAGCAACAATAGATTGAGAAAACTATTTTTCTTAAGGATTGGGAGTACCAGCACGTATATAAGTCATTAACTACATGATTTGTTTAACATTTAATTTAGATTACATAAATTCAATAGTGAATAGACAATAACATGAGATAATGCAATGTATGTTTCAAATAAAATTATCATGATTACTGAACTCTCTTTTTTCTTTTTACGGGATTTGACCCCTATATTGAGTATGTAAATACCTTCATTTTGGTCTCCTATAACATATACATTCCCATATACATTGGTACCACTTCAAATTTATTGTTATTTCCCAGTTAAATGGTCGTCCTTAGTTGAATTTTCCAATAAAACATCAGGATCCATATAACTCTTTTATTCCATGAAATATCCATGCTTGAACATTCTAGAATTATATTTTTTATTTATAGGGGGCTATCCAGTTTATGTCTCTAAATATTTTCAAGAAAAGTAATCCAAATACAATAGATTTTATTCTTTAACTATATGAATAGTCCATTGAGTAAGACATTGGAATTTAGGTTGATGTCTTAGTCTATGTAGGGAAATTAATCATTCCCTTTGATAATAGCATTTTAAATATTGTGGAAAATGATAAATACTAATAATAATTTGATGAAATTTAATATACATGGGGAAGTTGTTCATTATTTTTAATCTAGGATAGTTGATCTTTTAAATTGTAGTGGAGAATTTCCAATTTGTCTTTATGAAAGAGGTGAATCAAGTAGATGAACAAGAATATTGTCATGTCTTAATCATTACTAATGATGATTTTAGAGAATTAAAAATAAAATTGGTTAAATAAAAAGGTATAATGTACTTGATTGATGTAAAATCCAAAAGGAATACCATGGAAAGTCATGAGAATGTGGAATAAGAAGAAATATTCACTACAACAGAACTACTTTAAGGGGCTTCCTTTACTAAGTTACTTCTCTAAATTTTGGTTCCTCCCATGTTAGAGCTATATAAATTCTTGAAGAACATGATGTACTCATTATATGGAATATGAGAAAAGAGAATATGGATCTCCAAGTAGAAATTTAGTTTCCTTATGGGAATAGTCATGTGAGGGTATTACTCATGGGGAGTATAACATAGTACGATTTTGAGTTTTTATAATCAAAAGGAATATAACACTATTATTCTCCCTTGTTTTCATTTTGAGGCATGTATGGGGTATTTATTGGAAACCTTAGATAAATACCTCCTGAAATAGAAGACCGTGTGGAAAAGAGGCGGTCATGTGTGGCATGCATGATTGTAATGGTGCCTGACATACACATTGGGAAATTACAAATGCATAGGGTGTTAATATTGGATAATCATATCAAAAAAGTGATGTTCAGAGGGTTAAAACCTTTGATGATTGACCACATTAGGAATGGGAGTGCCACTTCAAAAACATAATCCATAACATACCATCATTTTTTAATTTAAATATTAATTAATTTCATAATTAATCCAAGCATGTCTAATTCTAAAAACATAGCAGGCGCTCCCAGCACATTGAAACGACAACCAAACACCCATAGGTGGTCTAAGACACACTCCCACCACCATTTTAGGAAGAAAACCTAAAAACCAAAAATGATTTGATCATAAATTTAATTTAATTTGGGATAAAAGACATGAAAACAATCATACAACTACATAAATTATTTAAAACAACATGCAACAACATGCATACATCATCTCAGGTCCTCCTTTGCACAAGATGAGAAAAATCCCCATTGACTGGGATGATTTCCTACAGGATCTGTTGGAAACCATGAAGAAAAACTAACCAAATTTGAATTGAAAACAACATAAAAGTATGGTGATGGTGAGTGATGAGAACTCAAAGGGGCTTACATTTCAAGGTGTGACTCCAGTAGGGAGCAGCGCTAACAGGGAGAGTGGCAGTGCATGGAGCGATGACAGAGGACGAAACAACGATATGGTAGGGAGAAATGACGAAGGCGAAGGCAAAGAAGAAGGCAAGGAGGGAGGGCGGAAGGGCAGGGAGAGAGGGCCGCGAGGTAGGGAGAGACGACGATGGGGCAGAGAGACAGTTCCACGAAATCTTTGAAGACGCAATGGAAGGAGACTTTTAGGTTTATTTTTATAACATATGGGGAAGACTTTTATCAGCACTAAATTAGAAAGCGTTGATAAAACAGACCTTTATCATCTTTTTTTAATGCAAATAAAGATATTTTTTTATCAGCACTCAAATTATAGAAGTGATAAAGACATAGTTTATCAACGCTTTTTTCACGCTCATAAAGGTGCATCTTTATCAGTGCTAAAAACATATGATAATGATATAATGTAAATAATTTATTTATATTATAATATATATTTATAAAATTATATATAAAATAAATAAATATATATATATTTATAAAATTATAAACTTTATAAATAAATAAATAAATATTTTTTATTATAAATCTATAATAAATGTATTTATTATATTTAAAATTATATATAATAAATATAGATAATAAATAAATATATTATAAATAATTATAAAAATATATTTATTTATATTTAGAACTATAAATATATATTTATTTATTTCAATAAATATAAAATTAAAATAACTATATTTCTTAAATTTATAATGTTATAAATATATATAATATATATAATATATTTATATATATATATATAATTTAAAAAATTATCATAAATATATATATATATATATATTTTTATTATTATATATATATTTATATATTTATTTAATTATATTATAGGTATATTGAGGTATAATTACAACGAAACATAGAAATGCAACAGAGACAACCCGATAGGGTAGGTCATAGCCCCCCCAAGGGATAACCGACCCATTGTTTATGGTCGGAAGACCATGTGGACATGAATTCCATTACAAAGCTTGTAGCCCAGGGGCCCAACACATGCTTCTATTTTTTTGTTTCGCAATTGTGCAGGTACACCGCCTTAAGATCTATCGTCAGTTGTTGTGGACATTGCCTTCCCACCTGAGGAGTCGTCCTACTACCGTGTCGTTGACAGTCGCACATGCCCCCGCCATGAGCTGTGTTCATCGTCCAAGCTGGTACCCTTCACGCTGCCATTGAGAGACCCATGCCTGGGTTTCCTAAATTCCAATCAAAATTCTTTGCTACAGGAATTTGAACCCAAGTTTGTGATGGAATATTTTAGGTCTGAATTACCACTAGGCTACAACCCCAAATACAAAAGTACACCAAGTTTTTTAGGCCCAGGGGGTAAAAGGTATTTTAGGGCTGTCACCCACCACTAAGAGGCTTTATGTAGTTCCCCAAACATAGGCCTAAGCGTAATGACACTTGGGCTTTCGGGCTACTTCCAAACGGGGTATAGGTGTCCATCTGTCTTTTATTTAGGAATCTCATGCATTCCCATAAAATTACACTTAGTTTTTAGGCCTAGGGGTTATAAAGTATTAGCGGTCCATCACCCACTACCAGGCACCTTTATGTACTTCCCCAGCCACATACCCATGTATAACGACACTTGGGATTTCGGGTGTGTTCCACACGGGGTAGAGGGGTCCATGAGTGATTTCTAAATATATATATTTATTAAAATATATGTACAACATTATAATTATAATAAATATATCTATTATAATTTTATAATATATATATATTTATAATTATAAGTATAAAAATTTATTTATTTATTTATAATTAAAAATTTATAATAAATATATATTTATTTATAGTTATAATTATAAATATAAATATATTTATATTTATACTTATAATTATAAAATTATACGAAGTGTATTTATAATATTTTTATAAATATTTAAATATATCTAAATTTATATATAATTTTATTGTCAAATATTTGTATTTATTTATAAATATTTGTATTTATTTATAAATATTTGTATTTATTTATAAATATTTATATATATTTAAAAATAAATTTATTTAATTATATATTTTTATAAAATTATAATTATATATATATTAGGTTCTTTTTAAGGTATAATTACAAATAAAACACACACATCACACACCCACAGAGCCGAACAGGAAGATCATAGCCCCCCCAAGGGATAACACACCCATTCAACCCCTCTTATATATATATATATATCCCTGAGGACTCGTGACACAAAGGCCATTTTTATTCACCATACTAGCAGCACATTCACCCACCCGTAGCCCATGCCCACCTAGCTCCTGCTTTTTATCCCATCTTCAGATCAAGTCCTGCTGACACCAACGCCTAACTCCAACCACACATTCTCACTGAAAACATCTCTATGAGAACCCAAAGAGTCCTCCAGCCTGTAGCACACCCCTCAACCCAGGAAGACACCTCCCTCCATCACCTGCTTGTCGTCGTCGTTCAGCACCAACATCCGATGAACGGACGCCACCACCTTTCATCCTGAAGCCTCCAACTGTCGCCACCTACGATAGATCCCGCTGAATATGCTATCAACCCACCCCAGAATGTTCAGGACCTTCCTGGACGAATCTTCCCACATCACGCCATCCACCACTAAAGACCATGACCACCTTTACTGCCCAGTCTACATCACAGGGACCACCTTCCTCTAATCACTTGCATTCTACCTTAAAAGATGCCAACCCAAAAAATTGTGCACCCATTTTAATTGGGGCCAACAAAGCTAATATTGGGGATTGAATTATTTATAATTATTATTATAAGTAATTGTATTGATTTATAAATATTTTTATATATTTATAAATTTTTTGAATTTATTTTTACTTTGAGTGGTACCTAGGGACTCTCATGTTTTGGTTCCACTTCATGTGTCATTTCTTTTGTCTTCGGTGCACATTTTGTTTTATTAATAAGATTTTAGGTCCAAGTATGATTGGTATCTAAACATTCCTAGTTAGTATAATAAATATATTTATTATCTTTTTACAATTATTTACATATATATAAATTTATATATTTATTTATAGTTATAAGTACAAATAAATATATTTATAATTATTTGTATATAATTATAAATATATATATGAATATTTATACAATTATAATATATGTATCTATTGGTCCCAGGATAGGCATGTGGAACCCACATAAACCTCATTACCCCATAACAAATTTTAAAATGGTGAAGAGTTTTGGCTTTTAGCTAGCCCTTTTGGAATTTATATATACTTAAAAATTTATACTTATAAATATAAAAAATATATTTTTTATTTATATATATTTATTGAAATTTTATTTGTATTTATAAGGACATAATAGATTCATGGGTATAACATGAATGCATATACCTAGTAAAGTATAGATCATAAAAAATTAGTCATCATATATATGGACAACATGAATAATAATAAGGGTGTAGTGTATAAATGAACATTACTAATGAATATATAACATATGCAAGTCAACTATACTCACGCATTAATATATTTATTGACAAAATTCATTGGAAACATATATTTATTTAAATATATGTTTGTATATTTATCAATATATATGTTTAAAAAGTATGTATACTCCAAAAGGTCTGAGTATGAGTTGGCAAGCCAGCACGCACCAACAGAATTTATTAGAAAAAAATAAAGTACAGAGAAGGAAGGAAATCTAGGTTCAACAATTCTAGAAGCACCCACAAGAGAGGAGGAAATATGTCAAATCCTACCACTCCCTCTAGAACCCAAATTCATCGGATATCATCCTCTATCCCTTGGGTATCATCCTCTCCACCATGACTTGGCCCGTTGAGGCATCACATTATCATCAGAGGATGACGAGCCTGATGAGTCTGATGAGTCCTCTAGAATGATGTTTTTCATGAATTTCCATAATAGATCCTGAGAATTAAACCTCATATTATGGAGGAAACCATCTTTAATGTTTTTTATAGCAGTTCTTGGTCTACCAAATAGTCTCGATATCGAAAAATGTCTGGATCCATTTTTTCAAAGGTGACTTCTAGATGCAAGTCAAACCATTTATTCATTTCAACTGAGAATCCTTGTGGGTACCTCTCATCCTTTTAATCCACTAGAGGCACCTTAACATTTTTCCTCCTTTCATCTTCCCACTACATGATCAAATCATTTCCAAAAGTTTCATATGTAACATTCATGGGTTTGGAAAATTGATATGTATAAGTCCACTATTTATCATCTGAGCTCATCTTCCTACCACAATTTCCTTGGGGGACATCTTGGCATGTGTAATCCATGTAACAACCCATAGTTTTAGGAGATCTTACCTTGGAAATTTCTAGTGGTTGGAACACTAACAATTTCTTATCATCAATAGCATGAGAGGTCATTTGGAAATGGGGTCGTTTCCCCAATCTTCACAACCTCAATAAAAGGCTAATATGTCGCATGCTCAGCTGTATAGATGTGTTTATAAGGTAGGTCCATTTTAAATCCCTCATCCTCTACAATTTGGTACCTTTTTTCAGAGTGTTACCGACCATCAGCACTCACTACTCATGTTTTGGCTCCTCCCATGCAGTAGAGTTAGCAGATTTTTCCCCAACGTATGTGAATCATTATGAGAATCTTCTAAGGAAGGTAACTTGCATCCACCATCAATTTTCTCAGCATTCCCAAGGTTCCTATCACCAGTGGAGACTCCCTTGTTCGCAGTGCCTGTATCTAGTAGTTTTAGTATAAAAAAAGTGATGTAGATACTCAATTACAATAGGTGGGGGTGAATTATGGACTTAAAAAGGTTTCCCTTTTATCCTAGAGATATACATGTTTAACAAAGTTAAATAAACAAGATACGAAAACCCAAAACTATCTTTAACAAAGAGACTAGAAGGGCCATTGGTACAATTACAAAGATATTAATTAAGAATAAGAAGATAGGTATACATAAACATTATTATACATTAAAACATACCGAATATTTAGTCATATTTACAACAATAGATAAAGTGTAAGAAAGTTATAGTTCATTTTTATATTAATGCAATAGAAATTTATAGTACAAGTAAAAGTGTAAAATTATTTAAAACCAAATTGTTGGATATCCAAACACATTGGATAAATATCCCTTGATTTATATTTTTATGAAAGCATGGCTTACTCACAACAGGGGTTTCCCTCGATACAAATATCGAAATTAGCCTCTATATTTCTATCCCCGCAAGCCCTCGATTAAGCAGGTAATCAGAACCTATGTCTTCCTATAGAAAGACCTCGATCTGTAAGGTGATCAGAACCCCTTTATTCCTATACCAAGAAGCCCTCTATTGTAATCAACAATAATAGGAATCACACAAATCAAAATGAAGCTTGTTGAAGATCTTTAGTATGTTGAACAAGATATTTAAAACATAATTTCTTCAAATATTTCATTCAAAGAAAATTTGGAAGAGCTCTCGCATAGTATCAGTTGTCCAAATGTGTGAATTTATTGAGCTCATCCAAATGACCCGATATTTAAAGGCGAGATCTTCAATAGTAAAATTCTCCTCTGACAGTCATATTTTTCCAAAAATTCTTGAGGGACTTGGATAAGCGCCACCTATAATGTGCATACTGTATCTAAAACAATGACATAATTTAGATACCAAAAACTATCAAAAGTAACATTATCTTTGAAATAATATGTAATAATACTAATATATGAAACATTATATTAAGGAAATATAGTAACATTAATAAATTTTTAAAATTAGATAGTTAAACAAGATAGAATAATATATATAAAAAACTATGAAAATTAGATCTATAAAATAATGAGATTCAGAATCTAATAAAGTTAAGAATCGGATGATAAGAAATATGGTGATTCAGATTTGAAATTTAAAGAGAATACTAATCTAAGAAACACGCTGATTGAGATAATTATATTATGATGAATTGAAACATTAGAAGTAGAGTGAATCTAATTCATCGATTTGGTATCTAAGAAATGCAGTTTCTTGGAATTTAAGAAAGTGAATTAGATACAATATTGTGAGTGATTCGATAACTATGAAATGCAGTGGTTTAGAATTTAAAAAATTGAATCAGATAAAAAAATTTGAGCGATTAGGTATATAAGAAATGTGGTAATTTAGATTCAAAAAACTGATCAAATTGTAATCTTTGAAATAGCGTGATTCGAATTCAAATTTTTTAGTGAATCGTAATCTATGAAATGCTCTAATTCATATTCAAAAAAATGGGTGAATCCTAATGTAAGAAACAATGTGATTTGGATTCTAATTAATATAGAATCCAATTATATGTGCATGAAATCAGTTTTTCATGTATTACAGTATATAATTAGTCGTGATGAAAACTATATTAGACATAGTTGGAAAGAGGTAAAAAGTCATTTATGAGTATAATTCTAACAAACATAAAGATTATTAAAGAACAAAAATAACGTTAACAATTTTTTTTTATGATTTCCAAAATCAAATCATATGAAAAATCTATAAGTAAACTTTTCACTCAATAATCTCCCCCTTTTTTGAAAGAAAAAACAACATTTTAGAAATAGAAAATTAAAATCGAATGACTTTATATTAGAACTTAAAAGAAATACTTATATCCCCCTGAGTGTATAACTTAAAGTGAACACAACTAACTCTCCCTTAGGTTATGAAATCCCCCTAAGGATTGTATTTTTTGAATATATAAATTTTTTAACAATTATTAAAAAAATAAGCGCCCTTTTTAAGGTATTATTCTTTAGAAAAACACCCCCTACTTATACATTCTCCTCCTTAGATTAATATTCATTTTAGAATATATTCTCCCCCATTGTGATTTTCAAAAAGAATGGAGGGAGGTATAATATACCTGTGAAAGTTAGGAAAAAAATACATGAAAAAATTTAATTAAAAAACATTGTATTAGAACGGTTATTACAACAAAATATCAGATTACAAAAAAGTTAAATATTCTTTGGTATAAACTTCTTGACCAAGGGTTTCATCTTCTTCAACTCTTTTTATTCATCTTGAATCTTCACGAGGAGATCTTCCTAATCCTTTTTCTTCTATTCAAGATTCAAAATCATCTCTTCCTACCTTTGAATATTATCTTCCTAGGAGTTAAAAATTTCTTCCAAGATCGCATGTTTTTCAAACAACTCATCTCTTCAAGACTTTAGTATTTTGATCTCAAGATGGTAGAAGTTCAGCATTCCATTTAGGTCTTTATCTTCTTGCATCCGGGTAGCTTGCTATACTTTAACGTCACTGAGAAACTATTTGAGAGAATTTTCAATGAGTCTACTGATTCTTTGAAGGCCCCTTAACTGTCTTGAACTTATCATCTAAAACATTATAATCAATATTCATCTACATTGAACATTTTTTCATCTCTTTGTATGAATTTATATTATAATTATAATTCAGAAAAAAATTACAAATTTAACTCCAAGTTTTATTAACTTATCTCAAAAAAGAGTAACTGATTCTGATTTCTAATTTACTGATTCTTAAATAAGATGGCATCATGACTCATGGTTGGGGAACTATGGAATGGAGTCAACCAACTTCTTCAAGGACTGTACAAAAAAAACATATCCTAAGGAGGAGGATGATCTTTATGAATCTAAACCATTTTTCTTAGATGTACCAACATCTATTTATTTACCTTTTCCATTTCATGGAATCAAATTTATGAATTTCTTACGTTTGATTAGGAATTTGAACAATTTTGTCATCAACCATATCATTACCATTATCTCTATTGGTGCCATCATGCCTATCATCATATTCTTTTCCTTCATCAGCACCATCAACATTTTCATCAGAAGAGATTTTATTTACTTCGGCATCAACAATATTCTCTTCTTGATGAACATATTTATGAAAAAAATTCTCTCTGAATTCAATCTTTGAAGAGGAGTCCTAGGATGTTCTCATTGATAACATGCCTAACTGACTTTTCTTTTGAGTTTCTTCAATTTTTTGAATCTCATCATCACCTTATTGATCCTTTATTTACTTCTTCTTATTATTCTTATTCTATATACTATTTATAATACTTGAAACTAAACTTTGAACAACTTTCATTCCTTTTCTTGAAGAGGTAGTCTATAATTCCATATGTTGTGAAAGGTGAGGAACATCTGTTTCTTACAATAATGATTTTGGGACGTGAACTTGTTTTGAATCCCATTCAATGTATTTCAAAAATTCCTGAATTATATCTACTTCAGATAATTTCTTCTTGATTTTCTATTCTTTTCCCTTCCTCCCAAGATCTTTGAAAACTTATACTTTCAAATCCTTAGATTCTGCTGTGTTTATTCCAATCACTGCTCCTCCTTGTTTACTTTTATCTATATCATCTCTTCACTTAGCTATGACTTCATTAGGGTAGGACTTTTGTTTCTTATACTTTGGAGGTTCATATTTTTTATCTGATTTCTATGGTTATAGATCTTGATCTTTTCTTTTATTCATTGTTAACTTTGCTCTTTCACCAAGTTCGATAACCTTTCCCACTAGATCAACGAACTCATTAATTATATCAAAAAATAATATTTCATTCTCTTTAGTGTTCTATCACTTAAAAGAAATATATTAAGCTTTTTGGGCTTTGAATTCCAAGGGACATTTCATAAATCCAAAAATTTCATAGTGATCTTTGACAATGTTTCTGGAAACACATAAAAATTTCACCTGATTGACTCGTGATTTATTTTTTGTATCATAAGATAAATAAATTGGAACAAGTTTATCTTCCTTAGATTAAATAGAAAGTCCCTTAGGAACATATATATGATCATTAAGGTATCCTTATCTCCTTTCCTCGGGATTAAAAATTCTTGTAACCATAATGTGAAAATTTGGAATTTTGCTGAATGATTTGAATGCTTGGGGGTCTTAACTCCCTAAAGGCATAAGGACTCATTACAAATTACGCTACCAAAAGATCCTTCAAAGTCCATCATCTTGTGATATGGTTAATATACATCTCCACCACATGGTATCTGAAGGATATCTGTAGCCTTCTTATAAGGCATTGAATATCTCTTATCATTTCTCTTGAACTGATGTTTTTTATTTCCAACTTAAAGTAGAATTTTATTGAATGGTTGAATTCTATTACAAAGTCTGAATACAGTGGATCTTTCTGTCCCTTATCCTTCATAATAAAAATGTTCTCCCAGACTTGAAACTTAATGATCTTCCTTATTATCGAATCATACTTGAGGAAGAAGTTCTACTTAACTAACCTTTCTCTAAATATTTCCAAATATTTACGTTCCTTTTTCCCAAAAATTGAAGATTAAGAGGAAATTGACGGAGAAATTCATAACTAGAGAAGATGAAGGAATCAGAATAGTGGGTTTTAAGGGAATTAGTATTTCAATGAGAAAATATATGGAAAATGATGTGGGATACAATAGTGTCCCCCCTTTATATAAGCCTTTCTATTTCAATTAAGATTCCAAATGTGATCAAACAGTTGATATTGATTTTTTATGATCAGATGGTTGAAACTAAGATGAAGAAGGATTATACGTTTTGATCTTCTGAGTTTTTAATTAAATAAAACATATTTAAGGAAAGATGGATCTGATAATGTTTTTCTTAAAACAAGATTCAAATACCAACATACAAAAATGTAGTTAAGAAGTAATAAGTAGGAAATTCTACCTTTCGGAGTTCTCTATATATTTTTTAGTATTAAATAATGTTATTATTAAAAATATTAAATTATGAAAAGTTTTATTAGAGTCCAAAAAAAATTAGGTTCTGAAAAAATAAGTTTACGAAAAACATATTAGGTTTTGAAAATAATATTTTAAGGAAATCAAATGTACCCCCCCTATGAGAAGGAGTATCATAATGATAGAAGATAGTTTAAATAAAAAGTGGATATGAATGATTACCTTATTTTTATCATTATTAACATTTTTTAAAGTATTCAAATCTATCAGAAGGTAATGGTTTAGTAAAAATATTATCAAGTTGTTCTTGCATTTTGATGAATTGAGGAATCACATCTCCTTAAAGTGTGTGATCCATAAGAAAGTGAGTGTGTGTAAAACTCACTTAATAATCACATCTTCTTAAAGTTGTTCTTGCATGGTTTTTTACATAAGGAAATGGAACTAGTGGTATCACATAGTATCTGAGATTTAGTAAAACTCATACCACAATCAGTGAGTGTGTGTTACATCCACAATACACGAGTACAACAACTTCTAGCTGCTACATATTCAGCTTTAGCACTGGAAAATGCTACTGATTGTAATTTCATGCAAGACCAAGAATATAGTTAATCTTATAATAAATAAAGAGTTCCCGATGTACTATTTCTATCCATTCTACAACCACCAAAGTCAGTATCTGAAAAAAAAATAATACAATCATTTCCATAAGAGTACAATAGTGGAAAATCTATAGTTCCGTTTAAAAATTGAAAAATTATTTTCAAAGCTTTTAAATGATATTTTTAGTATTTTACTGATATCATTCACATAATAATACTAAAACAATATGTATATATGGTTGGAAATTAAGTATAGAAAGCTTGCTATCATACCTCTAAATGATGTTTAATCTACTTATTTCCCAGCTTCATCAAGATCAAGAATGTTTGAGATACCGATTGGAGTACTTATACTATTAGTGTTGTAATATCCTAACTTTTATAGAAGATATTTAATATACTTATGTTGATATATATAGGTTCCTTCTAGTTTTTGAGAAATTGGAAAACCAAGTAAAAATGATAACTCACCCATCATACACATTTCAAACTCAGATTTCATAAGATTTGCAATGAAAATGGTTAAATATTATTGATTTGATTTGGATATAATGTTAGAAACATATATTTAAACAAAAATACATTTTTTTCTTTATTTATAAATAGGGTTGGATTAATATTTCCCTTAAAATAATTGTTTTGTAATAAAAATCTTGTAAATATATCATACTAGGATCTAGGGGATTGTTTAAGACCATATAAATCTTTGGTAAGCTTAAAATCATGTTCTGGATATTTTTTGTCTCCATAACCAGGATGTTATTCTACATAATCTTCCTCTTGTAAGTATCCATTAAGGAAATCACACTTCACATCCATTTGAAAATATTTGAAGTTAAAAAATGCTGTAAAGGATAATAGAATATGAATATATTCAAGTCATGGTACTGGAGCATAGGTTTCTTCATAGTATATTCCTTCTTTTTTATTACATCCTTTAGCAACTAATATTGCTTTATCTCTAATCATAATTCCATTTTCATCATATTTATTTATGAAGACCCATTTTACTCTTATTATAGAGGTTTCTTTAGGTCTTTCAACCAAGATCAAGACACTATTCATTTCGAATTCATTTAGCTCATCTTGAATTGTCCTTATCAAATCTTAATCACCTAACGATTCATCAATACTTTTAGATTATAATTTGGAAAGGAATCAAAAATTTTGTAATTAATTTCTCAAATAATTTTTAGTCTTTATTGGTTTATTTACATCACCAATTATTTTATCACAGGTATGATTCTTTATAAATAACTGATTTTGATTTTTTAAAACATGTTTATCAACATAACGGAGAAAATCTTTTGGGGTTAATACTTTAAAAACTACACCCTGTGTATTCTTCTGATTAGAAGAATCGTCCAACAAGGGATGATAATCTGTTTTGGAAAACACATCAGAAGATGTAGGTTAGGTTTCATTAAAAAAGCATCAATTTTATAAACATTAACATGTACTATTTCCTCAATAGTATAATTATTTTTTGTTAAAAAATCTATATGTTTTAGAAGTAGTAGAATAACCTAAGAATATTCCTTCATCATATTTTGGTGGGAATTTATATAAGTTATATTTTGTATTCAATATGAATACATTGCATCCAAATACTTTGAAGTACGAAACTTTTGGTATTCATCCTATCCATAATTCATAATATGTTTTAATTAAGAAACGGTCTTATTAAAACTCTATTTATAGTATAAAAAGTAGTACTTACAGCTTCAGACCAGAAATGTTTAACAATTTAGTATTCACTCAACATGGTTATTATTATCTCTTGAAGAATTCAATCTCTCCTTTTAACAACACCATTTTTTGAGAAGTTCTAGGAGCTGAGAAGTTATGATAAATTCCTTTCTTGCTACAAAATGTTTTAAAATATGAATCTTCAAATTCTCCACAATGATCACTATGAATAGTTATTAATGGAAGGTTTTTCCAATTTTTAACTTTTTCTATAAATGTTTTGAAATATGATAATGCTTCAAATTTATTTGCAAGAAAATATACCCATGTAAATCTAGTTTAATCATCTACAAAAACAAAAATATAGTATTTGACTCTAATAATTCCAGTTTGTGTAGGACCAAACAATTCCCTATGCACTTACTATAATTTGTTAGATTTTTAGATTTCACTAATAGATTAAAAGCTATATTTATGTTTCTTGACATATTAACAAGGGTCACATACTTTTGAATATTCAAACCTATGATCTGGTAGATCCTTAACAAGTCTTTTATCATATATTTTAAATACGTTCCTAAAGTTATAGTGTCCTAACCTTCTTTTCCATAACCAAGATTTATCTTCCATTGCACTAAGGGAAGGTATGTTTTCGCTCCTAAGGTCTTTTATGTTTAGCGTGTATACATTCTCATGCCTATGGGAAGAAAGAATAAATTCATCCTTTGAATTTTGAACTAGAAATTTATCAATCCTATAATTCACAATGTATCCTTCATCACATAATTAACTTATTATAATAATTTTGTGCTTAATACCTTTAACAAACAAAATGTTTGAAATTAAATATTTTTCAAGAAGAAGAATGTTACCAATACCAACAATTTCTATTTGAACATTATCTCCAAAAGTTACTTGTCCACCTTTCATCATCATAATATTTTCAAAGAATCTTTTTTACCATTCATGTGCCGAGAACATACACTATCCATGTACCATATGTTGTTTTTGGTAATTCATTTTTTTCTTGAAAATAAAATAGTTAGACTTTGGGAATCCAAACATTCTTCGATCGGGAATCGTTAAAAAGTAGAATATTAAGATTCCATATTTTATTAGAGAAATAGGATTTATAAAAACCAAAGGATTTTAATTTATTTAAAGAATTGTTTTTCTCCTAGTGGCCTCCATTTTTCATTTTATTGCAAAAAGGGTCACTTTTGGGTAGAAAATAGTTGTAGCTAAAAATAGGTTTTGGGTGAGAGTAAAAAATTCCAGAACTATTTCTTAGAGGATGAAGTTTTGAATATGTTATATCAAATCCTTCCTTATGATATGTAATTTTTGATTAATGTTTCCTTAAAGAGAAAATGTTAGATTTCAGTCTAATGACTAAATTAATATCCTCACATGTATTTGTTTTATAATTTATTCTATTCTCAAAAATAGTTTTCTCAAAAACTACTTTTTTAAGATCCTTAGAAAGCTTATCCTTTTCAGAATTTACTTCCTTAATGTTTTTTAAATAGAATCAATTTCAATAGATTTTTCATCATTATATTTAGAAATAACTGATACTTATTTTTTTAAAACCAAAATTCTTTAATTTTCCTTGTAAATTTTTTTATTGATCATACAATTTTTACCATAAAGTAACTTTTAAAATCTAGAAACGTCATCATATAAAGGTAAAGAGTTGTCTTATTCTTAAGATTATTATTCAGATAAAGATTTAGAATATTATTTATTAGGATAATTTTAATTTAAAAACATATTAGTTGAATATCCATCATTGTGTACCTTAGCCATGAAGCATTGATTTTCAATAAAAATTCTGGCTATAGGACCAATACTCTTATGTCTAGATGATTCAATATATGAATATTCATATGAAGAATCTCCACCACTAGCACTCCAAGAATAGTTTTCCTTTAGGACTATCTTTCCATTTGACATATAGTATTTATTCTAATTCCATTTAGAATGTCATTCCTTTTCTTCCTTTCTTTTCATCATGGGATAATCAGGTCGGATATGTCCATATATATTGCATTCATATCAAGTCACTTCAGAATCTTTCATGTCCTTCTTATATTTTTTCTTATATCTATACTGAAAATATTTCTTACAAAAAATATTGTTAATTCTTCAATAAAAATTGGATAACTTATTCTTTGGTTGTTATGATTCACTCTAGTCTGATTGAACTACAACTCTCTTAGTCCTCTTTTACTTTACGACTTTCTCTGGATTTTTGTTTTTCATCTTATTTGAAGTGGTAGTAAAAGAAACACTTCCATTATTCTTCTTAGAATTGTAATCATTTCTCTTCAATCATTTCTCATGTTGAAAGAGAGTTCTAAATATCTTATCAATAGTTATAGTGGAAACAATCCTTGTCTCATCAATATATTCCCTCTTTTATTCCCATTCGTTAGGCACAATATCTATGATCGTATCTATGAGTATCTCATATTACAGAACCTTTTGTACCATATAGTGTAAGATGTTCACTATATTCTTGAATTTCTTTTGAACTTTGACAACGGGTTCTCCATAAGAAAAAAAATCCTTGATAGTATCTTCTCATCATAGCTCTTCTTATCTCTATAACTTTAGAAGTGCCCAAATGTGTAACTTCCAATTTCTTCAAGATACAGTTGGAAACTTCACTGGATGATATCTGACTGTATATGTTCCTGTTCATCGAACAAAGTAAATTATTTCATACCTTCTAGATAAGTTGATATTCTTGATTTTCAGGGTTATAAAAGGTTAATACTTCCTTTTCAATAATCTTATAATCTATAGTAAGCATAAAAATTTGTCCACAGTAGTATTAATATCAAAGGTCTTCATTCTTTCTATCCAATGTTCATAATAATTACCATCAAATATGGGTGGTCTTGTAGGATTTAGATTATTAATGGATCCAACATTCATTCTTACCATCTTGTAAAAAGATCTTCCTTCACAGTACATGTTAGTGTAGCAAGTATTTTATAAAAAAAGTGTTTATAATAAAAATAAATCTAACTTAAAAAGGTAAATAAAATGTAAGAAATAGATTCCTTATATGTTAAAAAAAGTGTAAGTAAAACAAAGACTGGGTATTGATAAAAAATGAAGGTATCAGTTATTTAGAGACTATGTATCGATACAAATCTATAATACCAATTGTAGGATGTAAATACTCAATTACAAGAGGGGTGAATTTTATGTTTAAAATTGTTTCCATTTTAACCTAGATAAAACTATGTTTAACAAAGGTAAACAAATAAGATTCACAAAACCCTCTACTATCTTTAACAAAGATATTGGAAGGGCCCTTGGTTCAATTACAAAGATATTTTAAATAAATAATCACATAGGTATACATAAACAATATTCTTCCTTAAATATTATATAGTGTTTAATTAGAGTTAAAATAACAGTGAAAGTGTAAGAAAGATACACTTCCTATTTATAACAATGTAGAATAAATTTAAAGTACATGTAAAAGAGTACCATTCTTTTAACCCAAATAGTAGGGTATCCAAAAACTTTTGATAAAAGTCCCTTGATTTATACTTTTAGGAAATTATTTCTTACCCACATGAGGGAATGCTCTTGATACAAAGATCAAAATCAGCCTTTGTCTTGTTATCCCCTAAATCCCTCGATTAAGTAGGTAATAGACACCTCTATCTTCCTAAAGGAAGACCTAGATCTGTAAGGTGATTGAAACCTCTGTCTTCCTATCCCCGAAATCCCTCAATTATAATCAGAAATAGTCATAATTTCAAAAAGAAAAACAAATCCTATGTAAGATCATAAGTATGTTGAACAAGTTGTTCACAACTTAATTTCTTCAAAGTATTCCCACCAAGAAAATTTGGCAGAGCACTTCGAGTGTGTTTTTTCTCTAAATGTGGGAATGTGTTGAGCTTGTTCAAATGACTAGGTATTTATAGGTGAGACTTCAAAGGTCGAATTCTCCTCCAATGGTAATATTATACCTGAAATTTTGGAGGGACTTGGAGAGGTGGAACTTAAAATGTTCATATTGTAACTGAAACAATGGCATCGTTTAGATAATAAAAATTGACATAGGTAAGATTACATTTGAAATAATATGTAAGAATAAAAAAGTAATAATAATTATATTAAGGAAATACAGTAACTCTAAAATTGTAATAAAATCATATCCTTAAACAACAGATAATAATATATATATAAACTATGAAAATCAGATATGAAAAATTTTGAGAATTAGAAACTAATAATGTTTAGAATCAGATGTTAAGAAACATGGTGATTTGGTTTCAGAATTTCAAGATAATTGTAATCTAAGAAATATGCTAATTTAGATTCAAAAATTATTCGAATAAAAACTTTATAAATAGGGTGAATCAGATTTGATGATTCAGTATCTAAGAAATGCAATTCTTCAGAATTTAAGAATGTGAATCAGACACAAAATTTTTAGTGATTTAGTATATAATAAATGCAGTGTTTCAAAATTTAAGAGAGTGAATCAGATTCAAAATTTTGAGTGAATCAGTATCTAAGAAATGTGGTGATTCAGATTCAAATATCTAATCCAATTGGAATTTTAGAAACATCATGACTCATTTTAAATTTTTGGGTGAATCAGAATCTACGAAATGCAGGGATTCTTATTCAAAAAACTGGGAAAATAGGAATTTAAGAAACAATGTTATTCATATTCTAAGAAATAGTGAATCTAATTATATGCGTAAGAAATTACTTTTTCATGTATTATAGTATCTAATTAGTCGTGATGAAAACTATGTTATGCTTAGTTGGAAAGAGGTACAAAAATCATTTATTAGTATAAGTCTAACAAACATAATGTTTCTTAAAGAAATTAAATAATAGTAATAAAAGAATTTTTCGTGATTTCCAAAACATAATGGTATGAAGAAGTTATAAGGAATCATTTGACTTAATAGTAGCTTATACTTTCACTGCTCAAATGCATTCCCACACTTCTTACAGTTACACAACACAAGCCTTTTCGGCATTTTTCCATAGCATGCCCAATATTACAACATTTTTTATAGTAATCACGTAATGTTAGAGCTTTAATATGCAGCTCGGAACAATGATCATCATCAACAAATAGGTCTGTGTTAATAAAAGTCATGATCATATCAATATCAATAAGAATTTGAGAAAAATGACCAAACCTCACACGTTCAGTATCCTAATTAAATTTGGTTCAGACCCCAAATGTAGAGCAATGTCGCACAAAATTTGAGGATGCCACAGGTACCAGCTGAGTCCGGAGACCTGAATACACACTATATTGGTCGAATTTCCAACAGTTTTTGGATAAAATCTAGGATCCCAGTCCTTTATTTGTAAGACTTTGGTTTTGAGAGGTACAAATCCCATTCCCCAAGCACGCACATTTAAATAAGATGAGGAAAACATAATTTGGAAAAACCCCATATCGAGAGATGTGCTCTTCCATCCGCCAAATCCCCTAAATTTACAGAAGTCAGGTGCACAGATCCTCATGTCTCTAATGTTTGGCTCCCCGTTATACCATCGGTTGGGATATAATCGAGTGTTTACACTCCGTGATCCGTTGTGAGATAATTGAATGATATGCCTCAAAAAAAACCAATGATACATTTTTTGTGTTTATACTAGATGTTGAAGACCCAAATCTTGTAGTTTCAAAGAATCTAGGTGAGAGAATAGACCAACCATGATTCAGACCATGAAAATATATCACTAGATCTCCCTACACCATCGGAGCTTCATCACTACCTATATCACTAGATCTATTTCCATTTTGACATCCCCCAACAAATTAAGGGTTCGTAGAACTCATTAGAGCACAAGAAATTCATGTAACAACAAGAGAGGTCACGTCAGGAGGTCCGTCACCAACCCTTCCTTCAACAGAAACCATCATCATAGCTTGCCCCCCTCATGGATTCGATGCATCTGTAACTGTGGAGCATAGTACTTTCTTACCAGCCAGGATCTGAGAAAAGGAGTAGGGAAACCCTTCCCTCTCATCCAAAACCCTATAACATGAGGCGATTGGAGGCTGATTCAAAGTACTTGGAAAAGGAAGTTGAGGAATAATACCTTATGATGAGGGTCTTCCATAGTGTGGGAGGATGTAGAGATGTTTGACAAATCCATGGGATATTAGGGTTAGATGTTTCCATCCTGATCGCTATCAACTAGAGGGAGAAGCTCCCAGACCATCGCCATCGAAAAAAAAATTATTTATATATAATTTTTATTATATAATTTTAAATATATAATTATAAATATATAATTATAAATATATAATTAGAAATATATAATTATAAACATAATTAATATATTTATTATTTAATAAAATTTATTATAATCTTATAATTACTTAAATATATATTAAATTAATTATAATCTTATAAATACATTTTTTTAAAAATTATATATATATTTTAATTATTAAGAAATATATATTAATTATAAAAATGTGTTTTTTATTTAATATATATAAATAAACAATATTTTATAATATAATTATATTAATTATATATAAATTTATAATACTTTTTATTAAAGAATTTTATCAGTGATAATAATAGTGTTGATAAATCTACCATTTATCAGTGCTAAAAAACGCTAATAATGTTTAGAATTATCAGTTCTTTTAGCTAGTGTTGATAAAGACGCCCTTTTATCAAAGTGTTTTTCTTAGCTCTGATAAAAGTCAATGTTGTCCTTGCATCTCTCATTGTTAGTTCCTTCTATGGATCTTCTATGTTGCTTATAAGGACTTTAATAATAGATGTAGATATTTCTAAGCCTTTATTAAATCTTCAATGATACTTTAAGATTCCATGAAATTCCATCACTATGTATTTAATAAGAACATTGAAACTCACTCAAATTGAAATGTTAGAAACATAAATGATTGTTTATGATCTTGAAAATGTCATGAGATAGAGAGGTAAAATAATATACTCATTTTTAAATATCATAAAAACTTAACTTAAAAATATAAATTAACTGTAAATCACGAATAAAATAGATAACATCGAATTTGAGGATTTAATAAGAATTAAGAAATTTCCTCCCTTTTGAAAAAAACAACATGGATATTTATCACCCTTAATTTTTTAGAACATTTCTCCCTTGTTTATTATCAAAAATTGAAGAACATTAAAAAGAGAAAAAAGTTAATATAAAGGATAAAAAGTAAGAAATATTTGGATGAAAACTCATGGAATATTTGAAAAAATAAAAATAGGTTTTATGACTGAAAATATTTTGGAAGGAATTTTTTTTTGAAAACACATTTTAATTTATAAACTCCCCAAACACTAGAATTATTATATATAGAGAGATATAGTAAATTAAAAGATAAAACAAAAGAAAATAAAACATGAAAGATATTTATTTGAAAACACTTCTTAACATCCAAACTCCCCAAATAATATAATCACTATAGAGAGAGATAGATTTTAATGTTAAAGAGAAGAGAATAAAGGATAAAATAAAAATTAAAGTAAAAACAGGAAAAATGAATGAAAGAGAAAGAAAATGAGAAAATATTATAGGTAAATAAGAAAATTAAAATAAAACAAAACTTTACATACCTTTGCTAGGATATAAATTTTTTCTCAAGAAATGACTTTACATCAATTGTTGACTTCTCCAATGAAGTATATTGAGGAAGAAAAGTCCTTTGGAATGATAAAATGTACTTCAAAAATATCCTTCAATTCAAATTTCATCAATGTTAACCCAAGAAGAGAGTTATAAAGATAAGTATATTTGATACAAGAAATTTACTCATCAATAATATTAATTAAGTGATATAAAAAAACAATTTTGATTTAAATGAAGTATATAAATAAATATTTTTATGAGTTTTTAAATTGAATTTGAAACATATTTGAAAATAAAAGGTGCCAAATGAATTCATTATTTAAAATTATATTAATATTATAAAAAGTAATTACTTCTATAAAATGAGATTTTGAGAATTTTAAAAATAAGAGATTTGTTTTTTTGAATAGTTGATTTTGAAAAAGATCTCTCTTAATGAAATTTTAAGAATTAAAAAAGAGATAAGTTTCCCCAAAAATGATTGGAAATTTGAGATAAAGAGATCATAACCATGATAAAAAATTTAAACAAAACAATAAATTCAATTTTTAATAAGAATTTTGAAATAATATTTTTAAAATATAACTCAAGATAGTCATAGATCAAATGAAAAATTTCACAAGTTAACCATTCCTAATTCACCTTTAATGAATTAGAAACGATCAAGGGATAACGAGTTTAGTGAAAATATCATCGAGTTGATATTTAGTTAGTAAAAAATCCAATAATATATCACATTTTTGGAAGTGACGTCTTAAAAAACTGTATTGATGATCAATTTGTTTTGTGTGAGTGTACTGGATAGAATTTTTAGAGAAATTTATGGTATTGGTATTATCACACTTTATAGGGATATAGTCAAATGTAAGCCTGAAATCCAAGATATTGTGTAACATCTATATAATTTCGGCACAAAAACACCCAAATAATTTATTTTACTTCAATTTTAGAAAGAGTAATATAATTATGGTTCATAGTACACCTTGATATGAGAGATTTTCTTAGTAGACAGAATGTTCCACAGGTACTTTTCCTATCTAGTTGGAATCCTCCAAAATTTGCATCGGAAAAAGAATTTAATTCAAAATTGGTTCATTTTGTATAAAATAAACCTAGATTTTTTAAATAATGAAACAGTCTTGTGAAAAATTTGAAATGAGATTCCATTGAATTTGATTGAAAATGAGCATAAATTCAAAAACTAAACATGATATCAGGCTAGGTCATAGTATGGTAAAGTAGACTACAAATCATACTTCTATAAAGATTGTTTTTGACCATTTTACCGGCTTTCTCCAGCGTTAACTTACAACTTGTACTCATGGGTGTGCTGACCTCCTTATCATGATCAATTTTGAATCATTTTAAGTGTTAATTAGTGTATTTATATTGGATTAAAATGATATCATCATTTATTTGAGAAATTTTTAAAACCTTTAAAGAATTAGAGTTACCCCATAAATCTCATCTCAAATTTCCTTTTCATTAAATCAAAAAAAAATTAAACAGTGTTTTTCATTGGTTGAGTCAAAAATCACATCATCAATGTAAATATGAATCGGTAAAAATCATTTCATATGTGGTTTAAAAAGAAAGTTGAATCAGATTATCCCATTTTAAAACCATTTGAAAAGAAAATAATTTTAAATACGTTTATACCAAGCCCAAGGGGCTTGTTTTAAACCATAATGATTCCCATGTCCATGGCTTCCACCTTTTTTATAATTTCCACATCATCTCTTTGAGAATCCTTTATCCTATCTAAAAGGGGTGGTTGAGAAATGATTTTATAAAGGATTGATGATATTCCTTCTATAATGATTCCCATGTCTATCCATTGCAAGTCTAAGAAGATTGGATCCTTCTCAATTCTCATTATTGATAATGTTATAGGATCCTTTATACTTAGAGCATCTTCCACTTTATTTGCATTACCATAATGACAGTGAATTGAGATATCATAATCATTGATGATCTCTAACTATCTTCGTTGGTGCATATTAAACTCCTTCTGTGTGAATATATATTTGAGGCTCTTATGATCAGTATATATTTCAAACCTCTCTCCAAATAAATAATGCTGCCAGATTTTCAACGTGAAGATAAGAGCTGCCAACACCAGATCATGTATGGGATATTTTTTTATCATGAACTTTCAGCTTCCTTAAGGTGTATTCTATCACTTTATCTTTTTTCATGATTACACATCTTATGATCTTCTTTGAAGCATTGTTGTATACCACAAATATTAATCCACTTATCGGTAGTGTGAGTACTCATATAGTGACAAGCCTTGTTTTAAACTCCTTGAAATAGTCTTCGTATTCACTGGTTTAGAAAACTGTACTCCCTTATGATTTATCTTGGTTAGTGGGTTTTACAATCATAAGAAGTTCCTCAAAAATTGTCAGTAATACCCAAGTAGTCTAGGGAAACTACAGATCTATGTTATAGATTCTAGTATGGGACACTCTTCAATTGCCTTTATTTTAGAAGGGTTCAAAGGTATTTCTTTGTTGGTGATAATGTTCCCCATGAATGATACTTCCTCCAGCTAGAAATCACATTTATTGTACATTGCATATATTTTCACCCTCCATTTCAAATTCTCGTCATGTTAGTCCTTTCCCTTACAGTATATTAGAATATCATCTATAATGGTTACCAAAATTTTTTCAAGGTAATCTCTAAATAATCTATTCATTAAGTTCATTAAAATAATTAGAGTATTCGTGATTCTGAAGGGTATCACTATGAAATCATAGTTTCTATACCTCTTTCATAAGGCAATATTTGGAATATCTTTCTTATTCACATTTAATTTTTGATATACCGACTGAAGGTCCACCATAGAGATATAATTGTCCCCACAAAGTTGATTTAACAAGTCATCTATCCTTGGAAGGGGATACTAGTTCTTTATTATGATTTTTTTGGGCTCATGATAATCAATGAAAAGGTGCATTGATCCATCATTTTTCTTGGAGAAGAAGACTAGAACATCGCATAGTGAATCACTCAAGCGTATGAAACCCTTGTCTATATTATCTTGTAATAACTTATTTAGCTCCTATAACTTAATGGTGGTCATCCTTTATGGTTTATCTGATATAGAGAGATATCCATGTATAATATCAATTGAGAACGCAACCTATCAGTTGGGAGGAAGACTAATTTTTTTTAAGGAACACATTAGTGTAGTCTCTCATAATGTGCATGACATCGAGCATGATCCTCAACTATGTATCAATAATTTGAGCTTGATATTATTTCTCATAAGGAAATAATATCTATAGTTGATCCAATGATTCTGAAGGTGATTAAACATCCTCATTACACTTTTATAGAATTCTAGGATTCCCCAGGATGTGAATAGTGATCTCCATTTCCTGATAGTTTATGTGGGATTTGTATAAATATAGCCAATCCATTCCCAATATAGCATTAAAATGCACTAAAAAAGTAAGATAACATTTCCTGATAGGTTTATTCCACAAAAATTAACCAGGCAAGAGATATATACTTTAGATGAAATAATTTCACCACTCATTGTTCTCATAGATAACTCAACCTTCATATTTTGACGTGGAGTTTGAATAGTTCTAATAAAATTTCAGTATATGAAATAATGAAAAGAACTAGAATCAAATAGTAAATTTTCTATTCATGAATGAATAACTAGAGTACCTATCACCACATTATTATCAGGATCCATCTCAGTAGTAGTGATATCATATTCCCTTCCTTGCTACCTTAGTGTTTGTAGTTATTGATTTCCTCCAAAAAAATCATATCTTAAGGAATTTTCTTGAATAGTTCCCATGTTCTTTGCAGTTAAAGCACTATAAAACAAGAATATTGTTCATCTAAAACTTCTCTTTCACATCCTTATTTGTTGGATTCATTATTATACTTCATCATTGAATATCTTGGGGAACCTTTCTTCCACACTTAAAGCACCTTTTAGTTCCCCTTAGATAGTTTTAATAATTCTTCTTCCCACTCATTTTATAAGGGTGATGGTGGATTTTATTTACTCCATAATGTAATTTCTGGATCCAAGATCCACATAACACAGGGCCTAATCTGGTGGGTCACATAGCCTTCAGTTCTTTTCCCTATATGCCAGATGATTCCAGCTACCGGCGAGGGTGTGAAGGTAGTACATCGGGTAGACTATACCCTTATGTTAGAGTAACACAGCAAATGAAATAAAAAATAAACAATAGTGGAAGCATATAGAATCAAACATAATCAATATACTGCAGAAGCGTGAATAGATAATTTAATAATTATGCAGTGGAAGAAATATATGACTGAACATCTAATAACAATATCAAAAGCCACTAAGGGAGCATCTGATACATGGATTCATGACATGTTTTAATACAAAAAATTTAATGGGAAGATAGAAACATGCTATAAAACAATAGAAAAATTCATAAAGGAAAAAATCATCTCCATAAACATCTCAGGTCTATGCCCGATCCAATACATCTAATCTCCATCTAATGGTGATCGTATCAACAACTTGTAGTATGGACCTTTCCCTTATTCATACTTTTAGTCAAAAAATATTCTTGGGTTCCAAGGGTGTCTGGAGTAGGGTGTGAGATAAAAATATTAGTATTCCACCACCAACTGTGTCAATGTATAATCCAATCAGTGCTTATATAAAAAAAGTGTGTAGATAATATCAATTAATTAACAATGATGAATAAATAAACCAAAGCTTGCCCGGGTTGCTAATGGACACCTAATAGGTCTCCCTGCTTCGACTCGTTGCTAGAATAATTTCTCTGACCATGATCTATATATATATATAGAAATATATATATATATATAATTTTGTTTTATATTAAGTCCACCTATATAAACCAATTAAGTGCAGACGTAAGTGGCCGTATACCTAGAATCCTATTTGATGGTTGTACCAGGGCGTAACTTAGACATCCATAACCAATCCGACGAGCCTATAAGCTCCATCCTTTGGGTACATGACCTACATCTCATAATCAATGAGGTACGCCATACCCATCACATGATATGGTGAGTGTGTCACCATTGAAACATGATAGAAAGGGAATGTACTGCCTCAACCCAGTGTCCTACTAGTATTAGTGGTGTGAGATTCCAAACTCAACACCCGATGTAATGGAAGGTGATTCCTCCATGATCAACTGAACTCTTACCTTCATTCACATCCCATATAATGGGGTTATCACATTTATTATATAAGGCATGAGGAAATACCTCTCATGAAACTTATTAAACAATCCCATACATATAAAAATGAGGCATAATTATATTTATAGCATATTCATGATATATCATAACACATGAGGATAAACCTATCATATGTCCCATTAGTCAAGTTAATTTATAATTAAAGAATTTTCATTCCCAAAGGGAATTTATAATAGAACTAGTGATGGTGTGTTCTTTCCATCCTTTATATATAATATGGTAATGATTTGACATGGATTTGGTAACTCAAATCCATGACCCCGCAAAGTATTATTAAAAAGTAAAGACAAGAATACAACACACATCATGGCCTGTAGATCCACAAATACAATAGCTAACCAAATAGCCAAGAGGCCCAAAACATCACTGCAAACCAGTCATGACCATCTTGAAACTTCCTGAATCATGTCGACTGTTGAAAACTAGCCATTACATATCCTGAAGTAACAGTCGATCCCGCATCCAGAGGTCACCCTCCTTACAAACCAAGTCACTGAAGCTATCCTATAGAGGTCATTCCCATGTATCATACCACACATCCACAAATCACAGAAAAAGTGTCACATGAAATAGCACAAAAAATTAATGTTCTAAACCCAAAGAAACCATAAAAATTCCTAGAGCCCACTCAAAAAAATAAAACACATTTCTAAACCATGTAAATAATGTCGCCATAAAATTCTCAAAACCAAGGATCACCAGGATCTATACAAGTATGTAGAGCCCCAAGGTTATCCCCAAAGTCATTCTACATCCCCATCCAACTGTTATGCATCCCGAGGTTGCGCGATTGTCAACCCTATCCCTATCTGAATGTCTCCCAAAACTTTCCTCACATACCAAGGACTCCACCTTTATAGATGATCCACAAATCATGAACCTGGCCTCCCATGTCAAGGATGACTTCACCAATTTCTGGAAACCATCATAATACTTAACAGGTTGTTACCCACCTACTCCATTCATAACCGCACCCCAAGGTCAAGTTCGCCGCTCAAGGTCACCTCCCACCTAAATCAAGCACGAGAACCTGTAGCCATATTCGAGGCACCTGCACCGTTCATCCTATCCACGCACATATTCCGAAAAAAACCTCATCACCGCCACATCGTAAACCCTGCACAGTGATGCCGCCCTGCCAAGGAGAGTGGTCGCCGATGTCCCACCCACCAATCACGCCACATGTCAATCAGGTCGTTGATGTAAAGTCATCCATCTTCTAGAGAATGCCCGAACGAGACCATCCATCCACTGCTGGAATAAGGATGTCCCCATCCCTAACTTCCATCATGGTGAGGAGCCCCTGCACCTGAAAATGCTTATACCATCGGCCAAAACAAAATGGGACTGAAGCCACCTCAAACCCTGCCAACAGGCGAGACAATCACCACCATCGAGTGGAACCCCCAGGGTCCCATAGCCACTGTGACCCAACACCAATGGATCCCATCAGGCCATCATTAGCTCCACCCCACACCTTCAACCTATTCATCTCCCCATTGTCAAAGTGACTCAAGGTCACCACCCCTGGGATCGAAAACACCACTATAAGGATCAACCCACTCGATCCATGTCCCATTTTGATATCAAATTTGTGTGAATCATCTCACTACGAGGCGTTTTATCTGCCCATGTCACCAGAAAATGACCTCTGACCTACATACACTCTCTCGAAACCACTTTACCCTTCCACACATAGGGGGTTTCACCACCTTCCTCATCAAAACAACCACAAAAAATGGTGTAATCATACGATTTCCCACATGCAGCAAACATAAGATAATGGCTCACAACACCATCATCTCTGTTTGGTCAGATTTGTTCCAGTATTTGACCATGAGATTTAAGACAGGGGACCTCTCCATCCATGAGAGAGAAGAACTCCATCTTACACCACTCACCCCACCATTTACATATGATTACATAAGAGTCATTCATTTATTTAAGGAAAAAAAGCAACCATGAAGATTTTCATCTGTTTAATCCCTTTCATTTAGACCATTCATAAATCTTGTAAGGAAAGGGAAACCATCATTCCCATGACATCCTATATACTAAAAAAACCTCTTTAGTTAAAAAAGGCATGAATAAACAATTCATAAGGATCATTGGGCCAATTGTAGGTGTCATGGTCAAAGGAGGCAATTACCTACTATGGAAAATCCAATATACGTTGTGCCAATCAACTAAGAGGTGCCTGGATTATATAATAAATTCAATATACAAGGGAAATTCATTTTAGAAGCTAAGAAGAATCCATTTAGGTATCCTAGGTATTTTATTCCTTTATCCAGAATTAGAAATAATGGCCAAAATCAGATGGCACGCCCATGTAGTGACCATATAAGGGGTATTAAACCAATAAATTACCAAACAATGATCAATATATATATAATAAGGTGTTAGTATCAATTTGACATGAAGAAAACAAATTAGAGGGTTTGCTCAAAAATATTCGGTGTGTGGAACAGTGACATAGCTATAAAGCAACAAAACTCAAAGGGAAAGCAACATGACCACCTACCTCAAGGTCCTAGATGATGCCTCACTCAATATCGGCTGTAGATTCAGAGTAGGTTGGAAGAAAACTAAGAAATGGTCCTATTCCTTGAAAATTGGGAAAAGATCCTAAAACTAAATAGCATGATGGATTTGAAGGAAATTTGAATATGATGTAATAGTTATGTTAGTCTTACATTAAAGAGTCCAACGCATCCTTCAAATGTTGATTCAGTTGTGGGATGATGGAGTTAGAGGAGATCCTAGGTTGAGGGAATTTTGTGTTCCATAAGAGAGGAGAATACCTTAAGCTATTTGAAAAATAGGAGAGAAAAAGGAAATATGGTTTAAGAATAAATGAGGGCTAACATTATAATTTCACCACAAAATAAGGGGGCACACGGTTTGTTTGCATGGTTTCAACAAACCACGTGCAAACCATGCTCAGTTCACTAGTAGTTGGGGTTCCCTGCATGGTTAGGTGAATAGTTTGACTACCCATGAGAAAATTGTATGAAATTGATCTCTCCCATGCAAAAAATGGGCAGCACATCCATGCCCCCATGGTTGCACGATTGGAGACAAACTGTGAGGGACAGTTACTTCTTCCCATTTCACGGATCCAAGATTCGAACGAGCCCCAGACAATCCTGGAACATTCTTGGATTGATTATACCTATTTATTAAGGTCATTTAAGGAATTCAAATTGAAAAACTAATGATTCATACCTTTGTTGAAAAGAGGGGTTGTTACAACCTCCCCTCATTAAAGAAACTCATCCTCGAGTTATCCTTCTAAGGGTGAAGAGGTATTACAAGTGATGATTTCTTACCACAGAGATCATATTTCTTCTTTTTCCCCCAAGTATTGTTATATACGTGGTCGTGCTTCCATAGCACCCATACCAGGGGAACAGACCTGTCTTAGAGTGTTTTCCTGCTCCAATCCACAATACGAACTCGGTATTACTCAAAGGAAGCATCTACATTCAGCTCATCCTCATCAGGCTATAAATCATGTGATGGGTCTAGATAGTATTGGTGATGCTGAGATACAAGAATGAAATCATACATATATCAATATCTATGAGGAAGTTCCAATTGGTAAGCCCTTGGTCCGATCTATTTCACAACCTCGAACGGTCCAACAAAATTCGATGAGAGATTATGTTACTTCTAAATAGGTCTATGGTCCAACTTGGGAGACACTTTCCAAAAAACCCGGTCTCGGACCTTGGACTCAAGAGGGCATCAGCGTCTGTTGGCATATGACTGCTACCATGACTGAGCTGACATCATATACTTCTTCATAAGTTGGACTGACTATGTATTCTCATGCATGAGACATGGTCCAATCATAGACACTTCCCCTTATTCTATCCAACACAGAGGTGTGTAGAAATTCCTACCATATAAGGCTTCATAAAGATCCAACTCGATGGTAGTTTGAAAGATGTTATTATAAGATAAATCAAGGAGGGGTTGTGTTTCTCTATGGAACCCCCAAATTCCATGAAACATGCATAAAGAATTTCCTATAGAACCTAAATCATATGCTATGTGTATCCATCAGTCTAAGGGTGATAGGCTATTCTCAGAAGCACATATGTAACCAATGCCTTCAAAAACCCCTGCCAGAACCATGATGTAAAACAAGATTCTATGTTAGAAAAGATAGAATGAGGATCTCCATGAATATGTAAAACATATCTCTTGTACAAAATTCCTAGTTCATCTACCAAGAAGGTCTCCCACAAAAGTAGTAAGTGTGCTAACTTCATCAATTGATCAATGATAACCCACATTGTATTATTCCCATGAGGTGATCTGGGGTATTCTAATCATGAATTCCATCAAAACATTACCCCATTTCCACTTCTAAATATACAATAGCTGTAAAAGACCTTCTGTTCACTCATGTTCTTCCTTCACCTGTTGATAGGTGGAAAACCGATTGATGAATCCGTCAATATCACATTTCATACTAGACCACCAATAATAATGATGTAAGTCTAGATACATTTTGGTGACACCGGGGTGAACTTCCCATGATGAGGTGTGGAATTCCCCCACAATCTCCTCTACGATGACAGTTGGGGGCCATAAATTCCAATGTAATAATAGGGTATTATCCTCATCCATGGTCTAACCAGAATATTTATCATCATCTGAAATACTTTCCCTTAAGAACAATGCCTTCAGGGTCGGATAACTACCTTATTATTACATGTTCCATAATATTATAAGTCACTAATAAGGATGAGATGATAGTATAGCCTTGGTCCACTTGAACCAAAATGTGAATCTCTAAGAATAAGTCCATGAGATTCCATTCACCATTGGATTCCTAGGCCACATGTGTCTAAGTCTTCCTGATCAGATAATCAGCTACTGAATTCACCTTTCCAGGAGTGTAGGCAAGCTTGAAATTGAACAACTAAAGGAACTCAACCCATCTGAACTGCCTGAGATTCAGATCCTACTTTGTAAAGATTTACCTGAGTCTTTTTTGGTCTGTGAATACAAAAAAATGATCTCCAAGTAGATAGTGTCTCCAAAAGCATAAGGCATGCACAACAACAACTATCTTGAGGTCGTGCATCGGGTAGTTCTACTAGTGAGGCCTTAACTGAAAAGACATGTATGCAATGAATCCCTCATCCTAAATTTGAATATCTCTAAGCACGATACATGATGCATCATAGTATATAATATAGCTCCTTCCTGGTTCTGGAAGAATCAACATTAGTGATGAAGTCCAATAACCCTTCATCTCCTAAAAGGATTCATCACATGCTTCTATCCATATGAATTTAAATACCTTATTTTTCACACCTTTGAGTGGTTCTATAAAGAATGATAAATATTTTATGAAGTTTCTGTAATATTTGGATATCCCTAAGAAACTTTAATTTCAAATAAGTTTTTGTGATGCTCCCATGAAACAACATTTCTCACTTTCTCTAGGTCTACTGAAACTCTTAACACCGAGATAATGTGACCTAGTAAGTGAAATTATTTATCCAAAAGTTTCATTTACTAATATTATAATAGATTCGATGCTCTCTAATTGTATTCAAAACATTATCAAGGTGGTTTTCGTGGTCGTTTTTGGAGTGTGAAAACACTAAGATAGCTTCAATAAAGACTACCATGAATGAATCCATATATGGGCGGAAAACCCGAATTCATAAGATCCATGAAGACTTTAGGTGTCTTTGTGAGTCCGAACTTCATAACCAGGTACTCATATAGACCATACCTTCTCGTTCAATTTTTGCGAGGTCTGTCTGATGACCTAAAATGCACCTGGGGATAGACTAACCGTAGATATATCTTTAAAAGCACTTTTTCTCCATAGATATGATCAAAGTTGTCATATATTCTAGGTAGTAGATATCAATTCTTTTTGGTAAGCTAATTCAATTAAATTTAAGCCACACAAATCGTGAGGGTATCGTATGCCTTGGATAAAACAATTGGTAACCCCTAATGAGATGTGTGGGGTCATATAAAGCCTTTAGCCTCTAGATCCTCTAACAGCTTCTTAATCTCTAGGAGCTCCTTCGGTGATATCCTATAAGGATAATGGTCACTGGTTTTTCTCCTGGAACATTATCAATGGTAAACTCTACATATCGCACCGTAGGTATACCAAATAAGTTTTCACGAAATACTTCCCTAAAATGATCCACTACCGGAGGAAAAACTATGGGTTATAAACCCTGGTCATCAAATAAGAGGTTGAAGATCTGTGTTGTCGCATTGTAAAGCCTCTACTACTTGGGACCATCTCTAGTCACACTGACATATCATTCAACCTTATGTACATTTTTAATTCCCTCTAGTGATGTGAGTGTTATCCTCTAACAATATCATTTAACATGGGATTGATAGGGAACTAACCAATCTATCCCGATGGTCACATCAAATCTTGTCATGTTGAGGAAGAATAGATTCCATAGAAAAAGGTAATTTCCAATCTCAATGGGGGAATCCTTACATTTAATTACACCATCTTATTAGATACCTAGTAGTGTGTATAGCATCATAATGCCATAAAAGTGCTTGATCCTGAGGCCCAGCCTCTCAGTGATTTCCTAAGATATAAATGGGTGATTCATGCCTATATCAAACAAAGAAAACACTAGATTGGAGGCTATTAGAATAGTACATCACACAGTATATGGTCTAATGATTTTCTCTTTCATCGTATATTTAACTTCATATAAATAGCCTAGCCCATGTCCTCGAGTCACTTCTTAACTTTACTAAGAATGTCCAGTCTACTAGAGATGAGAAATATAAGTCTGAATGCCTCTTCTTCGACTGCCACCTCAGCCTGAATGATCAGTTGTATTCTTGTCGCCTTCATATCATTATCTTGTTAGTCTTTCTCTTGAACATGAATTAATTATAGATTCCCAGTCACTAGGAAATGAAGGAAAGGTCCTGTAGAAATACTATAGATAGACAATCCTGCCACATCCTTTTCATTCCACTGGGTCTTGCATGCACTGAGGTCTCATGTGTCCCTTCTTCCCACACTTGTGAAAAATTGAAAAACTGTCTACATGAGGATCCTGATTGTTTCTACCTTCACGAAAAACCTCAAAAGTATGATTTCTCCTAGATGAAGAGGTATTAAAAGCTCTTGGTGCCAATCCACCTTGGTTTTCACCCTCATCTTCCCAAAAATTCCTCTCTATGCCTCCATTTTTATATTTTTGATAATCCACCTTTCAAGGGGTGAGGTGGAATCCTTACAAGGACCTAAGGATTAGAGACAATTATATGACCTGTATGACTTAGAGGGAATCACCCAGACAAGACAACTTGGAACTAATACTCCCCAACATATGTCATGATATCACTACTCCACCTTGGCAGGGCTGGTCGGCTAGTTGTCATATTCAAAGCTGCATAGATCTGGTACTGATGGCAAAGCCATACCCTCCCATTCTTCCAAATCTAGTTAGCTCTTCTCTAATGAATGTGCCTTCCCTGAACACATTGAACTACAACTAGATGGTATAAACCAGACCATCCTCAAATCGCCTAACAGTCATGATATCATCACCAATGAGAGTTACTGTGAACTAATACAGCTTAGTGAAGCGGGTTGAGTATTTAATATCCAACATACCCCAAATACAAGTTAATGAATTCTCTATCTCTATTATCCATAATATTTTGGGGAAATAAGTAGATGTAGAATGTGGTCGGAAATTCTTCCAAGACCATATCACAATGTCGATCCTCCTAGGTGATAACATCCAATAACCAATTGGTATAATCCCATATCATATACATATATAACTTAACCCTCTACTCTAGGGGTATCTCTAGATTCTCAAATATTGAAAGGATTGACTCAAGACAAGACTCCACAGCATGAGGTCTACCATCCCCCAAAAATGTGGGAGGACGTTGCTGCTGCAATTCATGAGTCAACTTTTACTTGCTCGGAGCGGGTCAAATTTCACATTGGATACTCTGAAGCATATGAAATAAACCCTCTTAGAGCTGGGATGAAATGCCCATATCAAGAATAGAAAGAAGTTCCACACGATACACTACATGATTATTTATTGGTGGGTCAAATCCTGCTACCATAGGAGCATGGTCGTCACCGCCTTTAGGGTGGCATAATGATGCATTACAAAGACACACCTTGGAAGAGATTCATGTAATTAGAAAGATTTCATTTAAAAAATTAGGGCAGGTCTAAAACCTTCCAATATAAAAGTCCACACCTTTATGCCTACTCCAATATCGAGGACTAGGTGGTATAAGGAGACCTATAAGTCCCTACTAACACAAGAGATACCCCACTACCCATTACTAAGTCCTATCATGGGTCTATACCTCTATGTCATATATATATATATATATGTTTTTTTATACATTATAATTCATTTTCAAATTAAATTATTATATTTAAAAACAATTGAATCACTTTAAAATGGTTGAATCAGATGGTTTACCATTTTATGATCCATAAGGTTCCATAATTCTTATGAACCAAAACATGGAATCCACTTGACCCACACTATAAGACATTCTAGCCCATGCGACTCAAGGTCCATGGATCAATGTTCCCTAATTGACTGCTTAAGGTGTCTAATTTAACATATTCAAGAAAACAGTATAATATTAAGTTAGGAACTCTAAGTATCAATTATGTTTTCCAATCCCTATAAGAACTCTCAACACAATTCAATACATACTCAAGGCACACTAAATGTGCAATAGGAAAATTTATGTGGAAAATTAAACCTAACATGGAAAGATGCATTACCAATTAATCATTCATGGCCTATAGTGATGTATGGTCTAATGAAAAGTACTCATTTCATCAAGCCATAGTAAATAAATCACTAATTCAATTATATCAATATCAATAACATCATAAATCAAGTTCATCACCCAATGGTGAAATCATATCAACTATATGTAGAATAATCAATAAATACATTTTCCCATCCTAGGTAATTTGGGTAATCCCTATATATGGATTAGTTACGTCCAAGAACAGGGTTAATTTCAAATTCCATTAACTCCTAGTCTGCTATATATTAGACAAAAGGTAAGACAAAGGAAAAAAGGGCTCTAATATTACTTTGTAACGTTCCAACTTGGGATCCACTTAATCCATGACTTGAGTCGGTGGGTCCCATGGCCTCAAATGTGCTTCCTCATATTCTAGAGGCTGCCGAATAGTAGTGAGGATGTAAAGGTAGTACAGTGGAGAGACTATACCCTCATGTTAGAGTACCTAAAGATATGAAAACCAAAATAAACAATAGAGAAAGCATATATAATCAGAAAAAATAAATAAACTGTGGAAGCATAAACAGATAATTGAATAAGGAAGCTATATAAGAAATAGATAACTGAACAACTGATAAAAATATCAAAGGGCTCTAAGGTAGTGTCTGATACATGGATTCATGGTATGCTATAATAAAAAAGTGGAAAGAAAAATTCAAGGATGATATACAATAGTAAAAAAAGACAAAAAGGGCAAAAGTTTCTCCATAAGAATCTCGAGCCTATGTCTTGTCTTTTACATATATGCTCCATCTAATGGTAAGCATATCGAAAACATGTAGTAGGGACCTTAACTTATTCATATCTACTGTAAAACAGTATTCTCGGGTTCCAATGGTTTCCTTAGTAGGTTGTGAGATAAAAATATCAGTAGGCCACCACCAATGGTGTCTACGTATAATCCACGCAATACACAGAACTAAACAGTGTGCAGATAATATTAATTACCTAACAAAACTGAATAAATAAACTAAAGATCGCTCAGGTTCCCCAAGGACACTTGACAGGTCTAAATACTTCAGATCATTGATGAAATAATTTCTCTGACTAGGATCTATATATATAGAATATATATAGAGATAGTTTAATTGTATATTTCATCCACCTATATTAAGGAAGTACATGCAGACATTAGTGCTCATATAAATGGAATACTAGTTACTAGTTGGATCGGTGTATCACTCAGACATCCAAAACTAGTCTGATAAGTCTATAAGCTCCATGAATAGGGTACATGCCCTACAAATCATAATGAATGGGTTAATTCATTCCCTTTACTCAATATGGTGAGTGGTCCACCATGGAAACACTCTAAAAAAGAAAGTGGTGCCTCAGCCCAATGTCTAACAAGTATCAGTGGTGCGGGATTCCATACTCAACACATGAGGTAAGGGAACATGATTCCTTCATGCTCAACTAAACCCTTACCATCAGTCACAACCCATATAAAGGGGTCATTAAATTAATTATATAATTCATGGGGTAATACCTCTCATTCGACTTATTAAACAAGATCATACATATAAAAATGAGGCATAATTATATTTGTATCATATTCATGTTATATCATAACACATGAGGAAAAACCACTCATATTCCCCATTAGACAAGTTCATTTCTAATTAAATAATTATCATTCTCAAAGGTCCTTTATAATAGCATAAGTGGAGGTGTGGTATTTCCACCCTTTACATATTATTACACAAGTTCCATTCATTTATTAAAGGAAAATAACCAACCATGAATATGTCAATCCATTTAATCCCTTTAATTTAAACCATTTCTAATTCATGTAAGGAGAGGGAAACCATAATGTCTATTCCATCCTATATACTCAAAATCAACCTATTTAGTTTAATGAAGCATGAAAAAACAGTTCATAAGGCTCAAGGGTTCAATTAGAGGTGTCATGGTAAAATGAGGCAATTTCCTACTTTGGAAATTCCATTATAGGTTGGTACAAACACCTAAGAGGTGCTTTGGATCCTATAAGACCTTCAATGCACAAGGCAATTTCAATTTATAATCGAAGCAGAATCCATTTAGGCATCTTAGGAATTTGTTTCATTTATCCACAATTATCCATAATGGCCATAATCACATAGAACACCCATGGGGTGACCATATAAGGGTTATTCAACCTATAAACTAAAAAAAGGATCAATATATATATAACAATATGAAAGGGTCAATTTGACATGAAGAACCCAAATTAAAGGGGTCACTTAGAAAATCTAGTGTGCAGCCCAATGACATAGCTATGAAGCAATGAAACTCAATGGGAAAACAATGTGACCACCTACCTCAAGGTTGTAGATAATGATGTACTTGATATCATCTTCAGATTTGGAGTAGGTAGGAATAAAATTGAAAAATGGTCCAATACCCAGAAAATATGTCAATTGATCTTGCACCCAAATTGCATGATGGATTTGAAGGGAAACATGAATAGAAGGTAAGAGTGAGGTTATCCTTACCTTAAAGAGTCCAATTCTACCTTCAGATCTTGATTCGATGGTAAAATAAAGGAATTAGATTAGATCTTAGGTTGAGGGAATTGTGTGTTCCATGGGAGAGGAGAAGTCATTCGTCAACTAGAGGAAGAGGAGAGAAAAAAGAAATAGGGTTCAAGAATAAATGTGGAGTAAACATGTAATTTCAATCCAAAATAAGGGGGATCATGGTTTGTTTTTATAGTTTGAAAAAACCATCCACAAACAATGCTTATTTCACTACTATTTTAAGTTCCCCTCATGGTTATGTGCATGGTATAATTAACTATGCACAAACTGTTGCAACTAGAAAGTTGGGTTATAGCCACAGTTTTCCAAAACCATCACTGTAGGTATTGATATCAAGGCTATAACCATAGTTATATAAAAAATCATGGCTATATGTTATATTTTCAAATTATATATCCATGGTTCAATAAAACCATGGCTATAACATATACCTATAGTCGTCATTTCTCTAAAACCATGGAAATAGAGTGTTTCTTTGGTAGCTATAGCCATGGTTTGTGTAAAATCATGGGTATAGAGTCTTCTTTTGAAGGCTATAGCCATGGTTTGTCTTAAAATGTGGCTATAGAGTATTTTTTATGTATATATAGAACCATGGCTTATATAAAACTATGGCTATAGAGTATTTTTTTTGTAGGCTATAGCCACTATTTCTCTAAACTGTGGCTATAGAGTATTTTTTCCGGAAGCTGTAGTCACAGTTTCCCTAAACTATGGCTATAGGATTCACACATAAACGTGGGAATTTTTTTCACACAAGAATATGGCAGGAAGACCTATTGTCACAGTTTATTAGATATATCCAAGGTTTATAGATATATATATATATATCAAAATATACATATCAATGTTGATAGTTCTTGGTAGTGTACAAGTAGTGCGGTTGGCCCAATATAGTGGAGATATTGAGATCAAATAACTTTTGTCGATATTTATATTAACCATATATCCACAGTATACAACTATGAGGGATATATCCACAGTTTCCAAAACTGTTTCTATAGGTTCTGTTTCCATGGTGGAAACTATGGTAATGGCCCGCTAATACTATGGAAATTACTTTTGGCTATATCCATGACAATACAATCTAAGACCAACTAGAACTATTGCTATAGCATATAGCCACATTTTTGGAACCTATAGAAATGGTTTTAGACCGAATATATTTCCAAATTTATTAATTTTGTGTGTGAAATGGCTCTATCCCATAGCTATAATAGGTTACATGGTTGTGCACCTTGGGTCTCAAGGATACAGGAAAACGGTGTGGCCCAATTCCTTCTTCCCATTTCAGGGCTCCAATCTTTGAATGAGACTAAAACACTCCTAGAACCTTCTTGGATTGATTAAACCACTTTATTAGGTTTGTTTAAGGAATTAAAATTTAAAAACTAATCATACATACCTCCATTGAATAGACGGGTCATTACTCATAATATTATTCTATTGGACCTTCTAAAGAGAATTGCATCTTACGTTTATTGTCTCTATTCCCATGAGACCACTAAGGATCGCTGATCTCCATCTCAACTTTAAGGTCCCAATGAACAATATCGTCATAACTCTAAATGTCTTAAATCCCCATCACATTTTGTAGACTTGAATTTTGTAACGCCCCGACCCCAATTACCCAGAGTCGGTTCTTTATTACATAACATTTTCATGATACAAGGAATAATTTCCCAAAAGAACGATCATTTAAGAATTATTGGAGACAAGATACATACGTAAGTTCAACATTACAACTTCAAAAGATGTAAAACACTAATTTATTCCATTAGAAATATCCATGCCTCCTAGATTTTTACTGCAAGTCACTTATAACTAACTTCTTCATATTCTGGGAATATGAAAAATAAGAAATGGGTGATCTCAAACGCTCGGTAGGGGTAATAAATATAGTAGAAGATAACATAAACATTATCCATGGTGAATAATTAAAAACACAAGCCTTTAAAAGTAATAAACATGAACACTTCATGGCATGGATGTGATCTGAGTAAATAATGCCATAATAAAACATAGTCTTGGGTATTCTACTAGTCTAATAACCACATGAACCATACTTATTATTTTCATAATGAGGGAATATATAATGCCGTAAATTCTGAAACATCTTGTCAAGGCCTAGGCTAGGACTTCTAAAAGTGATTTAGGCCTCTGCCAAAACCATATATCAAAATTTGGAAAAGGCCTTGGCCAATTCCATGCCTAATTGTCTCATGAGACCTACTAATGAATCGAGGATCTCTACTAGGCTCCACCCTTCACATACTAAGTTGAATAAATTCCTCATTTGAAATGGTTGAAATATAACATAAACATTCGTATTAAAACTAGTATACCAAATTTCAATACTTTACCCATAAACCATGAATTGTATAAAAATAACACATCCACAGTCAAAAATATCATTATACATAACACAATATGGAATATTTGTATCCTAATAAATTAAATTTAAAAAGTGTAAAATTTATCAATGGATGTTAACATAGATGAAATAAAAACTATTGGAATGAAATATCTCTTTCTATTTTGAAATCATTTAAGAGTAACATAATTATTAAAGAAAAACTTTAGTTTGAAAATATTCTTATAATCTTGTATGGGAAGCTTCAACGATGTTATAATGGTGGAAAATAACCGCACCTTCTGTATAAGTTAAAAAAACATTCTTACCTTAATTTTGTTGAAAAGGTCATAATGTACCTTGTTTGGAAAATGACGGAAAGATTCCTTTCAAAACATATAAGGTCAAATAAGGTTATAAATGACTTTGACCCATAGTCTAGTAAATAGTAATAATTTTTTGAAATACATTTTTAAGAAAACACGGATGTGGATGACAAATAGGTCCCAATAGATACTTACATAAAAACAACCTCTACTAATAAAGGGATTGTGAAAGTAACCCTTATCATGTACTTTTCCTCAGTCGAGGGTAATTTAACCTCCTATATAATAGTTAAATCATTGTTATTAAATTATAAAATAACCACATACATAAATATGATACCATATATGATCTTGTAATATTTCATTGTTAATAATATTTTAGTATTATCGTCGCTTCAAGTGTAAATTGATTCATTTTCCTTTATATGTTTTGTTACATAAGTCATGATTTTTATGGATTGGATGTATTTTATTCAATATAGAATGATATTAAGTTCTTTAAATATTACTTTTAATCAACAAATGAAAATTATTCATGAATGATTACGATAGAAAAATGAATCTCGTCGCGTTCGTGGAGACGGTGATTTGTATGTACGCACGAGCGACAATATCATTCTTTTGACATTTAAATAGTATGTAAATGGATGGTACATCATATATAAAGAATAATTAACATGTTATATTTATTATTTAATTAAATTATATGTCATTTTTATACCCATATAAATAATAACGTATTGAATAAAAACTAAACCAAGTCGTTGAGAGGGTAAGCCATACGTACGCACGTATGGTGACATGTCATTCATTGGATGGATAGAATAATGAATATGGTTGTATCATTTTTATAATAATTTCATAGTATATAGACGATACTGGAGTTATTATTTTAGAATGTAAACAACAAATAAAGAGGAAGTGGAAGAAGAAAAGAACTTTAAACATGTGATGAAATATTTACCTCTTCTTTGGGTGATTCCTTTTGAGTTTATCAAAAGGTCTCCATAGGTTGGCTTTATGATCTAACTAAGGCCTCTAGGTTGAAGTGAGGAAAGTTAGGAGGATATTTGGGTAGGGTTTGTCCAATCCAAATGGATTTGGAGTTGTGAATCTTAGGGAAGGGGAACTACCCATTTATTTGAGAGTTGAGAGGCACCTTAGGAAAAGATTGAAATATTATTTTATTATACAATCATATTCAGTATATAATGGATCCAAAATGATTTATTTCTAGTATAAGGTAGGTAAGTATCTAAAACCTCTCAAACAATATTTTTTATATAGGTTTGGGTCACTATATTAACCTTATCTTTTAGATTTAACTCTTAGTTAAATAGTCTAACTTTTACCGTGTATTCTTGTAATATAATAATAATTTGTCACTAAACATACTATAAAATTAAAAGAGAAGCTCAAGTGGTTAATTAATGACATATAAATCATTATGTATTTTCTTTGGATGATCCTTAGATTTTTATGGCTATTATATCATTTAATAATATAATATTTGTTTTAAAAACTCTTTTATGTCAATTTTGACACTATTTGGTATTTTTTTGTTGAAGTCATAATAGAATGATTAATTCGATAAAAATTCAATTAATCAACCCTAAAATGTCATATTAATACATAAAATTAGTGCAATTAATCAAAAATCTCATATTACATTTATTTGGATATTTACAATATCAATTATTCTAATTTTTCATTAATAAGGTAATTACTCCATCATCATTGTGTCATAAATAATTTTAAACATTTATGTCTGAAAATTATAAATAAAATATTATTTTGTAGGAAATACTTTTATATTTCTAATGAATATTTATAGTTGAATTTATATTATGTATATTTCTATATTAAAAAAAATTTATTTCGAAAAACTTGAATTTAACATTTTTACTCTTCTTTATATTAAATAATAATAAATGTCCTAATCTAATCCAAGTGGACCTTTTAGGATCATATTTTATTCCTATGTTTGTTTTTGGTCGATTTATACTTATCAAATAGAATTAGTACATGTGTTAGGATAATTATAATATCATTTTTTTCCTATAATTACCCTATTTACTTTTTACCGTGGTAAATAAAAGTCAAAAGTTACTATTTAACAAAAATTATTTTCATCTTATTGAACAAAATTTTACTTAAAACTATCAAGCGTGTCTCTTGGATTTTTGAAATTGAACTCACAGAAGAGGTAAAATTATGTTTTATGCAAACTTGCAAATACTACTTGGATGTGGGTAAAAGACGGTAAAAAGTTCAATTAATTTTTAAATATATAAACTTATTATAAAATGACTCCAATGAATTACATTGAATCTTATATATGAATTATGTATATATTTTGACCTAAAATAAATTTAAATAAAATAAATAATTATTTAAATAAAAAGTTGGTTTAAACAATAACTCAGTGTTTTCACTATTCATAAAAAATTGATTGTTTAAAAAAAACCCAAATGTCACCGTATGCTCATTTATATATTCTGAATTCAAAAATGATGTCCATTTTGAAAAATAAAATTTATTAAATTACACAAAGTGGGTATTAATATTCATAACATCTAGTTTGATTGATTGTGGTGTGTTTGGACTCAAAGTTGCGTACAACGCAAGCTGTTGTATTATTGAAACAGACTTGTACTGTGGAAGCATGGGGTGTTACATTCTTCCCACTTTCAAATAATTTTTTCCTCAAAATTTATACAATATCACTACAAAAAAAGAATTGGTGGTTCTTCATCATAAGTTCCTCAGGTTCCCACTTCACCTCTTCCATCTTAGAATTTCTCCATAGAACATTTACCAGGCGAGTCATCTAGTTTCTCAACACTTGTTCTCTGGTATCCAGAATCCCAACCGGATCTTCACAATAATAATGATCAGGTACCAGTTCTATTTCTCTATAGGTGAGTACATGTATTTGGTCAGGCATGTAGTTTCTCAACAGTGATACGTGGAACACATCAAGTACTTTGGAGAGACATGGCATCATTGCCAAACGATAAGCTACAACCCCAATTCGTTCTAGAATTTCAAAAGTTCCGATGTATCTGGGAAATAATTTACCCTTATTACTGAAACCTATAATTCCCTTCCATGGAGATACATTCAGGAAAACATGATCTCTAACCTAAAATTCCAATTCATTCCTTCAGTTATCATCATATCTCTTTTGCCTCTATTGAGCAGCTTTGATGTGGGTTTGGATAACCTTCACCTTTTCCATTTTTTCCTCAACAAGTTCAGGGCCTACGAGTTTTCCTTCACCAGCATCATCCCAACAAGTTGGTGTGAAACATCTCTTTCCATATAATGCTTCATATGGTTCCATTTTAATACTTTAATAGATGCAATTTTTATAGGAAAATTCTACCAGAGGTAAATTTTGATCCCACATACCTTGAAATTCAAGTTAGAAAGATCTCAACATGTCCTCTAAGGATTGAATAGTTCGTTATGTTTTTCCATCATTTTGAGGGTGGTAGGTAGTACCCAAACAATGTTCAGTATCCAAGGCCTTATAAAGACTTTTCCAGAATCTTGATGTAATATGGGGATCATGATCACAAACAATCGATAGGTTTACTCCATGAATTCTTACAACTTCATTAATATACAATCTTTCTAAATGTTCAAGTGGTAAATCTTTCCTTATAGCAAGAAAATGTGCTGACTTGGTAAGATGATCAAAAATTACCGATATTCCATCATTCCTTCTAGGAGTCTTTGGTAGTCCCATGGAAAAGTCCATTGTAATATCATCCCACTTCCACTCAGTTATGGGAAGAGGTTTCATGACTCCTCTAAGAAGTTGTCTTCCATCTTTCACTTGTTGACAAACTTAACATCTCGACACAAAATCATCAATCTCTTTCTTGATGTTGTCCACCAAAAATGTTCCATCAAATATCTATACATTTTAGTGCTACCATGGTGTATAGAGAAATTGGAGCTATGAGAATCATCCAAAAACTCCCCTTTTAGATCAGGTATATCGGGAAGACAAAGTCTCTTCCCAAATTTCAAAATTCCATCTTCATACACAAATTCACTCAATATCCCATCATTCACAACATTAATCTTCTTTTGAAACTCTTCATAATCGGTCTGAGAACTCTTTATCCTTTCTAGTAAAGATGGTTTTGCAACAATTTGAAAAGATATCGATGTTTCACCTTCCATGGTTATTCACATATCCATATTTACTACATCTATGAAAATAGGACACCTTTCAACTCTCATCCTGTTCAAAAATCCTTGATCCTTTCTGCTCAAAGAATCTTCCACCTTATTTGCCTTCCCCAGGTGGTATTGTATAGTGCAATCATAATCTTTGAGTAGTTCAAGTCATCTCCTTTGCCTCACGTTGTGTTATTTTTGTGAGAAAATATACTTCAAAATATTTTCATCATTATAAATCTCACATTCTACACCATATAGATAATGCCTCCAAATATTTAGATCAAATATTACAGCTACTAACTCAAGATCATGAGAGGGATAGTTTTTTTCATGTATTTTTAGCTTCTCTGATGCATAGGCAATAACTCTATCATTCTTTATAAGGAAACAACCAATTCCTTTCTTTGAAGCATCACTATAAATAAGAAACCCATCATTCCCTGATGGTAGAGTCAAATATGAGCATTGACTAATCTTCTCTTATGTTCTTTAAAACATTCTTCACACTATTTTGTCAAAACAAATTTATCCCCTTTACGTACGAACTTGGTTAATGGGTTATCCAATTGGGAAAAATTCTGGATGAAGAACCGACAATAACTTGCTAAACCAATACAACTGCGTACCTCAGTTATACTTGTTGGTGCTGGACATTCTTGAATTTCCTTTGTATTAGAAGGATAAACATAGATTCCATCCTTAGAGAAAATATGAACAAGAAAAGAAATCTCATGAAAATAGAATTCAAACTCGCTAAACTTCCGATATAATTCATTTCTTCCAAGAGTCTTTAGGATAATGCACAAGTGATTTTAATGATCTTCATAGCTTTTGGAGTATACTAGGATATCGTCAATAAATACCAATACAAATTCATCAAGATATTATTTGAAAAAATTATTTATTAGATCCATGAAAACAAAGGGTGCCTTAGTCAGCCCAAAAGGCATTACTGTAAACACATAATGCCTGTACCTAGTACAAAATGCCATCATCAGAATCTCTTCCTTCTTCACACACATATGATGATATCCAGATCAAAGGTCAATCATTGAAAAATATTGAGCTCCATGAAGTTGGTCAAATAAATCATCAATGAGAGGTAGGGGATGCTTGTTCTTTATTTTTATAGCATTGATCTCCCTGTAGTCAATGCACTACCTCATAGATCCATATTTTTTCTCAACAAAAAGAACAGAGGATCCCCATGGTCAAACACTAGGGCGAATAAATCCTTTTTTACTCAACTCCTCTAATTCTTTCATTTGCTCCAATAATTTCAAAGTGGCCATTATATAAGGGTTCTTTCATATGGGCCTTGAACCAGGAATTAAGTCAATGGAAAACTCAATTTCTTGTTCTTGAGGATTTCTAGGTAAATTCTCTAGAAACACATCAACATAATCTTTCACAATAGGTAAATCCTCAATTTGAACATTCCTTTCCTCATGCACAGTTATTTCATTCCCTTCCTCCACAATAATTGAATTTAGTAGAGCTTCTGGGGGTGGATCTAGATAAGAATCAGATGGTGACGTTTCTGCTCTAAAAATAAGGAACTCCTTATCATCATCGAAAATTGTAACCTCCTTCTTCTTACAATAAATTTTCGCATCATGGTCTGAAATCCTATCCATACTTAGGATTATATCAAATTCAATAATGGGTATGATGATGAGATCATCAGATAAATAACAGTTATATTCCTTAATAAGGACTGATTCATAAAACATTATTGCAATGATACTTCCCTTAAGAGTTTTGACTGACAACTCCATTGTTAAATCAAATTGGAAATATATAATTTTCATAGAAAACTGGGAAGATATGAAAAATGAGATGATTTAGAATCAAATAAAGCATTGGATAAACTTGAGGAAACCATTAAATTACTTAACACCATGTCTTTTGAATCTTCAACCTCAGTAGTAGTGATCCCATATGCTTGGACTTGATCCATTGGCCTTTTCTAGGGTAAGTTTCCCTGATTCTTAGGACATTACATTACATAATGTCCCATCTCCTTGAAATTGTATCATTGAACATTGGTAGCTTCTGTCTTCCCCATAAAATCACTAACAAGATGGCCTTTCTACCCAAATTTTTAGCATACTCCTTCTTCTTTTAGATAGGAACCAGGGTGCTTCCTTCCACAATTATCATAGGGTAGAGATTCAACTCTTCCCTTCTTCCCTGTTTCCTTATTTCCTTTCCCAGAGTGTTCAGAAAATCTATTCTTCTCTTGCATTATTTTAAAGTCATAAGACATAAGGAATTCCTTTTCCATCTTGATAGCATATGAGACTATATCTTCGTATGATGAGAAGGATTGTGAGACTAATTCTTGGTGGAGAAATGGTTTTAACCTATCAACGAATCGATAATTCATACTCCTTGGGTTACGTATATAATTTTTTTGATGCCTCTCTAACCTCTTAAAGTTAGCCTCATACTTTGCGACATTCTCATCCTCATTTAGCCTTAGACTCAGAAATTTTCTTTCCATATCTACTCGATGGTCATGAAGAATGTATTTTTCTTAGAAGTTCTCATTAAACTCTCTCCATTACATATTTGATCCATCTTCATCTTCCTTTTTGTTTTGAATCAATGACCACCATTGATCTCCATCTCACGTGAGGCGATAAAATGCCATGAAATTTTTTTCCTTTTCACTACTCTCTATAGAATTAAATATTTTCTCTATGGAACTTATCCATTGCTCAGCTACAAATGGATTGGCATTCCCATTGAATGTTGGTGGTTGTTGCCTCATGAAGCGGTCTAACATTGATCATCCGTGTTGCAGATCTGGGTGCTCCATACGGGTATGGTTATTATTCATTACATGAGTGATTTTTCTCTGTATAGTGATAAGCTGATCAACACCAGTTGCATCACCAGCTCTACTATAATTATCTTTAGTAGGGGGAAATCTCTAAATTGACTATGTGAATTGATACAATTTCCATTCCTTCCACTAGTCCCCATTTCTAAAAAATGTAATACACTGGATTTGTTTATGAATCGCAAGAAATAATTCCCAACTTATAACATACTTAACATAAATTGAACTGTTTATGGATATAATCCATTGTCATAAAAAATGTTTTCATATAGGAGGTGTATACTCATAAATCATTCATAATGGTTTACAAACAAAATGTGGATTATCCTAAGCATATCCCAAGAGAGTGTCTTAACTAAGAGTTCAACAAGGCCTGTTGTCTTGTACCAGCATACCATTGGTCAAGACCGAAACTCCTTGTCAGAGTTTTCACTTCTAGGTACATCTATTCCAGAGCCACCTCTACCTGCTCTTATCCAGACATGGATGTATTTCTTGGAAATTATACAAAATCTATAAATTACTAGAATTTTAAGAACTTCTTCTATACTAATCCTCAAAGTCTATCTTAGGGTAAAGTTCTCTTATTAGAGTTTTTATAAATCTAGTTTCTATGGTTTGTACTAAACATCCTCTGATACCAACTATAACACCCTGACCCCAGTTACCCAGATTCGGTGCTTTATTACATAACATTACCATGATACAAGGAATCATGTCCCGAAAGATGGATCAGTTTAGTATTATAAGAAACAACATACATATATAAGTTCAACATTACAACTTTTAAAGAAGCATAACACTAATTTATCCCATTAGAAATATACAAGCCTCCTAGATTTTTCCTGCAAGTCACTCATAACTACCTTCTTCATATCTTAGTAAAATGAAACATAATAAAGGGGTAATCTCACATGCTCTATAAGGGTAAGAAATACAGTGGAAGATAAAATAAACAGTAGACATTGTGAATAATTAAAAACACTTTCCTTTACATGTAATAAAGATGAACACTTCATGGAAGGGATATGATTTGAGTAAATAATTCCATAATAAAACATAGTCATGGGTATTATACTAGTTAAATAACCACATGAACCATAATTTTTATTTTCATAATGAGGGAATGTATAATTCCATATATTCTAAAACATCTTGTCAGGGCCCTGGCCAAGACGTCTAAAACTGATTTAGTCCTCGGCCAAAACCATATATCAAAATTGGGAAAGGCCTCAGCCAATTCCACGTCTAATTGTCTCATTAGTCCTACCAATGCATCAAGGTGCTATAGTGGGCTCCACCCGTTACTTACTAAGTCCAATACATTCCTCTAATGAAAAGATTGAAACATAACCTAAACATTTGTATTAAAACTAGCATACGAAATGTCAATAATTTAACCGTAAACCATGAATTGTATAAAAATAACACATCCATAGTCAAACATATCAAAAAGCCTTAAATAAAGTATGGAATATTTGTATCATAATAAATCAACTTCAATGAAGTGTAAAATTTATCAAAAGATGTTGATGTATATGAAATCAAAAGTATTTAAGAGAAATATATCTTTCTATTTTGAAATAATTTTAGAGTCACATAATTATAAAATAAAATATTTATTTCGAAAATATTCTTATAATCTTGTAAAGGAAGCTTCTACGATGTTATAATGGTATAAAATAGTTTCACCCGCCGTATAAGTTAAAAAACACTCTTACCTAAATATTGTCGAAAAGGTCATGAAGTACCTTCTTTGAAAAAAACGGAAAGATTCATTTCAAAACATATAAGGTCAAATAATGTTATAAATGACATTGACGCATAGTCTATTAAATAGTAAAAAATTTAAATACATTTTTATAAAAACACGGATGTGGATTATAAAGATGTCCCATTAGATACTTAAATAAAAGCAACCTCGGATAATAAAAAGATTGTAAAATTAACCCTTACCTTGTACTTTTCCTTGGTCGTGGGTACGTTAACCACCAGTATAATAGTTAAATCATTGTTATTAAATTATAAAAGAACCACATACATAAATATGATATCATATATGATCTTCGAATATTTTATTGTTAATAATATTTTAGTATTATCGTTGTTTCAGGTGTTAACTGATTTGTTTTCTTTTATATGTTTTGTTACATAAGTCATGTTTGTTATGGATAGGATGTATTTTTTTCATATCCGGAATGATATTAAGTTCATTAAATATTATTTTTAATCATGATATGAGAATTATTCTTGAATTATTATGATGGGGAAATGAATCTCATCGTATTCGTGGAGACGGTAATCCGTATGTACAGACAAGCGACAATATCATTATTTTGATATTAAAATAATTTTTAAATGGATGTTACATAATATATACAGAATAATTAACATGTTATATTTATTATTTAAATCAATTATACATCATTATTATACCCATCCAAGTAATAATTTATTGGATAACAACTACTCCACGACATGGAGATAGTAAGCCGTACGTATGCACGTATGTTGACATGTCATTCATTGGATGGATAGAATAATGAATATGGTTGTACCATTTTTATAATAACATAAAAGTATATAGAATATACAAGAGTTATTATTTTATAATGGAAACAACAAAGAAAGAGGAAGTGGAAGAAGAAAAAAATGTGAAAGAGGTGATGAAATATTTACCTCTTCTTCGGGTGATTGATTTTTAGTTGATCAAAAGGGCTCCATAGGTTGGATTTCTGATAAAACTAATGACTCTATAATTACGTGAGGAAAGTTGGGAGGATATTTGGGCTGGGTTTGGCCAATCGAAATGGATTTGTATGTGTGAATTTGAGGGAAGGGGAAGTTCTCTTTTATAAGAGAGTTGAGGGGAACCTTAGGAAAAGATTGTAATATTATTGTATTATATAATCATATTTAGTTTCTAATGGATTAGAGATGATTTATTTCTAGTAAAATATGAGTATGGGACGAAAAACTCTCAACCAATAGTTTTTAGACAGGTTTGGGTCACTATATTAACTTTATTTTTTAAATTTAACTTTTTGTTAAATAGTTTAAATTTTACCATTTATTCTTGTATTCTTATAATAATTTGCTAATAAACATACTATAAAATTACAAGAGAACCCCAAGTTGTTCATTAATGAAATATATATCATTATTCATGTCTTTTGGCCGAACCATAAATTTTTAGGGCTATTATTTCATTTAATAATATAATATTTGTTTTAAAAACTCTTTTATGTCAATTTTGACACTATTTGATATTTTGTTTTTTTTGAAGTCATAACAGCATGATTACGTCGAAAAATATTCAATTAATCAACCCTAACATGTCATATTAACCTATTAAATTAGTTAAATTCATCAAAATTATCATATTACATTTATTTAGATATTTATAATATCAATTATTTTAATTGTTTATTAATAAGGTAAATACTGCATCATTATTGTGTCATAAGTAATTTTAATTATATAATGTATAAAAATTATAAATAAAATACCATTATGTAGGAAATATTTTTATCTTTCTAATTAATATTTATAGTCTAATTTATATTATGTATAACATAATATTAAAAATGTTTTAGTTAGGAAAACTTGAATTTAACACTTTTAACTCTTCTTTAAATTAAATAATAATAAATGTTCTAATCTAATCCATGTGTACCTTTAAGGATCATATTTTAATCCTAAGGTTATTTTTGGTCGAATTATACTTATCCAATAGAATTAGGACATGATTTTGGGTAATTATAAAATCATTTTTACCTTTAATTACCCTATTTATTTTTAACCACGGTAAATAAAAGTCAAAAGTTACTATTCACCAAAAACTATTTTCATCTTATCGAACCAAATTTTACTTACTAATATCAACCGTGTCTCTCATAATTTTGAAATTCAACTCACAAAATCGGTAAAATTATGTTTTATGAAAATTTGCAAATGCTCCTAGGAGGTGGGTAAAAGATGGTAAAAAGTTCAATAAAATTTTATATATCTAAACTTATTATAAATTGAGTCCAATGAATTAAATTGAACATATATAGTTATTATGTATCTATTATGGGCTAAAAAAATTAAATAAAATAAATAATTATTTTAAAAAAAGTTGGTTTAAACAATAACTCGGTTTTTTAACTATTCATCAAAAATTGAATGTTTTCAGAAAAATACTAGAAATTTACCCTAAGATAATTTTGATATTACAAATTTAAAAATGAATTCCATTTAGAAAAATAAAATTTATAAAATTTCACAAAGTGGGTATTACTATTCATAACGGCTAATTCGATTAGTTGTGGTGTGTTAGAACTGATGGTTGTGTACAACGCAAGATATTGTATTATTCAAAGGGAAGCATATCATGGAATCTTGAGGAGTTTCAAATTTAGTTGGCTAAAGAAGTGATCCACCTTGCTTTTAGTGTTCATGATAGAGTTAGAGTTATATCATGCAAGTCGTGTAAATTTTTCTTTATACACCCCGATAGATTCATCTTCCTTTTCCTTTAGTCTAATGAGATACCCCTCTATCTTAAGATGGTGAGTTTGGGGAAAATATGTATTCAAAAATATTTTTTTGAAACCTTCCAAATCCATGGAATAAAGATCCACCATAGAAATTTGTTTTCATCAGTGTCCACCACAGATCAGCTTCCCCATCAAAATGATAGAATGCCATTACAACTTTCTCTTCTTCTAAGGATTAAAGGATAGATAATTCCTTCTCAATGGAGTTAAAACATTGTTCCATAATGAGGGGATCAAATGATCCACTAAATATAGGAGGCCTTTTTCATATAAAGCATTTGACTACAAATTTCTCTTTCTTGGGAGAGGAGTGAATTCTACACAATTCAAGTTATTATTCATAACTTGAGCCAGTTGATTTAGTACTTCCATAATGTTTTGATCTCCCGTTCCCATCATATTTATAATTTAATTAGGGAAATCATCACAATTCCTATCACATTGATTTCTGGCATGAGTTATACTATATCTAGAAATTAACTATGAAAAATAATGTACAATTAGGGGGATCAAATACTTGGCTAATAATAATATAAAATGGAATCTTTGAACCTAGAAGGATAAAATTATAAATGAAAAGTATATTATCTAAACTTTTGATTTCCTATGTTTCAATATACGTTATCCATGGTGATATAATTATACCTAGGGTTCTTACTGAATTTTTCTAGTCTTAATATCCAAAAATAACTAAACTATGTTCTGGTACCAAATATAGTGACCATAACCTTTTACACATTTTATTACATGATTTTAAGCATTATTAACCATAAAATACAAACCAAGGATCATAAAGACTAATGTCTTTGGAATACTAGGTACATAAAATTAAAATTATGGAAATAGACTAAATAAACATTATATAAATCTTCTATAATGAGCTTCTAACTTCTTTTGGTCTCCTACATCTGCAAAGGATAACCTGGGAAATGCAAATACAGAAGGGATGAGCTAAAAAGCCCAGTAAGGGAATAAGCATGACACATGAGTTAGAAGGCATAACATAATGACATAAAAGTCATGGATCATGATTAAAAATAGGAATTCATAAATCATAGATAATGATAAACTATTTCCAACTAAAGTGAAAACATGTAAAAATTGTTTTTTAGAATCTTTAGAAAGCAGCCACTTTAGTGTGGTTTAAGAGAAAATAATAAAGGGTCTTTAAAGGAAAAAATTGCATAATTTGTTGTATAAAATAAAAATGTAATAAGTTATTTTTCCATGATAAAATTATTTTTTTAGAATAACAATAATGTCTTAAAAAATATTATGGAGTGCACTAGAAAATTAACAAGAAATTTGGACGTTCGGTTTAATCGGTTTCCTTATTGGGAGGAATTGAGAAGGAAACGTCTTAAAACATTTATTTCCCCATAAAATAATGATGAATTAATCTATATAAATAAATTTTGAACATATAAACAAAATATATAATAATAATATAAGAAAATTTAAAAAATAAATTTGGGGTAAAGAGATGGAAATCACAACATAAGGTAATTTAGAGGTTCAGTGAGATCCCTTACCTTATGTCCAAATATGTTCGCACTTGAACATAATATAATGGATTATAAAATTAGATTCATTAATAATTTAAATTAGAAACACTTAAACAAATATTTGATTTATTATAATTTTATTATGTTCATTTATGGCCATTTCGAATAATTATAATGTTTAATTTCATTATTTTGTGAGTGTTTGTTTCATAGTTTTATGGTCGGTTCGCTTGAGTATAATTATAGGAGTTCTTGTAGAATTGATGAAAAACTCCAGAAGTGGAAATAAATTGTATTAATATACTTCCATAATTCTAAATAGACCCATATATAATTTTGTTTTTTATATGACTACAATTCATTAGATAAAATGTTAATGTTAAACATCTAGTATATTTTGCCCATTTTTTGATCATCACGAACTAGTTTTGTTTTATTATTTAATATTATGTATATGTATTAGATTTAAAACATGAAACAAGTTATAATATAAATTTTAAAATTTGGTTTAATAATTATAATGGTTTTATGACCATACTTTAATTTGTTAATGGAAAATGAAAAAACATCATCCATAAAGGCAATGAATCGACATATCATGGATGTTTTTTGAGAACCTCCTTAAGACACTTGTGTTTGGTCTTTTGTTGAGACCAGAAGTTCTTGGAAATGGGTAAGAGGCTTGGGAAGGGAATTAGGTAGAATTTATACAGTCAAAAAATCTTAGAATTTGTGAGGACAAGGGTTGGTGAGGGGTGGTATTTATTGGGGGAGGAGAGGGGTGTTTTTGATTATTTTATTCATTTTTTTATTATTTTGGCTCAAAACTAGCAATGACGTTGCTTAACATGAATAAATATAGTAACTATAGCATGTGAGTTAGAGATAATGAGCCCTTACATCATCCATGACTCAAACATTAATCAAAATTTCATTTATTTACTCAAAATGTTAAATACCGTAAATTACTGTATTTCACTATTCACCAAAAAATTCAACTATTTTAGAAAAATCCTTTAAATTCATCCTAACCATATTTTGATATATATAATTCAAAAATGGATTCCATTTTTTTTAAAATAATATTTCAAATATGTGAAATTTAATTTTTAATTAAAATCATCATTTATTTGAAAAAAATACTAATTTTAATATTATAACTGACTTTATGAAACATTGAAAAATTACCTAAGGCCTCATAAAATTATTTTTTAATTAAAATAAAACAAAATATTAATTTAATAATATATTTTATAAAAATAAAATCTCATTACAGTCCTTATATTTATTATAAAATTGTAAATAAACTTTTACTTTTCACAAAAATACCAACACTTAATTTATCATTTTTAAAACATTTATTTAATTATCCCATGATATAAATACATCATATTTTCGTTGATAAGATACAAAAATTTTATTTATACTTTTATAGGTGAGGTTACTATTCTAAAAACCAGATTACTATTCATAATAGTAACATTTTTCTTTCAACGGTCGTGTTACTTTTCAAAGAGTCAGATTTCTAAAGCTCATAAGGGTTTACAACTTCCTATAAATACCTCTTATTCCATTCATAAATAAATTCTATTTCTCACAAGGTTATATATACATTCATATTATAAATTAATATTTTATTCGTAATTTTATGTTTTATTTCTATAGCTTTGTTGGTGAGTGCGTTCATTATAGTGGATCAATCATATCTAAATTTTCATATTCTTATAATCTTATTTTCTATTTATTACCCTGATGTAATATTCATAATTCTTATTGGTTTGTCTGATAACTAAATTATAATTCTTCATTTATGATAATAATGTTTTTATTGAGTTCTCTATATGATTTATGTGCTTTATACTGCATGACATAATTATAAGAAGGAAAAATTCATTGAAAGAATTCTAGGTCGTTACATGCCAGTAGAAATTCCACATGTTTTGGTGTCATCAAATATTCCTTTTTGCGAGCATGTGTAATGGTACATAAACTTTAATATACTAATTAATGTATGTCATGACTCACACACTTTGATTTACTGACCAAAATTATCACGCTATATGTTAGAGAAAAGTAGGGTATGTTGGACATGTCATGATTGGGATTTCATTAATGGATAAATTGAGGAAGGATTTGTCTCTTCCATATTAATGGAATCTGATATCTTATCCCCTTGATTCTAATAGAACTATCATATTAAAATTCTATGGTCATGGTGTAATGATGTGTTTATTTTAGATAGTCAAATAAAGACATATCGATCATATAGGTTGGTGGCACAGATGTGCAAACATCTTGATGATATATTAGGATAAAAGGATTAAGTGACACAGTGAGTGTTCGTATGTGGTTTTTGACATTATGAAATCAATTTCTTTATCTTGGGTGTCTTGGCCCAATGCTAGACAGTATTCTTTCACTTTAGGAAGCCCACATAATGTCAATGATAAATAATCCAACAGGGTCACACATTAAGTGTTTCTATTAATCTTGATCATATTCTATCTAAGTTTAATTAATGGAATTAATATTATTATCAAGTTCAAGTAATAAATTTATTCAAGTAATATTGATCACATAAATTAAATAAATATTTATTCTCCGACATTTTGAAAAAATATATTTATTTATTTTATGGAAATATTTATAAATATTTGTTCCAGTATGTTAATAAAATATTTATTTATAAATAAAATTTTATTTGGGTGTTCAATAAATGCAAGAGGAGTCCGAATGGCCCAAGACTGTCTTGAGTGAACAATATTAATTAAGAAGCCTGTTAAATAATATTTTGGATCCAAAAGTCGGTGTGCACCACAAAATAATAATAATATTATAATTATTATGTGGCATGAGGTTTATTAAGGGTAATAAATGTTATTTAATGGCCAATATGCAATTAAATAATATTTTAACCCAAATCCTAACTTTATAAATAGATGGTTGTGTCTATTGTGTAGAGAATCCAAAAAATTAGAATAGGGAAATGTGGTGCACAACAAATTCTCTCTCGACTCCTCATTCTCTCTCCCTCTCAATAACATGAAGCACAAGAGATATTTTTTCAAAACAAAAGAACGAGGGATCAATAATGAACAATTAAAGACATTCGACTTAGCACGATAGAACCCAAATATCCAGTGGTGTTTCCCATAGATCATAGGAGCCCGTATGGATCACTGCTATAGGGATTCTATCCTTCGATCCTCATAGAGCAACGCAGGTAATTTTAATGGGTATTTTTGGATGATCAACATTCATCAATGAAGAAACTTCCTAATCTCGGGTATTTATTTCTTCAAATAGTACATAAATTAATTATAAATTTGATGTTAAATATCCCCACTCTTGGTTTCAGGAAAATATTATTAAAAGAATTTTTTATATATCGGCCACCACAACATGACTCTGCTCTGCCCGGAACCAACACTTGTGTCTTTTCTACAGTATAACTGAAAGGTTTAAAATAAGACATAATGTTAATTTACCTTTTAGAAAACTTTATAAAGGCTCTAAGAAATGAAATTGAAGGTAATAGTTACAGAGGAAAACATTTTACATAGTATACTTGACACTTTATTTATCTTCTGTTGTATAACATTCTAGAAAAAATATCACATAATTTTAATTCAACGTTTATCATATCCATAAGTTCACATGACTAGGATCGGTTAAAAGAAAGGTCAACCAAAAGCTATAAATGTAAAAAATGGGCCTTACTGACACCACAAACACCCAACCTTAACATTCTAGTATGCTTTGTCCTCATTCACACATACTCTAAGAAACTTCATAGAAGGTCACCCATCATGATCACTACTCCAGTTCAATCATTATTAACTATGTAGTTCTAATTAGGTAGGTTCTTGAAAAGAAAGGTTCAACTTATTGACAAGAGTCATATAATTTAGTAATTTACCACTTTATCATTATGGGGTGTTACATTCAACCCCCTTAAGAGCACAATGTCCTCATTGTGGACCATATATCTTAACTCTGTCAGTTCCACTGCACTTAAGGTTATGTTCCAACTCTCATACCAAAGTAGTAAATGGGCCCCACTGACACCACATACACCTGATTTTAACATGGTTGTCCGATCATGTCCCGCTAGGTATGACCAGTTGCCTCGAAGACACGTTGTTCCCTCCATGGGGCCCACCCACAGTATTTACTATCCCCACATTCCAACACATGTTCTTTATAGTATGATTTTTCATGCCTCACACATACTATGGGAAACTTTCTAAAAGTTCGCCCATCATGATCATTACTCCCGACCAAACATGCTTAACTGTGGGGTTCTAATCAGGTAGGTTCCTGAAAAGAATGTTGTACTTTAGTTGCATGTGTCACCTAATTTAATCATTTTACATTTTATCATTCTAAGGGGTTACATTCACCCACTTTAGATAACAACGTCCTCATTGTGGACCCTATATCTTAACTGAGGAAGTGCCACTGTCTGGGTTCCTACTCTGATACCAATGTAACAAGTAGACCCCACTAAGAGCATAGATATCCCGTTTTAACATGGTCATCAGGTCTTGGCCTACTAGGTACCACTAATTTCTTCACAAACACATGGTCCCCTCCATACGGCCCACCCACATGCATGAATGGGTCATCAGACTAATGAATGTCCTCATATGTCAACACATGTTATTTTAAATGTGATTTTACCTCACTCACACACACCCTGGTAAGCATCCTAGAAGATCACTCATCCTGATCACTACTCCAGGCCAAGCATGCTTAACTATGGAGTTATAATGAGGAAGTCACTTGAAAATAAAGGTGCACCTTGTTGACATGAGTCATATAATTTAGTCATTTAACCCTTTATCATTTTGGAGTGTTATAATATAGTAAAACAATATTTATGTTTCATTTGTCATTTTAATTAACTGAAGACTTTTTTTAGCAAGGTCTAAAAACACACGAAAGTTATTTTATCAAATTAATGGTTTTAGTTAAGTAGGATGCTACAATAAATTTATATGAATTGTTGTATGAGAGGCTGTTGAAACTTTAAATCACCATACAATTTAACATAAACATGTCGGAACCATGGTCTTCTATGCATGATTTGGATTATGGTTTGTGTTTGTTTTCAATACTCAGTGGAAGTTCAGAATGTGTACCAGTAAAGAGATCATACAGTTCAAGCAGACAACAGTATTGAAGGTGGCACCGTTTCCCTGTGTTTGCCAAATTTTTGGGCCTAAAAATCGACAAATGGGTCAAAGTGTTATTGGAAAAGTGACTTGCGCACCGTGTACTTTATGGAGAAGAAACATGTGCACCATATGTTTTTCAATATCAGAATATGGAATAATGGAAAAAGGATAAGGGCCGCGCAAGTTTTGGGCTGGTCGCACATGTGACCTGCGTGCCGAGAAAAGGACTTGCGCACCGACGCCTAAGAGGTTTGGAAAATTGCGCGCCTATTGTTCTTCATGATTAGAACTTTAAAATATGGAAATGGAAAGTAGGTCGCACAAGTATTGGTGTGTTCACGAAAGTGAGTAACGCAACAGAAGCAAGGGCTATTGGATCTGCGCGCCAGGACTTGCGCTCCGTGAGGACACCAGCGCACCACCGTGCAGGGGGGGGGGGGGTCTAGTTTGCCTATAAATAGAGGAGGACCCCTCATCCTTTGAAACAAAAATTCAAGAATTAGATATTTTTAGATCTCTCATCATACAAGTGGTTGAGTAGCACAATTGGTAGTTGGGTCGTGCAGGTAGAGGCGGCGTTCCGGGTTTTGGCTGCACAACCAAGGCGGTTTGGGAGTTAAAGGTGCAGAGCCACGCAAGTTTGGAGTTGAAGGAGGCAGTGTCACGCAAGTTTGTTGGTGTCACCTGTGCACCACTTTTGTACTGCGCAAGTGACTTCCACGTCGTTCTTTATACTTGCGCACCGGTCTTGGAGAAGTGCGCCATGTGAGGTTGTTGCACGCCGGTTCTTTTGAAGATGCACGAAAACTGGAAGATTGCCCGATACCTTCAGTGTAAATGGGGATTATTATACATGTTAGAGTTAGAATTCAATAGAGAATCTACATTAAAAAGAGGATGAATTCTTATGTAATGATGAAGAGACCTTCACATCTATAAACTGAGTGTGACTTCACCAAGGGCAGTGAGGCTGGGAGAATTAATGGGAGTGACCTAAGAGAAGCAGTAAGCTGTCCCTGATCCTTTGTAAAGGCAGTGAGTCTGGGATAGAGTGACTGTTCTCGAACCATTGTAATCCACAGCTAGTGAAGATTAGTGGAATTTGGTATGACCGACAACTTGTCGGCGTATGCTCCTTGGACGTAGCCCTTAGTGGTGAACCAAGTAAAAAAGTGCTGTGTATTCTCTGTGCATGTGAATGTTTTCTTTCTGGTCATATTCATCATATAGGTTCAACAAGTTCCTACCAACGTGGGAACAAGATCCATCACATTAAAAGAAAAAAAATTCACCCTGATTCACCCCTCCTCTCTTAGGGTGTCCGGGGGTCCTTCAAAACATACCCCCAAAGGGGTTAATTAATAAGGCATGTAAACTGTAGAGTCAACATACACGGGTCAATTAATTCCATCTAGGGTTCATTTATATGGGTATCTATTCCAAATTTATGGAGGCAACACTATATAAATTACAATTGTCATCCCATTTAAGTGAAACACATTAACGATTTATTTTTAAATATGTTAACACACCCTCAGTGGGTTTATCACATAGGCATAATATGTCAAGACCATCCTACGAGATATGATTTGACCAAATAATGATTCAATAATATGGATTTCCATTCACAAGTTATAAAGATAATAGAATATATATGTTAAAATGGACACACCATTTAACTGGAATCCACAACTAACTGTTGGATTTATTAAGAATTAAAACTAACAAATACTTTAACCTTTGAGGAATTTATTACACAAATATCTATTGGTAAGATCAACCTACAAGGTTATAATCAAGAATGTAAGGAATTAGTTATGTGGGTAGCCATTCCCAGTTTATGGAATAAATGGTCTGCAAATTATAATTGGTATCCCATTTAACTGCCATCCATAAGCAATGAATTTAATTTTTTAAACACTTATGTTAGTTAATTAATTAATTTAAAACTATTTAATTTCATTAAATAATTTTAGTCCGGTTAAATAGAATGTCACTATCAAGCTATATGAGAAAACTATTGGGCTGATTTCTTCTAGAAAAAGGCCTTCTTGGCCCAACACATAATCCCCCCTGGGGTTCCATTCTAAATCCCATTGGTGATAGGAGAAATTTACCATCCAAGATTATATGTGTGCCACCATAATTTGTAGAACCCGATGTTGGACTTGGGTTTGTACCCAAAAATCCACCCCTCAAACCAAATACCACACAATTGGGTCTCCCCTTCAACTATAATGCTTCATATCCATCCATCTTGCACCGTCGTTTTATCATCATTGGGACTCGCCACTTGACCACTACTACCAGGAAGACATTCGACACAAGGAACCATTGATTCACATGCTTCAAATTTGAAACTAATACCATTTTCAAACTGTTTTTATGGAATACATTACCCTATATCACACATCGACTGCACCTTGGCTCTAATACCACTTGTTGTACTGATTTCCTCTAAGCACTACAACAAAAACGGGCAAGGGAAGCCCCGCATTTTTTATCTCTAAGATAAAAACGCAGATAATGGTAATTATTTATCAGCACTAATTAAAAGCGCTTATAAAGGATCCATTTATCAGCACTTTTCTAACACTGATAAAGAATTAACTTTATTAGTTATTTTTCAGACCTCGTAAAGGCACCCTATGTTAGTACAAAAATTTGAGCACTTATAAATTGTGCCTTTATCAGCGCTTTTGTAGAGCTGATAAAGGGATTATTTATCAGCGCTGTAATTTTAGCACTGATAAAACCATTGTCCCATTTTATAAAATTGGGTTTACAGTGCCCTATTTTTATCGCACCCTAAATATCTTGCGGGACTGTACCCCTGTGACAACTCACCTCCCTCGTTGCTCTTCTCTTTATCGGACCTCCGCCACCGCTAGCCCTACTCCACCGTGAAACCTACTCATTATCCTACCCCTCGAACCACTCATGTGGATCCTCCTCCCCGTGAAACCTACTTCTCCTCCTCCCTGCTGGACCCTACTCCCCACGAACCCTACTTCAATGGTTTGGGATTCCTTTCAACGATGTTTGATTCTCTACTTCCCATATTAGATATTTGGTGATTTCTCTACTCACCCTCATCTTTTTCCTTTTTTTCTTATCCTAATATTCACAATGGTGGATTCATTTGGTTTGGTTTGGGTTGTGTTGTGTGTTTGGGCTACGTTTTTTGGTCGCATTCTTTAAAAAATGCATGAATTGATTAAATTTTTACCTAGTAAATTGTTTATTGTTTGTAGGGTTTTGTTATGTTATTTTCAAGATTATGATTATTCTAAAATCTCTATTGTAAATGTGAGTAGTGAGAAGGAGAAAAGAGGTTTTTATATTTTTCAATGGATTTAGGAATAGTGGCATGGGTTGAAGAGGTGGTTGTGTTCTTGGAGGGTCTGATGGTGGTGATTTCATAGGAATATAATATTTTGTAATGGATTATGAATTGGTTTTGTAGTTTATATGTGTTGAGGTATATATGATTCTTTTTTTGTGGAAGAGTATCCCTTGGTGTTGGTAAGTTATTTAATTTTTTGGATTAAATTTATTAATTTCTATGCTTATACATGTTGAAACATTATCATGGTACAGTTTGTAGGTTGTAGAAAGAGACAAGGGATAGAGTATAGTCAAATTTCAATAGTAGGATCTGTTGATGTTTATTGTCTAGGTGTTGGGTCCTAAGGTTAATAATTAGCTAGAAGCAGTTGATGAGGGTTTTGAATTATAAAATATTCTTTCTCATTTATGGGTTTCCTAACTAGTGGGATTACATTTAAGGGTGACTGGAGAATCATGGATTGAAAATCATGTTTAGTCATAAGTGGCTTTAGGAATAGTTTTATTCCCTAGAATTAGTGAAGTACTATGGGGTACCCAAGTGTCATGAATGCTCAAGAAAGGTGTGAATACAACTTAGTATGGAACCACCAACAGGGTCCCATGAATAAAAAATAAAGTACTATAAGTCCATGTTATATGCCTAGCTCAATAAATAAATAAACTGTGGAGGTATAAGTAAAATATTATTGTGTTGATCCTTGAATTCTAGCATGACACATAAGAACAACTATACTTACCTTTTCTAGTGATGGAGTGTATCCGACCATGTCATAAACATCAAGGGGATACATGTCCTACCGCATGTATCATAGATTCAAAAACCATATGTGAAAGCAATAGATCCTAGTAGTCTCCATAGGAATCACATGACAGTAGTAGACATGATCGTTGGATCCTAGGTAGCATCCTATGCATCCCAAAATTAGTAGTCTCAATGAATGAATCCTAATAGAAAATCCTATCCATTCTATATAACATATAAATCTTTGAGTCCTAGGTGATATCCTAAGAAATATATTGTAGGAATACTCTATAGATCTCGATAACATCTTGGGAATCACATAGTCATCAAGCTCCACAGACAAATATCATGTAGTATCTTGGGAATTCCAAGTACTATGTGCATCTACTAGATCCTAGGGAGTATCCTAAGCATAATATTGAGGGTAATAACACTCTCCTAATGATGGGTTTTACATAAATTCTTGGGGGGTAGAACCCACCTGACTACATCTCTCATAACATCAAGCCTAATGAAAAAATCTCAAGTCATCCCCTAGGTATTCCATAGTCATCAAGTATAAGACAAATCCATGGAATTTTGTATAGTAGCAAGCTCAAAGGATAGATACGGGGGAGTATCTTAATCATCAAAATTGTATCAATCATCAATGTCAATTTGGGTTCTATGTTGAAACCTATAATCATCACTAACCTTTCCCATAAACACCGTCCTAGGGGTTGATATATCTTTAGGGAACCCTTAGGGGTACCTTACGTCGCATCATAAAATGGACCCCTATATGGTATCCTCGACATCAATCTTATTTCCAGGGCCAATGCTTATTACTATATGGTAATAACATCCCTCAATATCATCAAAATAATTTGAACGCTTCATTATCCTCTCAGAAAAATCTATACAGGCACCCCTTTTGGGAGATGGAATAAAGTATATATCAATTCCCAAATCATCCCAAGCTGATCCTCTCACCCAACCTATACATAATCTACTCTGGTCATACCCACTCAAGTGCTAAAAATCTTATAGGAATGGAACACTCACCCCATTCTTGTCTCATTTATCTTGGATCCATTAAGGCATCTTAAGGTCATATCATGGACTAATTGGGACAATAATTCCTAATTCCAGACTCCCATCTACATGGAGGGTATAAGAAACCCATGTTCAGGGAAACTACATCCACTTAGTCCAATTACACCCATTTAGGGTATTTTTATCTCAAGGAATATAGTTATAAATATTCTCTTAGCCATCAATGACCAAGACAAATAGCTAGTGCACTAGGGTCCAATGTGTCCCTTGTCACATTGTTCATTCCATTCATAGGTATTAATTTTAAGTAAAAAATCTATTAAATTTTTAGAAGGTAAATAACCCTATGTGGAGAGAACACATAAAGAATTCCATATAATTAAAATATATGACCATAGGGTAATGCATAGGGCACCCCTTACATCATACAAAAATCCATTTTCTTTTAATTCACAACCCAAATTCCTTTCTTGAGGTCTTCCAAGTCCATATGGACACTATTCATTCACATGAGTCCTTATCTCAAGCCTTAATATTTAAATAAATTAATAATAATGATTTATAATTAATTTTAAATTTTAATTTAATTAGTCATAATTTCATAATCGCTCACCAGGTCATTTGTCTCCCTCGCGAACCCCTTTGTGTTTTGAAATGTATCTATTATATTAGTTTTCTCATCAAAATTGTATCCTTGTTTTCATTTTATTAGAGTTTGGTCACTTGTTTTGGGCTGTTTAATGTGATTATTTTATTATGAATAAGGTGGATGGTAGGGGTGATTAAAATGATGTTTAATATTTTTCAGCAAGGGTGGTGGTTGATAGAACTATTGGTAAGGGGGATGAAATGTGTGTTGATTTTTATGTTGGGACTATCCTGGTTCTGCTGATTTCCAAATCACTATTGGAAACAGTTGGGCTATATTAATCTATATTTTTATAAGGAAGTGGTTCTCTTCAACTGTATTCTAAAGACTTGTTTTGTGTATTTGAATCATAAATAATAATATTTTATATTCAAATATGATGGATATGAATAATGATTGGGTGGATACTAATCATTTGACAATAGAGTATGAGAATGGAGTGAAAGAGTTCATCAAGTTTGAAAAGGATCACGCAAAGGATCCTTCTAAAATCCTTTGTTAATCTTTACATTGTTTTTATTCTAGGCTAATTACTCCATAGGAGTTTGAAGAACATTTGATATGTCACAGAATAGATTGGAGTTATAAATGTTGGAATAAACATGAAGAAAAAGAGAATGTAGCTACTGGTTGGGATAAAACTGCATTTTATGGATCATCATATATTATTACAAGTAAGGATAATGAGGAAGACCATATGGAGGGTTTGATTACAGATTTCAATGATGATCAAGATCATATTGAGGAAATGACAAGGACAGTTGAAGATAAACTCTGTGATTTCACAAAATTGTTTGAGAAGTTAATGAGTTGTGAAAAGACGCCATCTTATACTGGTTGCAATAAATATATAGCATTGTCAGTTGTACTAAAGTTTTTTAAATTGAATGTAGGGAATAGAAGGAGTGATGTCTATTTTAAAGAACTACATTCTCTCTTGAATGACATGCTCCCAGAAGATAATGAGTTCCCAAGCCGGACATATGAAGCTAAATGAATGATACGCTCTATGGGTATGATTTTTGAAAGAATACATGCCTTCCCAAATGACTGTATATTGTTTTTAAATGAGAAAAAATCACTTACATAATTCCACAAGTGTGGTACTTCTTGATACAAGAAATATGAATCCAGTCCTATGAAAGTTGTATGGTACATTCCAATCATTCCATGGTTTAGGTGTCTATATAGATGTGACTAAACTGCACGACAATTGTTGTAGCATGCGGATAAAAGAAATAAATATGGGAAATTATGTCACTCGACCGACTCTCCTTAATGCAATAGAATTGGTTGTGAGTATATAGAATTTGGAAAAGAGCCGAGAAACCATTGTCTTGCGTTATCTACAGAAGGAGTGAATCCTTTTGGTTTTCAAACCAGCACTCACAGTACAAGGCATGTTATGTTCGTAAATTATAACTTTCCACCCTGGTTGAGCATGAAACAAAAATTCATCATGTTATCTATGCTTATATTAGGACCAAAACAACCAGGTAATGGTATTGATGCTTATTTGTCTCTTTTGATTGAGGATTTGAAGTTATGGTTGGATTTGGGAGTTATGTTGTATGATTCTTATAAAAGTGAGTACTTCACGTTGAGAGTGATGTTGTATGGGAAGATAAATGATTTTATTTCTTATGGAAATTGTTCAGGCTATAGCATTAATGGAACTCAAGGGTTTCCTGTGTGTTAACAAGATATGAAATAAATTGGGTTAAAACATTCATCAAAATCTGTGTTTCTAGGAAATGGTAGATTTCTACCCCGTCGGCATAAAAATAAATATTGGACGACATCATTCAATAGAAGTTTATAACAATGCACAACACCATCTCCACTAACATTTGATCAGCTGTTTGATAAAGTAAAATACGTGAACATTATTTTTGGTAAACCATTTTCTAAAAACCTTACAAAAATCGGTTGAAAAAAAGATCTGTATTTTTTGAATTACCATACTAGAATTTTTTGTACGTCAGAAATTTTCTTGATGTGATACAGGTGAAAAAAAGGTATGTGAGAGTGTTATCAGAATGTTGCTAAATGCCCCTGGAAAAACTATATATGGAATTAAGGCAAGGTTGTACATGGTTGGGATGGGAATATTAGAAGAGTTGACTCCCGTGAAGGGTGAAAATAGAATGTTTCTTCCTCCTGCTACTTACACTTTTTCCAGGGTGGAGAGATATCAGTTTTAAAACTTCTTCAATGATGTAATGGTTCCATAGGGGTGTTCATCAAATATAAATAACATTGTGTCAATGAATTATTTGAAGTTAAAAGGTTTGAAATCACATTAGTGCCATGTTTTTGTAGGACCCCGGGACACCCTGAGAGGGGAGGGGTGAATCAGGGTGTCAACATTTTTTTAATCATTTATCTTGATCCCACAGTGGTAAGAACTCGTAAAAAGAGTATGACTGATGGAAGAAGAATGAAAACAACCACAAGAAAAAAAGACCACACTAAAATTTTACTTGGTTCACCCCTAAGCGCTACGTTCAAGGAGCATACGCTGACAGGTTGTCGGACGTACCAAAATCCTTAAACTTAAATAGCTATGGATTACAAAGTTCAGGTACAATCACTCTGTCCCAGGTAACTACCTTTACAAAAGTTCAGGGATTGTTTATTGTGTCCCTCGGGTCACTCCAGTTGACTCCCCTGGGCTCACAGCCTTTGGTGAAGTCCCAATCAGTTTATAGACATGAAGGTCTCTTCAATATATTCACATTGAAGTATTTTCCTCGGCTTAGCAAGAGACTCTGTTTGCATCAATGTCCTAAATTGATTCACTTGAATGCACTGAACCACAAAACTGGATAATCATAACGTGCAAACAGGTTTCACTGACACTTTCATGCAACACCTACCTTTTGCGTGCAAGACCTCACTTTTGAGCACAATATTTTCTTTTCATGTGGAAAAATATTTTTCCTAACAACCCCCTCCCCTTTAAGCGCAACTTTCACTTTTATGCGCAGCCTCAAATTTTACACATAGCTTCCCCTTTTTCACAGAACATCAAATTTTACCTGCAATCTCAAATTTGACATGAAAGTTATACATTTTATCTCACCATCATCATTTATGTACAATCTCAAATTTTACGTGCAACGCCCTTTATGCGCATCAAAACTCGGATCTTCTCTATGTCTGTAGCCATACCGAATGAGGGGGTCACCTCTTATTTATAGTTTTTTCTGACCCCCCACACAAAAAACATCGTGGAATGAAAATCCTCTCATTAGGAATGCAATACTTTTCGTGCAGGAACAGTTTTTCGCACACATCTTCATGTTTTTCACACAGCCCATGCCTTCTCCATTTTTTGACATTCTGATTTTGAAACACCTCTTTCATGAAAAAAATCGCTCTCCTATTTCACGTACCATGATATTTTTCATGCACAGGTCACCTATTTTGTGCACAACTTCATCTTTGCGGGCACCTCCTTTTGCAAACAACCCATGTCGTAATTTTTCGATTTTAAAGCCCAAATATTTGGCAAACACTAGAAAATGGTGCCATGTTCAATACTATTGTATGCTTGAACTATAAGATACATTTCTCTAAAAACACTATGAACTTCCAAATAGGATTGAAAACAATCAAAAACCACACTCAAATTCATGCATAGAATGACCATGGTTCCAACATTTTTGACGAAAGATTTAATTCACATATCTTTATATTGCATTTTTTCCAAGAATAATCATCATATGTTAACCAAACTTTGTTTTTTTACAAATATATATGCAGAAAAGTTTTAGAACCGGTGAAATTTACAGCTATTGAAAAAGAAATTCTCATCATATTATGTGAATTAGAAATTTTCTTCCCACCATCATTCATTTATATGATGGTTCAATTGGTGAGATAGATTCGACTTTGTTATCCTGTGCACTATAGATGGATGTACCTCATTGAATGGTATATGAAGATTTTGAAAGGGTATGTCGAATATCGATGTCGGCCAGAGGGTTCTATTGTGGAAAGATATATTGTTGAGGAATCCATTGAATTCTGTCCTGAATACATATCTGATGTGGAAAGCATTGGTTTCAGGAAATCTTGTCACACTAGATGCATTGAGGTTGTGGGAATTTCTTGAAGAGATGTTGTGATAGTCAATATTATACAACATAAGTTGGCCCACCTTTATGTTTTTCATAACAGTTGGGGGGTTTCTCCATATATTGATACCCCCAACGAAATTATTAGCCATTGGAATCCATCCACCGATGAAAAATCGATATCAAAAACACATAATCACCAGTTTATTAGATGGCTTCATGACCATATTTTTAAGGAGTTAGCTAAAAATCCGAATTCGATTTCATAAATTCTTTGATGGCTAGTCGTCAGACCAATTGTGTATGTATTATATTACAAGGGTTATGTAATTAATGGGTATAAATTCTATATAGATGAACATGATGAAGTTAGTACCATGAAAAATATTAGAGTTACACTTGTGGCCGAAACGATTCATGTTTTTGGTAGTAAGGACATAAATCCAATTTATGCGAATATTTGATACTTTGGAATTATCAAAAAAATATGGGAGTTGGATTATACCACATTCCAATTGCATATTTTTCAATGAAAATGGTTTGATAACAATAGTGGTGTTAAAATAGAAAAATTGGGATTCGTGAAAGTTGATTTTAGTAAATAAGGGTAAAATGGTGAATAGTTTATAATGTCATCACAAGCGGTATGTGTATTTTATGTTCCATATCCTGCAAATCGAAAGTGGTCGATTGTTCTATTATTGTCCAAAACTACTAAAGGGTATGATAAAAATTAAATTGATGACGATCCGTTCAGTGGTACACCAGTATCATTTTTTAGCGGTCCCAATGTAGATGATGTTTTGTATGTTATAGGAGACCGCAAAGACGGGAATTGGATATTCGATAGAGGTGTTAAATCCCTTTATCCTTTAAAAAAAAGATAGTTCCATAAACAGGTTATATTTTGTTTCTAATAAAGATCTTTTTTTCTCATGTTATTATCTTATCATTACAGAATTCATTTAATCTAAATTAACTATTCAACCACTTTTTCATATAATGACTTCTACACATTCTAGTACACCTAACCTTGAGGCTGAATAAGTCTCTCAAGCTACTGCTACTGCCGCCGCTACTCACAGTGCTGAGCCACAACAAATTTCTGAACCTATTTCTACTCCTAGTGTTGAGTTCCAACAACCAACATCACATTCCATTGCTACCATTTCAGATGAACATATTGATGATGTTGATATCGATGAAATGGTTGTGGATGAAGGAACGACGTCGCAAAAAACATAGGCGCGTCGTAGTTTGACGGTGTTAGCCAAGGTTCATAAGGAAAAAAGAAAAGGCATCAAATTTGATGTCGTATGGAGTGCACGAGGCCATAATGTAAATACCAACAAGGCTATGTTTAGTAGTTACATTATAATTTTCAATTAGAAACACATGTCGATTGACATAGATTCATGGCACCATGTTGTGTTTGGGTTGAAGGCTATGATCTGGGAAGAAATTACGGTAAAATTATGATATTATTTCATTAATTTACTAGCAAATAAAATAATGAAACTATGTCGTACCCTTCTCAATCTATTTTAGAGTACATTTATAGTAGATGATTCACACAAAAATTATTTCCTAAGTCTTGGAGGAAGGATTCATCGAAGTTTTAGCAGTATTTTAACAAAATTCCACCTGAATGATTCCAAAGGTAAAAGAAACCTGCACCCACCCCTTGTCTATGCTCGCCTGATATCCTACAAAGCATCGGATTCATTTATTGGCTACTGTGGGGATAAAAAGATTAAGGTACATTGTGGATGATAATACATTGTCTGAGGATATGTGTATTCATCGTATTGATTGTCAATATTTCATTTATGAAACAGAAACTCAGTACTGAAAATAAGGAACATGCATCAAAACCAACATACCTCTATCGTAATGCAAGGTTGGGATAAGCTTCAATAGAAAATTAAATGGTACATATTTTAAATTTACAGTAATATTGTTATGTGACAAGAAAAAACATCATAATTATCTTTCTGTATTTATATGTAGATTGATGAGTCTAAATCCAATCCATCCCACATCATGTGTTATGTATGGAGGCACGTGTGAATAAAGAAGGGAATCTAGAAGATTAAAACACACAAAAGTGTGGGAAATATGTGTATGTTTAACATGAAGAAAGTTTTTTTAAATAGTTCTTACAAAATAGTAATTACTTATTTTCCTATATCCGATAGTCACAAGAATCAGATACTCCTGTAGCGGATGCATACCTATTATTGAAAGCTTTGAAGCGGCCAAAACAATATGGTCGTGTTAGAGGTGTGGGGTTTGGGGTGACACCCCGAGTATATTTTGAGAGAAAAAAATGGAAGATAGCAATGAATTAATAAAACAAATGAGTGAAAGACTAGAGACTCTTGAAGAATGATTTCAATGGTAGGGAGATTTTCTAGCAACATTTATGAGTGGGAATAAAGGAGAAGACACAACTCAGGAACAACAAGCGCGTGAAGATCCTGACCCACCCCCACCAGCATTATGTCGAGCTATTCCCCTCAAAGAGCTATCATAGCCATGGTAATCAATATTCTAATAATTGATCCCATGAAATGTGAATCAGAAAAACACTAATACTTTTCATGTACTGATCTTTTATTGGGTGATAATGACTATGATTTATATCTGTCAACACCCACCTATCACCTTGTAGCGAGGGATACATTGTTCAACATCCCAGAGGAAAAGCTGCATAATAGACCACTTCCAACAGATCATCTGAAAGTGATGATTACTATAGCTAATGAGACAAATGAAGATCTACATATTCCACCTGATGATGATGATATTCATGCGGTTGAAAAGGATATTGTGACATTCACTGCATAGTCGTCACAACTTGTAAGAGTAAATGTGGAAAAAGAGGTAATTATTTCCATTTTTTCAAGATAAAACTTGAACAATTAATGAAAAAAGGTCTGAACCAATGAATGTTTTTATAGATAGAGATAGGGAAGGGGTGACAAGAAACGTGGGCTCAAAAGAATCAAAAGGATCGACCAACAGATCCAAAAGATCTACTGAAAGAACAATAACACCGCATGTTCTCTATCCACATTTACTAGTGTTGAAGACTCATGTTGATACGAAGCTAAAAAGTGGTAGTATTTATATAGTTGTTTTTTAAAAGAATATATATAGAGAGGAAATTCAATATTTCATTGCTGCTGAAAATGTAAATGAGATCCTTCAATACGATTGGCTAGGCATCATAGTTGTAAATTTATATATGAGGTATGTTTTCATGAATTGATTTCCTAAAAGCTGATATAATGTGATAATTATGACTAAATGCATTTTATATAATTGGCAGGGTTATATATGAAAAAAAACTGAAGGGATTTTCGCATGAGTGAAAATTTTCACTCATTAGTCCTCAAACCACATCAACACAACTAACAAAATTAGATCCATTAAAAGGTGATGAAATATTGAATGGCTTGCTGAAAACCTTTTAAAAGAAATATTATGGATGACATACTCTTCCTAATACCAACCATGCAAGGGTAAAACTCTATGATTAAATCATATCAATTATATTTTCACTTATTTCATTAATTATTCTTTTTTGTGTTTTTAGGAAACATTGGATTCTAATTGCGGTGAACTTGGATACTCCAAAGATTTTTTTTTCATTCAATGCAAGGATATCTAACAAACCGACCACACATGATGGAGTTTCTGAATCTGTAAGACACTAAATCCTACGTTTTAGGTCTAAACATCAAATTATATAATTTATATTATCTTTTACTGAGGATTCTATTATGATAGGTTGGTGTAGCCTTATCATCTTAACAGGGAATGGGGATATGGGCTAAGCATAAGGAGGTGAGAAAGTACTACGTCTTGACAAGTATCAGGGTATATATAATAAAATTTCACTATCCAAACACATATCAAAACAATTTACTTATTCTCCTAATGATCAATGTATTTGTAGTGTCCAAAACAAATAAATGATGATGATTGTGGTTATTATGATAGTAAATTTATGAGAGAGATCATTTTCCATCAAGAAACTAGCATCCCTAAAGAGGTATTTTTTTAAAAACTACTATTTCAATTAAATTATTTATTATTTCTTTATTTATATATTTTACAGTACTACTCTAACTGTCAAAAATCCTCATATTCACAGGATGATATAGATTTTTTTAAAAATGAGTGGGCCACATAACTGATGGAATATTGTATACTAATAACATGAAGATATGACTTAGGGACGTGTACATTTGGTGGACATTTTTGAGTGGGGTTAAGGAGATCAAAAGATTAAACATTATTGTATGTAAATTTTCGTATGAAAATTTTAATTGTTATTGAATAAAACATCCCTTCCTCAATGATTCATTTGTCCATTTTAACATATCAAATGCACCAGCAACATGCAAGAATGATGAACCACATTTCATTGGGATTTGGATAAGAAAAACTAGTAAAATCTCTAAAATACCTTCATATCACGCATTCCCACTCACATTCAAAGAAAATATAAGTAAAAGTATCTGTCCTAAATTGATTGTAGTATGAGAATAGAAATGTCAAATGGATTCCCATGCGTTGAACATTTCCATTGGTTGAAATTGTATGTTTTCGGATTATCCATAACAAGAAAATAAACATTGTTGGAACCTCTTTCCTCCATAGGGTCTCCCCCCACACATCCATGTTTTCAATTTATCACAATGATACATGAGTCATTTTTGATGTGTACAGGTCAACCCCGCCTCAATCTGAGGCACAGTGTGGACGGTATCATGAAAAGTGTCGCTCTATAGTTAAAAATGGACATAATGTTTAAATGAAAACAACAACTGACATACAGAAAACTGACCAAACGCATTCGTATTGTGTTGATACCTTAGTAAAATGATCAATGGGTCATTTTTAATGTCTAGGAGTCAACCTTGACTAAATCCGAGGCATGGTGTGCCCGGTATCACTCAAAGTGTCTCTCTTTTATTTAAAATGGACATAATTTTAAGTGAAAACAACAACTAACGTACAAAAAACCTACCAAAGACATTTATATTTTGTTGATACTCTAGCCCAACGATACATGGGTCATGCGTGATGTGTATGAGTAAAACCTACCTCAAGATGAGGCACTGTGTGACCAGTATCACTCAAAGTGTCTATCTTTTGTTTAAAATGGACGAAAATTTATGTAAAAACAACAACTGACATACGAAAAACTGACCAAACGAATTTAGATAGTGTTGATACTTTAGGAAAATGATCCATGGGTCATGAGTGATGTGTAAGAGTCAAATATTCCACAATCCAAGGCAAGATGTGGCCATTATTACTCAAAGTGTCTCTCTTTTGTTTAAAATGGACATAATTTTTAACTGAAAACAACAACTGACTTACTGAAAACTGACAAAACACATTCGGATTTTATTGATACTTTATGACAATGATCCATGGATCATTTCTTACGTGTATGAGTCAACCTCGCCTCAATACGAGGAACGGTGTGGCCGGTATCACTCAAAGTGTCCCTCTTTTATTTAAAATGGACATAATTTTAAGTGAAAACAACAACTAACGTACGTAAAACTATCCAAAAGTCATTACTTATGACATAAGACACTTAGACAAGGACCATAGAGTCCTAAGTAGTCCATATACAATAAAACCCCATTAATTGTTCATCACACACCCTAAATATAAACATTTAGCCCTAGAGTTCATAGTGAGGGATGAAAACAAAGAGTAAAGGGAGAGGGAGAAGAATGAAAGGCAAAAAAATAGAGGATTTAAATTGGATAAAGTTTCAAGATAATGGGCTCTTAGACTATGTTTTTGGAAGGGTATGGGAGGAAATAGGTTGAAATCCCTTAAATTATTCTATATCATCAGCAACTTTCATGGTCTTCTTGGGTAGTTTTCCAAATTGTTCACCAACTTTTTGAGAGCCATTGGATAAGAAACCCTCTTCTGCACAGTTTGGACAAACAGTTAACTAACCGTGTTCCAATATTTCAAAATGAATTAGTTAAACTATAGATCCATACCACATGGCTTCTCCTAAACATGAACAACCCATGTTCCTAAGGCAACATATCCCAAAATGAACTCAAAATATATTAACAAATTCTATATCCAAGCTTGACAGGAATCTTAACCACAAAAAACAAGAATAATATCTCACATGCATGCCTTAATAAAATTTTTCGTAAGGTCATTACATTGAACTCTCTCTATATATCTTATCTGAGGCAATGGAAGCTATTATTTGGAGGAGATAGTATTTTATAGTAACTTTTGATAATCATAATGAAAAATTATTTCATCACATTAGGTATGGATTTTTTCCCATTGTTTGATCCCAAATTGATTACCACTGCATATTTTTTCTCTGTGAACTGCTTGTTTGATATGCTTATTTTTTTGCAGGTCTTTTTGGGTGTGATACTGTAGAATATTATGTTACAGCAGGTAAGGAATTTATCAAAAAAAATAGCACTGATAAAGGGGACCCCCCTTATCATCACTGAGCATTACAATGTTTTTTTAGCACTGTTAAAGCCTGTTTTGAGTGCTGATAAAGACTAGTTTTTATAGTAGGGAACCCTAGGTCTTTGAGGCCTAACACATAATCCCTTCTGGGGTTCCATCCCAAAACCCATGGGTGATATGATGAATTTCCCATCCAATCTTATCTGTGAGCCACCATCCTTGGGGGAACTCAATGTGGTGCTTGGGTTTGAACCCAACAAAACACCATTTAGATTGATGGAGAAACCTTATTTAACCAACTATATCCAATAACTATAAAAAAATATCTATCAAGAAGAGGATACAAGTATACAAGGTAGGTGATCACACAAGATTGGTATATAGATAAGTATACTAATGACTTGTGATTCTTATGTGCCTGAAATTATGCATGAACATACCTCCTCTCTTACTAGACCAGCCCAAGTGATAAATCATGTATGTCAATAACTAGGGTAAATATGAACAGTAACTAAAGTTGAAATAACAATAAAATACAATAAAGAATAACATTAACTAAAGTCTTATCCCTGGAAACTTGATATTTCCCCCATGCATGGGGTGTTCATTCCCAGACGTGAGATATTTACCAAGTTCCAACAAATTTCTAATCACCTGTCTACTTGTACAAAATTCAAAGGAATAGAAACCTATGATGCCACTTTGTGACATTCTGGGCCCAGTTCACTCATACATAATTGAACCTAAAGGTCACATATCCTCAAGCACACCTCCCAATATGCCAAAGGCTACCAACTAGTAGTAATGGTCCAAAGGCGGTACGGTAGAGAGACTATAAGCTCTAGATCAGGAATAAATACAAATAAGGAATAAAGAATTTAAATGAACTGTTGAAGATAATTATAACTAGAAACCCAACAAGTTCCAAAGAAACTAATTGGTCTTAAACACAATATTCTATAAAAACGAGCTAGTTATGTATAGAGTTAGTAATACATACAGCAAGGCTAGGAAGATAAAAGAATAAATAAATACCCAAATCTAGTAATCAGTTTGAGTACATGCTCAACCCACTATTCTCATGTCAAGTCTTTGCCCAAAAAAAGTAGCAGGAAAGAATCACCATTGAATTTCTAACCTGTAGTAATGTGATCTGTCCAAGTACCAAATGGAGGCCATAACAAGCTGTGAGTAAATCTCAGTAGGACACCACCAATGGTGTCTAATGAATTCACCTCTGTGAGTATGAAACATAACCATGTGATGTATATCTATAATAGGGAATCAATAAAGTGGAGCTGAACCAGGGAATACCACCTACTTTGGCATAGGTCGTACCATCTCTAATAATTGGAATGGTAATGTAATCATGAGACCCATGGATGTAAGCTTAGGAAACTCAGAACAAGTATTCAGATGAATCCATGAAAAGGCATCTAGACATTCCCATATATCAAAACTGAGGGAATCCAATGAGTAAATACAAGTCATCCCACTTTAATAAAGTGGGCTCTAGTCAGACATAAGAAATAAGTCCAAGAAAATCACCGGATAACAAGATTTTGACCCAAAGCGGTATTCTATGGTGTCCCATGTTTGATAACATCATGTCAATCTTTGGACCTCATTCCTGAAAATCTAATTTTTCCAATGAGAAACCAAAACATTTAAAAATTGTTCTGATTGATTCACAGTCTGAAAAAGGATTGATGTTGTGAATCATTTTAATTCAATTGGTTCTTGGCCAGAACAGTTGGTTCATGTCATGAACCATAGTTATGTAAAGTTGGCATCACTCTCACGATCATTCCCAATGCGAACAACATCTTCACATTGTGAATTGATGCTACAATAGTGGTGTGAATTCATCAAAGAGTTAAAACAAAAAAAGGAAAAAAATGTCAACAAGAGATATAAAAAGAATCCAAGCAAGCGTTTCATGCCTGAAATCAATACTAGGATGTAATATAATGTATTGTAAAATCAAGGGACACTGCCACAGACAATGGAAATGGATGTGTTTTCTTATAACAGTGCTAAGTAGAAATCACTAATAAAAGCCTCACCTTTATCAGTGCTAGCTAAAAGCACTGATAAAGGATAAATTTATCAGTTCTATTATTAGAGATAACAAAATATTTTAATTAAATATTATTAATTTATATAAAATTATTATATTTATATTCAAAATTAATGTTTATTTATATACATTAATTAAAAAATTCATGTTTATAATTAATAAAAATATGATATATTAATATATTTTTTATATAAGTAAAATATATATATAATGTTTACAAAAATTATTTATAAGATTGTAATTATATAAATATATATAAATATAATTATAAATTTATAATAAATTTTATAAAATAACCAATATATTTATTATATTTATAATTATATATTTATAATTATATGTTTATAATTATCTTTTTATAATTATATATAAATGAATTTTAAATATATTTATTTATAATTATAATTATAATTAAATATATGTATCCGATGAATATAGTCAATAAGTATATATATATATATATATACCATGAGGATGATATGCATGGAAATTTTAATTATTCATTTTCACATGTTGCCTGAGTATAATTGACATTGTACGATCATAAGTTCATTTGTGGACATGATTGTGATGTTAAGATTACCTATATTATGATGACACATGCATATGTTATGTATTCATCATGAATGTAAATTTATACATATTGACACCCTTTATTATTCATTTGTCCATATATGTCGTTTTTTGGGATCTATACTCTCCTAGGTATATATAATTCATTCATGTTATACCCATGAACCTATTATCTTCTCATAAATACTTATAAAATTATAATAAATATATTTAAATAATAAATATATTTCTTAATTTTATAATTTTTAGTTTTTAATTATTTATGAATACTTCTATATATATTTATTGATAATTATAATTATAACTTTATATATATATATAAATAATTATGAAATTACAAAAAATACATATATTATAATGTTATAAATATTTATTTATATATTAATATATATTAATATATTTATTTATAATTATATAAATTTTTTTATAAATATATTAATATATGTATAATAATATATAAATATTTCTAAATATATTGATAAAATTTATAAATTTATAAATATATATAATTATATAAAAATATTTATAATTATATACAAATATTTATAAATATATATAAAAATTTATAATTATTTATAAATATATATATATGTAAATATGTATATAATTATAATATATATTTATTATATATAATTACAAAATAATAAATATAGTAAATATATTCATTATGATGTTATAATTATAAATAAATACTTATTCATTTGTAATTATAATTATAAATAAATATTTATTAATTAAAATAATTATAACATTATAATAAATATATTTATTATATTTATAATTATAAATTGTTAATTATATGTAAATAAAATTTAAATATATTTATTTATAATTATAATTATAAATAAATATATTCATTTAAATAATTATAAATTATAATAAATATATTTATTAAAACTATAATTATTTAAATATATATGTAGTTATAATTAGAAACAAATACATATTTATTTAAATAATTATAAAATTTTAGTAAATATATATAATAAAAATATTTAGTATAATTTTATAATTATTTAAATAAATATATATTTATTAATAATTATAATTTTATTAGAATTTTATAATTATAAATAAATATATATGTATTTAAATAATTATAAGAATAAAAAAAATATTTATTATATTTTTAATTTCATAAATATATATAGTAATACAAATAATTTATTAACATTAGTCTTTATCAGCGTGAAAAAAAGTGTTGATAATACTATTATTTATAACCGCTAAAAAACACTGATAAAAACATTTTCTTATCCAGAAACTCTTATAGATCGTCATCTTCCTTGCACCTTCAAGACTTCGTGGAACCAAAGTGTTGTCATCACCACTCACCTTCTACTTCTCCTCCGCCTCCACATCTTCTTCTATTGTCACCCACCTTTGTCGTCGCACACCACCGTCTTTACCCACAAGATTTCACACCTTCACCGCCACTTGCCTCAAGGTTTTGTGAGAACCAGAACTCTGATTCCCCCACCACCACCTCCGCTACCCTTGCCACCACCTTTGCTACCCTCTCCTTCGATGTCGCTTTCTCCCCCAAAGGTATAGTTTGTTGAATGGTATGTTCCCATAGTTATTTGATTGTTAGGTTATTAAAAAGCATGAATCATTTGAGATTAGGGTGAATGATTTTTTGGTTCATTGTATTCATTATGAAGATAATTCTTAAGATGTAATAACCCTGTGTTTTGTTAAAGATTAATTTTATTAAAAAAATGTGTTTAAGACTATGCATTGCAGATTATGCATTACACTATAAATGATGGTCATGAATTATTGACTATATTGTGATATTATTGATTATGTTATATGGAGTTTTATAGATATAAATTTAGATTTGGTCATTCTACAATATTTAGAGTCAAAGAGATCACTACTATAAAACCGGCCTTTAATAGCACTAGAATTGGCCTTTATCAGCACTAGGAACGCGCTGACTACCTTAGCACGATTAAAAGACCTTTTCTTTTATTAGTGATAAAGAAGTGTGGATAAACGATAGATTTATTAGCACGAATAAAAGCATTGATAAAAGACCCCATTTTTCAAAACTTTTATTTAGCGTTGACAAATAGACCCTTTATCAACTCTTTAAAATCCACTAATAAATGGTGACTTTTATCAGCACTTTTAAAAGTGCTGATAAAATCATAATCTAGCAGTGCTTTCATTTTCACTGATAAAAGTTTGATTTATCATCACTTTTATTTGTGTTGATAAAAGTATGATTTGTCAACGCATTTAATAGAACTGATAAAGATACACTTTATTAATTATTTTATAAGAACTAATAAAGGATCGCTTTATAAGATCTTTTCAAAGTGCTTAAAATTTTTACTTTTATCAGCGCATTTAGTAGCACTAATAAACCTGAAAACTACAATGTGATGTTACAGCACACTACATCACTAGAAACAGGTGTCGTGTGCCGCAACACCACACTACATCACAAAATAAGATACAAATACAAGAAACAGAAATAAAAATTACCAAAATAAGATAAAAATATTGATTTTAAATGAAATAATATTTATAACACAAATACAAGAAAATGAAAACACTATTATAGAGTATGTTAGTTTTTTTTACGAAAATTAATATAAATTTCGAATAAAAAGTTGCACTTGGAGTCATTTTGATCGCACTGTGAGTAAAATTGAGGTGTGTCTAATTCTTACATGTCAAAAATGAATTATGGATCATTGTCCTAAAGAACCAGAATAATATGAATTTGTTTTTTGGGTTTTGAGTTTTCAGTTGTTTTTTTTCACCAAAACTAACGTCAATTTTGAATAAAAAGATGCATTTTGAGTCATACCAGTCACACTGTGCATCATATTGAGATGGGGATAATCCTTACATGTCCCTAATGACTCATGGATCTTTACCCTAATGTATCAAAATAATTGTAATGTGTTTCCTTGGTTTTGAGTTCATCGCATGTGTTCTTTCACTAAAATGTCATTTTAAACTAGAAAAATTCACTTTGATCCATACAGGTAGAATCATGTGCGGTTTTAATATTAGAATAATTCATACAAGTCAAAAATGAATTAATGAATCATTATCCAAAATTATCAATACAATCCTTGCGCGGTTACTCCGTTTTTACTGACTGACACTTTTTTTGTATTAAATATCAATTTTAAAATCATAACGAACACTTTGAGTCATATCGATCAAACAGTGCATAATATTTAGGTGAAGGTGGTCCCTACATGTCACAAATGGCATATGGATCGTTGTCCTAATGTACCGAGACAATCTGAATGCACTTTCTTAGTTTTGAGATTCGCAGTTGTTTTTTTCACTAAAATTAATGTCAATTTTTAATAAAAAGATGAACTTTGAGTCATATCGATCACACTGTGCATTGGATTGATATGTAATTAATCCTTACATCTCCAAAATGACATATGGATCCTTTTCCTAAAGAAGCAAAACAATATGAATGCATTTTCTCAGTTTTGAGTATGTTAGTTATTTTTAAACTAAAATTAATGTCAATTTTGAATAAAAAGATGCACATTGAGTCATAACAGTCACACCGTGCATCATATTATGGTGCCATGTGTGTTTCCTTAGTTTTGAGTAATCCACATGTGTTTTTTACTAAAATTTCATTTTAAACTGGAAACACGCACAATGGATATTATCTTAAGTGACAAGTGTTGTGTGAAATTTTAAACAATTGTTCTCAAAAAATCATGGTATGATCCTTATCCTACTTCATTGACCAATAATTTTATTGTTTTTAAGCTAGTGCTTCTTATAATATTCCACCTCGGTCTTCACCTCTACCTCCTCCTCCATGTCAGTCTCCTACTCAGACATGGACTTTGCCTTCACCTTTGCCTCCGCCTTCGCCTCCACCTCCACCTCTACCTCCACAATTTCCCAACAATTTTTTTGTTTATAGGTTAGCTCTTCTAAAAAAATTGATTTCCTCTATTATTTTTCTCCTTGATAAATAGATAAAAAATAATATATAAGAATTCTAAAACTAATGCTTCACACCCCAAAAATATTTCGATGGTCATAACTCATTCTAGATCGTAGATATAGTAGGTAATCACCTATATAATTTTTCAGCATACATTCTGAAAAAAAGTGTGCTAGTAACTCATCTCTAAAAAATATTGAGTTATTCTTTTCAGTTGATCTATTTTCGAAAATCATGATAGTACTGAGAAAATATAGAAAAAAATGATTATGAAATATATTTAATGAAATTTTAATTAACATGAAAAATTACCTGTAGGGGGATGTTGGTCTTTTCATGCTTTATGATTTATTTCAAAAAAATTCAAACATAATATCCACAATTGATTGAATTATATAGTTTTTTACACTGCATAAACATTAACCAAAATAATTATATTTTTTAAAATGTTTTGATAGTAAATATATATATATAGGTTAATTTGTTTCCATGTGAAGTAATCTACTGGCTTTTTCTTTTCAGACACCAACTTCATGCCGTGATCCAGCATGTATTGCGCAACTTCACCATCATAACAAAATTCCCATTAAACCATAGAATAAACATATAATTTTAATTTTATCTATAAAATGTTGATTTATATGTATTACACATTCATAATAAACATCATGTGTGGTCGTTTGGTTTCATATCCATGCATTCAATCCAAAAAAAATATTTGGGGTGTCTATGTTGACTTCTATCATCATCCAGTGCTACCTAAAAAAACAAAAACAATTATGTAATGAAAAAATTAAAATTATATTTTATATGATTATATCATAGTGTTATACCCTTGTGATGTAGGCATCAAAAAGAGTTTGTCATCTGATGATTTTTTATTAAATGCTTTGAGTAACTAATTTTTTTATTCTATATTTATTACTTATTCAAAGTAATTTCTAGAATAGAAATGATATAGGGATTAATAAATATAAATCGTGCTTCACACGATCTTACATTTATATAGTTGTAATATAAATTCCTGTACAAAATATGAATAGTTATTAAATTTAATAAACATATTTAGATCACAATTTGGACAGACAAATTATGGAAATGTGCCTATTGTATGTATTCACAACTAAAACACCCAACCATTCATGCTTGAGAATCTCATTTAGATTCTCGAGACCAATTCCCCCTATAAATGAATATCGATATATTTCATATTCATATTAAATGTAAGATATAGTTTTATCTTTAAATACGGTATCTGCATGAATTTTTAATGATAATAAATATTTTCATGGATTTTTCATGTTGAAGGTACACTCCGAAGGCCATTTTGTTGTCTTGGTTGATTCACTAGATTTTTTTGATTCGACCATTCATTTCTCCACCTCTTTATCCATATGTAATATCATAACTCACTTAAGACCTTTTAACATCAAATGTTATATGTTTTCTTATGAATTTTTTTAAAGATGTACCCTATATATCTTTATAATGTTAGATGGTCATGATATGAAAGCTCTAATTGTAGCTTCAACCATTGTAATATCTAGACAATTAAGTGCAACCAACAACTCAGTAGTCGGCTCATAAACTACCTCAATCCCCACTATCATGTGATTATTTGTGAGGGGTTGATTGTGTATCGTGTATCCTAGGATATTATATACTGTACCCATCACAACATGGTGGTACATGGGTGTTTAATGATAAAAATCACATAAAATTGTACCCTATAGAAGTTTAGTAATATAACATTATCTGATGTTGTTTGATTTACATTTAGGAGAAAGATTAATGAAAAAAATTGATTACCCGAGTTAAGGTATGAAATTGAGGGGAATGACTAGGGGCAAAGCTAGTTGGATCATTTGCTTCATTTGTGGATCTTTTCTCCGCCACTAGTTCACATTGATTGTTTCTTATACATTGGTTTCCCAAACCCAGACTCAAAATACTATCTTGCAGTGAGTCTATTTGTGTCTGCATTCATATAATAATATTATATATATCATCCTATAGTTTTATCTTCTTGAAGTATGTTTGAGGAGAGACTCTAAAACCTAATCCTATTATGTGACCATATTGTTCAGGCCACTTAATAGTTATTGAAAGTATCTTTTCTTCTGGTACGGTCGTTCCCCATTCTTGTGTTTAAACTATGTAAAAAATATGAAGATATTTATTTTTCTATAATATTGTTATAAATCATAACTAAATACAATTATTTCATACTTACACATGATTCCCAAACTACTTTTGTGTTTTCATCAACTAATGTACTATCTTTATTTACATGATCCTCCTTCCATAGCACATGATGCGGGATAAAAGTGGCTTCAGATTTCAAGTCAAAAATCATCATATAAACAAAGGAACATATGTTTTTTCTTATAACATAATTAAAATTTTATTTTTTTTAAAAATACATACAAATTTATTCTCTAATGAAGCATACACCATCCTTACTTTGTGATAGGGGTACGTTGGTTTTGATGGACGTTCTTTATTTTCAGCATTCTTTTTCTATTTCATAAATTAACAATTTCCAATCAATTTGGATAAAATAAATTATGTCAGATAATATATTATCAACCAAAATTTACCAGAATATATTTTCATTGCGATGATTTCTGAATGAAGTCCAGGTTTCCTACTTTATAATGTGTTCATAACTAAGTGGTCGGTGGGGCTTTATTTTTCCCTCAGTATCTCTAAGATGTTACTTCGTCAGAAGAGTCCATAAGCCTTTGTGGCCCTTTCCGGCGACCATTAAGACAAATTTATTGTGGAAATATACTAAAATAAATGAAGTCTCCAAGTAATAATGAAAACTAAATAAACATTTTATTATATAAATCTTCATTAAAATAGAGAAAGTATATTGTAACATTACTATTATATCATTCCAAAAGATTTCCTTCATTACATGTTGTACATGGCCCCATGAATCAATATCAATTGGCACATCCATCCTAATTGTGACACTAAGATAATTAATGAAAATTTAATTTTTTGGGATAATAGGTTGGCCGCATTGATTCTAACCAACCTCAAATTTTATATCCCGACTTCTTACCATGGTAATTTTATTCAAAACTGTGATTCCTTGTGGTTCTTATTTTTTTTCATTTTTTTCATAAACATGTTGTTGATACCCTAATAATTCCACAATTTCATCATCAAAAATATGTTCTTTCTTAAGATTTAAAAAATCATCTAGTTCAGAAGACATTGTCTACATGAGAAGTCAAAAATTTAATTTGTCTTGAATATCAATAATGCAATACACTCCATGCATAAAAGTCCTTAATTTCATGAATCTTGCCTGAAAATTGCTAATTTATTGAACAAATATATAATAATTTAATACTAAATTACAACTAACCTTAACTGCCTTTATTTAATCCATCCTTAGATAGTTGATTTCCTTCCATCTCTTGATGATGGATTTGAGGCTACTCATTCCCTCTTTCAAACTTTCCTTCCTCCCGTCATTGTTCGATAGGTATATCATCCATGAACTTTGGAACTATAATGATGGGAGGAAGTTTAGTTTGAAAGAGTGAGTCTAATACATCATCAAGATATGTAATAAAATCAATTTCCTAAGGATTAAGGTTTCCTAGGAACCTTAACTAACAGAATCACTCAAATAGTCTCCTCAATTATAGAGGAATTGGAATACCTCTACTCTAATGGTTTTGAAGAAGTAAATCTCACCCCACCTACATTGCAAATTTCTTTTGTCTACTCCAGAATTCCCCACCTTCCAATTTTGTATATATTACTAATCCACCATAAATATGTCCCTCAAATAACATGCATCCCTTTAAAGGATGAAATTTTCAACTTATGCTCAATATTGATATAGAATATTTTTACTCTTATAAATGAAATGAATCTATTCAATGCAATCCAAAATTTATTATTATGATATATTACTCTAAAATATTATAGGAACCATAAATACATATAATTAGTGAAAATTATACCATATAGCTTAAGGAAGATCTACAATTACCTCTAGGAATGTCCTACTTTACAACTAATAATGATATTATCGGTTGACAAAAATAATAATGGAGAAAGGTATCCACACAAATCAATCATATTCCATGATTAGTCTCACCAAATTTGAATTATATAATATAATGATCCAAATCATTAAAAGTATGTTTTAATCCATTTTTGTTCTCTCTATAGTTATTCACCATGTTAAAATACTTCTCAAGTTATTTCTTATCCTATGTATTAATTATCTCTTTATTTTCATCAGTAAATTAGTTAATAAATAAAATATCATTGTTTTCTTGATTAACTATCCAACCATGGATAACTCACTTACTTTGGAAAAATACACACATTATATGTTGTTTTGTATTTATAAGTCCATTTACCCAATGATTTCTCAACTATATCCAAACTAAGAAATTTCTAAAAAAAATTGAACATACTTTTCTCAGAAAATAAATTCCCATCACTCTTTGTAACATGTGGTTAATGTTTAAAAATAATATTGAATTGATTAAAAAAACACTGACAACATGCATTGCTAAAATAATTTTTTGAACTTGAATTATTAATTCAATATTTTATAAAATTCAATAAATAATTATTCATCAAAATAATAAATTTAAATAACCGATTTAAGGGTTTAACAATTTACATGAATAACAAAAATCCACAAAACATGTTTTAATAGTTTTTACACTTACCTTGGTCAATATATGTTCATCGCTCATAAATGAGGGCCATAACTTGGTATCCACTAATCCTTAAAACCCCTTATAATTAAGCCTTTAGAATCTATAATCTAGTATATAATATGAAATAAATTTGAGAAACTACATAGATTTTGGAACCCTATATTATTCAAATGAAGAGAAAACTGAGGGGGGGTGAGAGGTATAAATTTTAATGTCTATAGTAGAGTAAACCATATATATGTGTCTCTTTGGATAAATGGGTTAGACATTCAAATACATATAAGTAGAAAACGATGAAATAGAACCACACTCTTTTCATTAGTAGCGACGAGAAGAGATGTAGGGTTCTTCATGTTTATGAACAATGAAAAAATGAAAAATGTGGAACCCAAAACATCAAACAATGATTGAGGAAGAGTATAAAATAACATACATTAGATTATAGACTTGATTAATCCAAGGGAATGTAGACGAGTCTCACCAGTAGCATAGGAGTTCTGTGAGAGCTTGCGAATCACGAGTGACTGAGTCATGGTAAGGGGTTTTTTAAATTGACCAGGGACACTTTTAACAGTACTCCTAAGAAAATCGCTAATTAAGATCCCTTTTATTAGCATTAAATTTATAAGTGATGATAACTATTGTAACGCCCCGACCCCAGTTACCCTGAGTCGGTGCATTATTATATAACATTGGCATGATCACAAGAAATATCAAGTTTTGAAAGACCGATTAGTTTAGTAGCCTTTGAAACACTAGATATATTCATAAAGTTTTACATTAAATCATAAAAATGAAAACTACAAAAACATAGTCTCCATAGTCAATACTCTTATTCCCTCATACTATCCCTGAAGTTCATTCATAATTTACTTCTTCACGTCCTGGGAAAAATAAAACATAGAAAAGGGGTGAGCTCAAATTCCCAGTAAGGATAACAATATAGCGGAAAATTTCATAAATAAGAATAAACATTTAAGGCAATGTATAACTAAAACAAAAGCCTTTTAAACTTGAACTTCAACATAGTATGGAAAAAAAATCAAATAATTCCATTTACTTATTCACATGGATATTCTACAAATCGAATAATCACATGCAATATCAATAACCACTTTCATAATGATGGAATGCATAATGCCAGACTATCATAACCACATAGCCAAGGCCTCATGCCAAGAATACAAAAACGATTTTGTCAAGGCCTTGTCCCAAGACACTAGTTGGTCTCATTAGACCTACCGATGCATCAAGGAGCTATAGCGGGCTCCACCCGTCACATATTAAGTCCAATGCATTCCCATATGAAAAGGTTTAAACATAACATAAACATTCGTATTAAAACTAGCATACGGAATGTAAATACTTCATCCATAAACCATGAATGGTATAAAAATAACAAATCCATAGTCAAATATATCACAAAACCTTCAATACAATATAGAAGTTTTGTATCATAATAAATCAACTTTAAATAAGCGTAAAATCCATCAAAGGATGTTGACATAGATGAAATCAAAACTCTTTTTAGAGAAATATCTCTTTATATTTTGAAATAATTTAAGAGACATATATTTATAAAATAAAACATTTTCGTTGAAAATATTCTTATAAGCTTGTAAGGGAAGCTTCGACGATTTTATAACGGAGAAAAATAGCCGCACCCGCCGTATAAGTTAAAAAAAACCTTCTTACCTTAATTTTTTCGAAAAGGTTAAAAAGAACCCTGTTTGGAAAACGACGTAAAGATTCCTTTATAAACCTCTTATAAAAAGTCAAAAAAGGGTATAAATGAATTTAACCCATATTCTTGTAAATATTAAAAATGTTTTGAAATACATTTTTAAGAAACATGGATGTGGATGATAAAGAGATCCCAGTAGATTATTACGTATAAACAACCTCGGATAATGAAGAGATTGTGAAATAAACCCTTACCATGAAATTTTCCTTGGTTAGGGGTAGGTTAAACTCTTGTATAATGGTTAAATAATTGTTATTAAATTATACAATAATCATATACAATAATATTATATAATATATGATCTTTTAACATTGATTTGTTAATAATATCTTAGTATTATCGTTGTTTCGGGTGTTAACTTACTCATTTTCTTTTATATATTTTGTTACGTAAGCCATGTTTGTCATGGATAGGTTGTATCTTAATCATATAAAGAATTATATCAAGTCCTTAGATACTATTATTAGTCATCAAATGAGAATTAGACTTGAATGGATATGATGGAGAATGAATCTCATCACGTTTGTGGAGACGGTAGTCCGTACGTACACACGAGCGACAATATCATTCTTTTGATATTAAACTAATATATAATTGGATGGTATATCACATATAAAGAATAATTATCATGTTATATTTATTATTTACATGAATTAAAAATCATTATTATACCCATCCAAATAATAATTTATTTAATAACAATTACACCACGACGTGGAGACGGTAAGCCGTACGTACGCACGTATGGTGACATGTTATTCAAAGGATGGATAGAATACTGAATATGATTGTACCATATTTATAATAATGTCACAGTATATATAATATACTGGATTTATTATTTTATAATGGTAATAACAATGAAAGAAGAAGTGGAAGAAGAAAGGAACTTGAAAAAGGGTGGTGAAATCATTACCTCTTCTTCGGGTTCTTCCATTTGATTTGATCAAAAGGGCTCCTTAGGTTGGATTTATGACTAAAGGAAGGCCTCTAGGATGAAGTGAGGGAAGTTGAGAGAGTATTTGGGCAGGGTTTGGCCAAACCAAAAGGCTTTGAAGGTGTTAATTAATGAGAAGGGGGAGTGCCCTTTTATAAGAGGGGTGAGGGGCACCTTTGGAAAAGCTAGAAATATTATTTTATAATAAATTCATATTCGGTTTATAATGGCTCCAAGGTGGATTATTTAAAAGTTAAGGTGGTTATGGGTCGAAAACCACTCAAATAATATAATTTAGACAGGTTTGGGTTACTATATTAACCTTATCTTTAAGTATTAACTCTTAGCTAATTAGTTTCACTTTTACAATGTCTCTTTGTATTTTTATATTATATGGTTAATAAAATTACTGTATACATCCAGGAGACCCCCATGTGGTACATTAATGATACACCTATCATGATATAAGTCTCTTGGCTGAACCTCAGATTTTTAGGAATTCAATATCAATTAATAATATAATATTTGTTTTAAAAAACTCTTTTATGTCAATTTTGACACTATTCAATAATTTATTTTTGTGAAAATCATAACAGAATGATTACTTCGAAAAAAGTTACTTAAGTCAATACTAACATGTCATATTAACCTATAAAATTAGTGTAATTCATAAAAAGTCTCAAATTATATTTATTTGCGTATTTATAATATCAATTATTTTAATGTTTTACTATTATGGTAATTACTGCATCATCATTGTGTCATAAATAAATTAAATTATTTAATGTCTAAAAATTATAAATAAAATATAATTATGTATAAAATCATTTTATATTTCTAATTAATATTTACAATCGAATTTATCTTATGTATAACCCTATATTAAAAATGTTTTAGTAAATAAACGTTGATTTTAACTCTTTTAACTCTTCTTTGAATTAAATAATAATAAATGTCCTAACCTAATCCAAGTGGACCTAAATGATAATATTTTATTCCTAATGTTGTTTTTGGTCGAGATAAACTTGTCCAATATAATTAGGACATGTGTTAGAGTAATATTAATATCATTTTTACACTTAATTACCCTATTTACTTTTAACAATGGTAAATAAAAGTAAAAAGGTACTATTCACCAAAAATTATTTTAATCTCATTGAACCACATTTTACTACTTGATATTAACTGTGTCTCTTGGATTTTCGAAATTCCATTCATAGAAGCGGTAAAATTAAGTTTTATGAAAAATTCAGTTTTTTAACTACCACTTAGTGGTTTCACTATTAATCAAAAATTGAAGTTTTTCAGAACAATGCCAAAATTTCACCCTAAGCTATAATTGATATTCCAAATTCAAAAATGATGTCTATTTTACAAAATTCCAAAAATATAAGTTGCATTAATTAATTTTATAATTAATTCCCGCTGTCACAACAAATAGCGTGTTTTTAAGATATATTACATATCAAAAGATTGGTATTTGTTTATGTCCAGTTTAATTGTGAAATTATTTCCAATGACAAACATTTTATTAAATGGTAAAAATATATTCTAAATATACTTTAAAACCACTCAAATTCATAATTTATCACTATTAATTATTTTTGTTAAAAAAATTGTTTTTAATTAAAATTTTGTAATTTTTACTATTCATCATAATATTAATGTTATCCGAAAAGTACAAAAATTTCACCTTAGGCTAAATTAGATACTCCGGATCCAAAAATGAAGTCCATTTTGAAATATAAAATATATATAATTTCAAAAAGTAGGTATTACAATTCATAATGGCTAGTTTGATTGGTTGTGGTGTGTTAGAACTCGATGTTGCGTACAACACACGCTATCGCATTATTCAAAGAGAAGCGTACCGTAGAAGCTTGGGGTGCTACATTCTCCCCTCATTCAAATAATTTTGTCCTAGAAATTTCTAGAATACTACCGCATGAAAATAATCGGGTGGTTCTTCATCATAAGTTCCTCGGGTTCCCACGTTGCCTCTTCCATCTTATGGTTTCTCCACAAAACTTTTACCAGACGCATCGTCCGGTTTCTCAGTACTTGTTCTATAGTATCAAGAATCCTGACGGGCTCTTCGCAATAAGATAGATCAGGTTCCAGTTCTAATTCCTCATAGGTGAGTACATGCATTGGGTCAGGCATGTATTTCCTCAATAGAGATACGTGGAACACATCGTGAACTTTGGAGAGACTTGGCGGCATTGCCAATCGGTAAGCTACAGCCCCAATTCGTTCTAGAATCTTGAATGGTCCGATGTACCTGGGACTCAATTTACATTTCTTACCAAAACGTATGACTCCCTTCCATGGAGAAACCTTCAGGAAAACATGACCACTGACTTGAAATTCCGAATCCTTCCTTCGATTATCGGCATAGCTCTTCTGCCTACTTTGAGCTGCTTTGATGTGATTTTGGATTACCTTCACCTTTTCCATCGTTTCCTCCACCAGTTCAGGGCCTACAAGATTTCTTTCACCAACGTCATCCCAACAGGTTGGTGTGCGACATCTCTTTCCGTATAACGCTTCATATGGTGCCATCTGAATACTCGAATTGAAGCTATTGTTATAGGAAAATTCTACCAGAGGTAAATATTGATCCCACATACCCTGAAAGTAAAGTGAGCAGGATCTCAACATGTCTTCTAAGGTTTGAATAGTTCATTCTGATTGTCCATCTGTTTGAGGGTGGTAGGCAGTGCTCAAATGAAGTTCAGTATCCAAGGCTTTCTGAAGACTTTTCTAGAATCTTGAAGTAAAACGAGGATCACGATCAGAAACAATCGATAGGGGTACTCCATGAAGTCTCACAACTTCATTAATATATAGTCTTTCTAGTTATTCAAGTGGTAAATATTCCCTTATAGCAAGAAAATGTGCTGACTTGGTAAGATGATCAACAATAACCCATATTGCATCGTTCCTTCTAGGAGTCTTTGGTAGCCCCATGACAAATTCCATCGTAATATTATCCCATTTCCACTCTGGTATAGGAAGAGGTTGCAATACTCGACCAGGTTGTTGCCTTCCAGCTTTCACTTGTTGACAAACCATACATCTTGACGCAAAATCAGAAATCTCTCTCTTCATGTTGTCCCACCAAAAATGTTCATTCAAATCTCTATACATTTTGGTGCTCCTAGGGTGTATAGAGAAATTGGAACTATGAGAATCATCCAGAAATTCCCTTTTTAGATCAGGTATATTGGGAACACAAAGTCTCTTCCCGAATTTCAAAATTCCATCTTCATACACAAAGTCTCTCAATCTCCCATTATTCACAGCTTTAATCTTATTTTGGAATTCTTCATCATCGGTCTGAGAACTCTTAATCCTTTCTAGTAAAGATGGTTTGACAACCATTTGAAAAAGCATTGATGTTTCACCTTCCCTGGTTATTCCCATGTCCATCTTTACTAGATCCATGAAAATTAGATCCCTTTCAATTCTCATATTGTTCAATACTCCGTGATCTTTTCTGCTCAAAGCATCTGCCACCATTTTTGCTTTCCTCGGGTGGTAGTGTATCGTACAATCATAGTATTTGAGTAATTCAAGCCATCTCCTTTGCCTCATGTTGAGTTCTTTTTTTTGAGAGAATATACTTCAAACTACTGTGATCAGTATAAATCTCACATTTTTCACCATAGAGGTAGTGCCTCCATATCTTCAATGCAATGATCACAGCTTCTAACTCAAGATCATTAGTAGGATAGTTTTTCTCATGAATTTTCAACTATCGTGATGCATATGCAATAACTCTATCATTCTGCATAAGGACACAACCAAGTCCTTTCTTCGATGCATCACTATAAATAATGAACCCATCATTCCCCGATGGTAGAGTCAATATAGGAGCATTGACTAATCATCTCTTTAGTTTTTCGAAACATTCTTCACACTCTTTTGTCCAAACAAATTTAACCCCTTTACGTGTGAGCTTTGTTAATGGGTTTGCCAATCAAGCAAAATTCTGGACAAAACTTCGATAATAACCTGCCAAACCAATAAAACTGTGTAACTCAGTTATACTCATAGGTGCTGACAATTCTTGGATTGCCTTGATCTTAGAAGGATCAACATGGATTCCATCTTTAGAGACAATATGGCCAAGAAAAGAAATCTCCCGAAGCCAGAATTCACACTTGCTAAACTTCCCATATAATTCATGTCTTCTCAAAGTCTTCAGGATAATGCACAAGTGATTTTCATGATCTTCGTAGATTTTGGAATATACCAAGATATCATCAATAAATAACACCACAAATTCATCGAGATATTCCTTGAAAACTCTATTCATCAGATCCATGAATACAGAGGGTGCATTAGTCAATCCAAAAGGAATTACTGTAAACTCGTAATTCCCATACCTGGTTCGAAATGCTGTCTTCGAAATGTATTCCTTCTTCACACAAAACTGATGGTATCCAGATCGAAGGTCAATCATTGAAATGTATTGAGCTCCATGTAGTTGTTCAAATAAATCATCAATGCGAGGTAGGGGATACTAGTTCTTTATTGTTATTGCATTGATCTCCCTATAGTCGATACATAACCTCATAGATCCATCTTCCTTTTTAACAAAAAGAACAGGGGGTCACCATGGAGAAACACTAGAGAGAATAAATCACTTATTACTCAATTCCTCTAGTTTTTTCTTTAGTTCAACTAATTCTACAGTGAAAATTCTATAAATGGTCTTCGATATAAGCCTTGATCCAGGAATTAAATCAATGGAAAATTAAACTTCTCGTTCTGGAGGATGTCCAGGTAAATCATCCGGAAACACATCTACATATTCTTTCAAAATAGGTAAATCCTTTATTTGAACAATCCTTTCCTCACCCACTGTAATTTCATCCTCTTTCTCCCCAATAATTGAATTTTTTTGAGCTACTGGGGGTGGATCTAGATAAGAATTAGGTGGTGACGATTCTGCTCTAAAGATAAGGTGTTCCTTATCACCATCATCAAAAATCGTAACCTCCTTCTTACAATAAATCTTCGCATCATAATCTGAAAGCCAATCCATACTGAGGATTATATCAAACTCAATCATAGGTATGATGATGAGATCAGCGGATAAAGAACATTTATGTGCTCTAATGGGGACTGATTCAAAAAACTTTGTTGCAATGATACTTCCCTTGGGAGTTTTAACTGACAACTCCCTTGTTAAATCAAATTCAAAATATCTAATTTTCTTATAAAACTGGGAAGATATGAAACAATGCGATGATCCAAAATCAAATAATGCATTTGCTAAACTTGAGGAAACCATTAAATTACCTGCCACAACGTCTTTGGGAGATTCTACCTCAGCAGTAGTGATAACATAAGCTTGGCCTTGATCCCTTGGACTTTTCTGAGGTATTCTCCCCTGATGCTTAGGAAATTCATTTTCATAATTTCCCATCTCCCTGCAATTGTAGCATTGAACATCGGTAGCTTCCTTCTTCCCATTACATTCATGAGCTTACTGGCCTTTTTCACCACACTTGTAATAGACACCCATTCCCTTCAAGCAAGTACCTGGGTGTTTTTCCCACATTTACCACATGATGGATATTCAACCTTTCCCTTCTTCCCCTTATTTCCATTCCCATATTGATCAACATATCTCTTCTTCTCTTGCTTTTCTTTAAAGTCATAAGACTTAGAGAATTCTTTTTTCGTCTTGATAGCACATGAGACAATGTCTTCGTATGATTAGAAGGATTGTGAGACTAATGCTCGACAGAGAAATGGTTTTAACCCATCAAATAAAGGATCAATCTTACTTCTTGGGTTACGTATAAAATCTCCAGCATACCTTTCTAACCTTGTAAAGTTACCCTCGTACTTGGAGACATTCTCATCCTCCATTTGTTTCAGACTTAGAAATTGCCTTTCCATATCTTCTCGATGGTCATGAGGAAAGTATTTTTCTAAAAATAGATCTTTGAACTACCTCCTTTCCATATTTGATACTTCATCATCTTCCTTCATGTTTTGAATTAATGACCACCATTGATCAGAATCTCCAGTGAGGCGGTAAACTGCCATGATAACTTTTTCCCTTTCACAACTCCCCAAAGCCTGAAATATTTTCTCTAGGGAATTTATCCATTTCTTAGCTACTAAGGGATTTGTACTCCCATTGAACTTTGGTGGTTGTTGCCTCATAAAGCAATCTAACATTGATCCTCCACGCTGGGGATCAGGGTGCTCCATACGGGTAAGGTTATTATTCATAACCTGAGTGAGTTGTCCCAGTATGGTGATTAGCTGAATGGCACCAGTTGCATCACCAGATCCACTATAATTATCTTGAGCAGGAGGGAAATCCCTACATGGAGTGCGTGCATTGATACAGTTTCCATTTCTTCCACTAGGTTCCATTTCTAAATAGTGGCATAAACTAGATCAGTTTATGAATCAAAATACATAATTTCATACTTATAAAACACTTAACATAAATTGAACTATTTATGGATATAATCCATAATCATAAAAATGTTTTCTTTGAGGAAGTATATACTCATAAACCCTTCATAATGATTTGTAATGAAAATGAGAGTTATCCTAAGCATATCCCTCGGGAGTGTCGTAACCAAGAGTGCAGCAAGGCCCGTTGTCATCCACCAGTCCCCGTTTGAGTCTGGCTCAAAGTGGTGTTTTCGGGTTTTACCCCTAGGTACATCTGTGCCAGAGCTGCCTCTACCTGCTCGTATCCAGACATGGATGTATTTCTCGGAAAACTCACAAAATATCTACAATACCAAAATTCTAGGAAGTTATTCTATACAAATCCTCAAAGTTCATCTTAGGTCTACGTGATCTAATCATAGTTTATCTAAATCTAGCTTCCAAGGTTTGTACTAAACTTCCTCTGGTACCAACTGTAACGCCCCGACCCCATTTACCCAGAGTCGGTGCATTATTACATAACATTGGCATGATCACAAGAAAGATCATGTTTCGAAAGACCGATTAGTTTAGTATCCTTGGAAACACTAGATATATTCATAAAGTCTTACATTACATCATAAAAACAAAAACTACAACAACATAGTCTCCATAGTCTACACTCTTATTCCCTCATACTATCCCTGTAGGTCATTCATAATTTACTTCTTCACATCCTGGGAAAAATAAAACATAGAAAAGGGGTGAACTCAAATGCCTAGTAAGGATAAAAATATAGCGGAAAATTTCATAAATAAGAATAAACATTTAAGGCAATGTATAACTAAAACAAAAGACTTTTAAACTTAAACTTAAACATAGTATGGAAAAAATAAAATGAAATAATGCCATTTACTTATTCACATGGATATTCTACTAATCGAATAATCACATGCAATATCAATAACCACTTTCATAATGATGGAATGCATAATGCCAGACTATCATAACCACATAGCCAAGGCCTCGTTCCAAGACTACAAATAAGATTTTGTCAAGGCATTATGCCAAGACACTAGTTTGTCTCATGAGACCTACCGATGCATCGAGGAGCTATAGTGGGCTCCACCCGTCACATATTAAGTCCAATGCATTCCAATATGAAAAGGTTTAAACATAACATAAACATTCATATTAAAACTAGCATACGAAATGTAAACACTTCATCTATAAACCATGAATGGTATAAAAATAACACATCCATAGTAAAACATATCACAAAACCTTCAATACAATATAGAAGTTTTGTATCATAATAAATCAACTTTAAATAAGATTAAAATCCATCAAAGGATGTTGACATAGATGAAATCAAAACTCTTTTTAGAGAAATATCTCTTTATATTTTGAAATCATTTAAGAGTCATATATTTATAAAATAAAAAATTTTCCTTGATAATATTCTTATAATCTTGTAAGGGAAGCTTCTAAGATTTTATAACGGTGGAAAATAGTCGTACCCTCCATATAAGTTAAAAAAACATTCTTACCTTAATTTTGTCGAAAAGGTTAAAAATCACCTTGTTTGGAAAACGACGTAAAGATTCCTTTGTAAACCTCTTATAAAAAGTAAAAAAATGGTATAAATGAATTTAACCCATATTATTGTAAATATTAAAAATGTTTTAAAATACATTTTTAAGAAACATGGATGTGGATGATAAAGAGATCCCAGTAGATTATTACGTATAAACAACCTTAGATAAAGAAGAGATTGCGAAATAAACCCTTACCATGTACTTTTCCTTGGTTGGGGGTAGGTTAACCTACTATATAATGGTGAAATAATTGTTATTAAATTATACAAGAATCATATACATTAATATGATATCATATATGATCTTTTAACATTGTTTTGTTAATAATATCTTAGTATTATCATTGTTTCAGGTGTTAACTTACTCGTTTTATTTTATATATTTTGTTACGTAAGCCGTATTTGTCATGGATAGGTTGTATCTTAATCATATCCATAATGATATCAAGTCCTTAGATACTATTATTAATCATCAAATGATAATTATACTTGAATGGATACGATGGAGAATGAATCTCATCGCGTTCGTGGAGATGGTAGTCCGTACGTACGCACGAGCGACAATATCATTCTTTTGATATTAAAATAATATATAATTGGATGGTATATCACATATACAGAATCATTATCATGTTATATTTATTATTTACATGAATTACAACCCATTATTATACCCATCCAAATAATAATTTATTGAATAACAATTACACCACGACGTGGAGACGGTAAGCCGTACGTACACACGTATGGTGGCATGTTATTCAAACGATGGATATAATATTGAATATGGTCGTACCATATTTATAATAACATCACAGTATATATAAGATACTGGAGTTTTTATTTTATAATGGTAATAACAAAGAAATAAGAAGTGGAAGAATAAAGGAACTTGAAAAAGTGTGGTGAAATCACTACCTCTTATTCAGGTTCTTCATTTTGATTTGATCAAAAGGGCTCCATAGGATGGATTTCTAACTAAAGGAAGGCATCTAGGATAAAGTTAGGGAAGTTTAGAGAGTATTTGGGAAGGGTTTGGCCGAACCAAAAGGCTTTGAATGTGTGAATTAATGAGAAGGGGGAGTGCCCTTTTATAAGAGGGGTGAGGGGCACCTTTAGAAAAGCTAGAAATATTATTTTATAATAAATTCATATTCGGTTTATAATGGCTCCAAAAGTAGATTCATTAAAGGTTAACGTGGGGATGGGTCGAAATCCTCTGAAACACTAGAATTTATATGGGTTTGGGTCACTATATTATCCTTATGTTTAAGTATTAACTCTTAGTTAATTAGTTTCACTTTTACAATGTCTCTTTGTATTTTTATATTATATGGTTAATAAACATACTATATACATACAAGAGACCCCAAAGTGGGCCATTAATGATACACATATCATGGTATAAGTCTCTTGGCCTAACCTTAGATTTTTAGGAATTCAATATCAATTAATAATATAATATTTGTTTTAAAAACTCATTTTTGTCAGTTTTGACACTATTTAATAATTGATTTTTGTGAAAACCATAACAGAATGATTACTTCATAAAAAGCTACTTAAGTCAATACTAACATGTCATATTTACCTAAAAAATTAGTTTAATTCATAAAAAGTCTCAAATTATATTTCTTTGGGTATTTATAATATCAGTTATTTTAATTGTTTACTATTATGGTAATTACTGCATCATCATTGTGTCATAAATAAATTATATTATTTAATGTCTAAAAATTATAAATAAAATATAATTATGTAGAAAATCATTTTATCTTTCTAATTAATCTTTAAAATCTAATTTATCATATGTATAAACCTATATTAAAAATGTTTTAGTAAATAAACTTTGATTTTATCTCTTTTAACTCTTCTTTGAATTAAGTCATAATAAATGTCCTAACCTAATACAAGTGGACCTAAATGATAATATTTTATTCCTAAGGTTGTTTTTGGTCGATATAAAATTTTCCAATAGAATTAGGACATATGTTAGGGTAATATTAATATCATTTTTACCCTTCATTACCCTATTTACTTTTAACCGTGGTATATAAAAGTAAAAAGTTACTATTCACCAAAAATTATTTTCATCTCATTGAACCAAATTTTACTACTTGATATTAACCGTGTCTCTAGGATTTTCAAAATTCCATTCACAGAAGCAGTGAAATTATGTTTTATGAAAAATTCAGTTTTTTAACTACTACTTAGTGGTTTCACTATTAATCAAAAATTGAAGTTTTTCAGAACAATGCCAAAATTTCACCCTAAGCTATAATTGATATTCCAAATTCAAAAATGATGTCTATTTTACAAAATTCCAAACATATAAGTTGCATTAATTAATTTTATAATTAATTACCGCTGTCACAACAAATAGTGTGTTTTTAAGATATATTAACTATCAAAAGATTGGAAATTGTTTATGTCCGGTTGAATTGTGAAATTATGTCCAATGAACAACATTTTAATAAATGGTAAAAATATATTCTAAATATAATTTAAAACCACTAAAATTCATAATTTATCACTATTAATTATTTTGATTAAAAAAGTTGTTTTTAATTAAAATTTAGTAATTTCCACTATTCATCAAAATATTAAATTTTTCCAAAAAGTACCAAAATTTCACCTTAGGCTAAATTCAATACTTTGAATCCAAAAATGAAGTCCATTTTCAAATATAAAATATATATAATTTCAAAAAGTAGGTATTACTATTCATAACGGCTAGTATGATTGGTTGTGGTGTGTTAGAGCTCGATGTTGCGTACAACACATGCTATCGCATTATTCAAAGAGAAGCGTACCGTAGAAGCTTGGGGTGCTAAAACTATGTCTTTTATAATAACTTTTTTTTACGCTGATTAATCTCGAGCCTTATCGGTGATAAAAATGCACAGATAAAAGACATATGTATCAGTACTAACGTTTTAGCGCTAATAAGTATCTCTTTTAATAATGTTTTTTTACAGCTGATAAAAGTTTTATAATTATAATTATTTAGATAACTTTATTATAATTTTATACATATTTAAATATATATAATTATTTATTTATAATTATATAAATACTTATTTAAAAAAATCATTATTTATTTATAATAATTATAAATACATCAAATATACATTTATCGATATATTTATTTTTAAATATTTACATAAAAATATATTTTTACCAATATTATTGTATATATAATATTAAATACATGGATTTTAAAAATGAGTGAAATTGAATAATTCAAAATTAGTACACATTAAAAATATTAAAAAATTTGATATGTTTTATTAATTAAATATAAGTTATTAAAAAAATATGTATATATATATTGAAGTAGATGAATACGTATTGAAAATACTAAAACATAGTAAATAACCATATATAAATAAATAATACAAAATGCTCAAATTGAAAAATAAAATAAAAAATAAAAAACATTACAAATGAATACCCTGAATGTAGTATTAAAAAAATTGATCGATTAACAACATAATTTATATTAAATTTATCATGTTATAATGAAATTATAAAATATACTAAAATTTGAATAAATTACATAAATATTAGCTGTATGTGTTTGTATATATTGAGTAAATATATTTTGTGTCTGCATTTGTGTATACAAATACATTAACACACAAACACATGTGTGTGTGTGTCTATATATATATAAATTCGTGAAAAAAATGCAACATGTGATATTTGATATAGGTTAAATTGAAAATCAAACAATATTAAAAATTAATAGGGCATTAATATGTTTCTAGTTATCATTTTATATATATTATACTTATTAATTTTATATATCTATATTTAACATATATTATTTATTAATATTTATAATCTATAAATATGTATATTAAATTTAATCAGTTTTATTAATATTTATTTAATTAATAAAATGTTTCATATTTTCTTAATTTACTCATTTTATTTTTATTTGTTTAATTTTTCATTTAATTTTGGACTTTTATCCGCACTAAAAATCAATGACAAAGGTAAACTTGTATCAGTGATAAAAATGTACTAATAATGGAAAGCTTTTATCAGTGCAAAAAATAAAGCACTGAAAAAGGTTTCCTTTATCATCACTAAAATAAAGAACTAATTAAGGTTACCTTTTATGAGTGCTAAAAAAATCACTAATAAAGGGTACCCTTTATGAGTGCATTTTTTATCACTAATAATGGGCTTCCTTTATTAGCACTTATTTTGGCACTGATAAAGATTAACATTATTAGCTAATTCTTCAAGCACTGATAAATGCCAGAGCTATTATTGGAATGTTTTGTAGTAATGCATGGATTGTGTTGTGCGTTTTAGAGTAGTATAAATTTTGATTGGATTATATTTTATTTCTCTATGTTACACCATAATAAATGTTATATCTATTGAATTTTGAGAATTAATAATCCATCAAACTTGTAGGTTGTAAAGTGAGAATATGAGATATTTTTTCACCTGATTGGCTGTCTTTGATAATATAATATAGTGGATGGAAAACTATCATGATCATGGTGGATATGAATAGATTGTGACCATGGAAAAAATCTTATTATGTGAGGGTGAAGAGTTTGGAAATTATTTGATGAAGAGTGTGGAATTATAAGGAATTGATAGAGGAACATAAAGAGAAACATTCTAGAAATTTAGAGAGGATTTGGTTATTATTGATCAATAAAGCTAAATAAGATGATAAATAAGAAGATTTTCGTCCAATTTTCTGAAGATGTCATAAAAATATCTACCAATAGAGTTTTTTAATATTTTTTTATTAGTAAGGATCAAACTCATATACTTGAGAGGTAGTGAGTGTCTATTCTATAATAAATAAGTTAAAATTTATCTTTTGGTGTAGTTTAAAAAAAATAGATAATTATTTTTTTTATAAACCCTTTACAATTTGTGAACTCTATGGATTTTAGTACATCAATAAATCACTTATATATACTCCTTGGTTATAGATTAATTTGTGTGAACCAATAAAAATTTGTTGCATAGTGTACATTATCGGCTAATAAGGTTTAAGGATTATCATAGGGACACCTACCAATAATCATTGAATTCATTTTCAGTGGTTGTTAAAATACAAAAAATAGAAGAGGAAAGATTACTAGTGATTTAGAAGATTCACTAGAAAAAATAATCCCCAATTAAATCCCATAAAATTTTTAAAACATGGATACCATGACAATATGAGAGAATGTGAATAAAGAAAGAGGGAGAAATAAGGTGAAAAGAAGATATAAGGACCACTTAGTTAATAAATACCATGAGTTTAAATAAAGAATCACAAAAATTAATGTTGATATGAGGGGGAGGGATTGGGTGTTCTGCATGAGGAGAGTCACAAAGGCTTCTACAGAAGTTGGAGAGTGAAATGATATTCCTCCTAATAAATTCATATTTTTAAAATTAAAAATTTTCATATTCTAAAGTACTTCATGGGATATATACATTACCAATATTAATATCCATATAGTTCATGAAACTATATTCCTCAAATGTGATAACTCCCCTTTTTTTAATTATATTTCAAAACAAGAGTTTCAGTGATTTGAAAGTGTTAAAAATGTTGGAATATTTTATTTTATTTTTAACGTTATAAGTTAACCCTAGTGATATATATTTAAAACAAATTTTTTATCCTTGGTTAATTTTTATGTCGATGTTTAGGGGTATTTAAAGCTTTTATGATTTCCAAATGAGATGGATTTTTTCAAAAGGGTGTTTTTCCCATGTGGAGTGGTTTTTTTAAACTTATTATGTCTTTAATTGTTTTTCAATGTCCATTTAAATGGTATTGTGATTTGCCATTTGATTTTGAAAGGTGTTTTGATAGTGGATCTTAACCATGTTATTTCATCCTTATATGTATAGTTTTCTTTTTAGATTTTTTGAAAAGGGATTGTAAAAGGTTTTTAAATAATGAAAAAAAGGAAAGAATGATTTTGATGTGTTTTCAAAATATTTTAATAATAAGTTTTAAAAGTGTTATCAGATGAGAGAAGTTAGAATGGTTTGTATTTGAAACACCAAGAATGCTTGAGTTTTGAAAATGGGGTTTTAGGTCACCATGCATAGTTTTTTCGAAATGGTTAGTTTTAAAACATGTTTTTGAAAAATGTATGATATTTGGAAGCCTCTTTGAGTTTTGAAATGTGTATTTCAGTTTTTTTCTGGCTTGTTTCCCTTCCTTTGGATCTCTTGAGAGGGTTATATGTTTATATGGTTACCCTAGTTGAACATATTTTGTATATTTATTTTGTTATATATTAATTTTACCAAATAAAATAAGATGGATATAAATAAATAATAGATGTGTGTCAATCATATGATAAATGAGTATTAAGATGGAGTGAAAGAGTTCATCATGTTTTTAAAAGGTCATGTATATGACCCTTCTCAAATACTTTTTCAGTGTTTACGCTATTTTTATTCAGTACTAATTAGTCTATAGGAGTTGGAAGAACACTTGATCTATCATGTAATAGATCTAAGTTATAAATTTTGGAATAATAATGGGGAAAAAATATAGCTAGTGGCTTGGATAACACTTCATTTTATGGATCATTTGATATGATTACAATTTTGGAAAATGAAGAAGACTATATCAAGGATGTCATTACAAATGTGAATGATGATGAAGATCATATTGAGGAAACGACAAGGATAGTTGAAGATGATCTTCACAATTTCCCAAAATTGTATGAGAAGTTAAATAGTTGTCCAAAGGCGCAATTATATGATAGTTTCACTAAATATATATCATTTTCATCCATACTAAAGCTTTATAATTTGAAAGCATGAAAAGGATGTAGTGACACCAGTTTTACGAAACTAATTTCTCTCTTGAAAAAAATGGTCCAAGAAGATAATGAGTGCCCTAACTGAATATAAAATGCCGAACGAATGCTAAACTTGATAGGTATTATCTATGAAAGAATACATGACTTCCTGAATGACTATATACTATTTTTCAAGGATGCAAAATTACTTATAGAATTCCCAATGTGGGGTGCTTCTCGATACAAGAAATATGAATCCATTCCAACAAAATTTTTATTGTACTTTAAAATCATTCTAAGGCTTACAAACCTATATGAACATGAGGATACTATAGGTAAATTTATGTAGAATTCATATAAAATAAATAAAAATGGGAAACTACGTCACCTGACAGACACTCCTCAGTGGAAAAGAATTGATCACATGAATCCTGAATTTGGAAGTGATCTAACAAACCTTCGTCTTGCGTTATCTATAGATAGAGTGAATCCATTTGGTTTTCAAAGAATAAATCATAGTACATGGATAGTTATGTTGGTAAATTATAACTTTCTACCATGGTCTAACATGAAATTAAAACACATCATGTTATTTATGCTTTTATCAGGTCCAAAATAATTGGTTTTTGATATTGATGTTTATTTAGATCCATTGATCGAGGATTTGAAATTATTATGGGATTTAGGTGTTATGTTGTTTGATACTTATAAAAATAAAGATATCATGTTGAGAGTCATGTTGTATGGGATGATAAATTTCTATATTTCTTGTGAAATTTTTTCCAGATATATCATTAAAGGAACTCAAGGGTATCCCATTTTTGAACAAGGTACATAGTCAACTGGGTAGACACATTCATCGAAGACTGTGTTTCTAGGGAATTGAGATTTCTACCCTAATGACATAAGTACCGATCTTGGATGACATCATTAGATGGAAGTTCATAAGAACATAAAACACTGTCTCCACTAACATGTGATCAACTATTTGAGAAAGTAAAAATATGTGGACATAGCTTTTGGTAAACAGTTTTTGAAAAACCTTACGAAACCTGGTTGGAAAAAGTGATTAGTTTTTATTTTGAATTACCATACTGTAATTTTCTGTACGTTAGAAATTTTCTTGATGTTATTCATGTTGAAAAATATATATGTGATAATTTCATTCACATTTTTCTAAATGCACCCAGAAAAACAAAGGATGAAATTAAGGCTAGGTTAGACATGGTTGACATGGGAATACACGAAGAGTTGGAACTAGTAAAGGGTGAAAACGACCTTTTATTCTTCTAGCTTCTTACAGTATTTCTAGGAAGGAGAGATATCAGTTTTGAAACATTTTTAATGATGTAATGGTAACATAGTGGTATTCATAAAATATCAAGAATATCATGTAAATGACTGATTTAATGTTAAAGGGTTTGAAAAAACATGACTTCTATGTTTTTATGGAAGATCTAAAGCCTATAATTTTATGTTGCATTTTTTTGCAAGAATGTATGTCATAAATTAACCACGCTATGCTTCTTCTTCAAAGATATATACTGTAAATTTATAGACCTGGTGAAATTCCTAACTATGGAAAGAGATATTTCCATCATATTATGTGAATCGGAAATGTTCTCCCACCAGAATTATTGGATATGATGGTTCATTTTGTGGTTTACTTGGTGAGAGAGATTAGACTATGTGGTCATGTACACTATATATAGATGTACCCCATTGAATGATATATAAATATTTTGAAAGGTTATGTTAATAATTGAATTCGGACATAGGGTTGTATTTCAGAGTGATATATTGCTAAGGAATTTGTTGAATTATATATTGAATACCTATCCAGTGTGGATATCATTATTCTACCAAAATCTCACCACACTAAGTGTCTTTCAAGTAAAGGGATTTGTATAAAAGATCTTATCACAATCAATAATAATGATCATGAGTACGAACACTTTTACATTTTTCATAACACATTGTAGGTTTACCTATATATTGAAACCCTCAATGAAATTATTAGGCATTTTAACCCATCAAGGGCAGAAAGATGGATATCATATACACATAATCAATAGTTTATAGGATTGTTAAGGGACCATATTTTTATGGAGTCGGATGAAAATATGGATTCAATATTAGAATGACATTGATGGCTAGCTGAAGGACCAAGTGTGTTTATATTATCTTAAAATGGTTATGTAATTAATGGTTATACATTCAATACAAATGAAGATGATGATGACAGTACCATGAAAATAGTGGAGTTACACTTAAAACTGAAGCAATGCATGTTTCTTGTACTAAGGACAGAAATCCAATTTATGTGAATATTTCATACATTGGAATCATAAAAAAAATATGGTAGTTAGATTATACAACATTCCAAGTTCCAATTTTTAAATGAAAATGGGTTGATAATATGAGTATTGTTAAAATAGATGAATCAGGATTCATGGAAGTTTATTTCAGTAAGGAAGTGTACAAGTGATGCATGAGTATAATTGATGATGTATGACCATAAGTTTATTTGTGGGAAAGATTGTGGATTGATAAATGTTAATATTACCTATATTATGATGACATGTGCATATGTTATGTATTCATCATGAATGTCCATTTATACATATTGACACCCTATGTTATTCATGTCGTCGATATATGTCGTTTTTTGTGATCTATCCGCTACTAGGTATATATAATTTATTCATATTATACCCATGAACCAATTATGTTCTCATAAATACTTATAAAATTATAATAAATATATTTAAATTAAAAATATATTTATAATATTTATAATTATAATTTTTAAAATATATATAAAAACATTTTATGTATATTTATTTATAATTATAATTAAAACTAAATATATATATTAATAATTATAAAATTATAAAAAAATTATTATAATTTTATAAATTTATATATTTATATGTTAATATATATTTATAATTATATACAAATATTTATGAATGTATTTATAAATATATAATTATATAAAAATATTTATAAATATATCTATAAATTTATAATTATATTCAAATATTTATAAATATATTTATAATATATATAAATAAATAAAAATAAATATAAAAATATATTTATAAATATATACAAATATTTATATTTATATATATATTTAAATAATTATAAAATTATAATAAATATATTTATTTTATATAATTATAAAATAATAAATATAGTAAATTTGTTTAATATGATGTTATAATTAAAAATAAATACTTATTAATTTATAATTATAAATTAAAAAAATATTTATTTATTTAAATAATTATAAGATTATAATTATTATATTTATTATACGAAAACATGTCCATCCAGGAGCCATAACTCCTGAAAATTAATTTATAATTATAAATTGTTGATTATATATAAATTACCTTTAAAAAAATTTATTTATAATTATAATTATAATTATATATATATATATTTAAATAATTATAAAATTATATTAAATATATTTATTATAATTATAAATATTTAAATATATATATACTGTTATAATTATAAAAAATTATATATTTACTTACATAACTATCGAATTATAATATATATATATATATTTAATATAATTTTACAATTATTTAAATAAATAAATATTTATAATTATAATTTTATTGTAATTTTATAATTATAAATAAATATATACATATTTAAATAATTATATGAATATAAAAAATACATTTATTTTATTTATAATTTTAAAAATATATATAATAATCTAAATAATTTATTAAAATTAGTCTTTATCAGCACTAAAAGAACGTAGATAATACTATTATTTATCAGTGCTAAAGAACTGTGGATAAAAACATTAAAATTTCTTATAAAAAAGCCCTAAAATATCACCATCTTCATTGCGCCTTCAAGCCTTCGCCGAACTATAGTGTGGCTGCCAACGCTTGCCTTCTCTTTCTCATTCTCCTCCGCCTCTGCCCTTGTCATCACCTGGCTTTGCCGTCACATGTCTCCACTTCTCAACTATATCTTTTGTGCCTTCACCCGCACTCACCTCAAGGTTTCACAGGATCCAGAGCTCCACTGCCACCTTTGATGCCCCGACCGTCGCCTCTCCTGCCCTCGAATTCACCGTTACTTGCTCCCACAAAAGTATAGTTCATGGAATGGTATATCCTAATAATTAATTGAATGGAGCGATGGCTACTCTGTGGTTTTGGGTTTTGTGGGTTGGTGGTCGAGAGGTTTCAAGATCTCTCATGTCAGATTGTTCTTGGTTCGTCTTTTGGTTCCAGTCTTGGAGTTATTTCATTGCAGAGGCATCGACTGTTCTTTTCCCTGCCCTGACCTCGAGACCCTATGCTCCTCTCCGAGTCGGTTCTGGAGCAGTGTTTCATGGAGGTTCTGGAAGGTGGGTTTTGGCGACCGAAGATTCTTACTACACGACATGATTTGGATCTATATTAGGAGGTTTGTATGGTCAGGTTTACGATCTATTCTCTGGTAAGGTTTTGTTCTAGTTATGTTATGGTGGTGGATGGTGGATGTCCACAATGGTGTTGTTTTGATGTGGTTGTTCTACGACGGTATTCGGTGATCGATGTAGTGTTAGTTGATGATGGAGGAGACGATAGAGGTTTTTCATCGGCGACGACAAGCTCTGATGGAAGGTCTTGCCGACAATTTGGAAATGGATCGAGGATGATGACCTTGACTCACGTGATAAGACGGCGAAGTTGTCTCGCCAGTGTTGTGTTGTTGGTCTGGATGCTCCACGCGATGGGTGTATGACTCAAGGAAGGCACATGACTCGAGATGACAGATGGGAGATGGTGAATTTTGAATTTTGAAATTTAAAATTCGTAGAAGCCTTGTTGTTTTTTTGTTCGACTTTTTTGAAATGTTTGGTGGCCGCTAATCCTTAAAGAGACTTTTTAGAAAATTAATAAAATGGATTTGGAGGTAATTGATTGTTAGGTTATTGAAAAGCATGAATCATATGATATTAGGATGAATGGTTTTTGGTTCATTGTGTTCATTATGAAGATAATTCTTGATATGTAATAACCCAATGATTTGTTAAAAAATACTTTTCTTAAAAAAAGTGTTTAGGACTATGCATTGTGGATTATGTATTACACTATAAATGAAAGTCATGAATTGTATACTATATTGTGATATTATCCATTAGGTTATAAGGACTTATATATATATAAATTTATATTTATGCATGCGACACTATTTATAGTTAAAGAGATCACTACTATAGAACCATCATTTAACAAAGCTAGAATCGGCCTTTATCAGTGCTAGGAATGCGTTGACTACCTTAGTGAAGTTAAAAGTCCATAGCTTTTATGAGTACTAAAAATTGTTAATAAAGTGTATATTTATCATCGCAAATAAAATAAATGATAAATCATGTTTTTTCAGTGCTTTTAAAAGTGCTGAAAAATTACCCCATTTATCAGTGCTTTTATTTAGCACTGATAAATAGACCCTTTATCATCACTTTAAGAATCACTGATAAATGAAATCTTCTATCAGAACTTTTATTTGTCTCATCACATTTAATAGTGCTGATAAAGTTAGATTTTATGAACACCAATATAAGAACTAATAATGGATAGATTTATAAGAGCTTTTAAATGTGCTAATAAATTATACTTTTATCAATGCATTTAGTAGTGCTGATAATGGTGAAAACTGTAGTGTGATGATGCATCACAATGCATCACCAGAAATAGGTGAAATTTGATGAAACACCAAACTACAACACAAAATCAGATATAAATACTAGAAACAACAGTATAAATTACCAAAATAAGATACATGTCACAAACCATCATGAGTCGTCCCTGAACTGGTCACCTGAGCCGATCCGTGGCATGGCCTGAATGACATTCCCTATCCCCATGGATTGGAAACTAGAGTTAGGCATGATTAGAGAACAAAAGGTAACCATTTCAACAAATAAATGAACAATAACTATACATCATAAAGAAACAGAAAACCCAATACACATATATATAAAATTAAACCCAACTAATTTTTTTACAAGAACCAAAAAGACCAAAAAATTATTAAAAAGAACTAAATGAGCCAGATGACCAAACCAACTCTATTTGACCCAATTGGTCACTCTCTATGAAAACAAACCCTTATCACCCAAAGCGACCAAAATCAAGATGAAACTAGTACAAGGGATGAAAACATAAGAATACTATTGGCATGAGTATTAAAACTATACAGGTTAGCTGGATATTATATTCCCAATGATTTTTTTTAAAATAAAAGAAACATCCAATTTCATGTTTGAACTAAAAAATATAAAATTATGATTTCCAAACAGGATTCTATGCTATTATGATTATAATTTTTTTGTATGTTTTCATAAACAGGAAATGGGGGAAACTACTTTTAAATGGATGCAACTATAAATGGAAATAATTTTTGAGGGGAATGATTAATTAATAAAAAAAATTAAATAAAACACACATGCTGAAAAATTTACCAAACAAACACATTTTAGGATAACAGTGAGTACAAAATAGCCAATGATAAATAGTAATAGGAACACCCCTCCGCACTAGCTAGTTGTGGGGCCCTAGGTACCTCATATCTTGGTGTAAAAGTATCTATAACAAATATATGTGTCATGAAAGAGCTACTAGGAGGGGAAAACCCAATGACCTAGTGGTCCACAATCATCATCATAGTTTTTTAGTGTTGTTATCATCAATCTTGCGATGTGAAATAGGGAAGAAACCACTCCAGATAACTAGAATACTTGTCCTAGTCTTCCCAACTAGATACCTGGGTTTCCCTTTTTGTGCTCAATCAAGGTCCACAGGATACATGTTACCATTTTTTACATCAAAACACCATCTCTAAATCATACAAACATGAAACATCCCACAAACATGTTTCACATATCTTTTATTGATCAATAAACCACTTAAAATTTTCATAAAATAATTTTAGAAGTATAACAAGGATTTTAACATAAAATCCATTAATAATGCTCCTTAAAGGACAAATAACAACCAATACCAAAAAAATTTTTTTGGAACCCCAATACCTTTTTAAGAAATCAATTTCTTGAATCAAAAAATGAACCCAAGTGGGAAAACATGTAACACACGTGAAAACTCTACTATAAAATTGATCTATAGCCACAGAACTATAACCATGGTTTAATTGGTCCATGGATATAGGTTAAAATATACCCACAGTTAATTGAAAACCATGGATTTAGAATTGATAAACCCACGGATAAACTATGACCCATGGAAATAGTTCCTCAATTAGCTTAACTAAATCACGACTCATCTCCCACACACATATCTTCCCTAATTGGGAGTCATCTCCCACCCACAATACCCTTCTCCCCCATCACCAACTGTTCAATTCTCCCTCAATCGATCCTCAAAGGATTCTACCCTCAATTTACCCCTCCCTCATGTGATCCTTCCCATCCCCTTCATTGTGTGTTCCTCTCCTCCTCCACCCCCTTCATCAGGCATTCCTCCTCCAATCAGTGCATCATCCGAACCAAGACATTCCATGATTGGGATCTGTATAAGCCTACCCCTACATTTAATACGAAGATTGTTGTGGTTACACCTTCATGACAGCTGCTCAGGTGAAAGGGAAACCATTCCATTAACCCCCTATTCATTCCATGAATGGATCCGATTGTTTTACATGGATGTAGTCCAATTTATTTTAAATTAGGTTGATTTGGGTTAAATGCATTTTGCACATTAGTATAAGGGTTGTTCTTGAAGGTTCTACCTCACTTTGTCCCGCCTTTGATCCACCATGAGATGGGATGGATTTTTGGTATTATTCAATGATTATTTCTAGTGAGTTATTCCATCACATTCATTTTATTTTTGTTTCCATCCAGAGTATATAATTTAGAATATTTATGTTGGGGTCTATTGGAAATTTCCACCAAAGGATAGTGGAAATTGATCCACATGATGGTGATTTTTCTTGGTGTAGATAGAGGATGTATTGAGGTAGCATCTGTATGTTAATTCATGTTGTTTCATCAAAGGTACACCACTTGATGATTTTATTTATTGTTTTCTTATAAATTTACTAAAACCAACTATTAAATAGATACCATTTTCTGGATTTTCCCATGACAGTATTAGGTGTATTCCATGGAACCTCCATGTGTGTTTGTTCATGGTTTCAATGCATTGAGTCATCCTAGTGATTGATTAAGAATTTATGTTATTTTGTTTTAAATTATAAAATTAATTTTTAAAAATATAATTAATTTAATTGGATAAGACAATTAATTATAAAATGTTATAATTGATTGTTTTTAATATTGGGGCTAGGATTAGAAGCCTATATTGACGCTAGATCTTATAAAAGCTTATAAGGTGGTTAGGCTTCTTTAAAGGAAATAACGTCAATTATGGACAGTGGTCCCTGGGGAATAATCCTTTGGTTTATACATGATTTATGTTAAATGTGATGTGTGCAATTTCACCACCTCAATATATTAACCATTATTAATTAATTAATTATTTTAATAATAATGTAATTCCTTTGAATTAAATGTGGAATGTTCCATGGTCCATGATGGACCATTTCGGACTAGCTATATATATCGACCATAGATGTCTAAGAGTATAATTATAATTTTATGTCTTGAGAAACATGAACCCCCATATGGGGTGTACATCAAATAAAGTGAATTATATAAGACTTGTTGAACTTATTACAGGTTCCTTAGTGACCTTCATGTGGAGGGATGTAGTGAGATATTGTTATTATAACTAGTAGGACATGAAATATCATTAATATTCCTCAAAACCATAATGCTAATACAGATGGGTGTTGGAAGGTGTTCCTCACATAATGAGGTTTAGATACCTTTGTGGGTATAATTTAGCTATATTAATAATATTCTTGGTGAGCGGGCAGACATAGTGTGACTTGGAATGTGATGTGGTAAGGTTCAAATCTCTTTAGAGATGTGAATGTGATTCTTTTCTTATGACTATAGTGAGTTCATGAGATATTTATGACTATTTTGAGGTACAAGATTCCCTTAGAGTGGTTTGTGTTGACATGATAGATGTGAATTTGATAAAGGAATCAACATTGGGTGTTTATGATATAACGTAACCTCGGGGACCCATGAGAGTGCATTAATGTTTTTTCTACCTTTGTTAGGGTGAATGAAATAAGGATTATATATGTTCGTGGGTGTTACTTTGGAACCCAAATCAATTTTGTGTGAGCTAGATAAAGAATTAGTGATGATGGCAGGTCATGCACTTGAGATGGAAACCCTTGTTTTTTGAGATGAATTTGAGAATATTGACAACCTGTATACAATGTGTTATATGATATATTATGGGAGGGACACACTACCCTTAAATATTTAAGTGGAATACCCAATAGGTTACCTAGGATTTAGCTGTTTGGCCCAAATAGGATGCCTAGGATGTGCTCATAGAATCTGGCTGTTGATCCTGATATAATATGAATGCCTTGGGAAATCAACTTATATTCAATATTTTGGTTTATATAGAATTCCTAGGATATTGGGATTCCATATTTTGGTCAATATGATTATCTAGGGTTATCTCCCAAGGAATCAATTGTATTGATGCTACTATTGGATTTCTAGGGCCTATCTGCCTAGAAATTTGTTATATGCCCGATACTACAAGATTTCCTAGAACACAATCCTTAGAATTAGGCTTGGGCTTGATATAATTATATTTCCTAGAATTAATTCTGTGGAATTGATGATTTCAACTTATAATATATTCCTATTGGGATCCATACTAGTGGGAATGTTCATGTGACATGCTAAAAAAACTTTGACACTAACCAAAGCATGTATAACCAATACTGAGTGTCACATTATATCCCATGGATCAATTATGGGTATTTATTTATGCTTCCATATATTATTTAGTTATTCAACTGAGCATATCATCTACACATACACTATATTTTCGTGATATGCATAGTACGTCATTGGTGGTTCTCTACTTAGTTGTACTCAAACACTTCTTTGGTGGCCATGATGCTTGGGGTACCTACGAATAATTCAGCAATCGTAGGTTCAGGTTGGGAAGAATCCTATACTTTCAATATTGATTGGGATATCTTGGATGATATTGAAGATTGGGATGAGGTGCAGATTGGGGATGACAACAGATCCTTATTTTAGGATCAGTTCCCTAGTAGGCTGGTGATTTGCATTTAATTCCTGATATGCATATATTTGAGAAATTTAGAGTGGGTGTTAGGAAATTAGTTTCATCATGATATTTCAAATGTGGAAAAATATATTTTTCCCTATAAGCTTTGACCTATGTGAGATGTGGTTATTGAGCTAGGTGGGAGGGTCTAATTCCCTTAATATATAAATCAAGATATTGGTTATTCAGGTACTATGCTTGAGATGAGATATGGTATATTATAGTAACCTAATAAAGGCACTAACCTGGGATTTTCAGTTCATTTAGAGACAAAATCATGGGTATATGATTTAAATTATGATATTGTTGTGTCATAGGTACTATCGAGTATGTGGTATAGGCATGGGGATTTTATAGGCTTCCATGATAAAAATCACTTTAGGTGTTTCAGTATTTAGGATTGGATTTCAAAGGGAAGGATTGGTAGGATACTTGGCCTATCTGTTTTTTGGTATTAATCCCAACATGGTAGATGATTATGATCCTAAATGTTTTGATCATAGATGGATAGAGTATAAGTATACACTCAGGGTTTATGAATATTCTAGTTGATGGGTGGTCGTGTGATTAGACTTGGAACAGTTGAGATGTTAGGCTTATTAGGGAGAAAAAACTAAGGTGATTCAAATTAGATTTTATTGACATGAATTGGGGCATGGTCAACTACTTTATTAGGTTTAAAATCCTAGGATTAATGATGTGTGACTCATTGTATTGTAATTTGGGTTGTGTGATGGGTGGTACGAGATCTTACACCTATTATGTTTGCCTAAGATCCTGATGAATAGATGAAATGTACTGGTGATAGTGTTCATAGAGATCAATTTACCTCAGGATAAGGGGAGTGAGTGCTATCATGAATTTCTGTTGGAATGTATCGATGAGTGAGGGAATTTACTCACTTGGAATTTATAGTTCCATATAATTACATATCAATGATCAGTCTTGTGTTATATTATTATTAAATAATTTCATGGAATGCTTATGGGGTTGATTTTATGGGGTTTTAATGGAAATTAAAAATTTACCATTATAGTGAGAGGTAACTTTAGAGGTTGATGAAAGTTTTGTGATACTGTCAACCCAAATGTGAACCATGGTAAATATTTTCCGTGAGGCATGATGGTGGAACCTATTTAGGATTCAATCATGGAGTAGTATTAGGGAATCCATGTGGTAGGGAGTTCATTAGTTACTATGGAGTGTGTGTACCTTTTTATGAGTAGTTTTTTAGTGGAGTCTTAGGGTGAAATTCCTAGTGACTAATGAACTCCCTACCACATGGATTCCCTAATAGTACTCATAAAAAGGTACACACACTCCATAGTAACTAATAAACTCCCTACCACATGGATTCCCTAATACTACTCCATGATTGAATCCTAAATAGGTTCCACCATCATGCCTCACAGAAAATATTTACCATGGTTCACATTTGGGTTGACAACATCACAAAACTTTGATCAACCTCTAAAGTTACCTCTTACTATAATGGTAAATTTCTAATTTCCATTAAAACCCCATAAAATCAACCCCATAAGCATTCCATGAAATTATTTAATAATAATATAACACAAGACTGATCATTGATATGTAATTATATGGAACTATAAATAGCAAGTGAGTAAATTCCCTCAATCATCGATACATTCCAACAGAAATTCATGATAGCACTCACTCCCCTTATCCTGAGGTAAATTGATCTCTATGAACACTATCACCAGTACATTTCATCTATTCATCAGGATCTTAGGCAAACATAATAGGTGTAAGATCTCGTACCACCCATCACAAAACCCAAATTACAATACAATGAGTCCCACATCATTAATCCTAGGATTTTAAACCTAATAAAGTAGTTGACCATGCCCCAATTCATGTCAATAAAATCTAATTTGAATCACCTTAGTTTTTTCTCCCTAATAAGCCTAACATCTCAACTGTTCCAAGTCTAATCACACGACCACCCATCAACTAGGATCTTCTTAAACCCAGAGTGTATACTTATACTCTATCCATCTATGATCAAAACATTTAGGATCATAATCATCTACCATGTTGGGATTAATACCATAAAACAGATAGGCCAAGTATCCTACCAATCCTTCCCTTTGAAATCCAATCCTCAATACTGAAACACCTAAAGTGATTTTTATCATGGAATCCTATAAAATCCCTATGCCTATACCACATACTCGATAGTACCTATGACACAACAATATCATAATTTAAATCATATACCCATGATTTTGTCTCTAAATGAACTGAAAATCCCAGGTTAGTGCCTTTATTAGGTTACTATAATATACCATATCTCATCTCAAGCATAGTACCTGAATAACCAATATCTTGATTTATATATTAAGGGAATTAGAACCTCCCACCTAGCTCAACAACCACATCTCACATAGGTCAATGATTATAGGAAAAAATATATTTTTCCCCATTTGAAATATCATGATGAAACTAATTTCCTAACACCCACTCTAAATTTCTCAAATATATGCATATCAGGAATTAAATGAAAATCACTTGCCTACTAGGGAACTGATCCTAAAATAAGGATCTGTTGTCATCCCCAATCTGCACCTCATCCCAATCTTCAATATCATCCAAGATATCCCAATCAATCTTGAAAGTATAGGATTCTTCCCAACCTGAACCTACGATTGCTGAATTATTCGTAGATACCCAAGCATCATGTCTACCAAAGAAGTGTTTGAGTACAACTAAGTAGAGAACCCCCAATGAGGTACTATGCATATCATGAAAATATAGTGTATGTGTAGATGATATGCTCAGTTGAATAACTAAATAATCTATGGAAGCATAAATAAATACCCATCATTGATCAATGGGATATAATGTGACACTCAGTATTGGTTATACAAGCTTTGGTTAGTGTCAAAGTTTTTTTAGCATGTCACATGAACATTACCACTAGTATGGATCCCAATAGGAATATATTATAAGTTTAAATCATCAATTCCACGGAACTAATTCTAGGAAATATAATTATATCAATCCCAAGGCTAATTCCAAGGATTGTGTTCTAGGAAATCTTGTAGTATCGGACATATAACAAATTCCTAGGCAGATAGGCCCAGGAAATCCAATAGTAGCATCAATACAATTGATTCCTTAGGGGATGACCCTAGATAATCATATTGACCCAAATATGGAATCCCAATATCCTAGGAATTCTATATAAACCAAAATATTGAATATAAGTTGATTTCCCAAGGCATTCATATTATATCAGGATCAACAGCCAGATTCTATGAGCACATCCTAGGCATCCTATTTTGGCCAAACAGCTAAATCCTAGGTAACCTATTGGGTATTCTACTTAAATAGTTAAGGGTAGTGTGTCCCTCTCATAATATATCATATAACACATTATATACAGGTTTTCAATATTCTCAAATTCATCTCAAAAAACAAGGGTTTCCATCTCAAGTTCATGACCTGTCATCATCACTAATTCCTTATCTAGCTCACACAAAATTGATTTGGGTTCCAAAGTAACACCCACGATCATATATAATCCTTATTTCATGCACCCTAACAAAGGTAGAAAAAACATTAATGCACTCTCATGGGTCCTCGAGGTTACGTTATATCATAAACACCCAATGTTGATTCCTTTATCAAATTCACATCTATCATGTCAACACAAACCACTCTAAGGGAATCTTGTACCTCAAAATAGTCATAAATATCTCATGAACTCACTATAGTCGTAAGAAAAGAATCACATTAACATATATAAAGAGATTTGAACCTTACCACATCACATTCCAAGTCACACTATGTCTGTCCGCTCACCAAGCATATTATTAATATAGCTAAATTATACCCACAAAGGTATCTAAACCTCATTATGTGAGGAACACCTTCCCACACCCATCTCTACTAGCATTATGGTTTTGAGGAATATTAATGATATTTCATTTCCTACTAGTTATAATAACAATATCTCACTACATCCCTCCACATGAAGGTCACTAAGGAACCTGTAATAAGTTCAACAATGCTTATATAATTCACTTTATTTGATATACACCCCATATGGGGGTTCATGTTTCTCAAGGCATAAAATTATAATTATACTCTTAGACATCGGTGGTCGATATATATACCTAGTCTGAAATGGTCCATCATGGACCATGGAACATTCCACATTTAATTCAAAGGAATTACATTATAATTAAAATAATTAATTAATTAATAATGGTTAATATATTGAGGTGGTGAAATTTCACACATCACATTTAACATAAATCATGTACAAACCAAAGGTTTATCCCCCAGGGACCACTGTCCATAATTGAAATTATTTCCTTTAAAGAAGCCTGACCACCTTATAATCTTTTATAAGATCTAGCGTCAACATATGCTTCTAATCCTAGCCCCAATATTAAAAACAATCAATTATAACATTTTATAATTAATTGTCTTATCCAATTAAATTAATTATATTTTTAAAAATTAATTTTATAATTTAAAACAAAATAACATAAATTCTTAATCAATCACTAGGATGACTCAATACATCGAAACCATGAACAAACACACATGGAGGTTCCATGGAATACACCTAATACTGTCATGGGAAAATCCATGAAATGGTATCTATCTAATAGTTGGTTTTATTAAATTTATAAGAAAACAATAAATACAATCATCAAGTGGTGTACCTTTGATGAAACAACATGAATTAACATACAGATGCTACCTCAATAGATCCTCTATATACACCAAGAAAAATCACCATCATGTGGATCAATTTCCAACATCCTTTGGTGGAAATTTCCAATAAACCCCAACATAAATATTCTAAATTATATACTATGTATGGAAACCAAAATAAAATGAATGTGATGGAATAACTCACTAGAAATCATCATTGAATAATACCAAAAATCCATCCCATCTCATGGTGGATCAAAGGCGGGACAAAGTGAGGTAGAACCTTCAAGAAAAACCCTTATACTAATGTCCAAAATTCATTTAACCCAAATCAACCTGATTTAAAATAAATTGGACTACATCCATGTAAAACAATCAGATCCATTCATGGAATGAATAGGGGGTTAATGGAATGATTTCCCTTTCACCTGAGAAGATGTCATGAAGGTGTAACCACAACAATCTTCGTATTAAATGTAGGGGTAGTCTTATACAGATCCCAATCATGGAATGTTTTGGTTCAGATGATGCACTGATTGGAGGAGGAATGCCTGATGAAGGGGGTGGAGGAGGAGAGGAACACACAATGAAGGGGATGGGAAGGATCACATGAGGGAGGGGTAAACTGAGTGTAGAATCCGTTGAGGATCGACTGAGGGAGAATTGAACAGTTGGTGATGGGGGAGAAGGGTATTGTGGGTGGGAGATGACTCCCAATGAGGGAAGATATGTGTGTGGGAGATGAGTCGTGATTTATTTAAGCTAATTGAGGAACTATTTCCATGGGTCATAGTTTATCCGTGGGTTTATCAATTCTAAATCTATGGTTTTCAATTAACTGTGGGTATATTTTAACCTATATCCATGGACCAATTAAACCATGGCTATAGTTTTGTGGCTATAGATCAATTTTATGGTAGAGTTTTCACGTGTGTTACATGTTTTCCCACTTGGGTTCATTTTTTGATTCAAGAAATTGATTTCTTAAAAAGGTATTGGGGCTTCCAAATTTTTTTGTTTTGGTATTGGTTGTTATTTGTCCTTTAAGGAGAATTATTAATGGATTTTATGTTAAAATCCTTGTTATACTTCTAAAATTATTTTATGAAAATTTTAAGTGGTTTATTGATCAATAAACGAGATGTGAAACATGTTTGTGGGATGTTTCATGTTTGTATGATTTGGAGGTGGTGTTTTGATGTAAAAAATGGTAACATGTATCCTGTGGACCTTGATTGAGCACAAAAAAGGAAACCCAGGTATCTAGTTGGGAAGACTAGGACTAGTATTCTAGTTATCCGGAGTGGTTTCTTCCCTATTTCACGTCGCAAGATTGATGATAACAACACTAAAAAACTATGATGATGATTGTGGACCACTAGGTCATTGGGTTTTCCCCTCCTAGTAGCTCTTTCATGACACATATATTTGTTATAGATACTTTTACACCAAGATATGAGGTACCTACGGCCCCACAACTAGCTAGTGCCGAGGGGTGTTCCTATTACTATTTATCATTGGCTATTTTTTACTCACTGTTATCCTAAAATGTGTTTGTTTGGTAAATTTTTCAGCATGTGTGTTTTATTTAATTTTTTTATTAATTAATGGTTCCCCTCAAAAATTATTTCAATTTATAGTTGCATCCATTTAAAAGTTGTTTCCCCCATTTCCTATTTATGAAAACTTACAAAAAAAATTATAATCATAATAGCATAGAATCCTGTTTGGAAATAATAATTTTATATTTTTTAGTTCAAACATGAAATTGAATGTTTCTTTTATTTTAAAAAAAATGCATTGGGAATATAATATCCAGCTAACCTGTATAGTTTTAATACTCATGCCAATAGTATTCTTATGTTTTCATCCCTTGTACTAGTTTCATCTTGATTTTGGTCGCTTTGGGTGATGAGGGTTTGTTTTCATAGAGAGTGACCAATTGGGTCAAATGGAGTTGGTTTGGTCATCTGGATCATTTAGTTCTTTTTAATAATTTTTTGGTCTTTTTGGTTCTTGTAAAAAAATTTGTTGGGTTTAATTTTATATATATGTTTATTGGGTTTTCTGTTTCTTTATGATGTTTAGTTATTGTTCATTTTTTTGTTGAAATGGTTACCTTGTGTTCTCTAATGATGCCTAACTCTAGTTTCCAATCCATGGGGATAGGGAATGCCATTCAGGCCATGCCACAGATTGGTTCGGGTGACCGGTTTAGGGACGACTCATGATGGTCTGTGACATGTATCTTATTTTGGTAATTTATATTGTTGTTTCTAGTATTTATATCTGATTTTGTGTTGTAGTGTGGTGTTTCATCAAATTTCACCTATTTCTGGTGATGCAGTGTGATGCATCATCACACTGCAGTTTTCACCATTATCAGCACTACTAAATGCATTGATAAAAGTATAATTTATTAGCAATTTTAAAAGCTCTTATAAATCTATCCTTTATTAGTTCTTATATTAATGTTCATAAAATCTAACATTATCAGCACTATTAAATGTGATGAGACAAATAAAAGTGCTGCTAGAAGATTTCATTTATCAGTGATTCTTAAAGTGATGATAAAGGGTCTATTTATCAGTGCTAAATAAAAGCACTGATAAATGGGGTAAATTTTCAGCACTTTTAAAAGCAATGAAAAAACATGATTTATCATTGATTTTATTTGCGATGATAAATATACACTTTATTAACAATTTTTAGTACTCATAAAAGCTATGGACTTTTAACTTCACTAAGGTAGTCAACACATTCCTAGCACTGATAAAGGCCGATTCTAGCTTTGTTAAAGGCTGGTTCTATAGTAGTGATCTCTTTAACTCTAAATAGTGTCGCATGCATAAATATAAATTTATATCTATAAAAGTCCTTATAACCTAATGAATAATATCAAAATATAGTATACAATTCATGACCTTCATTTATAGTGTAATACATAATCCACAATGCATAGTCCTAAACACTTTTTTTAAGAAAAGTATTTTTTAACAAATCATTGGGTTATTACATGTCGAGAATTATCTTCATAATGAACACAATGAACCAAAAACCATTCATCATAATCTCATATGATTCATGCTTTTCAATATCCTAACAATCAATTACCTCCAAATCCATTTTTTTAATTTTCTAAAAAGTCTCTTTAAGGATTAGCGACAACCAAACATTTCAAAAAAGTCGAACAAAAAAACAACAAGGCTTCTACGAATTTTAAATTTCAAAATTCAAAATTCACCATCTCCCATCTGTCATCTCGAGTCATGTGCCTTCCTTGAGTCGTACACCCATCGTGTGGATCATCTAGACCAACAACACAAAACTGGCGAGACAACTTCGCCGTCTTATCATGTGAGTCAAGGTCGTCGTCCTCGATCCATTTCCAAATTGTCGGCAAGACCTTCCATCAGAGCTTGTCGTCGCCGATTAAAAACCTCTATCGTCTCCTCCATCATCAACTAACACTACATCGATCACCGAATACCGTCGTAGACCAACCACATCAAAACAACACCATTGTGGACAGCCACCATCCACCACCATAACATAACTAGAACAAAACCTTACCAGAGAATAGATCGTAAAACTGACCATACAAACCTCATAATATAGATCCAAATCATGTCGCGTAGTAAGCATCTTCGGCCGCCAAAACCCACCTTCCAGAACCTCCATGAAACACTACTCCAGAACCGACTCGGAGAGGAGCATAGGGTCTCGGGGTCAGGGCAGGGAAAAGAATAGTCGATGCCTCTGCAATGAAATAACTCCAAGACTGGAACCAAAAGACGAACGAAGAACAATCTGACATGAGAGAGCTTGAAACCTCTCGACCACCAACCCACAAAACCCAAAACCACAGAGTAGCCATCGCTCCATTCAATTAATTATTAGGAAATACCATTCCATGAACTACACTTTTGTCGGAGCAAGTAACGGTGAATTCGAGGGCAGGAGAGGCGACGGTCGGGGCATCAAAGGTGGCAGTGGTGCTCTGGATCCTGTGAAACCTTGAGGTGAGTGGTGGTGAAGGCACAAAAGATAGAGTTGAGCAGCGGAGACATGTGACGGCGAAGCCAGGTGACGACAAGGGTAGAGGCGGAGGAGAAGGAGAAAGATAAGGCAAGCGTTGGCAGCCACACTATAGTTCGGCGAAGGCTTGAAGGCGCAATGAAGATGGTGATATTTTAGGGCTTTTTTATAAGAAAATGTAATGTTTTTATCCACAGTTCTTTAGCACTGATAAATAATAGTATTATCTGCGTTCTTTTAGTGCTGATAAAGACTAATTTTAATAAATTATTTAGATTATTATATATATTTTTAAAATTATAAATATAATAAATATATCTTTTATATTCATATAACTATTTAAATATGTATATATTTATTTATAATTATAAAAATTCAATAAAATTATAATTATAAATATTTATTTATTTAAATAATTGTAAAATTATATTAAATATATATATATATATATTATAATTCGATCGTTATCTAAGTAAATATATAATTTTTTATAATTATAACAGTATATATATTTAAATATTTATAATTATAATAAATATATTTAATATAATTTTATAATTATAGAGATATATATATAATTATAATTATAATAATAAATAAATTTTTTTAAAGGTAATTTATATATAATCAACAATTTATAATTATAAATTAATTTTCAGAAGCTATGGCTCCTGGCTGGACATGTTTTTGTATAATAAATATAATAATTCTAATCTTATAATTATTTAAATAAATAAATATTTTTTTAATTTATAATTATAAATTAATAAGTATTTATTTTTAATTATAACATCATATTAAACAAATTTACTATATTTATTATTTTATAATTATATAAAATAAATATATTTATTATAATTTTATAATTATTTAAATATATATATAAATATAAATATTTGTATATATTTATAAATGTATTTATATATTTATATATATTTATTTAAATATATTATAAATATATTTATAAATATTTGAATATAATTATAAATTTATAGATATATTTATAAATATATTTATATAATTATATATTTATAAATATATTCATAAATATTTGTATATAATTATAAATATATATTAACATATAAATATATATATTTATAAAATTATAATAATTTTTTTTATAATTTTATAATTATTAATATATATATTTAGTTTTAATTATAAATATAAATAAATATACATAAAATGTTTTTATATATATTTGAAAAATTATAATTATAAATATAATAAATATATTTTTTATTTAAATATATTTATTATAATTTTATAAGTATTTATGAGAACATAATTAGTTCATGGGTATAATATGAATAAATTATATATACCTAGTAGAGGATAGATCACAAAAAACGACATATATCGACGACATGAATAACATAGGGTGTCAATATGTATAAATGGACATTCATGATGAATATATAACATATGCACATGTCATCATAATATAGGTAATATTAACATTTATCAATCCCAAATCTTTCCCACAAATAAACTTATGGTCATACATCATCAATTATACTCATGCATCATTTGAATATCAATAACGGCAATGTACCATTTCATTAACATTTAGTATGTCACGTGTTGTTTTTACATAAATTAATGTCAATTTTAAATAAAAAGATACATTTTGAGTGATACTGACCACACTGTGTGTTGTATTGTGGTTCATCTTATTCCTGAACATCACAAATGACTAATATACCATTTCACTAAAATATCAAAACAATACAAATGTGTTTTCTTGGGTTTTTGCATGTCACTTGTTATTTTTACTTAAATTAATGTCAATTTGAAATAAAAAAGGACACTTTGAGTAATACTGGTCACACCGAGCATTAACATACATTCCATTTACTTTCTTTGTCAAAATGGAAACACTACATTGTCAATATTTATCACTTTCCTTCAAGTTCCCTTGACTCCCTTTGAAGGAAAGTGATAAATTTCAACAATGCATGGGTAAAAAGTTTTTGAGGGAGAATAAGTATGTGGAAGACATTATCTGTATGAGTTGTTAAAAATTTAATTTAAATTATGTTAACATAGTAGATTATAGATAATATTATTAGTAAAAACATAGTATATTTGAAAAACTTTACCTCCTCATTGAAATTTGGGTTTCGACCTTGAAGTCATATTTCTCATGAGCATGAGCATCTTCAAATTAAGCACCCCAACTCAAACAAAGGAATCCATCTATATAAGAAAACCATTATAATGTGAGTAATATTAAAAAAAAGTAAATTAAAAATAAATATAAAGCAATCCACCACTTCTATAGAAGTCAAATATTCAGGTTGTTTGAGTACATTCTTCCATCAAGTATGTTTCCCATCTATTTCTGATCACATCTATATCATCATGTGAATATGAAATTTTTTTATAGTCATAGTAGTACTAGAAAATTATAAATACACAAATGATTAAAAAATATTTTAAATGAAATAGTAATTATCTTTGAAAATGCTTCTTCAAGGATTCGAGTTTATTCATGGAATATGATCACTCTCATAAATTTAAAAACATAATAACCGTAATATTTTCCATTGGTTTATTTCAAACATACTGAAACATTAAGGAGAATAAGTAATTTGTTTTGATGTGTGTTTAGATAGTTAAATCTTATTATATATACCCTGATACTTTTCCATTTTTAGAACATGTCTTCATCCTTATGCTTATCCCCTGGCCTCATTCCTTATTTTTCACGATAGTGCTGCACCACCGTATCATAATAAAATCATCATTAAAAGATAATATAAATTATATAACATGATGTTTAGTTCTAAAATGTTGGATGTAGTTTACTGCAAATTGACAAATTTCATCATGTGTGGATGGATTGTTGGACATTAATCCATTGAATCTAAGAAATAAATCATTAGAGTATCTAAATTTACTGCAATGAGAATCCAATTCTTCCTAAAATCACAAAAAAGAATAATTAATGAACGAAATTAAAATATATTTCATATGATTAAATTGTAGAGTTTTACCCCTACATTGTTGGTATTAAATATAGTATGTCACCAAAAATTTTTCATTGAAATTATTTGATCAAACCTTCCACTATTTCATCATTTTTTCTGCTATTTATTTATTTTTTATCTTTAGAGGAGATGTGAGGACTAATGATTCCAAAAAAATCATGGGAAAATCCCTTCAATTGATTTTCATATATATATGTGTCCCAAATATATGAAATGCATTTAGACATAATTATCATGGTATATCATCTTTTGGAAAACCAAATCATGAAAGCGTACCTCATGTTTACATTTAAAACTGAGTCACCTAGACAATCATAGTCAAGGATTTCACTTACACTCTCAACACTATTGATTTCTTGATCTTTCTCTCCGTGCATATTTTCTTCAAAATCATAAATGTGATTACGAACATATTTTAACATTGTATCCACATGATCCTTCAATGATAATAAATGCAGATATAGAATAGGTGGGGTAATAGTGATTTCGGTATCTCATTTTGATAGGTTGGTTGATCCTGTCGATGGATTTGAGATGACTTTTCACTGAACCCCATTATCCTTGTCATTATGTAATAACATAAATCTGTTCAGAACTTTTTTCATTAATTGTAAATGTTTTATCCTGAAAAATAAATTTTAAATGAATACCTCCTTATCGACATGCCTTTTTACAAGATTTTATGGCTATGAGATAAATGTTCCAAAAACAAATTCGAACGTATTAATATCATCCTCATGAATTAGAACACATAAATCTATGCTCATCTTAGTGACTATGATGATCGACACACGCACATGACCTTTTGGATGTTTTCAATTATGTAGCATGCCATTTTGAATATTGAACATTGTATCACTCGCCATAAGGCGATGGGTGGGTGTTACTAGATATAAATCACATTCATTATAAACATGTAGATAATTAGTACAAGAAAGGTATCAGTGTATATTTGATTCACATTTCAACAAAACATTGTTTAGAACATTGATTTCCTTAGCTAAGACATCTCTTTGAGGGGAACTACTAGCCTCATAGCTGGTGGGGGTGGGGGGATCTCCACACAGTGTTTGTTATTGAGTTGCTTCTTCTCTTTACCCCTCCCTTGTTAAAGTTTTCATCATCTCTCTCTTCCATTGGAATTATTCTTCTAGGGTAGATATGATTTCTCTCATATGTTTTATTAATTCACTTTGATCATCCTCTTATTTTTTTCTAAGAATATGTTTGGGGTGTCACCCCAAAATCGGCACTTCTAACGCGACCTTACTGTTCTGGCCACATCAAGGCCACCGATAGATTGTGTTCACCAGGAACAGATGTTGATGATTCTTGTGAATATGTCATATATAATATATAGGAAAATAATTGATCATTTTTATGTAATAGCTATTTAAAAAAATTATTATGTAATACATACACATCTTTTCCAAAATTTTTGTGTGTTTTCATCTATTAGTATCCCATATTTATTTACATGCGCCTCCATCTATAGTACATGTTGTGGGATAGAAGTAACTTTATATTGTGAGTCATCAATATACATATTAATTGATGACCATTATTATGAGGTTGTTTAATGTCACATACAGGTATTATGGTAGATTTAAAATGTGTACCAATTTTTTTTCAAGTTAAGTGTACCCCATCCTTGCTTTACGATAGGGGTGCGCTGGTTTTGCTGCTTGTTCCTTATTTCCATCACTCATTTGTTGTTCCATAAATAAAAAATGGTCAATCAATGAATTGAATAAATGTATCATCAAACAATGTACTAATAGCCACAATGTACCTAAAAAGACACATCTGCACGACAGCCAATAAACGCATCCAATGCTTCTTGGGTTATTTGGAATGCATAGATAACTGGTTGGTGTAGGTTTACTTTCCCTTTAGCATATTTAAGATGATTTATTATTAGAATTGTTCAAAATTCACTTTGAGTCCTTCCAAAAATAATTAATACATACTTCTTGTGGGAGTCATCAACTATAAATAAACGTTGCAATATATGATGACGTGTAAGTTAATGTTTCATTATTATTTTTTAGAAAAATAAATAAATAATGTCATAATTTTACCATAATCTCTTCCCACATTAGTTTCTTCAGCCTGAACACAACATGGTGCCATGAATCAAAATCAATTGGCATGTGTTTCCAAGTGAAAATTCCAATATAACTGTGGTATATGGCCTTGTTGGGGTTAGCATCCTGACCATGCACATTCCATCTGACCTGAAATGTGATGCCTTTGACTTTTTCCTTAATGAGTTTTTTCAAACACCGTCAAAATATAATGCTTCTATTTTTTATGTGATGTAAGTCCTTCTTCTCCTACCATTTCCCTAGAATCAACATCGTCAATATGATCTTCTAGGGGGGTAGCATCATCATGTGTGGATGGCCATTGTACTTCTGCATTGGGAGCATTAGCAGGCTGATAAAACTATTGTTCCTTAGGGATGGGAGCACTAACACATGCAGAAGGTCGTTCCTCTACCCTGTGAGTAACAGTAGGTTGAGAGACCTATCGTTCCTTAGGATTGGGGGCCCGAGCATATGTTGAATTCATTATATACAGAAGTGGTTTAACATTTAATTCAGTGTACATTAATGGAGGAACAAATAGATAACAACACGAGGTAACATGATGTATATTACAAAAAAATGTAACCTGGTTATTGAACTCTCTTTCTTGTTTTTTAAGGCTGAATGGATTTGACCCCTTTATCGATGATCGAAATCCCTTCATTGTGATCTCTTATGACATAGAAAAATCCATCTACATTGGGATCACTATGAAATGATTGCAACATCTCAATGAAAGGGCCATCCTCAATTGAATATTAATATAACCCTTTAGTGGTTTTAGTCGATAATAGAACAATTGACCATTTCAATTTTGTGGGATCTAGAACATAAAATTCTTTTACTGCCTATGAGTCCATTATAAACAGTTTTTCATTGTACCCATCCTTACTGAAATCAACTTTCACAAATTCTAATTCATCTATTTTAACATCACTTCTGTTATCAACCAACATTTATTGAAAATTAGTCACTTCGAATGTTGTATAATCCAACATCGATATATGTTTTATGATGTCAAAGTATGACATTTTCCCGTAAATTGGATTTCTGTACTTAGTACTAGAAACGTGCATCACTTTATCCATGAGTTTAACTCCACTATTTTTAATGGTACTTTATTCATCATGCTCATTTATATAGAATGTATAACCATTAATTAGATAACCATTGTAATATAGTAAATACACACTTGGTCCTCCAGCTAGCCATCGAATTATTTCTGAAATTGAATCCAGATTTTCATTTGACTCCTTAGAAATATGTTCTTGAAACCATCTTGTAAACAATTTATTTTGTGTATTTGATATCAATATTTCAAAATTTGATGGATTCAAAAGCCTAAAAATTTATTTATGGGTTTTGACATAAGGGGAAACCTCCAAACTATTATGAAAATTTTAATGGTGGGACCACTTCTGATCAATAATATTGATTGTGGCAACATTTCTTCCAGAAATTCCATCACCCGCTCTCTCCCCAGTGTGATGAGATTTTGGTAGACCAATGATTTCCACACTGGATAGGTATTCGGTACAAAATTCAATGGATTCCTTAATAATACATCACTCTACAATATGACCCTCTAGACGACTTCAATTATTGACATACCCTTTCAAAATCATTATATACCATTCAATGGGGTACATCCATCTATAGTTTATAATACCACATAGTCGAATCTCTCAGACCAAGTGATTCATCAAATGAACTATTATATTAAAGAATGGTGGTGGGAAGAACATTTCCAATTCACAGAATATAACCGAAATTTATCTTATCTGTAGTCAACAATTTATCTAGGTCTATAACTTTTATGTATATATCTTTGAAGAATAAATAAATAATGGTTAATGTATGATGGATATTATTGGAAAAAATGCAACGTAAATCTATTGGCATTAGATCTTGCATCAACACATGGCAGTCATGTGATTTCAGACACTTTAACTTTAAATTGGTCATTGAAATGATGTTCATTATATTTGATAAATACTCCTCAGGAACTTATATGTGATTTAGGATGTTGAAAATTGATATCTCTTCTTCAAGGAAAAAGTGTAAGCATTTGGAGGAAGAAAAGATCGTTTTTCCCCCTTCACTGGCGCCACCTCTTCTCATATTTCCATGTCAACCATGTCCAACCTAGCCTTAATTCCATCATTTGTTTTTATAGTTTCATTTATTAATGTGTCTATGACACTATCACATACATTTTTTCAACATTCATAACATCAAGAAAATTTCTTACGTACTAACAATTCCAGTATGGTTACTCAAAAAAACTGATCACTTTTTTCAATTGGTTTTTGTATGGTTTTTCGAAAAAGGTTTACTAAAATAAGTGTCCACATATTTTACTACCTCAAATAGGTGATCACCTATTAGTGAAGATGGTGATGTATGTTATTCTAAACTTCCATTGAATGATGTTGTCCAAAATTGATACTTATGTCATTAGGGTAGAAATCTGCGATGTCTTGGAAACACAATTTTTGATGAATGTTTCAACATAATTGACTGTGTAACTTGTTCGCATATGGGACACCCGATAGTTTATTTAATACTATATACTGAAAAATTTCCATAAGCAATAAATTCATTTATCTTTGCATACAATATGTCACTCAACATGAAATTTTCATTTCTATAAGCATCATACCACGTAACACCCGAATCCCACAATAATTTCAAATCCTCAATCAATGGAGCCAAATAAATATCAATATCATTACTCAGTTGATTTGGTCCTGATATAAGCATAGAGAACATGATGTATTTTTTTCATGCATAAATACGGTGACAAGATATAATTTACCAACATAACTGGTCATGTACTGTGAGTGATGCTTTGAAAACTAAAAGGATTAACTCCATCTGTAGATAATGCAAGATGAAGGTTTCTCATCTTGTTTCCAAATTTAGGATACTAATGATCAATTCTCTTCCACCGAGGAGAGTATTCCAGGTGATGTAGTTTCCCATATTTATTTCTTGTGTCTATGTGCTACATCAATTTAACTTCACACTCCTTACTTCTATATATATGTCTAAACATTTGAATAATTGGAATGTACTATACAACGTTCATATGATCAAAGTCATCTTTCCTGTATCAAGAAGAACCACCATTTTTTCATTCTGAAAGTGACTTTTGGTCCATGAAAAATAGTATACAATCATTTGGGTAAGAATGTATTCTTCCATAGATAATATCTATTGAGCATAGCATTCATTTGAAATTGTATGTTCGTCTCAGGAGATAATTGTCTTCTCGGAGAATGTCATTCAAGAGAGAAATTAATTCCATAAAACCGGCATCACTCCATCTATTTCCTACATTCAAATTATATAGCATTTGTGTGTCTAACAATGATGTATATTTAGTTCAACCACCATACAATGGCGTCTTTGCACAACCCTTTATCTGTTCAAACAATCTTGGTCAATCACGAAGTTCATCTTCAACTGTCCTTGTTATTTCTTCAATATGATCTTCATCATCATTCAAATTTAAAACCACATCCTTGATATATTCTTATTCATTTTCCACACTTGTAATCATATCAGATGATCCATAAAATGCAGTGATATCTTAGACACTGGCTACATTTTCAGTCTCCCCCTGTTTGTTCCAACATTTATAAATTTGATCTATTCTATGACATATCAAGTGTTCTTTTAACTCATCTGGACTAACTTCTCTTGAATAACAATAGCATAGACATGAACAAAGGATTTGAGAAGGGTCATATGCATGATCTTTTTCAAACTTGATGATCTATTTCACTCCATATTCATATTATTATGTTAAACGATTGGCATTCATCCATCATTTATTCATATCCATACTATTTTATTTGGTGATATTAATATTTATCAAAATAAATACACAAAAGGGGCCTTTCTAATAAGGGGAACTCAACATTGGCATGATAGTTATTATTGTATTTCGTTGGCTAGGACTCATCCCCATATAATCTAACACCAAATACCTTTGAAAACTATTTATAAAATCACACTTTAAACCTCATTAAAAAAACCAACCATTTACACAAATTCCTCTTTAAAATAACACACCCTTTTTAAAATTAACCGAGAATTAAATATGTTTCCATAACATTTTCATCCCTTTATAATAGCTAATCGAGTGAGTTGAAAACCACATGCCATGAAACTTAAGTCCATTCCAATTTTTAAAATCCTTTTAAAGATATTTAAAACCAAAAATGGGTATGTTGAACACATATAATTTTTTAAGAAACATTTCAAAACACATAAATAATTTTAAAATTTCCACTTAGGGATTTTCATAAATACATAAATCCCAAGAGAGTCACTTTATAAACCATAAATTAACTAAGATAGTTTTCCATGATGAAATGATCGATTTTATAAAAATAATGGTCCATTAATGTAGATTATATACTGTACTTGAAAATTGTTATAAAATTGAGACATTTTGTTTAATCGAGTTTTCTTATCAAGAGAAATTGAGAAGAAAATGTCTTAAAACGTGTATTTATTCATCAATGAGGTATGAATTAATCTGGATATATTTATGTGGAACATATACACAGAATTTTGAAGAATTATATAATAAAAACTTGGAAATACATTTGGGGTAAAGAGATAGAAATCACAACCCAAAGGTAATTTAGGGGTTTAGATAGATCCCTTACCTTATGACCAAATGTGTTCTCACATACACATAATTTCCTGTAAAATAAAATTAGATTCATTAATAATTTAATTAAAAACATATTAAACATATATTTTATTTATAATAATTTTATTAAGTTCATTTATAGCTATTTCTATGAGTTAAAATCTTTAATTCTGTTTTTCTAGGATCGTTTTTTGTGGATTTATGGTATGTTCCTTTGAGAATAATTATGGAAGTTCTTTTCAAATGGTAGAAAAACTCCAGAAGTGGAATGAAATGGTATTAATTTACTTCCAAAATTTTAAATGGTCCCATATATCATTTTATTTCTAATATGAGGAAGATTCATTTGATAAAATGTTAATGTTAAACATTTAGTTTATTTTAGTGATTTTTTGATCACAACAAACTAGTTTTGTTTTATTATTTTATATTATTTATATATATTAGTTACAAAACATGAAAAAAGTTATAATATACATTTTAAATTCTGGTTTAACCATTTTAATAGTTTTATGACCATCCTTGAAGGTGGTAATGGAAAAAAATTGTCATCCTTGAAGGTGGTGAATCGATATATCACGGATGATGTTTATATTTTTAAGATAAAAAGGGAAGAGAAGATATTTGGTAATGAATATTCCATTAACACAATACCATTTCAGTATATGCATGATACTAGAGTTATCATGTGACTTTGGATATTGGTGTAAAGGATGACGTACAATAAATGAACAATTTAAAAGAGAAAGAAGTAGGATTTTGCCTTTTGAATATCTCCTCCTCAAGAACCTACTTACGACACTTGGGTTTGGTCTTTTGTTGAGACCAGAAGCTCTTTGATGTGGATGAGAGGCCTTTTAAGGTAATTGGTTATAATTTATACAAGCTACAATGCTTAGCAGGTGTGAGGAAAAAGGTTGGTGAGGGGTGGTATTTATAGGGGGAGGAGAGGGGTGTTTTGATTATTATATTCATTTGTTTATTTTTTTGGCTCAAAATTATCAATAGTGTTTATTATCATGACTAAAAATAGTAATTTGATCATGTTAATTCTAGATAATGGGAATAAACATCATCCATGACTCAACCATGACTCAAACTTTTATTCATTTACTCATAATGTTAAATACCGTAAATTACCGTATCTCACTATTCAACCAAAATATCACTATTTTAGAAAAATAAAAAAAATTACCCTAACCATTTTTCGACATGAAGATTTTAAAATTGGAATCCATCTTATGAAAACAAATTTTAAAATAAGATAAATTTAATATTTAATGAAAATCATCATTTATTAGAAAAATACCGATTTTAATATTATAACCGATTTTATGATACTTTGAAAAATAAATTAAGGTTTCATAAAATTATATTATAATTATTGTACAAAAAATTAATTTTTGAATCTATTTTATGGAAATAAATTTTCTTTTTAATCATTTTGTAAATTATAAAATTGTAAATTAACATTTAAGTTTCACAAAAATACTAACACTTAATTCATCATTTTTAAACATTTATTTACTTATTCCATGATATAAATATATCATATTTTCATTTACAATATACCTAAATATTATTTATACTTTCATAAGCTATGTTACTATTCGAACAACCAGATTACTATTCATAATGGTCACATTAATATTTTGAAGATAATATTGCAATTCCAACAATTAGATTTCTAATAGTCATAAGGTTTTACTACTTTCTATAAATACATATTATTCCATTCATCAGTCACTTCTATTTTCTCCCAATGTTATATTATTTAATCTTATTAATTAATGTTTTATTATTAACTTTATGTTTTATTTCTTCAGCTTTTATCATGAGTGAGATAATTCTAGTGGATCGAGGAAATTCAAACATTCCTATTCTTATTATTTTATTTTATATTTATTGCCCCACTGTAATATTTGGTATTCTTATTTTTTTTAACTAAAGTATCATTCTAAATTTATAAGAATAATGTTTTTATTTGGTTCTCTATATGATGTATGTTCTTTATTCTGCAAAAAATATTTATAAGAAACAAAATTTCATTGATAAAATTCTAGGTCATTACATGCGAGTAGGAATTCCACATGTTTTGGTATCATAGGATATTTCTTTTTGTGATCATGTGTGATGTTCCTTAGACATTAATATTATCATTAATGTATTTCATGACTCACACACATATATTTACTGACTAAAATTGTCAGGCCATATATTGGTGAAAGTAGGGTATGTTGGCTATGTCATGATTGACATGTCATTAATGTATAAATTGAGGAAGGATATGTCACTTCCATATTTATAGAAGTTTATATATAGGCCTTTTGATTGGAATAGAACTGTCGCATTAAAATTACATAGTCATGGTGTAATGATGTTTTTATTTCAGATATTCAAAGAAAGACTTACCAATCATATAGGTTGGTGACTCAGATGTGTAACCTGATTGATGAGATATTATGATAAAGGGAATATATTACAATGTGATAATTCATATATGGTTTTCAACATTGTGACATTATGTTATTTATCTTGGGTACCTTGACCCTTTTCTAGATTGTAATCTTGGACTTTACACAAGCCCTCTTAATTCCAATGAGAAAGAATCTTAGAGGGTCACACAATAATTGTTTCCATTGATCTCGATTAAATTCTATTTTAGTTTAATTAATAGAATAAATATTATTCTCAAGTCTCAAGAATAAATTTATTCAAGTAATATTGATCACATAAATTAAATAATATTTATTCATTGATATGTGAACAAAAATTTATTTATTTATTTTATTGAAAATTTAATAAATATTTATTCACCAGTATGTAAATGAAATATTTATTTGTGAATAAAATTTTATTTGAGTGTTCAATAAATTCAAGAGGAGTTCGAACATACCATGATTGTTTTTGGGGAAAAATATTAATTAAAAAGCTGGTTAAATAATATTTTTTATTGAACAAGTTTGTGCGTGCCACAAAATAATAATAATATAATTAATATTATTATGTGGCATGATGTTTATTAAAGGTAATAAATGTTATTCAGTGGCTGATATGCGATTAAATAGTTTTTTAACCGAAATCCTAACTTTATAAATAGACAGCTATAACTATTATGTAGAGATTCCAAAAATTGAGAATAGAGAGTTATTGTACACAATGAATTCCCTATCAACTCCTAATTCTATCTCCCTCTCAATAGAAATAAGTACAAGAAATATTTCTTCAAGATAGAAGAATGAGTAATCAAGAATGAACAATGCAAGATATTCGACTCGGTGTGCTAGCACCCAATGATCGAGTGGTGTTTCTCAAAGATCATTGGAGAACATTTGGATCACCGCTAGATGGATTCTATCCTTCGATCCTCAAAGTACAATGAAGGTAACTCGAAAGGGTCTTTTTGGACAATCAAAATTCACCAATGAAGAATTTTCTTAAGCTTCGGTATTTATTTCTTCAAATATTAAGTAAATTAATTATAAATTTGATGTGAAAGATCCTTTCTCTTGGTTTCAGAAAAATATTATAAAAAGAAATTTTAATATATCACCTACCACCACAAACTTCCTCTATGCCCGAAACCAACACTTGGATATTCACTACCAGTATAACATAACGGTTTTAAGTAGTCCATAATATTAATTCACCTTTTCAAAAAACATTACAAAGGATCTGATAAATTAAATTTCAGGTACTAGTTATGAAGGAAAACTTTTTACACACTATACTTGACCCTTTATTTAGTTGATATTTTATTGTATTCATCGAAAATTATGGCATAATATTATTCCAACGTTTATCATATCCATAAGTTATCATGAATAAGATCAGTTAATAAAATATTCAATAACAATCCATAGATGTAACTGCTATAATTGTTAAATAGGTTTATAGAATACTACACCCTACATTACACCTGGGATACACCATATCTCTCATACCACTTTTTAGGATTGATTTCATCCTGTCCTATGTCTCCCAGGCCCAACACATATGCCCTTCTGGGGTTCCATCCTAAAACCCATGGGTGATAGGAGGAATTTTCCATCCAAGATTATATGTGAGCCACCATCCTTGGTGGAATCCAATGTGGGACATGGGTTTGTACCGAACAGTTTATACATTCATTATGATATTCCCTTCACAAGGCATACAATATGCCTTGTTTCAAATATTACATACTATAGGATATATAAAAACAATATAAAATGGTATATACATATTTTATATAATGATACAATGAAAATATTGAATGATTTTTATTGGTGTTAGGGTATTTTTCAATTGACGTTATGGCTAAAGTCTGGTATGCAAGTGAGACTTCTACATGAACATTTGGATTTTTAATGGAATTTAATGTTTTTTATTTTTTTTCTAAATTACCTACTACAAAATAATGAGGTAATATTTATTTTAATTAAGTATTAAATACTGGCCAATGCCTCATGTTATTGGATAATATTAATTAAAAAAAATACACATACCATATGTTCACTATTAATAAAAAATACTCATTATGTATGTTGGTCCAATTAGGACACTCAAGAAGGGGGTGACATGAGTTCCTATAAAAATTCTAAAACACTTATTTAAAAATCCCCCAATTTAAATTAAAATAGCCTAGTTTACAAAAGGTGCATTTTATAAAAGATTTGAATGTTTGAAGGATTTCTCAAAGAGTGTTTAGTTCTCAGATAATACAATTTGAATTATTTCTTAACTTTTGAAATCAATCTTCTAAGACAAATTCTAATACCAAAATTTTCTATGCTTAACAATGAGAGTAAAATATAGTTTTCTAAAAATTTAAATAAAAAAATGATAATTGAAAGAACAAATTAGATATTAAAATAAGAGGTTCAGTATCATGTAGAGACTTAATCCTCTTCACTTGGTGACCACCCACCACAATGTAGTTTATATAAATAAGCATTGATCTATAACCTCGATTGGGGAAAAGAACGGTATACACAACTGTCCAGGTCAACTATGCCTCTTCCATAGTTTTCATGGGAGTGGGAAAACAATCAGGCCACGTAGGGACCTCTTCCACTATTATCTGGGTGTAGTGTAATGAATACTAGATGGTTAGTGAAGATATCTATGTATATTTCAGTTTTTCACATGAGTTTGTTTGTGTTCATAGAATAGAGATACACACACTACTCATAAAGTTAAGAATAGTATGCAATCAGTGCATAAATAAAGATAATACAGTTAGAAGGCTCTGTGTGATTTTCTATGTAGTTTATGACTCATGGAAGATATCTTGAAATGTAGCTTGATTTGAATTTTAGAAACAGAAAACAAAACAGAGTGTCATGGGAGCTTCCATCTTTTGTTTCCAGTGAGGTTTTGTTGTGAAGTATGAGTTCTTATCCTCTCTTGGTTTGTTGTTGCAAAAATTTCTCCACTTAGAGTTCTTATCAATGCCTATTGGTTTCTAAAGCTAGCAGTTATCATTTTTCTCAGGTGCATGAGCACTACCACAAAAATGGGTTTTTATAGCGCTACCCTCTAACAGTGCTAAAAAATGATGATAATGGGGTCACCTTTAACAGTGCTAAAAAAGAACTTTTATAAGTACAACTTTATCAACACTTTTTTTATTAGCATTGATAAAGGGAGGTCTTCGTGAGTGATTTTTTTACTTACACTGATAAAGGGTTTATTTCAAAAAAAAATCATTAAAATAATATATTGATATATGACTATATAAATATATTTATATTGATATAAATTTATGAATATATTTATATTGATATAAATATAATATATATATTTAAAATATGTTTTAGACAAGTATAGATAGAAATTTACACTTAATATATAAGAAATTTATTGAAAATGTCTTAAAATATTTAAAAATATATTATTAATTAAATTTTTTTTAATTATCATTGATTAATTATCATTTAACAACAATTTGAAGACACCAAAAAATTAAAAAACTAATAAATGATCTAAAATAAGTTAAAATTGTTTTTCAAATTTCAAACGGCCCTAACTTTTGATCCGGGTATCCATTTGAGCTCTACCACATATCAAATTGAAGTCTCTGACAAGCTCAATACGCTAGTAACATAAGGGAACCTTATATTTCACTTTTTGAGACCAAAAAATACCCAAAAGTCCTCCAAATCTGAGTATTCAGTCGGGATAAACATAAAAAAATAATTTTATAAATAAATAATTAAATGTAATTACATATAAAATATATTCCAAAATATATAATCCTTATCTAAATAAAAAACTAATATACATTTTATATAAAATAAAAATTTATTAATATTTGTATTCCAATATAATGTGTGTGTGTGTGTGTCTGTATTTATGTGTGTATGCATTAACGAAGTGATATATATTATCTATATATTCTAAACATATGTATATAAATTTTAATATATAATAATTGAAAATATGTATAAATATGTATAATTATACTTACACATACACATATAATATATATATATGTGTGTGTGTATTGTATATAATTAATTAATTAATTAATTATTTATTTATTTATAAACTCACACAAAAAACATATTTTATAAATTTATTTAAAACTAAACTTATAAATATATATTAATATATGAATAAATATGCGGATAAAAAAATATAACTAAATATATATAAATAAATAGATATAAATAGATATTAATATACAAATAAATATATAAATATAAAAATATAAAAATATATAAATATAGCTATATATGTATATATATATATATTAATATATATATATATATTAAAATATTAATAAATATATATATATTAAAATATTAATATAACTATATATATTAATATATATGTGTTAATATAAATATATATTAGTATACAAATAAATATAACTAAATTTATAAAAAATTAAATAGATATATCAATAAATGGATAACAAAGCAACATGGAGGAGTGGTAAAGGATCCAGGCACACATGCAAGAGGTCTTGAGTTTGAATCTAGGGAGAGGCAAGGGTGCATGCGGGTTGGTGACGGGGGGTTCTAGCGCTATTAAAGTGGGCTGATAGAACTCTTAAAGGGCTGGGTGGTGGGGCTGGGGTGTGCATGGATGGTTGGATGTGCAAGCAGGGCTGGGGCTTCGGTGTGCAGATTTTTTTTTAAATTTTTCTAATTTTATTTTAATTTTATCAGTGTTTTCAAAAAACCATTGATAAAATAAGGGATGGGTGGTGGGGGAGGGGCATTCAGGGGTGGTAGGGCATGCGAGCGGGGTTGGGGGTGGGGCTAGGGCATGCAGTTATTATTATTATTATTATTTTAAACTTTTATCCGGGCTTTTTTAAAATAGGTGATAAAAGTGGTCATTAGTAGTGCTTTTTTAGCGCTAATAAAAGGGACCCCTTTTATCTTTTCCTTGATTATAATTTCTTTTTTAGTGATGTAAATGCACTTTTTAGCACTTTTAGAGACCATATTTGGAGTACTGGAGTAACTCAATCACTTATCTTTTTTATCCGATATTTTCATTATATACTATATTTGGTAAGTAGAAAGATCTCTACCATTTAAAGTTACCTCGTACCTCATATTGGAGTTTGATATCAATTTAAATGTTTTCCGCAAATGACAGAAAAATTCATTAGTATAATTAATTGTACTAAGTTACGCAAATATGGCTGTTATAAGTAAATTTGAATTTAAATGACAAATTATGAATTGATGGTGTCTTTGAACGCTGTCTCAGGAACGATTAGTCAGGAACGGTGTCTCAAACTTAGTGCATTCTACAATTCGGAATGGTGACTCATGTATCGGGGACTCAGGAATGGTGTGTCTCTCTAATAGTAGGTCGAATTGACTGTAACTTGACTATGGGTAGCTCATACCGGAAACCGATACTTAGCGAACATTTTGATGTTATCGGTAAGATGCTATGTCAGTAGCTCGATGCGATAGTGTCTCTTCCTTTGCAAAAATACTGAGTTTAGATGTGGGTAGTTTGAACAATAGTGACTCAGTGCATCGGTAACTTGAGTGATGATGTCTCGTCTTTTTTCAGAATTCATAATTTTTTCTAACGGTGATACAGTTGATAGTGACATGTTATTGGTAGGTCCATGTCAATAATATCTCACACATAGCTGATTTTCTACCAAAGGTGATATATCCTATAGTGAGTTTACCTTAACAGTGACTCAATCTTGAATGGTGATAGTGAGTCCACCTTAACGGTGACTCATACATAGCCAGGTTTTTTCGACCTGTCTTATGATGTAATACACTAACATTGTAGATTAATCTTATATGTAAACATAGTTAGACATGAGTAAACATAATGAAACATAATAAAACATGATTTGGGAGAATTAAAACCAGAGGAAGCGAACAATATATATTCAGAAATGTTTTAAAAACTAAAAATCAAATATTTAAAATAAAATATTGTCACATGCACTCAAATAAACAAGTGCATAACCAATTAGTTAAATAAATTAAAAAAATGTAGAATATCAAGAAACAATTCGCCAATTAATATATTTTTAGTGATGTAACAATTATAAAATTTATAGTTCTAGCCGCTTTTGGCTTGTGTCAATTTTATTTTGGGTGAATTTGATTTCATGAAGAGGGGTGGTAGTTGTGTGACCACATCACCTCTTTGTCACTATTTTTTTTAATAAATGGTCATTGACCCCACCTTGTCTAAAAAAACTAAAAAAATTATATTGGAAAATGGATAATCTATTTTTCTAACAAAGAAGAAACTTTATCGACTATAAAATAATCAATTTTTTAAACTATGTATGAATATATATAACCAAATAAATCAATCTTAAGGACTTTCAATTAAATTTATCTGGTTAAAATTATTAGAAATTTTTTTAATTAATTTTATTATAATTTTATTCATAGAAATATCACATTCTAGTTTTTTTATTTTACCTTTCATTATTTTAAATATATATACATACCTTTTCTCTGGCGAAAAATTATTTTCTGAAATTTTAAAAAATAGGTAAAAATGATTTTTTATTTAGTTTTTTTGAAATTGATTTCTCTTTATAATTCAACCAAGAAACATTATTTTTTTTGTATTTAATAAATATAATCCTAAAAAGGGGATGAATTTTTTAAATTAATTATTTAATCATTGGGAAAAATTTAAGGAAAGGCAGGTAAGGACCCAAAACTTAGCCGTGTGTTATTATTTTATTTAATTAGTTTTTTACTATTTTGATGGGATGGATGATGAAATTTATGATAATATCTCATTTAATGAGACAATTTTTCAAAACATATTTATCATTAAAATGTTTCAACATTTGGAATTATCAATTAATGTAGTTGATCCATTCTTTTTTTATTTGACTGTTTTCATAAATCACGGCCTTTTTGTTCAGTCCACGATCCCCAACATTTATTTTGATGCCCATGCCCATAATTTCTATTTATTGAGAATGTCCTCTATATAATAATATTCCATTCCTCTATTCCACCCCCAATTTCATTTGGCACCTCCCTCTTCTCGGCCATACCTTCTCCCTTCAGTGTTGCTCGCCGCTGTTAGCTGCCATGGCAATGTCGGTCCGCAACTATTTCCCCACTCCCATGACTAGAATCAAATCTCACTACCCTTCCTACCCAATTAACTTCCCACCCCAGTTCATCAAAAGCGCCCCTCCACCTTCATCGCCAACTCTTCATACATGGCGGTGGGCAGCGGAAGGTTGAGGCGGTGGCCTACTGGCTCCTGGAGATCCTCCATTCAGGAGAATGCTGCATTTTGCGGGTGCGGTGGTGGAATGTCTTCCACCCTCACTGGCTCTGTGGCCACCGGCGAGAATTTAAAGGGTATTCCTATGACCCAAGAAGTTAGATTATCCAACCTTATTCGTGGGTTGAAGAAGGCAACACGTTATTTATTCTTCGGATCTAGGGATTCCAAAAAATACGATGATGCCTATATGATGGATGGTGATTCTAATTCCTCCCTAATAGACCACGACAAATTCTGTGAAGGTGGCAGTGGAACAACGAGGGCCTAGGATGCTATGATGAGAGGTATGCCTTTGTGCACTTCTGTGGAAGAACCGTGTGCAACTCCATCATCCAAGCAGCTGTCAGTGGATTAGGGGCACCGCCCCAGTGTGGATTCTTCCCACTCATCTTCATTAAACCCATTCTAAAATCAACAGCATGGCAGAAGGTCGGGAGAATGATTAGAGCTAACTTTTTAGGGCACCTGGAGAAAGGCAAGGGGTTGGGGAGTGACCATGTGATTGCATCATGCATTGATTCAACATTGATGAAAGAAGGCATGGAAGTGGATAAGGGAGAATGGGATAGCGATTATAGTTCCTTTTTCTTTTCCTACACCACCCCAACCAACACCATGGATTAAAAAATCATGGTTTCCCTCACCATGGCCACAATTTGTATGAATTGTCTGCTAAAATCATTTTTTAGTATTATATACACTTTTTCTCTCACATTTTTTTATACTGTGAAATATTAGGGGTTATTAAAATCAATAATCATTAAAAGAAAAATTCACCATAGTTTTCTTTTTATTTCCATTTCCTCCACTACCACAAATGCAGAATTATATAGAAATCATTGATAAAAGGGGGAAGCCCTATAAAAAAGCACCGATAAATCGTTGCTAACGAAAATCATTGATAAAAAAGAAGACTTTATCGGTGCTAATAATAGAACTGATAAAAGTTTTTAATAGAAAACATTGGTAATTTATACATAAATATTTTAATTATATTAAAAAATAATGTTTATATGTATACATTAAATAAAAAACACATGTTTATTATGTTTATTATGTTTATGTTTAATTTATTTTTATTATGTTTATTAGTTTTAGTTATATAGTTATTATACTATATATTTATAATGTTATATATAAATAATTTTTAATAAATATATATACACAAATACTTATTATATATATATATATATATATAAATTATGTTTCCAAATGAATGTGTCAATTGATGCGTAATGGGTGTTCATATTCATCTCATAAATATGTTCATTGTTTAGTCATATGTATTATAGTACTATACTTGGTGTATTCATTCATTTCATATATATATGAAGCTTTATATTTTCAAAAATACTTAAAATCATGATAAATATATTTAAATAAACAATAAATGTATTTATTATCTTTAAAAATATGAATATTTAGTTATATATAATTAAATAATTTTAAAATATATTATATAGAATTATAATTATATATAACTAATTAAATATAATTATGTTTAAGTAATTATCAAATTACAAAATATTTTTTTAAAATGATAAATATATATTTATGAATACCTTTTGAATATATTTATTTATAAATACATGTCTTTAATGAATATATACACAAACACATACATGTATATACATATATAGATATATTTAAATACTTATGAAATCAAAATCAAAATTAATATATCAATTTATTGTAGTTTCAATAGTATTTAAATATATATATATATAATTTAAATTTAAATTTTAAAATTATAATAATTATATTTATTATAATTATATTTATTATATTTAATTAAATATAAATTTATATTTATTTAAATATATCATGAAATTATAAAAATATATATATAATTGTTATAGATATATTTAAATAATTTTAAAATTGTAATAAATATATTAATTATATTTATTTATAAAGTTATAAATGTAATAAATATATTGGTTATAATTTTATAATTGTGAATAAATGGTATGTTTTATCTGCAATAATTAAAAAGCGCAGATAAAACATACATTTATCGGCGCTTTTAACTACTGCTGATAAATGTTTCTCCTAATTTAATAAATGAACCCTAATTGTGTCTTCTTCCTTCCACACCCCTCTAGATCTCGAAAAAGCCAAACCCTGTGTTGCCTGATCCTCCTCCTTATCCGCTGATTCCTCCTCTACCTCTGATGCGGTCGTCGACTCCTCCTCCTCATCCTCCTACTTTGTGGACTCCTCCTCCTTCTCCTCCTCCTCTGTCGTCGCTGCTGCGAACAATTCCTCCTGCTCCTCCACTATCATTGCTGCCTCCTGATCCTCTTCTTCCATCACTACCACTTCTTTCTCCTCCTATATCTCCACTGCCTTAGTCGCTACATCTGTTGCTGACTCCACCGTCATTGCTGCCAGTAAGGGTACTCTCCCTTCTAGAGTAACTTAATTTATTCTTCTTCTCCTCGAAATAATAACAATAAATGTTGTTTTGTTATTTTCTTGGTCTGGTTGTTCTAGAGATTTTTCATATTTATTATCCATATTTTGTGATATGATATTGTGGTATTTTGATCATTATTGAGTGTATAGGTGATTTTGGGGGAACTTTGATCTTTTAGGGTGAAAATAGGAAAAGATCCCAAGCATTAGGGTTAACTAGCATGGTCTAAAAAACTATGTAGACCCAATTCAGTTGGATCTATAACCATTGGGATAGTTTCTTCATGGTCAGTGCATGGTTATATAACCCATGTGGTCAAACCATGCATAATTATTCTTCCCCCTAGATTTTTAGTTATGGATCCCTTGCATTTTTCATTAATCTCGATGGTTCCTACCATTGGTGTGTGGTTGATTAGTGGAGTTCTGTGGTGGTGTTACATTGTTGGGTTATTTTTAAATTAATTATTCGAGCCTTGTTGTGTGGTCTTTTGTTTTGAATATTTGGTTTTATGTTATAGAAAATTATATTTTTTGGATGAAAAAGTTGATTTTGGTGTTCATAAAATCTTTTGAAATTGTAGTCTTCCTCCACATTTTAAATTGGGAGATTTTTTTAGAATATATATTTTTAATTTGTTTTGGTTTTTAAAACAAGTAACAATGGTTTCTTTGTATGAGAAATTTTGATTATCCTAGATTTTATAAAAAGTGTTTTATTTAATTATTGAAATTTAAAAATAAATTATAATTGGTAGATAATTTTTTTTGAAATTTTTGAAATTTATTAAATTAATTATAAGTTAAAGTGGGTTTTATTTTTATGTAAAATGAAATATTTTCAAATCAAGTGTGTTCTTTAGGTCAAAATATTTCTTATAATCCTTTTAAATGTGGAAATCTTAAGGAAATTTATTTTTATGAGTGTATAAATTTTAGTGAATCATTTTTACAAGGAGTTGGATTGTTTTCGAAGAGTGTTTGTCTTTAAAAATAATTAACATGGAAATTTTATATAACGAGTGTTGTTTAAAGAAGTGTGAACATATTTAAATATTTTTTTTTATGTTTTGGGCTGAATAAATTTTGTGAATTTGATTTATTTAATTGGTGTGCATTAACATTCTTTATTTTAGATTGTGAAACATGAATGGGATAAATTCATATTTACTATTTGGTATTTTCTACTCTCATAAAGTACTTGAGAAAATGTGAAGAAACATCCCCTCAGGTGGATTAGTTTCATGAATAGGTATATCTATTTGGGTTTTGGGATTTACCCAAACGTCATATGGGGTGGTGAATCTAGATCATCTTTTTTTAGAGTTTCTTAAATTTACATCCTTCCTTAAATGGTGGTTATGTTTCTCCTATGGTTGTGAAGTGGTTAGGTTATTTTCTAGAATCCCTTGTGTTGAATTACCCAATGTGGTATGGGGTGGTTGTTTATTTTGGAATCTGTTCTTGTTGAGTTGGAATGTGTTGAGGATTTGACGTAAATTTTATTTTATGTATTTCTTATTGTTTGTTGGTTCCTCTTATGTGAGGGTTTGTTTATAAGGGTTTTGAATATTCTTTATTGTTTTATGACTCGTTGTTTTTTACCTTCGAGGGTTCACCACGAGCTGGTTCTCTCCCGATGCAATGTACTAGATTTCCCTTTTCCTTCAACTGTGTGACCGAATGTTATATTCATTGCCTAAGGATATGGTAGGAACTACATAATGGTAGACTCTAATTACAAATACTTCATATGTGTTACCCATGAATAATAAATTATGTGTGAGGGTTTCTTTTTAGTTTTTAAGGGTTCTTAGGGTCTACATATGGATTAGAAGGAGCTGTAGAAGAAACCCTTTAATAAATATGGAATGCCTCAATTATGTTGGGAAATAATCCAGTAATGAAATTTAATCCCACATTATCCATGCTCGGTGTGGTAAATAGGTAGTATATGAACGTTACCTATGTTATACAAGAGCGTACAAAAGGATCAAATGTGTTGGGGTTGGAATAAAATATTGGCCAATAGAGGAATCCCAAAAAATTGGGAGGTTTATTAGGGAGAGAACCTACAAGAGTGACTTTATTTACTAGTATTTATAGTTATTTGAGGGGGTAAGGTCGAGGGAATTTTAATTCTAGTATAACAAATGAGAGTGGAAAAATTACACCACTGTGAATTTGGAACAACATGTGGCATGTTATTATAAGTGAGGGTTAAACCATTAAAGAGGATCATTGTGAGAGTGTTAAGAATGGGGAGGGAACCCAATAAAGGGGGATCTAACATAATGTATCAAGTGTGGTAGATAGGTTAGAACTAAAGTGTGTATAGTTTAACATAATGTATAAAGTGCATCTCTTGGGATTTATATCTTTGTGAAAATGCCTATGTTCCTCTTTTAAAATGATTTATGTGTTTTGAAATGTTTCTTAAAAAATTATATGTGTTGAAAATACCCTTTTTTGGTTTTAAATATCTTTAAAATGGTTTTAAAAAAAGGAATTGGGGTTTTGAGAATGGATGTTTCGAACTAATTGGTTTATTTTAAAAAGATTGTGTTATTTTAAAGACGAATATTTGTAAATGGTTGGTTGTTTAATGGGATTTCAACTGTTATTTTATAATGGGATTTTAACTGTTATTTTCCAAGAGTAATTTTTTTATAAATAGTTTTTAATGGGATTTCAACTATGTGAATGGTTTGTCTAAAATAACACTTTTATAATTTATAAATAGTTTTAAAAAGATTGTATTATTTTAGCCTTGGTTAATTTTTATATCAATGTTTTCTGTATTTAATTTTTTTAATATTAATATCACCAAATAAAATATAATTGATATGTATAAAGAATGGATGGATTCCAATCGTCTGATAAAATACTATGATGATGGAGTGAAAGAGTTCATCAAGTTTTCAAAAGATTAGGTATATGATACTTCTAAAATTATTTTTCTGTGTTTACACTGTTGTTATTCAAGAAATGTTAGTCCAGAGGAGTTGGAAGAACCCTTGATCTATCACAGAACATATCATAGTTATAAATGTTTGAATAAACAAGGGTAAAAAGATAATGTGGCCAGTGATTGGGATAACACTTTGTTTTATTGATCATTTGATATGATTATAAGTATGGACAATGAAGAAGACCGTATAGATGATGTGATTACATATGTGAATGGTGATAAAGATCGTATATAAGAAATGACAAGGAAAATTTAATATGAACTTCCTAATTGCCCAAAATTGTTTGAGCAGGTAAAGAGTAATGAAAAGATGTCATTGTATGAAGGTTTCACTAAATATACAACATTTTCAGCCGTACTGAAGCTGTATAATTTGACTGTAGGAAATAGATGGAGTGATTCAAGTTTTATGTAATTACTTTCCCTCTTGAATGACATGCTCTGATATGATAATGAATTCTTGATCCAAACATATGACTCCAAATGAATGTTACGCTCGATGGGTATGATATCTGAAAGAAGACATGCATGCCCGAATGACTGTATAATATTTCTCAAGGACCATAAATTACTTATAAAATTCCCATATTGTTGTTATTCTCAATACAAGAAAGATTAATTTGGCCCTAAGAAAGTTTAATGGTACTTTCCAATCATTCCAAGGTTTAGGCACCTATATGGAAGTGAGGAGACTATGGGGCAATTGACGTGGCACGCAGATAGAAGAAATAACAACGGAAAACTATGGCACCCCAATGACTCTCCTCAGTGGAAGAGAATTTATCATGAGTATCTTGACATTGGAAACAATCCAAGAAACTATTATCTTGCATTATCTACATATGGAGTGAATACTTTTGGTTTTTAAAGAATCACTCCCATTACATAGTCAGTTATGTTGGAAAATTATAACATGCTACCGTGGTTATGATTGAAATGAAAACACATCATAGTATTTATGATTATATCAGGACCAAAACAACTGGGTAATGGTATTGATTTTTATTTGTCTCTATTGATCTATGATTTGATATTATTGTGGAATTCAGGTGTTCTGATGTATGATGCTTATAGAAATGAAGATTTTGAATTGAGATCCATATTGTATGGAATGATAAATTACTTTCCTTCATAAGATTTTTTTTAGGATATAGCATTAAATGAACTCTTTGGTGTCCTGTCTGCAAAATAGGTACACAATCAATTAGGTTGAAACATCGTTGAAAACTGTGGTTATTATGTTTGTAAATTTATGAGAGAGATAATATTCCATGAACAAAATAGCATCCATGAAGAGTTATTTTTGAGGATAATTGTTATTTCATTTTAAATATTTATTAATCCTTTTTCTATTTGTTTTTTCAGTACTACCATGACTTCCAAAAATAGTCATATTCACAAGATGATACAGATATGTTTAGAAATGAATGGGCAGCATACCTGATAGAAGAATGTACAAAAATAGCATGAAGATAATAAAATTATCAAATCATTTCGACTTTAATAATCTTGTCTACATTATATTTCTCTTTGTTTGATGGTAATATTTTGATTTGTATGGGATAAATGCCCCGCTGAATATCACGGTCATTGGTGGTCTTGTTTGAGCACTAAATGAATTACATGTTTGTTGGTTTTCTGAAATGAAATTAGAGGTCCTCATTTATAGGGTATGTGTGTTGTTGATAGAACACAAAAGATAATGATTATCTAGAATGGGTTTCCCCATCCCTTGTGTCTTTTTTGATGCCTTCTGACATAAAGGGCCAAAGATCATACTCAACTCTTTACATTTTCAACAATGAGATGGGTTTTTATTCAAAAAATATCGATTCAATCTGCAACATTGGCAGTTCCCTTCTTTAGTTGTCCCAGTGAAGAACCAAATGTCATATATTAATTCGAAGGTGTTGAATATATTATAGTTGGTTCTTCACTGGTTCCACTAAAGAAATGCCACATAAAGAGGATGTTATTTCGTGTAAACCGTATAAGGATCAAGGTTTTTTACATAATCCTTCTTAACTGGGTAAATTGAGCATATTAAGCAGCTCAGGTCTCTTTTTTACGTTTTAGAGGCAAGGGTATATTGATTTTTAGGATGAAAATTTTTCTTTAAATTTTTCTGATTCTTTAGGACAACGATCCATGAGTCATTTTTGATGTATAGGAATAAACCAAACCTCAATTCAATGAACAGTGTCGCCGGTATGACTCCAAATGTATCTTTATTTAAGATTGACATTAATTCAAGTAAAACAAAACAACTAGCATACAGAAAACTGAAGAAATGCATTCTGATTGGTTTGATAATTTAGGGAAACCATATATCAATCATTTGTAACGTTTAGGAATCAACCATGCCTCAATCTGATGCACGATGTCACTAGTGTAACTCCAAATGTGTCTTGTTATATAAAATGGACATTAATTCACATAAAAAACACAAGTGAAATACTAAAACTATGTAAATACCTTCGTAATAGTTTTATAGTTTAGGAAAACAATCCATGAGATAGTTGTGATGTGTAGGAATCGTCCTCAACTCAATCTAATGCACTGTGTGATCAGTATGACTAAAAGTGTCTATTATGATTTTAAAATCAACATTTTATCTCAAAACATGTCACTCACTGAAAACAAATATAACACAGTTTGATTGTCTTAAAAATTAAGGAAAATAATTTTTAAGTCCTTTTGATGTGTATGAAGTAGTCTCAAGTCAAATCAACGCACAATGCAACCTGTACGACTCAAATTGTATGTTTTTGGATTGAAATTACATTTTAGTAAAAAACACAACTGACAAACGGAAAATTTAGGAAATGCATTCTGATTGTTTTGATACTTTAGTAAAATGATTTATTAGTCATTTTTAATGTGTACATAACGTTCATAACAATGTAATAAGTGATATAAAAAGGACAATGAAATTTAAAATGGTTCTTAATAAGGTATATATTAACTCTAGTTTATTATTCAGGAGGTTAAAGAACGGTTGAGTCAAGTCAGACACGAGGTAAGGGAATTTCTTAACCCAACTTCCATTCTTTGGGTTAATCTCCTACTTTCAAATTATGTCACGATATTATTATGTCCTATTTTGTATTTTTACTTTATTTATGTGTACCTATAGTGAATACACATAATAGATCTATTTTATTTTAAAAATGATCTTTTTAAGGACTTCGTCTCAATCTCCTTTCATTGTGGCATATTTGGTTTTATACACAACTTTCTTTTATACGATGTATAAACCCCTTTGACTTTTACATTTATTCAAAAGGAATATTTTTAGAAGAAGTGTTTACTAAATGAAAAAAGGGGATGTTTTTGTCGTACGTATGCGGCGACAACGACTTCTCCGCCTTCGTGACCACTATTTGAGTTTCGGATTCCTCTACAAGCCATCATTTTTTTTAATGAAAAATAAATACCATGTTATACTTTTATTTTATTTTGGTATTGAAAATGGTTTTGAAAGAGTTTTTATTATATCAATGTGTTGTATTGATATCTTGTGATTGAAATGTGGAAATGTTATGTTTCCTTTATGCATGTTTTATGTGATATGATTATGTTATGGTTTATGATATGTTTAAACCTATTCATATGAGGAATGCATTGGACTTAATAAGTGATGGGTGGAGCCCGCTATAGCTCCTCGATGCATCGGTAGGTCTCATGAGACAACTAGACGTGGAATTGGCCGAGGCCCTTTCCCAATTTGATTTGTGATTTTGGCCGAGGCCTTAATCATTTTAGACGTCTTGGTCGAGGCCTTGACAAAATGTTTCAGAATGTCTGCATTATGAATTCCATCATTACGAAAGTGGTTAATGATATTGCATGTGATTATTCGACCAGTAGAATATTCATGTGAATAAGTAAATGGCATTATCTCATTTTACTTTTTCCATATTATGTTGAAGTTCATGTTTAAAAGACTTTTCTTTTTGTTATACATTTCCAAAAATGTTAATGTTTATTTATGAAAGCTTCCGCAATATTGTTATCCTTACTGAGCATCTGAGCTCAGCCCTTTCAATGTTTTAATATTTTACAGGATGTGAAGAAGTATATTATGAATGACCTGCAGGGATATTATAAGGGGATATGAAGAGAAGATGTAGTAGTTTTGTTTTACTTTATTATGTAATGTAAGACTTATTAATGTATCTAGTGTTTACAAGGCTACTAAACTAATTGGTCTTTAGAGACTTGATCTTTTGGGATCATGCCAATGTTACGAAGTAACGCACCGGCTCCGGGTAGCTAGGGTCGGGGTGTTACAGTTGGTATCAGAGGCAGTTTAGTACTAACCTTGGAAGCTAGATTTAGATAAACTCTAATTAGAGCACATAGCCCAAAGATAGACTTTTAGGATTACTATAGAAGAACTTCCTAGAATTTTGTTATTGTAGATATTTTGTGAGTTTTCCAAGCAATAAATCCCTGTCTGGATACAAGCAGGTAGAGGCGGCTCTGGAACATATGTACCTAGGGGTAAAACCCGAAAACACCGCTTTGATCTAGACTCGAACGGGAACTGGTGCACGACAACGGGCCTTGCTGCACTCTTGGTTACGACACTCCCGGGGGATATGCTTAGGATAATTCTCATTTTTTTTACAAACCACTATGAAGGGTTATTAGTATATACTTTATCAAAGAAAACATTTCTTTCTATGATTATGGATTATATCCATAAATAGTTCTATTTTTGTTAGGTATTTTACAAGTATGGAATTATGTATTTTAATTCATAAACTAATCTAGTTTATGCCATTGTTTAGAAATGGCGCGTAGTGGAAGGAATGGAAACCGTATCAATGCACGCACTCCGTGTAGGGATTTCCCTCCTGCTCAAGATAATTATTGTGGAGCTGGAGATACAACTGATGCTGATCAACTTATTACTATACTGGGACAACTCACTCAGGTTATGAATAATAACCTTACTTGTATGGAGCACCCTGATCCGCAACGTGGAGGATCAATGTTAGACCGCTTCATGAGGCAACAACCACCAACATTTAATGGGGGTACAAATCCATTAGTAGCTGAGCAATGGATAAACTCCTTAGAGAAAATATTCTACGCCTTGGGGTGTAGCGAAAGGGAGAAGGTTATCATGGAAGTTTACCGCCTCACTGGAGATGCCGATCAATGGTGGTCATTGATTCAAAATACAATGGAAGATGATAAAATATCAAATATGGAATGGAGACAGTTCAAGGATCTTTTCTTGGAAAAATACTTTCCGCATGACCATCGAGCAGATATGGAAAGACAATTTCTGAGTTTGAGGCAGAAGGAGGATGAGAATGTCGCAAAGTATGAGGCTAACTTTACAAGGTTAGTGAGGCATGCTGCAGATTATATATGTAACCCAAGAGGTAAGATTGATCGTTTCTTTGATGGGTTAAATCCATTTCTTCGTCAAGCATTAGTCTCACAATCCTTCTCATCATACGAAGATATTGTCTCATGTGCTATCAAGACAGAAAAGGAATTCTCTAAATCTTATGACAATAAAGTAAAGAAAGAGAAGAAGAGAACGGTGGAACAAGAGACAGATAAAGGGAAAAAGGGAAAGAAGGATTTTCCATTATGTGATAATTGTGGAAAGAATCACCCTGGTACTTGCCTAAAAGGAATGGGAGTTTGTTATAAATGTGGAGAAAAAGGTCACCAGGCTCGTGATTGCAAGGGAATGAAAGAGGCTATCAATGTTGAATGCTACAATTGTAGAGAAATGGGGCATTATGCAAATGAATGTCCTAAGCGTCAGGGAAACATACCTCAGAAAAGGCCAAGGGATCAAGGCCAATCTTATGCTGTGACTACAGTTGAAGCGGAAGAATTAATGAATTGGTGCTTTTGGACTCATGGATTATATTCTGGTTATTTGAATAATGTGATATATATATAAGGATTGTATTGCAGTACTTGTTGTTTCAGTAAGGTTTTAATATGATGAAGGTAATCATATTTTTATTATGTGACAATAAATGAAACTTTACTTTGTTTGGGGAATCTGATAAATTGATTTTGGAATTAAGAGACCTTTTAGAGAAAGTCTGGACAGAGGTATTTTGGATAACTATAATGGTTGGAGTGGATTAAGTTGATCTTTGGATAGTATTGTTTAAGGTTAAAAAATTTATGAAGATTATTTTTGAATATTATAATACTATAGTTTTAGGAAAAGGACAACCTGTAGGGTGGGGCATAACCCGTCACGTCGGACAAAGCTGCAGGAATCGAACCCACAATCATAGTGCGACATGCTTTTATTTCCTACCACTAGCCTACAGGAAGTCCCTGGTTATTACAAAATAGTTTTACTAATCTAAATGGTATGTGTTAATATTTGGAACCTTATACAATTAGGATAAATAGAATATTTTTGAGTTCTATTACCTTTTAGAGTGAAGGATGGGTTTTTGGTAAAAATTTATTAAGGAACGAAAGTCTACACGACAAGTAAGTATATTTCCTTACGTTCCTGGAAAATCTTTTAAATAAATTCCTCAACTTTATAAAAGGTAACTTAAAACTAAAATGTTGTCGGTTAACTTTTCCAACTGGGGATTCAATGACCGTTTAACCAATCACAAGTTTGTGATTTTATTATTGTTAACTTTCTCCTAATCCACTTTTCTACAACTCTCCATCAGACCTTGATGGTTTGTTTTTCTTCCATATCCATATTTTCATAGAATCCTAGTATGGGCTATCTCGGGTGACCTTTGTACTTATCTTTCTTTCTTTTAAAGTTATATTTTTATTAACCTTATCTCCGATGTGGGTTTTCCACAAAGTTATTTTCTATTTTCAACCTTTTATTTTCCATGAAAAATTTCAAATTGCGAGGACGCAATTTATTGAAGGAGGGGAGAATGTAACACCCCGAGCTTCCACGATACACTTCTCATTCAATAATGCAATAGCTTGCATTGTACACAACTTCGAGTTCTAAAACACCGCGACTAATAAAGTAGCTGTTATGAATGGTAATAACCACTTTTTTAAAATTATAGAAATTTTATATTTCAAAATGGACTTCATTTTTGGATTCAGAATATCGAAATTAGCCTATGTTGAATTTTTGGTATTTTTCTGAGAACTTCTAATTTTTTATGAATAGTGAAAAATACTTAAAAACAACGTTTTTAATCAAAATAATTTATAGTGACAAATTATACTATTTAGTGGTTTTAAAGTATAATTAGAATATATTTTTACCATTTTATCCAATGGTGGTCATTAGAATTAATTTAACATTGAAATTGGACATAAACAATTGCCAATCTTTTGATATAAATTGTTTCTTAAAAACACGCTATTTGTTGTGACAGCGGGAATTAATTATAAAACAAATTAATGCAACTTATATTTTTGGAATTTTGTAAAATAGACATCATTTTTTGAAATCGGAATATAAATTATAGCTTAGGGTGAAATTTTGGCATTGTTCTGAAAAACTTCAATTTTTGAGGAATAGTGAAACCACTAAGTGGTAGTTAAAAAACTGATTTTTCGTTTAAATGAGATTTTACCACTTCTGTGTTTTGAATTTCAAAAATCTGACATACATGGTTGTCATTAAGAAGTAAAATGTGGTTCAATGGGATTAGAATAATTTTTTGGTGAATAGTAACTTTTAAGTTCTTAATCGCGATTAGAGGTAATTAGTGTAGTTTACGGTAAAAATAATGTTTTAATAATATGAGATGAGTTTGACACATGTCCTACCCTCATTGGATGTGCCATGTCCGACCATGAAAATCCATGGGTCAAATTGGGGACCCCATGGAGCCACTTTAGTTGGAAAATGACATAAATACCTTTCATTTAATGTTAAAGTAAAAAATGATACAAACACGAAATGTTTTACGAAAACAATTTTTACATGGGGTTATACAAGTCATATTTTTGACTATAAATAGTCATTGGAAAGATAAAAAGATTTCCTACATCATAGTATTTTTTTTATAATTTTTAGACATTAAATAAATTAAATTATTTATGACATCATTATGATGCAGCGATGACCTCATTATTTGATGATTTTAATAAAATGAAAAGATAATTTACAATCCAAGGATTAAACTTGTCCAAAGACTATTTTATGGGTATATTTAGAACCCTTATCACCTTATACATGAATTATATAAGTGTGGGACTTTTAGAATCCGAAAATCATTGTATAATAATGTAAAATTGCCTTACTTTCCAAGAGTGCCCCTCCTCTCCTCTTATAAAAGGCCCCCACCTCTACCACCTCATTCACACTTTCAAGCCATTTGTCTCGGCCCAACTCTGCCCAAATACTCTCCCAACTTCCCTCCCTTACTCCTAGAGGCCTCACTTTGGACATAACACTTCCCAAGGAAGCATTTGGCTCAAATCAAAAAGAGTTACCCGATTTTGAGGTAATGTCTTCTATAATGTTATTTTGTTTTATTTTGCTTCTCCAACCCCATAAAATCTTTTTATTCATTTATTTTGTAACAACAACAGTATCCTCAATATACTATGATGTTTTTATAAGAATTATTAGAGCTAAACTTTCACACACCTACATCTAATGGTTAAAGAACATACTGTTTCTGTGGATGGCGAATTTTTTCCTCACGAAACGATGATTGTTCAACACTCATATAACACCTTCAAAGGTGTCCATTAATATGTCACTATATTTATATATGATATATAATATGTTTATGTTTTCCTTATTCTTATGTATTTCTCATTAATGGCATACTTTATGATTTCCATTATGGGTAAACGTGATAATTTCATTTTAGGAAGTGCGGACTACCGCCCCCTCAAAGTGATTTGAATCGTTAATACCATATGTGGGATGTATACAAAATGGAGTAAATGGTATTATATGCTATATTATACTGTAATTATATCATAAATTTATATCATTATGATTTCATTACATTAAATACGAAATAGAAATGAAAGTAGTGTTCATGCGTACGTACGGCTTACCGTCTCCATGAACGGTGCATTTCATTTCTTACCTCTAAATGTTATGTAATATTATGAATGAATGTATATACTGGATATATATGATATATATGATATCTAAATCATGAATATAATTCTGGATATAATGGATATTTCACCACATGAACAACTTGTAATTATAAGAAGTTTATTATTGACTCAAGTACCAAAGATCGACAAAATGACCGTTATTAACTTAAATAATTACATAACGTTCATAACATTGTAATAAGTGATATAAAAAGGATAATTAAATTGAAAATGGTTCTCAATAATGTATATATTAACTCTAGTTTATTATTCAGGAGGTTAATGAACAGTTGATTCAAGTCAGACACGAGGTAAGGGAATTTCTTAACCCAATTTCCATTCTTTGGGTTAATCTCCTACTTTCAAATTATGTCATGATATTATTATGTCCTATTTTGTATTTTTACTTTGTTTATGTGTACCTATAGTTAATACACATAATAGATCTATTTTATTTTAAAAATGATCTTTTTAAGGACTTCGTCTCAATCTCCTTTCATTGAGGCATATTTGGTTTTATACACAACTTTCTTTTATACGATGTATAAACCCCTTTGACTTTTACGTTTATTCAAAAGGAATATTTTTATATGAAGTGTTTACTAAACGGAAAAAGGGGATGTTTTTGTCGTACGTATGCAGCGACAACGACTTCTCCGCCGCCGTGACCACTATTTGAGTTTCGGCCAAGACATCATTTTTTTTAATGAAAAATAAATACCATGTTATACTTTTCTTTTATTTTGGTATTGAAAATGGTTTTGAAAGCGTTTTTATTATATCAATGTGTTGTATTGATATCCTGTGATTGAAATGTGGAAATGTTATGTTTCCTTTATGCATGTTTTATGTGATACGATTATGTTATGGTTTATGATATGTTTAAACCTATTCATATGAGGAATGCATTGGACTTAATAAGTGACGGGTGGAGCCCGCCATAGCTCCTCGATGCATCGGTAGGTCTCATGAGACAACTAGACGTGGAATTGGCCAAGGCCCTTTCCCAATTTGATTTGTGATTTTGGCCAAGGCATTAATCATTTTAGACGTCTTGGCCGAGGCTTTGACAAAATGTTTCAGAATATCTGGCATTATGCATTCCATCATTATGAAAGTGGTTAATGATATTGCATGTGATTATTCGACCAGTAGAATATCCATGTGAATAAGTAAATGGCATTATCTCATTTTACTTTTTCCATATTATGTTGATGTTCATGTTTAAAAGGATTTTGTTTTTGTTATCCATTGACTTAAATGTTAATGTTTATTTATGAAAGCTTCCGCAATATTGTTATCCTTACTGAGCATCTGAGCTCACCCCTTTCAATGTTTTAATATTTTACAGGATGTGAAGAAGTATATTTTGAATGACCTGCAGGGATATTATAAGGGGATATGAAGAGAAGATTTAATAGTTTTTTTTAATTTATTATGTAATGTAAGACTTATTAATGTATCTAGTGTTTCCAAGGCTACTAAACTAATCGGTCTTTCGAGACTTGATCTTTTGGGATCATGCCAATGTTACGAAGTAACGCACCGGCTCCGGGTAGCTGGGGTCGGGGCGTTACAATGATACATAATAGTATTATAATTCTAGTATTGTATCATATATAATATCAATAAATCTATCATTTATATGTACCACATATGGTATTAACTAATCAAATCAATTTGAGTGGGCGGTAGTCCGCACTTCCTAAAATGAAGATATCGCGTTTACCCATAATGGAAACCATAAAGGTATGAAATAAAAGAAAAATACAGAAGCTTAACGAAAACATAAACACCTTATATATCATATATAAATATAGTGACATCTTAATGGCCACCTTTGAAGGTGTTATATGAGTGTTGAACAATCATCGTTTCGTGAGGCAAAAATTCGCCATCCACGAAAACAATATGTTCTTTAACCATAAGATGTAGGTGTGTGTTAGTGTAGATGGAATACCTATTATAAAAACATACTATTATATTGAGGATACTTTTTTCTCTACAAAAGTAATGAATAAAAATAGTTTAGGGGGTTGGAGAAGAAAAATAAAACAAAAGAGCACAATTGAAGATGTAACCTTGGAATCGGGTAACTCCCTTTGGTTTGAACCAAAAGGGTTTCTTGAAGAGCTTCATGCATAAGTTAAGGATTCTAGGATGAGGATAGGGATGTGGAGAGACAAAATTATCAGATATTGGCCGAACAAAAGGCTTGAGAGGTGTGGGTGAAGAGGTAGAGGTGGGGGCCTTTTATAAGAGGAGAGGAGGGGCACTCTTGGAAAGGTATAATATGTTACTTTATTTTAAAAAGTGATTCAGATTTAAAAGGTCCCACATTGATGTATTTCTAGGATAAGGTGATAAGAGTGTGAAATCCACCCATACAATAGGCTTTTTACATGTGTAGGTCTTATATTTAAAATTATCTTTACATTTTATTTAAATCGTTAAATAATGAGGTAATCCCTACATCATCATGATGTCATAAATAAGTTAATTTATATAATGTATAAAAATTATAAAAAACAACTATGATGTAGGAAATATTTTTAGCTTTCCAATTACTATTTATAGTAAAAAATATGACATGTTTAACCCCATGTAAAAAATGATTTAGTAAAACAACTCATGTTTGTGTCATTTTTACTTTTTCTATAAATAAAAGGCATTAATGTCATTATCTTACCCAAGTGGATCCATGGGGTCCCAAAAATCAACCCATGGGTTGTCTTGGTCGTCCATGACTTATAACATAAGGGTAGGACATGTGTCAAGGTCATTTCATTTTTTTAAAATAGTATTTTTACCTTAAATTACACTATTTACCTCTAATCGCGATTAAAAACTTAAAAGTTACTATTCACTAAAAAAATATTTTAATCCCATTGAACCACATTTTACTTATTAATTAAAATCATTTATATTCGATTTTTTAAATTCAATTCACAGAAGTGGTAGAGTTCCATTTAAACGAAAAATCAGTTTTTGTAACTACCACTTTGTGCTTTCAGTATTCAACAAAAATTTAGGTTTTTCAGAAAAATACCGAAACATCACCCTAAGCTATATTTGATATTCCAAATTAAAAAATGATGTCTATTTTAAAAAATTAAAAACATATAAGTGTCATTAATTAATTTAATAATTAATTCCCGATGTCAAAACAAATAGCGTGTTTTTATGAAACAATATGTATCAAAAGATTGACACTAGCTTAAGTCCAATTTCAAAGTGAAATCAATTCCAACGACCACTATTGGGTTAAATGGTAAAAATATATTCTAATTGAACTTTAAAACTAAATAAAAAGATAATATAATCTTATAAATAAATTAGATTAAAAAGAGGTTTTGAATTAAAATACAACATTTTTCACTATTCATTAAAAATGATCTTTATCGGAAAAATACAAAAAATTTACACAAAGTAAATTTGGTGTCCCAATTAAAAAGAAGGGTTTTATTTGGTCCAATAGAATGTATAAAAGTGAACAAAACTATATTTATAGAGGGTTCTCCATCAAAAGGCGATAGTTTGACCTTTTAGTGAAAATTATAGTATATATGCCTAAAATTGATTTCATTTCGTATTTTAAGCCTTTATCCTTTATTTTTAAAATGTAAAAACATTTAAAAAACATATACAATAATATTTTAGTTATTTCTATTCATTACCACCAATACAACGGTTACGTGTTAACAACCATTTAAAATAATATTATTTTATTACTAGTGTACAACCTAAGATTTCAAAGAAACTCTTTGTTGCGTATCGGGTACGCTATCGAACATAGCAACCACTTTAAAGTAAAATTAATATTTAATTCTTAAATATTAATAAATATGAAAATGTTTTATTCTTTATTAACCTGGGATGTTACATCCTTCCCCCTTTTTGGGAATTGCATCCTCGCAATTTTATTAACTTATCAGAATAAGTGGGGGTATTTATCCCTCATATCATTTTCAGATTCCCACGTTGCCTCTTCAACCATATAAATTTTCCACAAAACCTTTACCTAGTGAATTACCTTATTTCGCAACACATGCTCTCTTCGGTCAAGAATCTGGACTGGTTGTTCTTCATAAGATGGATTCTCTTCTAGCTGAACTACCTCTGGACTCAAAAACATGAGATGGATCTGGATTCTACTTTCTCAACATCGAAACATGAAAAACATTGTGTACCTAAGATAAGATTGGAGGTAAAGCCACTCGGTATGAAACTGATCAAAATCTCTCCAGAATTTCATATGGTCCAATGAAACTTGGACTCAACTTTCATTTCTTACCAAATAGCATCACAGTTTTCCATGGTGAAACTTTGAGAAAAACATGATCACCTACCTCGAAAGATAGATCCTCCTCCGGTTATTTGCATAACTCTTCTGCCTTCTCTAAGCTGTTATCATGTGTTTCTAAATCAACTGAAATTTTTTTGCCATCTCTTCTACCAATTCTGGTCCCATCAGCTTCCTTTCACCCACTTCATCCCAAAAAGTTGGAGTTCAACACTGTTTACCATATAATGCCTCAAACGGAGCCATCTATATACTGGAATGAAAACTGTTATTATATGAAAATTCAACCAAAGAAAGATGTTGGTCCCAAATTCCCTGATAATCCATCGTACAAGCATTTAGTATATCCTCCAATGTCTGTATCGTTCGTTCTGACTGCCCATATTATTGAGGATGAAATGTTGTACTAAAATTTAATTCAGTACCCAACGACTTCTGAAGGCCCTTCCAAAATTTAAAAATAATCCTGGGATCACGATCAAATACAATGGATAGGGGAACTCCATGCAACCTAAATATCTCTTTAAGATACAATCGATAAAGTTGATCTAGAGAGAAAGTATCTCGAATAAGAAGAAAATGAGCAGATTTAGTCAAGCGATCAACAATAACCCAGACTGCATTATTACCTCGATGTGTCTTCAGAAATCCCACAACGAAGTCCATGGATATATTCTCCCATTTCCACTCTGGTACTGGTAAAGGTTGAATCGTCCCTTTCGGTAACTGCCGCTCTGCTTTAACCTATTGACATGTCAAACACTTCACAGTAAAATCAGCAAAATATCCCTTTTTCATTCCGTCCCACCAGTAATACTCCCGAAGATATCTATACATCTTAGTACTGCCAGGATAAACTGAAAACGGTGAACTATGAGCCTCACATAACAACTCATTCTTCATCTTTGAATCACTAGGCACACATAATCTCTTCCCAAATATCAAAAAACAAAATCATTATCAATGTTGAATTCATGAAATATACCCTTTTGAACTAACTCTACCTTTTTCTACAACTCGCTGTCTTGCTTCTGTGCTTGCTTAATTCTGTCTGATAGAGATGATCTCACCGATACCTGAAACAAAACAGAAGAACATCCTGCACCAACAACTTCTATGCCAAAGTTCATCAAATCTTTAACCAAAGGATCACATTCCAATTGCAACATTGTTAATGAAGCAATACTTTTTCGACTCAAAGAATCAGCAACTTTATTTTCTTTTCCCAGATGGTAATGAATTGTACAATAATAATCCTTGATTAATTCCATCCATCTCCTCTGTCTCAGGTTCAATTATTTTTGAGCGAATATATACTTTAAAAGTTTGTGATCAGTATATATTTTACACTTTACTCCATACAAATGATGCCTCCAATTTTTTAGAGAAAAAACAACAGCAGCTAATTCCAAGTCATGTGTAGGGTAATTTACCTCATGAGTTTTCGACTGTCGTGAAGCATATGAAATTACCTGATTATTATGCATAAGGACACAACCATGTCCCTTCAACGAAGCATCACTGTATATAACAAACCCACCATTCCTGGAAGGAAGTGCCAAAACTGGAGCATTCACCAATCTTCATTTCAACTCCTAAAAACAATCATCACATTCTTTTGTCCAGATAAACATAACACCCTTCCGAGTTAGCTCAGTCATTGGACTAGATAACCGTGAAAAATTTTCAACAAACCTTCTGTAGTAACCTTCCATACCAAGAAAACTACGGATCTCGGTTATATTTTTGGGTCTTTCCCATTCTTTAACAACCTTTGTTTTTGCAGGAACAATAGTTATCCCATCTTTAAAAACAATATGACCAGGGAAAGAAATTTGTTGCAACCAATACTCACACTTTCTAAATTTCCCATATAGTTTCTTTTCTTTTTAGGTTTTCAAAATAACCCTTAAATGACTTTCATGCTCCTCTTTACTTTTAGAAAACACCAAAATATCATCAATGAAAAAAACCACAAACATATCCAAGAACTCATGGAAAATTCTATTCATAAGGTCCATGAATACAGTATGTTCATTGGTTAACCCAAAAGGCATAACTACAAATTCATAATAGCCATATCTAGTACGGAACGCAGTCTTCGGAATGTCTGCTTCTTTTACTTTCAACTGATGGTACCCCGACCTCATGTCAATCTTCAAAAAATAATGATCTCCCTAAAGCTGATCAAACAAATCATCGATATGAGGGAAAGGATACATGTTCTTAAGAGTAATGTTATTCAAGGCTCTATAATGAATACAAAGTCTCATTGAACCATCTTTCTATTTAACAAACAAGATAGGAGAACCCCATGGTGATGTTCTAGGTCGAAAAAAACCTTTATCTAATAACTCCTGAAATTTCTTCTTTAACTCTAAAATTTCAACTTGAGCCATTCGGTAAGGGGGTTTGGAAATTGGATTAAAATCAGGAACTAATTCAACAGTAAATTCAACTTCCCGATCATGAATAATACCAGGAAACTCATCAGGAAAAACATCAAGATACTCATTTACCACTGGCACATCGTTAATCTGAAGAGTTCCTTTATTTTCAACAACATGTTCAAGGTAACATTCATTTCCATCTTTTACTAGTTTCTCAACTTCCTGATTTTTTTTCAAATGCAAGGGTTCATTCTTGTAAACAAACTGAAAATATTTCTGAAAAGAAACCATTTTAGCTCTGCATTCAATCTTAGCATGATAAACAGAAAGCCAATCCATGCCCAAAATAACATCAAACTCTACTAGAGGCAAAAAATAAGGTTTGCTGGTAGATTCTTTCTGCACACAAGGATATGAAGGTTCTTATAATTTCTTTTTGTCTCCCTGTTCCCTCTGGGTGTTTTTACCATAAGTTCAAGATTCATATCTTGAGATGGAATTGCCAATTTACTAGAAACCTTCTCATAAATAAAAGAATGTGTAGACCCTGAATCAAACAACACATTGGCATAATCTAAAAAAACAAACAATGTACCTGATAATACTTTATTCGATGGCCCAACCTCTACTTAAGTAGTTGAAAAGGATTTCACCATCCCTTTCTTCTTATAGTCTGGCTGCTTTCCCCCAGTTGAGTTCTTCGTTAGAAACTCATTTTCATAATGACCCATTTCATTACAATTAAAACATCTTACCGATGGATTTTCATTTCCTACTTGTTAATCTTCTTTATAGTTACGAGAAATATGACCAGACTTACCACACTGAAAGAACTTTCCAGAAATGCATAAACATTCTCCAGAATGCATTTTACCACACTTCTCACAGGATGGATATTTGGTTTTCTTACCTCCTTGTTTCTTTGAAAAATTCTTCCCATTTACCTTCCAATTGGACCTCTTATTCTGTTGTTTGTCAATGATCACCTGATCATCAGCAAACTCCATTTCCACCTTCTCCGCACATTGAACATGTTTTTCATAACTTTTGAACTCACGAGAAGCTAAATCCCTTTGATACCTTGCCTTTAACCCTGAGTAAAAACGGTTGATTTTACTATCAAGATCTCGTATGATGTTTGGAGCATACCTTGTCAGACGAGTGAACTTTGCTTCATAAGTAGCCACTGAATCATCCTCCTGCCTCAATTCTAGGAATTGTTTTTCCATCCTAAGACGAACCACCTTAGGAAAATATTTCTTAAGAAAAATACCTTTGAATTCATCCCAGTGAAGATCATCAATCTCATCACTATCCCTGATATTTTTCATCATCAACCACCACTGATCTGCTTCACCTTCAAAACGGTAAATAGAAAGACTAACCTTTTGATGTTCTAAACACCTCAGGACATCAAAAATCTTCTCCCGTGCTTTAATACACCCTTCAGCTAGCACAGGGTCAGATGATCCTCTGAATGATGGGGGATTTTGCTTCATGAAATGTTCCATCACTGACATGTCCCTCTGCGGTTGATCTAGCTGATCTCGTGCATGGATACCACCACCATTTATAGCCTGAGTCAACTGTGCCATTACTGTAACAAACTATTCAGTTTCGATTCCGACCATCTCAGGTTGCTGATTTGGAAGGTTGTCTTCCTTCTGATGTTGTCCCAACATAGCTTCTTTGTTTCCTCTACGGAAAACCATTCTGAACACAGAAATATATTAGGTGAAGCAACATGGTAATCTTTAAATTCTATATCATTTCAATCATACCATAAATTAACTTATAATTTGACAATTCCCTAACTCCTAAAGTTGTCTAAACCGACCTTTGATACCAACTATAAGTCCATAGCATTAAACATTACTTAAAATTGAATTAAATGAATAATTCCCATTGAGGACCTTTTCAGGTTTAGAGTCTTTAAGAATTAGATCTTAACTATTACATCTCAAAAGATTACAAAGTAGAAACTTCTACTAAGTCTCCATAAAATAAAAACTCTTAAAAAGAAACATGTCTAGATCCATGTTTTATACAGCATGACTTTTCCTTGATCCCATCCTTGACACTATTCCACATTAATTCCTATGAAAAAAATTTCAAAAAAACATGAGGTGAGCATAAAAATCTCAGTAAGGGAATCACAAAGAGTGAAAACTGTTAGTTTTTTTTCATAACAACAAGTAAACCATGTAAACATTATCAAGGTAATACTTTTCACCCATATTATGTAGTAAAAACTCTTCACTAAATAAAAGATAAATACTTACACTTTTGTAACCAAAATATTACCATAAAACCCATACTAAGAACACATAACATATAAAGGTAACTTGGGACATAAACATACTTAAATGGAATAACCATATGGTCGACTTCTACACATATCACTTAATGTAATAGCCATACGGCCGACTTCAATACCCAATGTATTGGAGATTATAACGTAACCACCCATCCTGGTATTCACGGAACCACCCGTCATATGGTTTATCACGTAACCACCCGTCAAATGTCCATGTACCATTATAAAATCATAAGACAAAAAAAAAATATAATGGAAAGAAATCATTTTCACACTTTGATCACAATATATCACATAAATATATTGACATAACAAATCCATTATAAACCCATTTTCAATACCAAAATACTTAAAAGAGTATATGGTATTTATTTCATTTTAAAAAAACATTACAGCTTGTTGAGGAAGCCAAATACCAAATAATACTCACGGCGGCGGAAAAGGTCGTTGTCACCGCGTACGTTAAAAGAAACATTCCTTTTTGTCGTTTAGTAAAACGCTTCATATAAAAAGATTCTTTTTGGATAAAATTGAAATTCAAAGGGGTTTATACACCGTATAAAATAAAGTTGTGTATAAAACAATATATGCCTCAATGAAAGGATATTGAGACGAACTCCCTTACCTCGGGTCCTACTCGACTCGATCGTTCTTTAACATCCGGAATAATAAACATGAGTTAATTTCTACTTGCTTAAGAACCTTTTTCTATTTCTTTATTCCTTTTATGTCACTTATTACCATATTATGAACACTATGTAATTTTTTTAAGTTAATAATGGTCGTTTTTTCGATCAATGGTACTTGATTCAAAAGTAAACTCTTTATAATTACAAGTTGTTCATGGGGTAAAATATCCATTATATCATGAATTATATTCAAGATTTAGATATCATATATGTCATATATATCAAGTATATACGTTCATTTATAATATTTCATAACATTTAGAGGTAAGAAATGAAATGCACCGTTCATGGAGACGGTAAGCCGTACGTATGCATGAACGCTACTTCCATTTCTATTTCATATTTAATGTAATTAAAAAATAATGAGACATAATAGTGTTATAATTCCAGTATTGCATCATATATAATATCATTAAATCTATCCTTTCTACGTACCACATATGGTATTAACGAATCAAATCACTTTTAGGGGCGGTAGTCCGCACTTCCTAAAATGAAGATATCGCGTTTACCCATAATGGAAACCATAAAGGTATGAAATAAAAGAAAAATACAGAAGCTTAAGGAAAAAATAAACATATTATATATCATATATGAATATAGTGACATCTTAATGTCCACCTTTGAAGGTGTTATATGAGTGTTGAACAATCATCGTTTTGTGAGGCGGAAATTCGTCATCCACTGAAACAGTATGTTCTTTAACCATTAGATGTAGCTGTGTGTAAGTGTAGCTCGAATACTTATTATAACAACATCCTAGTATATTGAGGATACTGGTGTTTCACAAACAAAATGAATAAAAATAGTTTAGGGGTTTGGAGAAGAAAAATAAAACAAAAGCGCACAAAGGAAGACGTTACCTAGGAATCGGGTAACTCCCTTTGGTTTGAACCAAAAGGGTTTCTTGAAGAGCTTACTGCCTAAGGTAAGGATTATAGGATGAGGAGAGGGATGTGGAGAGACAAAATGATTAGATATTTTCCATACAAAAGGCATGAGATGTGTGGGTAAGGAGGTAGAGGTGGGGGCCTTTTATAAGAGGAGAGGAGCGGAAATCGTGGAAATGTATAAAATGTTACATTATTTTAAAAATAGTTTCGGATTTAAAAGGTCTCACATTGATGTATTTCGAGGATAAGGTGATAATAGTTCGAAATACACCCATCAAATAGGTTTTTGACATGTTTAGGTCTTAGATTTTACATTATATTTTCATTTTATTTAAATCGTTAAATAATGAGGTAATCGCTGCATCATCATGATGTCATATATAATTTAATTTATTTAATGTCTAAAAATTATAAAAAAATACTATGATGTAGGAAATATTTTTATATTTCCAATGACTATTTATAGTAAAAAATATTACTTGTTTAACCCCATGTAAAAAATCTTTTAGTAAAACAACTCATGTTTGTGTCATTTTTACTTTTAATTTATATAAAAGGTATTAATGTCATTATCTTACCCAAGTGGCTCCATGGGGTCCCAAAAATCTACCCATGGGTTTTCTTGGTCGTCCATGACTCATCAAATAAGGTTAGGACATGTTTCATGGTCGTTTCATATTTTTAAAACATTATTTTTACCTTAAATTACACTAATTACCTCTAATCGCGATTAAAAACTTAAAAGATACTATTCACTAAAAAAATATTTTAATCCCATTGAAACAAATTTTACTTATTAATTAAAATAATTTATATTGGATTTTTGAAATTCAAATCACAGAAGTGGTAAAGTTCCATTTAAACGAAAAATCAGTTTTTGTAACTACCACTTTGTGGTTTCACTATTCATCAAAAATTAAGGTTTTTCAGAAAAATACAAAAACTTCACCCTAAGCTATATTTGATATTCCGAATAAAAAAATGATGAATATTTTACAAAATTAAAAACATCTAAGTTGCATTAATTAATTTAATAATTAATTCCCACTGTTAAAACAAATAGCGTGTTTTTATGAAACAATTTGTATCAAAATATTGACACTAACTTAAGTCCAATTTCAAAGTTAAATCAATTAAAACGACCACAATTGGATTAAATGGTAAAAATATATTCTAATTTCACTTTAAAAACAATTAAAATGTTAATCTAATCATATAAATAAATTAGATTAAAAAGAAGTTTTGAATTAAAAATACAACATTTTTCACTATTCATTAAAAAATGATCTATATCGGAAAAATACCAAAAATTTACACAAAGTAAATTTTGATGTACCAATTCCAAAGAAGAGATTTATTTGGTGTAATAGAATGTATAAGAGTGACCGAAACTATATTTAAATAGGGTTCTCCATCAAAAGGCGATAGTTCGACCTTTTAGTGAAAATTAGAGTATATATGCCTAAAATTGAATTCTTTTCGTATTTTAAGACTTTATCCATTATTTGATAAATTTAAAAACATTTAACAAACATATATAATAATATTTTAGTTATTTATATTCATTCCCGCCAATACAACAGCTACGTGTTTACTACCATTTAAAATAATATTATTTTATTACTAGTGTGGAACGTAAGATTTCAAAGAAACTCTTTGTTGCGTATCAGGTATGCTATCGAACTTAGAAACCCCATTAAAGTAAAATTAATATTTAATTCGTAAATATTAATAGATATGAAAATGTTTTATTCTTTATTTACCTGGGATGCAACACTTTCAGTTTATCTAAAAAACTATGACTCTTTCTGAAATCCTAACCATTATGGTAATGTCACTTAAGCATAAAGAATACCCAAACCTATAAAGATATCTAAACCGACCAATGATACCAACTATAAGGACTCATCCTTAAAAAACTACATAATTATGAATTAAATGAATAACTCACTTTTAGGATCTTTTTAGGTTTAGAGTTTTAGAGAATTAGGACAGAACTATTGCATCTCAAAATTACAAAGTAGACACTTCTACTCAGTTTCCATTTTTTTTCATAAAATAAAAATTATTAAAAAGAGAGATGTATACTTCAATGTTTTAGTTATCATGTATTTCCTTGATCCCATCCTTGACCCTATTCATCTTTACGTCCTATGGAAAACATTTCAAAAACATGTGATGAGCATAAAAAATCTCAGTAAGGGTTATAAAACAAATAAATAGAACATTAGTTCCTCAATACATACATAACATAAGATCTATTGCATATCTCATGAAAAAATAGGATTTATGAATAAAACATAGTAATCAAAAATCATAAAGGTAACTTATGGTATATATAACATACTTACATTATAGCTATCGTAGCTACATAGGGAGTCACATTTGGAATACCCATCATAGTATATTCCTTAAATCTCTTAGGAGAAACATTAACGTTTACCTCCGTCAAGTTACCCAATTCATTGGAGATCTATCTTAGGTTCTCCTACCGTAGGTTTATCACGTGACCACCTGTATACATAACAATGGCCAAGAACCATAACATAATCATAACACATAACTTAAGCATAATGGAAAGATATCATTCCCACATTGAGATAACAATATAACATTTTAAGTTATTGAAACAATAAATCATTCTAAAAACCATTTTCAATACCAAAATACTTAAATAGAGTATATGGTTTTTTTTGAAAACATTACGACTTGTTAAGGAATCCATTGATCAAATAATACTCATGGCGGAATAAAAGGTCATTGTCAATGCATACGCTAAAAAAGAAACATTTCTTTTTGTCATTTAGAAAAACGCTTCATAGAGAAAATATTCCCATCGAATGAAATGAAAAGTCAAAAGTGTTTTATACACCGTATAAATTCATGTATTAATCAAAATTTTCCTCAATTAAAGGGGATTGAGACGAAGTCCCGTACAAAGATGGTATCCTTAGATTAGGGATAAATCAATTACATAATTATGTGTGACAAAAATAAATAATCTCAATTTAAATGTATAAGGGTAAAAAAATCATAAGACATCCACAGATATTCATAGCAAGACATAATCAAGAAGTATAAGTTTAACCTAAAGAATTGAAATTGGGTTAATAAGTTCCCTTATAGAAATTTGGCATCCTAACGGCGTCACTTTAAAAGGCAAGAAAAGAGTTGAGGGGAGATAAAAAGTGTATCTCATCATGTGGACATAAAATTTACAGAAATAAGGATATATAAAATCATATACCAATACAAGAAGATGTAAATTAAAAGACCCAACAAAAAGAAATCTTTTCAAAAAGAAGAGGGTGAAAGGTTACCTTGCTGATTTGGTAACCTACGAAACATAAACCCCAAGAAATAAGGACCATACAATGTTGATGTAAATACCCATAAAATGGATTTATATTACTCAATGAGTAGAAACATGGGATGTATATACACAACTGAATGGAGATAGTGGTAAATATAGCATGAATATCACAAGAATAAAAGTGAGATGAAAAACCCCTTACCTCGCTATAATCAATCGAGTCGTATGACCAAAAGATAATAACCACCAAATTAATTACAGAACGCCATGAATATAAATAGAATCATCATAACATATATCAATTGGCCATAAATAATACACCAAATTCCATAAATAAGTGGTGAACAATGGAAGTCTCACGGAATTAAAAGTGAGATAAGAAATCCCTTACCTCAAATCCGACTTGTCTTGTTCGTTTATTTATATTACAAAATAATAAACCGTGGTCAATTTATAATTCCATAAGGAATTACTTTAAATTTTATTATACAATTCATATCACATATTATCATGTTATAATAATTTGTTAATTATGTGAGTTTATATCATACGTTTTGTCGATGTTCGGTACATGAGTCAAAAATGAACTTGTTTGAAGAGAATTGTCAATGTAGTAATAAGTAAATGAAATTTGGAATGGTTTTAATGATTTAAATATCATATATATCCAGTATATATGTATTCAATAATTTTCCATAATATATGGAGATAATAAATGAATTGTACCGTTCATGGAGATTGTAGGTCGTACGTACGCACGAACGCTACATTCATTTTTTGTCTTATCAATGGACTTTAAAACATAATGAGACATAGATATATTGTAATTACAGAATAATATATATCTTATATAGGTAAAATAATTTCATTAATTACATTATTTATAAATTCCATGATTGGCATGAACGAGTCACATCACTTGAGGGGGCGGTTGTCCACACTTCCACATATGAAATTATCACATTTTCACAACATGGAATGCATAGAGGTATGTTTTAAATATAAAATACAGAAGAATATAGAGGACAAAAATATAATATATATCTTATATAAATCAAGTGACATCACAATTTCCACCATGAATGGTGTTAATAGAAGATCGAACATTCATCGTTTCGTGAGGCAGTAATTCGCCACCCACAGAAACAATATGTTCTTTAACCATTAGACAGAGTTGTGTGTAAGTGTAGGGAGAATCATTATCATAAAAACATCCTAGTATATTAAGGATAATTTTTATTTTATGGGATAAAATAATAAGAAGATAGTGGTGAGTGAAGAAGGAAAATAAATGAAATAAACTCTAGAGAAGACATTACCTCTAAATCGGGTAACTCTTTTTGATTTGAGCCAAGGCTTCCTTGGAAAGACTTATGCCCAAAGTGAGGCATCTAGGAGTAAGATATGGATGTGGAGAGATAATATGAGCAGATTTTGTACGATCCAAGGAGTTTAGAGGTGTGGGTAGGGAGGTAGAGTTGGGGGCCTTTTATAAGAGGGGGGAGGGTGATTTTTGGATAGTTTTGAAATGTTACTTTATAATAAAATGATGTTTAGATTTTAAAGGTCCCAAAATGATATATCTTGAAGAGAAGGTGAGAAGGGTTACAAATCTAACAATCCAAAAGGTTTTCGACAAGTTTATGCCTTAGATTTGACATTATATTATAATTTTATTTAAATCTTTCATTAATGAGGTAATCACTGAATCATTATGGTGTCATAAATAAATTTATTTATTTAATGTCTAAAAATAATAAAAAAATTACCATGATGTAGTAAATATTTTTATATCTCCAATGAATAATTATAGTCTAAGAGATCATTTATTTAAACAAAATTAACATTTTTTTACTTAGGATATACAAACCTTGGTTATATTTCTCTTCTTTTTTAAAAATAATGTCATAAATTTCACTATCACACCCATGTGACTCTATGGGCCCTCAAGGTAGGTAAAATTATTCTAATGGATGGACATGAATCACAAAAGAGGATTTGGAAACATGTTGGGGTCATTTTATATTATAATGATATTATTTTATTACCCTTAACTACTAGATTACTAATTAATCACGATAAATAAAGATAATTGATGTCGTTACTATTCATAATGCCCAAAAACAAATGACTCTTAATTAAATAATTTAGACCTTATGATTAAAAATATGGAATCCATTTTACCAAATTACAAACACATAAATTGCAGTAATTAATTTAAAAATAATTCCCGTTGTCAAAACCAATGATGGGTTTTTATGAAGTAAAAGTTATCAAAATATTGACTTGTTTTTACATCCTATTGAAAAGTGAAATTATATCCAATGAAAACAATTGTATTAAGTGAAACTAAAAGTTCAATTACCCTTTAAAATCCATTATAAATACAATATAAATATATAATTTAATTATATGAAAAAGAAATTTTGAAGTAAAATGCAGTATTTTTCAATATTCATTAAAAATGAACATTTGTTAGAAAAATACCATAAATTTATCCAGAGTAAATTTGTTATTTCAAATTCAAAAATTATGTTCATTTTACCAAATTCAAAACAAATATGTTTCATTAATGAATAATAAAATCAATTCCTATTATCAAAAATAATAGCGTGCTTTTAAGAAACAATATCTATCAATAGATTGACACTTGTTTATGTCTAATTTCAATGTGAAAGAAATTCCAATTACCACCATTGGATTCAATGGTAAAAATATATTTTAACTACACTTGAATCCAAATTAAAAATATAATCTAACCATTTAAATAAATTAGATTAAAATTAGGTTTTGAATTATAATACAACATGTTTCAATATTCATTAAAAAAGGAACATTATTGAAAAAATACCAAAAAAATTACACAAAGTAAATATTGATGTCATGATTATAAAAAAGGATTTTATTTTTCCAAATATTACATATAAAATTGGAAAAAATTATATTTAAAAAGGGTTCTCTATCAAAAGGCGGTTAGTCGACTTTTTAAAGAATATTAGAATATTTATGCTTAAAATTGGATTCAGTCCCATTTTAAGCCTCTAAAATTTATTATATAAATTTAAACATATTGAAAAACATATATAATCATTTTTTAGTTAGTTCTGTTCATTATTTCCATTAAAACGGCAAGGCATTAACTACCATTTTAAATAATATTACTATATTATTAGTGTGCAACATAAGATTTCAAAGAAACTTGTTGTTGCGTATTGGGTATGCCATCGAACATAGCATCCCCCTTAAAGTAATATTAATATTTTATTCAAAAATATTATTAAATATGAAAATTTCATATTCTATATCTATTTGGGATGTTAATGTTTTTTTATTTTTATGTTTACGGATTTGTAAAAATGAAATGTGATTTCAAATTGGAAATGTTATTTTTCCTTTATGCTTGTTTTATGTGTTACAATAACGTTATAGTTCTTGGGAATTTATTATTAATATACGTGGTTCCATGATAAACAAAGGGATGGTGAGACCTTGATATATCTCCAATGAATTGGGTAATGAGACAAAGTTAAACATTATGGTTTCTCATAAGAGATTTATGAAATATACTTTGATTGGTATTCCAAACGTAACCATGATGGTTACTCCCTATGTAGCTATGGAACCGAAAATGTAAGTATGATATGGATTCCACAAGATAAATTTATGATTTATGATTTCTATAATGTTTTTTAGGCGTCTTATGATTTTTTTAGGTATGTTAAAGAACTTATGTTTGATGGGTGAAATGTATGATTTTGTGAAAATGTTTTCATGAGTTTAAAATATTAATGGACTAATAGATTCCTTCCTTATTTTGTATCCCTTTCTGAGCATCTTGTGATCATCCCTTGTTTTTAAACTTTTTTTCATAGGGAATAAGCATGGATAAAGGAATGGAATATTCAAGATTATTTTAATTAAAAAAATCATGTTTTATTTTGAAATGTTTTATATTATGAAAAAATGGATAGTGATGTAGAAGTGTCTACTTTGTATTATTTGAGTAGTTATATAATAGTTATGGCCTAATTCTCAAAAACTATAAACTAGAAAAGGTCATAAATTTGAATTCTTGACTTAACTCAAGATTATGTAATGTTTATGTTTGGTTCCTTATTATTGGTATCAATTTTCGGTTTTGATAACATTAAAGGTTTGGGTGTTATTTAAGTATACATTACAAATTTTATATAACAAAGATGCATATCATATTAGAAAGAATCAAAATTATTTCAAATAAATTTATTTAAATATGGTTAAACATATTGTAATTCTCTATGTATATTATTTTAGTAATATACATGTTCTATAACTTTTTCAGAACAAGGAAATTCTATTACAAATGGAAGAGGGTGGATCTAAAATTACATTCAAATATCTTTCTGATAAATTGACTGCAATAATTAGTTCAGTGAAATGATATTATGATTTTGAAAAATAAATTTATAAAAAAAACTCTCTTGAAAGTAGTTATATGATATGTAAAATACCTCCTTAATAGCTTGATACCATCGTGGATCATGGGTAGTTTTTAATCGAATCCAATTTTGTCAATATTCTAATATTTTTTAAAAATATAAATATTATCATGTAATTTTCAGATATTTTACGTTATCACATGAATATGAATCATATTATGATTTCAAAAATGCAACTAAAGAAGGAGACCCTTGGACAACCTATTTATACTTGCTTTTAAAATATAGGGGTTCAGAATATACATAAGGTATTTTAAAAGTACCATTGATTGAATGTTTAAAGTCAAATTTGGTCTGAATGGTTTATGAAAATCTTGTTTTATCAAATGTTTTAAAATTATATGTCAAACATGAATATTTTCAAACAATGTTTTTCTTTTAACACCTATACGAACGAAGTTATTCATGGTGTATTTGGATAAATGAAGAAAATGATTTTTAAGAATCACTAAATAATTGTTGCAATGCATTGACCTTAATCTATGTGAACGAAATGATGATGAAACCATGTTGACACCATGATAAATGTATGACATTATTTATTTTTGGAATAGTTTTATTAAATCATTTGGAGACAGAATGAAAAATATAACTATATCTAAGACTTAATGAATTATTATATTGTTGTAATTATAAGTTGGGATGGAAATGAAAGGTATGAATAAAAATTGAGGTTAAAACCTTCAATGGTTATTTTTATTAGTTTATCTCATTTTTCTAATTTCATAAGAAATATATAGTTTTTGAAAAAGTACAACACACAGACGGTGTGAAAAACCGTCACGTTAGATGAGGCATTGAGAATTAAACCCACAACTGAAGGGAAATAAGGTTTAATGATTACAACTTGACATAGAAAATTACATGGTTAGTATGTCTTTTTTAGTTAAATGATTTAATAGAATTTTAATATTTTCATTTTGGGAACATATGTTATATCAAATGGATTTCTTCGGTATTCAAAAAAGATTTTGGGATTAAGTGATAAATGTCATTTTGGAAGGCATTCACTATTTTTTGGAACCCTATATGACGAAGGTAAATAGAATAATATGGGATTTTATTTCAAGGGTAATGGTTGAATTTTACATTAGATTAATCTATGTTATTATATTGTACATATTGTGATTTGGGTTATTTATGGAAATGATAAACCAGTATTAGAGAATATGTGATTTTGGAAATTATATTTTTGGTTGAGATATTGAGAGTGATCTATGTGACGTGGAGATAAATGTTAAAATTTATGTTAGAAGTCTATGTAATCAAATTATTCTGAGTTATGGGTTTCAAAGATAGTGTGGATTAATTTTTAATGATTTTAATTATATTTATTTTTGAATGGTATATGTTGATCTTTTGGTATTACAATTGAATTTTCGAGATTAAAATTAGTTTTTCATCAATATATGGATTATTAAATATAGATAATTGTTTTATATAATACTAACCACATTGGATGTGGATATTGTTTCAAGATAAAAGAAAAAGATTGTTAATCATTTGTGGGTTATGTGACACTATAGAAGTTGATTCGTCTTGAATACTCATCATTTAGAGAAAAAAATGAGTGTGTGGTGAAAATTGATTGAAGAATGAATATCTACTTTTCAAGTCACTATATTTGTTAATTTTCTTAGTATAAGTAGTAAAATAATTCATCAACTCTATGTAAAGGATCTTAATTTTTTTTCATTCCTTCTACGAAATAAAAAATCATTTAACCCATTAAAAATTTATATTTTTGTGATTGTTAACTTTCTTCTAACAATGTTTTCTATCACTCTACATAGGAACATTATGGTAAAATTTTTCTTCCATATCAATTTTTTCTTATATGTAACTGTACTATTTGTTATCTAAGGTGGTCTTCATACTTCTCTTCTTTTCTTTTGAAGTGGTTTTTTTATTAATCTATTTTCCAATTTGGGATTTCAAAAAATGAAATTTGAAAAGCCATAACATAGTTTCCTACCCCGAATTCCAATTGTGAGGATGAAATGTATTAAAGGGTGATTATTTAACATCTCGAGTTCTATGAATGAATCACTAGGTTTGATAGCTTACTAGATACACTACATCAAGATTAAACGAGAAACTAAATATTATGATTTAAATGATACTATTATAAAATGTTAGTTAAAATGAAGATAATGAATATTATTAACTAAATTATTCAAATATTTTTTACACATGTTTATAATTAATTCACAGGTTAAAAATCAATAATAAATGAAAGTAAACCCCTTTTAAAAATAAAAGGAATTGTTTTTTTCTAAAAATCAATTGAAATGAAAATAATTGTGTTTATAATGTAATAAAATCACACATGATTGGTTTTAATAATGAAATAAATATGAAATTTTTTAAATGTAATTTTGATGAATCTTCTTATATGTTTTCTATAAATGGCTTACAAACAAATTCATTTTTTCGGATAAAAGAAGTATTTTTTGAAAAAATGTTGTTAACCACATTTTGATGGAAACCCCATTTAAAATATAATTTATGGAACTTATATATATTATATTTTAAAAACTAAAGTTATTATTTGGAATTTATACATAATATTATACTTTGGATAATTTTTTTTTGTATTTTTCTCATAATATTCCTTTTTAAGGAATAGTGAAAAATACTGCATTTTAACTCACTTTTCTTTCATATAATTTATTTTTCAGATATATTGTCATTTTAATTGGTTTCAAATTATAATTAGATTATGTTATTTATCATTTAATATAATTTAGTTCATTGGAATCAATTTCAGGTTGAAAAAAGATATTGAAATATTCCAAAATTTTGAACGTTTCTCTTTAAAAACCCACTTTTTATTATGGTCTAGAAAATTACTTTTAAATCCAATTTTCCCATTTCAATTAATTGAATTAGGTAAAATGGGTTACACATACGTAATCAAATTGTTAAAATTGTTATTTATGTTAAATTTCATTTTTAGGTATTTCAAATTAACCATGGTTAAAGAATTATTTACCACATAAAATTAATATTTTGACAAGGGTTAAAATTATATGTTAAAAGATTAACCTACCAAAACAACTACAACATTTAAACTATGGTTGAGGCGTCTCTCAACCACAACCAGAATATAAAACATTAATAAACATCCAAATTTGTTTAATTTATTTCCACCTCTATATGGTTGGATTATAACATAAGATAATAAATAAATTAATAACATGGACCGACCTCTCCTCAAGTATATAACCACATCTCCACCTACCATTTTAAAACCAAAATGAATTTTAGCTCCGAAAATCACTATCCGAACAAATAATCCTCTCTCTCCCCAAAAACACATTGTTATTGTCTCCAAAAGAAATTCCAAATTCAATGTCATCAAGGGTCTTTCAAGGAGGGGATATTAAAGAGGCAAATTTCCCAAAGTACCTCTTTTAATTTATTTTCTTTTAATACATTCTACACACCTCCTCCATATATAAATGCATGATAACTCCAAATTCAGGAATAAAATATAATTTATTTTTATATTGGAATATCTCATATCAATTTAGGTTCTCACCACCTCTTATTCCATAAATCAAAATTGTTGGCCATGTTATGCTTATTAATCGCCTTTGAGAATATTTTTTTTTGATTTTCGCTTACCTACTTCATAGATGGTCATAAAAATAAATTTCTGGTAAAATGATATTTTAATATATATTTTATAAAATATTTAACAATCTATAAATTTTATATTAATCATACCTTCATGCTTTCTATATTTTGGTAATACGATACCTTCATTTGGGGATGTGTGGACTACCGCCTCCACAATAGGATGTGATTTTTTCATGCATCACACAGAATATATTAAAGATTATTTTAGTATAAATATATGATATATATTAAATATTAATTCCAATTTAATTTTATCATATATTTATACATATTTACATACATTTCATTTAATGTTTGTACTTCTAATACGATAGGAAAAATAAAAATGGTGTTCATGTGTACGTACGACCAACCTTCTACATGAACTGTGTTTTTATTTTATCTTAAAAGGTAATTATAAATAAATATATACTGAATATATAAGATATTTATATTATATTTTATATTATATATTTTATGGACTTATGACCACATGGACTATTAACATCATGTTAAGTTCACTTTCAACTCTGGAACTGAATATCAACAAAGCATCTGACATGAACTAAAAAAATTATGATATTGATATTAAATGTTAATTAATGATATAAATGGAATAATAAAAATTAAAATAATATTAATAAAGTATATATTAACCTATGTTTATTATTCATGAATAATAAGGAACATATGAGACGAGTAGAACTCGAGGAAAGGGATGTTTCAAACTCAATTTCCATTTATTGGGTTATATGTCTACTTCATTGATTTTATTATGCCAATATTATGATTGGAATCGATTTTTATTGGATTATGTATTATTAAAACTTATCTATATGTGGATATACATTTGTTACAAATAATATCCCAACTGATTATTTCCCCCCATAATGATATGAACTCTATAAGGATTTACTTTTCTCACTCTTTACCTATATGAGATATATGCATTATTCAACACTAATTTCTTTAGTGTGGTTTATATATAATGAAAATTGATATGAAATATCACGAATCTATTTATATTATTGTTATTAAATTTTTCATTCGATGATTATTACTTGTATGGGTAATATTATTTGTCAAATTAAAAGTGGTAATTGAATTTCTTAACTGAAATTCCATTCATTGGGTTAAACATATACATCTTAATTATGTCTTGCTCTGATTATGTGAGAAATAAATTTTGGATATCTTATCTTGTATTTATAATTTCATTATGTGGATTTATAGTTAATACACATAATATATCTATATTATTAAGAAAATGGTCTTTGTAATGGACTCTTTTAATAAAATATCCCTTTAAAACATTTAATGATTAAATCTTATAAATCCTTATTTTTCATGTCAATGTTTTCAAAATTATTTTTATTAATTTATTGATATGGTCATGAATGTTTTAAAATTTTAAATCCTGTTAATAAATTTCAATGTTAAATGGGACACTTTGATTAAAAAATCATCATTTTAAATGATTTAAATGTTTTTTTAAAATTGATTGATTATTTCAAAATCCTGTATTTTTTTTACATATACATCATGTACTAAATTTCCTAATTTTAATTTAATTTAATGTTTTGATGTAAAATTTAAATCATTACACTTTCATTTTTAAAAAAATGTTTTTTTAACTATGTGTCTTTGTAAAATTGAAATGTTATTTCAAAGTTGAAATGTTATTTTTCATTATTACATTAATCGTGGGTTATGATTATGGTATGCTTCAGGAATATTTATTATTTATATTAGCATTTTGATGATACACGGAGTGTAGGTGAGCCCATGATATCTCCCCAATGCATTGGGTAGTTATAAGGAGTTAAACAATTCGGTTTCTCTTAAGAGATTTGGGGAATATACTGTGATGGGTATTCCAAATGTAACTATGAAGGTTACTACCTATATAGTTGTGAAAGAAACAATTTATGTATGATATGGGGGCAATATGTTACCTTCAAGATTAATGATTTGTAAGAATATTTCTAGGAATATTATGATTTCATGAGTTATATTAATGAACTAATGTTTTATTGGTGAAAATTAAGAATTTGAGAAAATGTTTTCATGTGTTTAAAATATTCAAGGACAAAAAGATTTATTCCTTATTCTATATCCATTACTAATCTTATTGTTCTAATCCAACTTTTTTAAATGATTTCCATAGGGCATAAGGATGGGTTAGGGAAATGAATACATCAAGAAGTTTTTTATCATGGAAATAAATCATGTTATTTTTTTGAAATGTTTTGTATTATGAAAAAATGAATAGTGAAGTAGAAGTGTCTAATTTGTAATATTTGAGTTGTTATATAATAGTTATGGCCTAATTCTCTAAAACTCGAAACCTAAAATGATCCCCAAGATGAATTAATTATTAACTCAAGATTATGTAATGTTTAATGCTGGGGTCTTATAGATAACTGATTTTATATGGGGAGGAATACATGAGGTCATGTGGTGCATCGGCACAGGGCACTAGTTTAGTGGATCCTAGGTTAGGAATTAGAAAAATTTATAAAAGGCACATTTTAATTTTATTAATATTTTTTTGGTAGATATGGTAATAGGCCATGATGGGACATGGTAATAAGCTTGTCCGGGGGAGTTGCTAACCCATGTATCAGGTAAAACCCATGTTTCCACAGTATTGATTTTTTTCTAATAATTTTTTGTTACAATTGATCTACATTCACCATGAGTGAGGAAAATGTTTTATGATGTAATGGTTAATGGTATTTTATAATTTTTTATAGTATGAGATGATATAATGTCTCATGAAACATATTAGATACACGGGAATTTACATTCTATTTGCATGCTTTCTTGATTGATTCCCTTGATTGTTTCATTGATTGTTTTGTTATAGAATTTTCTGGTTATTTAAAATGATAGCATTAACAGAAACAATATTTTTTTACATAGCTTAATGGTGTCATTTTTTCTGACCAATACTTATAATATTACTTATTTTAATTTTTACATATTTATTGGAGTTATTACTAGTTTTAGTAAAATGTGGTGCCATGTAAAACAAAAGGAGTGACTTACTCTATAATTTAAGCTTCATAATTCATATAATGGAATTAGGGTAATGTAATTAGATAATTTTAAGAATGAAGATGAGAATGATTTATAAAATCTGGTATAATGTAACTAATGGATTGGGTTAAATAAAATTCCACTAAGAATCTTATCAAGAGTTTTCTCTCATAAATTGTGAATATAATATAATTTGACGATGGCTAGTGACATGTGGAATCTAGATATATGTATCCAAACCATGTAGTGGGTATATAGAGCTACTAGGAGATGTTATGTTGTGTCTTCTAAATACATTTTCGGTTACTACTATCCATAAACAATGATAATATGTACTGTGAAAGTAATGTGTTCTAAGGTATTCCGTTGTAATTTTAGAAGTATTTATCCAAATAGATAACCAGTTAAGTGTATGGATGGAACTAGAGTGAACACTCCTAAGGTAAAGATGCATGAGCCATGTATGATATGGAGTTAGAGAAATGATTATCAACCTAGGGAGAGTCTCTTGAATGTGATGCAGTCTATGGATAGTGAAGATCCTTGAGTTTCCCATATGATTATAGATATGACATGAATGTTTCAGCTACAATATCCACCAACATTGATGGGGGAGCATGTACACCAGGCAACTGAGAATTTTCTTTAATGTATATACACTATCGTTGAGAATTTGGAGATATCCCATAAGAATAGGGTGAATATTTATACCTATATTCTTTAAGGGTAGGATAGTATATGGCAGATTTTTTTAGTCTTGGAATATTAGCTTATCGGATTGGTCTGGAAGTATTTTCAAACTAGCATCATCATCCACATATTTTCTTAGTCCCTGTGGTCTAATCAGGCTAGGGATGTCCTTCTCTTAGAGTAGAGGATATAATCTCATATGGATTATACCACTTAGTTTACTAAGTTCAAGTGGTTTTCCCCTTCTATGGATAATGATTACTTGGATAGGGAAATAAATTACATTCATGGAAAAGGACAATATATAAAGTAAAAATTGACCATTTTTTGTCTTATGAAGATTTCTAATATTGTGAATCAAACCTTGAATTTTGAGAGGAATCTCAGAGATACCCATAGCCTAGGGTGGGTAGTACTAGTTGAAAATGGGTCATCTGGATTAAGGTAGTGTCATTTTTATGGGTCCTAACAGAGTAGTGTGGTGGGGGGGGGGTAGATATGTGGGTACTGTTATTTTATATCATTAGTGTGGTAGGTCTGGTCACTGCCATTGGGAATATAATAGAATTATAGTCATGTTGCAATCTAGTGGGATTATGGGAAATATCTTGAGGTTTTGTTGGATAACATCATATGAATTCATGGGTAGAGCCTCTAGGATAGTTCAAGGATTATGTCTTGGTTACACTAGCCTATAGAAAACAAGTACTTGGGGTCTGACTAGTCACACCAGCCATAAAAGGGCTTGGGGTGCACAGAGCCAGAATCAGTGTCACCTTCTAGGAAGTAAAATTCTACATAGTCATTCTAGGATACACATTCAAGGCTAAAGGTGTAAGTAGGTTGTTCTGGTAGTTCATGTGAATCAGGACACATTACATGCTACCATCAGATGTATGATTTTGGTGGATTTATATATAGACTATTCTCTATTTGACATAAGACATTCACACTCATTCATGGACACTAATTTCATGTAAGTTCTGTTTTTTGTGGCCAATTTTGTGTATTGGGTGGTGTATATTGACACCATGTTAGGTGTTCAATATGAAGGAGTTAATTTCTATAGAGATGTTACTATCATGATCTGAGGTTACTTTTTTTTACGTGGCTTTTCATAGTCAATATAACTTTGTTCAACCTAATTCTTGGAATGGAATGAATAATTCAATTTTGAGATCTTATATAATGATAATATATAAGAGTTACCTTCAGGTTTCCTGAATGAATCAGTTGTGTTTAAATTGTAGAATATGACTTGCAGGAGGGTCATGAAGTCCCTTTTCAATTTATTCTTTGTGGGGATTCATCCTAGTTGGTAATTCTTATTATACATGATAGAGGAGAGAAAAAAATAGTATTCCTATTTATAGTGGTCTTGTTTTATATTTTTTCCATTACGACTCCTCAAGATTTTCACATGAGAATAAGCTGGAGTTGACCATCAACCTCATATTGGTCACGAAACCAATATCTCTTCCTCATTATTATATGGGTCCATTAATTCCTCATGAGATGAAGAACTAGTTGGATGATATAGAGGCCAAGTTGTTTATCAACCATATCACATCACCTTGAGGCTCTCCTATCCTCTTTCCTATGGTCAATTACTGTACATTATAAATATGTGCGGATTAGCGATGGATAAACTAAGTGACCATTAATAATTGATATCCACTATCGTGCATCAACTTATTTTCGACCAATATAGGGGTTTAATGGATATTCTCCAACATATACCAAAGGATTTTATACTAACAGGTTAGGATAATTCCGTATGATGTTCGTGGTATAATTTCCTAATATATGCATGAACTTTATGAGGAATTATTAATTATTTTTATCTTAAATACTTCTCCCATTGTTTTTAGGGAATTAATAATCATAGTTTTCCATCTTTACATCAATTCTTTCATGGTATCTTTATTGTATGAAAACCTTGTGTATTCTCAGATGAGGTAGGATCGTGAATAGTACATGGTGATAATTTTGAACATAGTAAGGGAGATAATTATGAATTAAATCACTCAAAGAGTTGTTTTTTGGGTCAACTATTTACACTTTTGGTACCATATTATATCAAAATACATTTGACCTAAATAAATTGATATATCTGGTTTTATGGGATATCCATAATAATTATTTTGATGTCCAATGTTTCATGGTCTTGGTGGGATATTACTAAAATTTATAAATGAAATTTCCCATTTGGAAGTACCTCTATCAGGGACGACCAAATAGGTGGTAAATTTAATTTAGTGATATATAATATGAGAATTCTTACTAGGAGTTGATGGTAAATTTTTCCTCACACTTATCATGATCTTTCTTGAAATAGGAATTGAGTATGTCATTTACTATTTTCTATTAGGGATCATATGGGGATAATTAAGGATATAGGGGGTTCGAGTCATGGTGTATGGTTCTCGATAGTTGAGGCCTCATGAACACAATTACCCAATTCATGATATTGAGTTGTCAGAAGTTGTGAATACCTAGAATTGTTAGAAGAAAAATATTTTGGTTGAAAAGTTGCTGGTCTATATAGAATATTAGAGTTTGAGGTACATTTTCACTCTAAAAGAGTTCATCATCTGATTTTGAAGGTGGGTCAAGTACATTCATTTTTTTCACATTAACATATCTTATATTAAAAGGTAGAGAATTATATTTTCTGATACTGTGATCCGGATGATGAAGCCTCAAATTTCCAAAGCGTCATATAGTTAGTGATCACTAGTGACAATTTTTGTTGAAATAAACTTAGATGATTAATAGGACAATGATCTAGTATTTTTGGAATAGTTATATGTGTTTCCTTGAATTTTTTAATATATTAGAAGTAAGAATATTATATACCCACAATATCTCTCTCATAGGGAAGGTTTTTATGATGGGGAGATAACACAACCCTATAATATAGACGATGGTACAACTATCCATGTTTAGAGGCATGTATTTGGGCCTACTAATATGTGAGTGGAATTTATGAGAATGTATCATACATCTAGGAGGGTGGTACTCCAAATATTGATGGGGTTGAATCAGGATCCCCATCATCAATATTGGTGATCAGTCATGAATAAGTATATTGTAGGGTTCGTAAAATTCTGTTCTACCTATGAGATGGTGAATACTGAGAATCACTGTCATGCTGATCTCCTATTTTTTCATTCCATAGTGGAAATGGAATTATTTATCAAAGGAATTTATTATGGGTTTATAAAAGTTTCCCTAACGATAATATGATGTTTGGTTCATTATGGATTGGATTACTAAATCCACTCATTTCCTACCGATCCGAGAGACTTATATAGTTTATTAGTTGGAAAGGTTGTATGTTAGAGAGATTATATAACTACAATGGATCCATTGGAGATTTTATTAGTAGAGAGGATCAATTTACATTGCATGTCTAATTGTGGTAGTAGAAGGTGTTATTCACTTAGGTGATTTTGATTACAAAATACCACTCAAGTACCAATGGGTAGTCCAATTTGACTATTTAGATGTCAGAGGACACATTGTGGGAGTGTGTCCTAGAGTTTGGATGTTCGTTGGAGAACCATATCTTTATATTAAAATTATCATATATAAATTGTTACCATGAAAAATATTAGTTGAAAAAATTGGATGGTTTGCATGGATGGCCTAGTCGTTCACCCTTTTAATGGATAGATACAAGTGAGGTTATGATGGAAGGACCCATTCTCATCTAGGAGAAATGGGAGCTTGTCCATTTGATTTGGAAGAGGATGGTGACAATAAAAAGACGTAAAAAATAATATATAGAGATATTTTAATGAACCTTTTTATTTGACATAGGTGAGTATGTATTTTGAAATTATCCATAATATTTTCATAAAATAAATTATAGAGAAAGTGGATGTTGGAACACAGGTACATGGGCCTATTTTTAGTTATGTAAAGGGTCAGACTTCTGGATTATTAACGATATCATCTATATAGATTTAGTTAGGATCATACAATCTTTCATGTATTTTTTTGACGATACATCTTGGATCCATTTCATACCCTTGCTGATGATATTTACTGTGAGGTTAATGTATCAATTTAGGAGACTCCAATTTGTATCATCGACTATAATGAGAAGATGGTTCAAGGAAAATATATTACCCTAGTGAATGTGCTTTAGAAAAAAATTCATCTTTAGTAGAAAAAGTGGGAGTGAGAATCAAACATGTTGGCCCAGTTCAAAAGTTTTTTCATTGAGTAAACAAGTGACGTTTGAGGATGAGATGTCTTGAGATGGTGAGGTTTCGAATCCCTTATATTCTTTTGAGTTTAATACTCTTTAATTTTAACTAAAATCCCATTAATTTTTCCTTAGTAAAGTATTTGAGGGATTAACAGATGTATCAGAAGTGTCCTTAGGGTTTGGTGCATAGATTTTTTTGTTATAGTGAGGCAGAAGTGGGTGCTCAGGTAGTACATATTGTGTGTTAACCGTGAACCCCAACCATGATGTTTGGAGAAAGAAAGGGCATGGTTTTATAAATACTGAAAAGGTGTCGAGAAAGTATGAGTATTTTATTTAATTATAGAGACTTTTCCCATGGTTAGAAAAAATATGCAGTAATATGTGCATGGAGATGTGTTTTTGGACAATGGGGATTTCACGGTTAGTGCACAGTTTATCCCACCATTTGAACAAACAATGAACATCAGTAAAAACTATAGATTTACTAAATTTACATTATGAACCCAAACCCGTTATATTTTTTTATCATTTTATTCCATTTGTATAATCATAAATCCCTCCCAACCTCTATGATTTATTTGGTCAATCTCTTGAATATATCCAAAAATTCATTTTATTATCATCATGTTAGAAGGATCTAGGTAAATCAATCAATATGTTATCTTCCAATATTACTTTTTAACTTCATATAATTATATTATTCTCAATTTTATATAAAGGAAATATTTAAATGTACATTTTTGGTTTCTCTATTTCCCTCATTTATCTTGAACCAAATACAAATAACTAAGAAGTGGAATGCTTCAAAAATAAGGTAGGTTGTCTCTTGTTTTTAGATCTAAGTCTCTTCATCATATTACATCATTGGCTTGTCTGGTTTAACCGAATAACTAGATTCATGAACTAAAATTATAAATTTTTTTATTACATATTGATTTCATAGAATCCTCTTCAAATGTTGAGAAAATTGGATTGTTTTGGTATACCCTTCTCGAATCTTTTATATAGATAGGTCATGACTTGTGAAATAATTCTAAGTGACATTATTATTTATTTTAGGGATTCTGTTACTAAAATTATGATTTAATTCGTAATATTTTATTCCTAGAGTGATATATAGAACCCCTCTTATGGACATGGAATGTGTAATGGAAATATTACATGAAACCAAATTGTGAAATTGGATTTAATTTTAGAGTTATTTACTAGATGAATAGTGTATTGATGAAATGTTGGCGATTATTGGTAATAATAATGAGTATAGAATTCTTTGGGGATATCTTTAGATTCATCATGATTGATATTTTCATGGAATTCCATGGATGATCCTTGGATTCTATTATGAGATGCATGTGAAAACCAGACTGTGAAGATACCGTTGGATTTAGTGATGTTGGATACAATGAAATTCATTGATAAAGATAGTATAGTATACAAAGATTCATTACCATGAATTCCATGGAGGAGGATCCCACTTGTATTTGGGAAATGTATACACTTATTGAATTATATATATTAATATCTTAGATTCTTGAGGGGTACCCTTGATGAATGACGTGGTATGAGCTCCACATATATTTATTGATATTATTGGTTGGAATTCCTTGTGTTCCGACCTTGGATTCCAATCAAGTTAAGACATTGAATGTCAAGGGCGATCCCTTGAATTTATAAAATACATTTAGATTTTTCAATAAAGAATTGATATATGATAATTACTAGTTTATACCTATGGATTCTGTCCAGTTATATGGTCATGGTTTCCTCGGAGATGAACCATGTAACCAGATTATGCAAGGTACCCACCTCCTTATTTTGAGACCAGAGTTGGTTGAGGTAAGTAGGGTCGGCTGGGTAGTCTCCTTGAGACCTGATGCATGATGTTGTTTCTATAATTCCTTGGATTATTTTCCAGTTTTATTCACTGATATATTTTATAAAAGCGTGTTTATACATACTAATTGGATTCTCATTGGTCAGCATTGGTGGTGGCTTGCTGATTTTTACCCACACCATGTTTGTGACACTATTTTGTAAGATGATGGACTTTAATGATACAAGTTTTGTTATGGGACATTATCATATAAATAATTTCTGATTTTGTTACTATGATTAGATTGTTGATAATAGAGTTTTTCTATAGCTCAAGACATATGTATTTTTATTATCTTCTGTTTTTTGTCCTTTATTTTATCATTGGTATTTTTTTTTCTTTACCTAACATACACACACACGCACATATATATGACTATGATTTCTAAATTTGATATATGTATGTTATTGAATGGTTTATGAAATGTTATTTTATTACCTGTTTATTTTATATTATATGATGTTTATACTGTTTTCATTTTTTACATTATGTTGGACTCTGACTTGGGGGTTTTGTCACTACATTGTACCAATTATGACCCCTTTCTTCATTTCAGAAGCCTCTAGAATACAGAGATGTGTACTTGAGGACATGTGGCTCATAATAATGGGGTACATGTTCACTTGAACTTAGGTAAGGGTGTTATAGTCACCATATCTAAGACCCACTTACTAAATAAATTTATAATGAATGTCATGAAATATAAACTATCTATGAATCAAAAAGCATATATTGAAATGTATGACAAATCCTAGGTCCCAAGAACGTTCCCTTATTCACCAGAGAGAATGATTGGTCAACAGTGGGACCAGACAACATTATTCTTATATTGGTTAAAATGGAATTCCATAAATCTATCATTTATGATCATACAATTCCATGAATCAAACTAGTTGAGGAAGGACCTAACACTATGTTTTTTATAGAGGATCATACAGTATATAAATCAATGTCATGTTGATAAATATTACTACACCATATCTATCATGTCTTTCATGGATGACCACGTGATATAGTGACCTAGTGTTATTGTCTCTCTAAAAATAAATACAGTTAATAGTTAACTAAAGTGTAATCACTAAAATAACTAGAAATTGATGAGGAATTTACCTCATCCCATTTCCAACGTATTTTGATGGAGGAATTTTCCATTATATCATCTCATTTGGCCTTGAAAAAGATAAAATAAATTATTTTGTTAAATTCATCACATCTAAAAGGAAATCAAAAAGTATAATGTCATAGATCAGAAAAGTAATAAAAATGATAATGAAACATAAGAACCAACATATTAGGAAATCTGACTGAAAATTTTATTTTTTATGGTTAATAAAGATAGTTAAATTAATGACATGTTAAAACTGTGTTTTTTAGAAGTACGTTATCCTTTACATGGGCATAGAAAAATATTGGATAACTCTCAGTTCATATGTGACACTCTATAACATAATAAAAACCAATAATAGGGAATATATGTAACACATGAGTTGTAATATCCAATTTATAATATCAAAATACAATAATGATCATTAATATAGTTACTAAACTCGTGATAATTTTGTTCCAAGCTAAACCTACTTTTTTTTCCTACTAAGAAAATTATAAAACCACAAATTCAAGATGTATCGCTAAAATAAATTCATTATCATATTAATTCTCATGATTATATGTCCCATCAAGATCTGATAATGCATTATTGTTTTCATTAATATTACCAGAATAAGAATGTATATGTCCATATCTAATGTATTATTTTGAAAAAAAATAAAATCATAGGAGATTTTAAAAAAATAAAGGGAGACCCTTATAAGTTATGCTTGAAAAAATTTATAAAGAGGAACCCTTAGAATTTAACACGTTCGATTCATTTCCAAATTCAATGTCCAAATATTGAAAGATACAAAATTACATTTAAATTATATATAATTAACTCGATAACATCACTATTATTATCTATAAAAAATACATAAATATACTATTCAGGGACTATAAAATCAAAGTAGGAATATATATATATATATTTAATATTAGAAAAATCACAGACATGTGGTTGATTGGGGCACATAGACATAGTTGATATATAAATGGAGTTATGTATCCATGTGATGGTGTGTGACATCATGTTACTAGGAATTCCTCAATTGGTCTTAAACACATTCTCACAACCCCTTTTCTTGGTCCACCCTATTCGTGATATGGATGATTGAGGGGAAATTAAACATAATTTTAATTATTAAAATAATGTGATAAATCGCTTGTATTCCTTTATTATTGATTAATTTTTTAAAATATTATTATAATTGTTACAATTTATTAAAAAACCACCTTTCATGTATTTTATATTTTAATCCTAATTTAGTGATTAAAATTGTAAATTACATTATTTTATTTTATAATTTTTTGTTAAATTTGTTGTATAGGATAAACTATGTCATGGAATTGAATAAATTCAAAGGGATATATAGGAAAAAATTAATTTTATATCTTATGAAATTGTTATATCATATGATATGATGTATAAATTATGAAGGAACCATGATAACACATGAAATGATAATGCTATCTCACTGGCTATTTGCTAGATTCTGAATATCAGGAATAGGTTTCACTAAATATGATATATTGTAGCCATTACAATTGAGGTAGGGAAGTGGATTGAATAGGTGAAATAAACAAGAGTAGTGATGTTGTATTTTATGGTACAATGAATTTGGTGCATTTGATGAAATAACACCACGCTATATCCTAATATAATGATTCATCTACGATACTCTTCTTTTGGTGTTGTAATGATTAATACTCATGATTTAATTCTTATTTAGGGATATATCTATATTGACCATGGGGATATTTATTAAAGAAGTATGATGGATTATGATTGACTATCGAAAGTAAAACATATCATCTTCCATATGGGAAATTCATTGAGAGGGTCCTATCATAGATAATGTTAGGCGATATCATTGAATGCTACATGAATCATATAATATGACTGAGCTAAAATATAAAAAATGACATTCTGGTTTAATTGAAAAACCTCATATTGATAAATTTCATAAAATATATAATAAAATTAAAAATTATTCTTTAATATTCATTATCTTCTATATTTACCACTATGGATCATTGGTATCTCATTTTTCTGCAAAGAATCATTTTATAATTTTTAATGAAGAACCAACTAGGAGAGAAGATGTGGATGTTGATAAAGAAATGATTCTTCATAAAGGACATGAAATATTATGGTTACCAATAATTTATCTCCATATATACCAACATAACCAAATCATAAAATGGATAACAAAACTTATAAATATAATGATAATTGGACGAAAGATAAAAATATGACCAGGGGCATTAAATTCCATACTTTATGGAACTTATGTTAGAAGGATGAGTACCTTGAGGGTTCAACTTCCACATGAGAAATCCAAAGGAAAACATCATTTCCCTGTGGTAATTTTCCAAATAAATAATTTAAAGTCTTTTCCTTATATATGCAAGAGAGGGTTTAAGGAATACCCATTTCAAGAGGCTAAATCCCAAAATTTAGCATTATATTTCCCTATTTATTATATTTTGGATTTTCATTATTTAATCAATGTACTCTTTCCCTTTATTTCCCACCTCATTTATTATCTTAGGAATTCTCACTATGGTTACTCCAAGGGATATCAAAATTTTAGTTTCCGATTTTATTAATAATATGTTTATTTATATTCATAATTTTATCAATAAATTTGAGGATTCTATGTGTTGAGTGATGGGGGAATGAGAGGGTTCAATACCATCATTATTCAATATGATTGTATCTAAAATATTTTGAAATTTAATTAAACCTTCCTTGATTATTTAGTTTTAGTAAGAGAATAGGTAGTTGAGATGTTAATATGTTGAGAAAAATTCATGATAAGAAAATTTTTGTATTATTTTCCCCTTTTAAGAAGCATACAATTATAGCGGGTGTGGTTAAGTGAGAACAATGTTCCTCTACACACCTTGGAGTGTAGACCAGAATACCAAAGAATATTGGATTTTTGTTTTCTATATAATTATGGTTTTAATCTCTTTTAATATAATAAAGAAGGATTCTAGTGTAGAAATGTGCCTCTTAGTACAATAGTATTAGGATAATGTTAAACTAAAAATGATAATGGAATGAAAATGGTGATCAACCTTGGGCATGAAATAAAATATTAAAAAATTCATTTCAATTATTATATATATTCATTTTTTCAATTTTATTTCTATTCAATTAACCCCCCTTTCCCTTTATTTATTATATGAAATGGAAATAATAAGTGAAAATAAAATATTTTTATATGATTTGGGATTCCATGGTATATGAAACTACATTTATCTATTGTGATGAATTCTAATAATTTTATAAAATTAATTTGATGAAGAATAATAGAAAACTATACTCACCAAGCCTATATATCAATCTACATTTTTGTGAACTATTGTTGGGATGCCTTTAGGTTACAATTATGAATATATGGGAACGATTATCTTTTAATGAAACCACAACACTGATTGGATAGTAGTAAATAGTGAACCCTTAAACCATTTTTCACTCCCCTATTTTATTGTTCCTAAGAGTCTTCCACAAAACAAATCCACTCAATGGAAGGATCCATTACTCATCAAACTTCTTCCTCCTAGATTTTTATTGTGATCTGACTGGAACAACTATGATGGTATATTAATTTTTCGGTGGCTTCTTTTTTCTATCAAGATATTGTTTTTGAATATTTTCAGAATGTATAATGGTTACACATACAATATGTTGGGAATATGGAAGGTATGTTTGACAATCTACTGACCACAAATGTACAATTTAGAAGAATATAATAATAAGAAAAAAGAAAAATGGTTTCTATTTTTATATAATTATAATTTTATCAAAATTATATACTATAAATATAAATTTAATATGATTATGGATGCCTAAATTTATTCAATTATGTGGAATAAATAATAACTCATAGAGAATTTTAACAATTTCCCCTGATCAAACCTATAATATTTTATTCTTTATATTGTGTGGAAAAAAGGGATCTATAGGGTGGATTATCTACAAATAAGATAATGATACCGCTAGATGATCAAAACATTTAAAAACCATATTTATCTCCCATTTTAATCAAATTTACTTGAAAATATTATATTTATTAATTTTCGATCAGAAATGTAATTTTGAAGACATTTTTCTTCTTCTTGGTGGGGCCTTTATTTATGAAAAATAAAATATTTCTTATTTTCATTGAAATCAACTTCTCGAGATTAATTTAATATCATAATGGAATTATTATATAAATATGGATACTAATTAATCTAAAATTTTAAATAGAGGACATGTTATGAACAAATTATAACTCAATGTAATGTTAGATTCTGGTACATTACATTCTCCCAATCATTAATGTGTTTTATTCATATAATGATTTGTTTAGAGAGAACCTAATAAATTCATGTTTATATTTCATCATACCATGTCATTTACTAAACATCATTATTTTTCCATGGAAATCACATGATATAATTCATATACATATGAAAAATATTCTATATATTTATATTATAATGTCACTAATCAATTAAATAATATAAAAATTTAATTTTCTTCCACATACAACTCATATAATTAAATGATGTGAGACTATTTTCATAAGAACCAATGATGTTAGGAGTCATAGAGTACTTCCAGAATTCATTCATTTATGGTGGAAATAATTTTCTTTAGATCACATTTTTTATAACACATATACACATGATCATTTAGTGATCTTCAAAAAGATCTTTCACTACAAATATTTCCCTATCAATCAAAAATTGAGAAATATCTACATGTTATCATAATATCATATAAAAAATAACTTGAAATGTTTATATATAATCAAAATCATTTGAATAGTATACCCAATATAGCAACTGTCTTTAGGTATAATATGTCAATCGAATATATATAAACCTTAAAAATTTAATGTGATATTTCATTGTAATTAATAGTTTAAATAATATTATTACATTAAGGTAACCATAAATAATATTACATAAAATAAAATGGTCTCAAATGTGTAAAATTATATAAAAAATCTAATGTAAAATTATATTCAAATTATGAAAAATGTGTACATTGTACAAACCAATCAATTATTATATAGAAAATGTCAAGAATGTTTTTAGAAACATGTATTATTTTTCATGAAAATCTCCCCAAGATAATCTCATTTACATCATAGAATAGTCATGTAAATATATAATAATCCTTTAGAATACAAACCCTCATCCTAAAAATGATATACTGCAATAAATTTTGCCTCAAACATAGTGAAATCCAAAAAAAATGTTAAATATTTATGTCACTAAATCTCTCATCACATCGTACAAGCTTTCAAATGTACTCAGTATTAGGGATGAGTAATCTCACTCAACACCTTATTTTAACATTTAATAAATTCCATAACAATTATCGATGGAGGAGTTCCATTCTTCCCACATTTATTAAAAAATTAACAGAAGCATCATTTTAGAAACATGATATCATGTCGTACATCTTGTCAACATATCTATGTCATGTAAAATTACCTCAATAATGGAACATTAAATTCACTACAAGAGGATTAAATAGTTTTCATATCCACATCTTTTTAGAAAAAACAAATTTTTTTTTCAACAATTCCATTTCTCAAAAATATGTATTTAAATTTTTTCCATACATGGATGAAAATTTTCTTATGAATCCCTCATCATCAGTAGTGAAAAAATTTGAACAACATGTATTCCTATTAAAAAAAATGAAATATTCATAGTAAAATCCTAGTAAACCGTTCTTATTCGCTAAATAGTTCATGATTGTCCATCATTTGATAATGAATGTTGGTATTTTATTTTCAACATCAATATTACAATGATAATTCTTATTAATTAAAAGAATATATACCAACTGTCTAAAATTGAGGATATCATAAAAAATAACAAAATTTTGTACAAGAGAAAAAATAACCCTCTATATTTAGATATAATCATATTATTATGAAATAAATGATCATTTTCACCACTATATTACCAACTCAAAATCTCTATGAATTCCAAAAAAATCCTTTAATCATATCATTAAATATTTTTTTATCAATACTAAAAAATAAATTTAGTTCATTGTAACTATATTATAGATGCTACTATCGAGAGTCCATGTAAATTATGATCATAATTACACCTCCTCTAAATGTTATGTAAAAATAGTAAACAAAAACTTTTCGGGATCACTACCCTTACATAAGAAGAATATTTCCAAGACAATGATTATATGAATTTGATATGTGTTCTCTAAAAACTAGTAAAATACATTTTAGTCTTGTAACATCAATCATTGTAAATTTGGATTTAAATTATATATATCATCTTTATATATTTAAATAATCATATTTTATTACATAAAACTCCATTTGAACAAGATGTGCTTCAGAATAACTTCATTTCCTTGGCATTGCCACATCATCAATGAGTTATTATTCACATGATCTCTATATAAATAGCATCAAGGATTTTCAATAATCATGAGGAATGGATTTCCATATAGAAGATGAAATTAATTTTTATAAAAGAATAACCCCTAATCATATATAATAAATAATAAAATATTAACTGATATCAAAAGTAATGTATAATATTTAATTTTCATACAATACAATATTAGAAATAAAATTATTGAAAAACATATTTTTACCCAAAAATATATAAAAAACCCCCGAAACACCCAATATAACTCATTGGTATAAAAATAAATTCCCAAACCAAGATCTACTTTTGTAAACCTCAAACTCCAATCTGACCTCTAATAAAGCCTCCGCCAAGATGATCTTTGACCACATATGTAAATTTTTGGAGAGTATATCCACATAAAAATAGGTTATCCAAAAATGATGAATAAACAATGTCAATATCAATAATTAATAATAATCAAACTATTTATTTCCTAAAAAATAGTTGGGACCGCAAAAATCAAAACCAACTCACAACTCCTTAACTACCACAACCCAGGAGCCACTAACCAGTGCCCCGACCCAGGGAGTTACATGACCTCATGCACTCCTCCATGTACTCCATAGGTTTCCAACTAGAAGTGAGCGTCTAATAAGTCACGTGGGGAGACTATAACATCATTATTATAGTAATGAAAAATAGATAGTAATTTAAATAATGGAAAAAAATATAACAATCAATAACACACATAACTATCCAATTTTTCAAAACTGCGAACAATCATAAACAATAGTAAATATATCATACCATGATACAGTGTCAAGTAAACAAAACTCCAAAAGAACGAAAATAGTAGAATCCCCAAAGTGGTCCAGACTCTATGTATAGTACCTCACCCAAAATGTCCCATGCCCAACTCAACTCTAAAGCATAGGGCCCTTTCCCTTATCTTGACCTACAAGCATGAAATCAGATCAGGTACCCAATGGTGGCTCGAGCAGAGAGTGAGTATAACATAGTAGGTCACCACTAATGGTGTCTACAAAATATCATGAAAAAACAGAGAGTGCATGAAAGAGATAAATGATGACATGTAAGGATAAAATAGTTATTATTCCATTATTGAATATGTTATTAATTAATTGTACTATAATTGATACCTTTTTACTACATACACAATTACTGTGTTAGACTATCATTTTCATGTGATCAATGGGTTAGGAATGTTCAACATTCTCAATCATATGAGAAATTACTCAAGCCATATCTCACTATGCATCACATCATAAAAATATCATAATCTTTATCTCGAAGCCTCAGTCCACATGGAATGCAACCATAAGGGGAATAGAACTCCATCTCCTTCCCTAATCTGTGAATTTAGGGGTATAGAAATAACCTCAATCCACCTCAACATATGGACATAGAACCAAAAGTCAATACACCACACAACCAAACCATGTGCACATGCTTATTTATCATCTAACAAATTTAACCATATATCAACAACCTATCCAATTTCATTTACCGCATCACAAAAATATCAATAAATGGGAAATTAACATTATGCCTAAATCCATTAACACATTAAATATTCATATTACTTAACCCATTTACCCCTATTTCCCATTTCTCATGCCTATCTCACTAAGAATGTTCAAGTAATAAGCAAGTCTCCTAGAATTTTACTATTAATCCATTTAAGACTTTTTCATCCCCACTAAACACCTACTTAGGTCATTACCTAATATAAGTGTATTACTAATACCACAATTTCACATCCTTTAAGAATATTAACATATTCATCATGGGCCCTATGTTCTCACGCAACTGACTACACTTATTTAGCAAACTCTATGTCTGGGGATTATCATTACACCCAATGGGCGGCCTCAAAATAGGTCGCATTGTCATCCATCCATCCCGTGGTGATCATGAAGCTTTTATTAGATATTTTAGACAACCAATACATCACATAATTTCAAAGTAAACAAGATATTATTAAAAATAGGTCAATAATAAAAACCCTATATGCACAAATCTACTCAAAATCCACGAGATAAAACCTGTAGTCCACCTACCTTGAATCTGTTAGCGAAATCCATCTAAATCAAATCCTAAGATATCAATTCAACCCACCCTTTATTTTTTTCCCAAAACCTCACCGAAAAGGAGGTTTTGAGATTCAGATAGAGATGGGGAAGTGATAAAATCCCTAAACCAAAAAAGATAAAAAATAGTGGGATTAACCTTACCCGGATCATCAGTACACATCTAAAGGCACTAAAAACAGCCCTAGGATGAGGGAGATTGATCTTTGGAAGAACATGGAGCCTTTTGGGAATCACTTGGGCTGTATAAGGATTAAAGGCAGAAAATACCAAGTTCCCCTAATTTCCCTGTAATCGGTTTTGGGTAAATTTTTAGAAGATTCCAGGACGCACAGTATACCCACATGGATTTCCAAACCGTGCATATTGCCACAGCCTGCATGGTCTCTCCTTGCACAGTTTTCCAAATCATGTGCAAACCATGCAGAAGACCCAAAAATCCCTTCTTTCCCCTTATTCATGTCCCGAACCCCTAAAACACCCTTGAGCCTTCATAAGGACTTAAGAAAACACATAATAAACCACAAAAGGTGTCATAAATAAAACACAGACAATAAGATAACTTAAGGGAGAATTCAGGATCTTACAACCTCCCCAACGTATACTGGCTCGTCCCCAAGCCACTCTTCCCAAACATCATTAAGTTTCCATGGAAAATAGATTAGGCCAATGGGACCACATATCTAATTCTCTCTCATAAGTTTCTTTTTGAATGTTTCCATGATGCCATAAAACACAAACCAAGGGCATGATCATACCCTGCAATACATTCTCACTATGATCCATAATATGAATCAGGTGATCCTCAATAGAAGCATCATCCTCAAACTCAACATCCTGGGAATTTATCTCATGAGATGGGTTAGGATGATACTGTAAGAGTTGTGAAACATGGAAAACATCTTCCATCCAACTATACCGCTATAGAAGAACCAATCAGTAATCCATTGGCCCGATCCTTTCCATGATGTAAAATAGACTCACAAATCTAGTTTCCAACATGCACTGCTTCTATATTCGACGGTGAGCAAACCTTGGTGACACCCAAAGAAAGAAACCATCACCCACCATGAAATCAATTGGTCAATGGTGCTGATCCACGTAATACTTCTTCCTACATTGGGATGTATCCATATGGTTTTGAATCAAACGATCCTTATCTGACGTCTCTTTCTGAAGACTCAGTCCAAATAGCTCAAAATTCCAAGCCTCTAACCAAAACAACGATGATCTACTCATCCTTCCATAAAGTGCCTAAAAAGGTTCCATCTGAACTATAGGCTAAAAACTATTTGTTTAAGAAAACTCAACAAGTGACAAGTGCTTATCATAAGAACCACTCAAATCTAGAACACATGCTCTCAACATTTCTTCTAATACCTGATTTATATGCTCTGACTGCCTATTAGTCTGTGTTTGGTAAAATATACTCAAAATCACCGAGGTAGAAAGTGCCTTCTATATTACCTTCTAGATGTGTGAAGTGAAATGTGGATCACGATCTGAAACTATAGTTCTTGGTACACCATGGAAACATACTATTACTCAGACATACAATTCGCCCAACAGGTTGACGATATCAGCCTCCTAAATTGGCATGAAATGGGCTTCTTTGGTTAGCTGATCTACCAACACCCAAGTTACATCATTCTTTTAAGGTGTCCTTAGAGTACCCACTATGAAGTCCATCATGAATTCATTCCAATTACAATCTGGAAGTGGAAATGGCTACAACATCACACCTAGACGCTGGTGCTCAGCCTCTACCTGCTGGCTAGTATGGAATCACACAACAAAACTCACAACTTCTTTCTTCATACTCACCCAAAAAAACTACCTACGATAATCATTGCACGTCTTAGTAAAGGTCAGATGCACTTCCCAATTCGAAACATTGAAATCGCTCATCAACTCCTACCGTACATCATCAAACACCACAACATGACCCTTAACGCAAGCAACTCCATTGGCACTAAAAGTCCAAAGAAAAGGTGACTCCCCACCTTTAAGACATTCCTTCATAGAAAGACACTCTAAATCCACCAACTGAATCACCTTAACTCGGCACAGAAGTATAGATTCAATTTCAATAAATGCAAGGGTCATCTACCCATGCCCATCTTGTACCTCTAAATGAATCTTCGTAAACAAGGCTATCATCACCCACTATGTAATGGATTCTTGAACTACCTGATTCTCTGTATTCTATCATAGAGAATAATGGAAACTATTCCCTTTCCCTGGTGTGTACTCCAAATCAAAATCAAAACACTACAGGTAGTCGACCCACCGTCAGTGTCAAAGTTTAAAATATCATTGAGAGACAATGTATTTGGTTTTTTTATGTTCTGTGAACACTGTGAAAGGTTCTATCAATATGAATTTCCTCCAACACTTCAAGGTATGAACCACATCAGCTAGCTCAATGTCATGAGTAGGATAACTCCTCTCATGTGACCTCAATTGTATTGAAACATAAGCTACAACCTTATCATACTGCATCAACACTACACGAAGTCCATCACCAGACACATCACATAACAAGGTGTATTTATTATCTAGTTTGGGTAAGATCAAAATTGGTGTGCTGATCAATCACTTCTTCATCTCCTAAAAGGAATTCTAACAATCCTATGACCAATCAAATATAACCCCCCTTCTTTGTAAGGTCTTTAAGAAGTGCTCAAAATGATATAAATATCTAATAACCTTTTGGTAATAACTATCCAAACTCATAAAACTCATAATATTAGAGACGTTCTTGGGCTGCCCTGAAGACAACACATCATTCACTTTTTTCAGGTCCACGACACGCTGGGAGAAGAAATGATGTGTCCTAGAATTTTAATTTCATCAAACCAAAATTGGAATTATGAAATCATGGTTTAAAGCCTGTGCTCTCTTAATTGTACTCACGATGATGTCATGATGTTTGGAATTGTATTTGTGAGTTCTGGATTACACCTGGATGTCATCAATGAAGGAAACTAAAAACTGACCTAGATACGGGTGGAATATCTAGTTCATCAAGGCCATGGACACCACTGGAGCATTTATAAAAACAACTGGCATCACCAGAAATTCATACAACTCATACCTACATCAGAAAATCTAACTAGATTATATCATAGGGTCTCAAACTCAGCTAATCATATCCCGATCTCGAATCGATCTTCAAAAACACTAAGTCACCTATGAGCTGATCGAACATGTCATCGATTAATGGAATAGGGTATCAGTTCATATCTATTATCTGGTTAAACATTCTATACTCGAAATATATTGTCAATGATCCATCATCAATATTAATAAATAGCAATGGACATCAGAAATGTGATGTACCAGGATGCTTAAAACCCTTATTCTATATTTCCTCTAATTTAACCTTCTATTCATTAAGATCTGATGGTGCCATTTGGTAACGTTGAATAGAATCTGGCTCCTCTCTTGCCAACAATTCGATCGTGAACTCAACATTACTCTCTGGTGGTAAACCTAAGAAGTCTTCATGAAAAAAAATGTTGAAACTAGTACAAAATAGAAGGGATGACCATATTTTCTTTCTCACAATCATCTAACATAAGGCATTCCACGTGGGATGTGAGTTCCCACAACTGTTGGAGTAGTAGCCCTGCACGGCCCCATCAATTATCCCACTCACCACGAAGGACATACGTCCTCCCGTCATGATATGTGAACATTACTAGACATCTGTAATATGAGATATGACATTGATATAAAACTAACCAATCCATCCCCAAGATTAGGTTAAAAACTGACATCTCTAGGACAAATAGATCCCACAGAAAAACGATACCCACAGAACTCTAGAGCACAACCCCTACACTGCCTAATATCCTCAACTCGTACACCAAGAAAAGTATCAAGAGAAATTACCCCACATATAGTATCCATGGTTAAGCCCAAAAAAACTACCAACTGAGCAGAAATAATAGAATGCATAGAACCTATATCAAATAAATCACTAGAAAGAATGGAATCTACAAGTATCATACCTCAAACAGTAAACAGTTCTGCCTCACCACCTTTAAGTGTAGCCTAAACTACATGGAGATGAATTTATACTTTACCCAGGTCTCCGGTCTGAGTACCCTACACTGCAATGCTCTCTTGGTAAGGGTGATATCGCCTCTGAGTTCCACATCCATTGCCCCTACCAGTACGGCTCGTGGAGCTCCAACTACCTACCTGATATGGGGTGACCAAACGCATGCCTACCATTGGCATCTGTCTCTGACCTCCATCATTCTTTTTCTATCATGGGTTCCTACAAAACCTATGCACATGGCCTAACATACACCATGCTCGACACCTGGCCAGTGGGTAGGGACACTAGTCACGCTTGTACCATGACCTAACACACTAATACCAGAAGACCTAGTCACCATCTTGAGAAGCTGGCCCCCACTTTTGAATACTATTTTAACCCTCCCCCACCATATTAATAGTTTCCAAACAATATATTCTTACTATCAGAAGCCACACCACTTTCTCACTCAGTTGGAACCAAAAGTTCACCACCAAAATCTCCCTTCAGGTTCCCCTCTGTGATATTGTGTTGATCCACCACTTCACCAATCATTTTTAGATGAAATAAATTCACCAAAGTTCTAATTTCATGTCTCAGCCCATCCTAAAAGTGTTTTTCTACAGATCCATGTATCCCATCAATTTTAGAAAAAAAAATCTCAAATCGGTGAAACGGCTTGCATAGTTCATCACTGACGTCGTCCCCTGAGTAAAACAAATAAAATATGAATCTTTATCCTACTTCAATGTTTCTGGGTACAAGTGCCCATGAAAAATATCTTAAAAATACTTCCACATCATTCCTTCAGCCCGCTCCATTTGAACCATGATGTCCTACCAACATTTTTCTAGATCTCTCAACATAAAGGATACCAACATGACTTACATATGGAGAGGATCATGTATAAGGTCAATAACAGTTTGTATGGACTCTAACAAAAAAATTTACCACCTCTATCCCACCCTCTTTAGTAATGGCCGGATGGTGATGCAGCTAAAACTCTATGCTCCAATCAAACATACTCGGTGAAACTCGTCCTCGGTATCATTCAATCATGTGAATAATGTGATCAATGTTATCATGGAACTACTCTTCCCTATTTTCATGAATCACCAAATTATATAGTTCCACAATTGGAGAAGCATTATTGGAAACCTGCTCATGTATCCCAAGTAGACCACGTATTTTCAGTGGCATTTCTCTACAATTCCATACATGAGCTTTAGAACACAAATATAACACTTTTACAAAAGTAAAAGGACACATATGTAGAATAATCACATGGAATGACCAAAACAGTCCACATAAACTACCCAATAATTCCTACTCACAACCGAATCACCACCCTTAGCCATCTCTCATAAGGCCATGGATAACATGAGTATCTAACTCACATTGATACGATCCTTTTATTTTTTTTCAAATTCCAAACAGTTCCCCTATTCAAGTTTACTCTTACCACATGTTAATCCTCCTTTTATTCTTTATTATGAACCATTTTTTAATTACTATTATTCCTTTTTACTTTCCATTTTAAACATTCATAACATCTCGTTTGGAACAATTTCATTTATTTTTAGAAAACATATGCATGCTAACCTTTATATCTTGCACACCCATCCCATATGAGTGCTTATAGTGATGCATGTGAATTTTATACATAGGATCCTAGAATGATGCATGAATGAACAACCTCGTACCATTCCAACCACAAGATAATATCAAAAAACAATTAAATCACACAATAATTGAATATCCGAATGGTGAAATATCATCAAATATAATAACACAAAACAAGAACAACAATCCACTCCCAGGGTGACATGGGTTTTCCCCCGTACATGGGTCAGATTCTCCCAAGCACGAGATCATTACCAAGGCCTGACACATTCCTAACCTACTCTATACCATCCCCAAATAGTAATAAAGGGAAAATAACCTCATTTGATTAAAATTTGTAACATCCTCGACCCGAGAGACACTAATCAGTGCCTCGAGATAGGTAGTTACATGACCTCAAGAGTGCCTTCCCATACAATAGAGTTTTCTGATAGGCAGTGAGTGTCTTATAGGTCACGCAGAGAGACAATACCCTTATTAATAGAGTAATAAACAACATATAGTAATTCAAATAATGGATTGAAAAGAGAACAATCAATAACATGCATAACTAACCAATTCCCAAAATTGGATATAATAATAAAAAACATAAATATATCATTCCATGCTACAACATAAAGTGAACAAAACCCGAAAATAAAGAAAACAATAGAATCTACAAAGTGGTTCAGACTCTATTTTTGGAACCTCACCCAATAATTTCCATCCCTAACTCAACTACCTAGGATAGGTCCCTTTTCCATGTCCTGACCTGCAAGCATGAAATCTGCTCGGGTACCCAATGGTAGCCTGAGCAGGGTGTAAGTATAACTCAATAGGACACCTCCAATGGTTCCAAAAGAATATCCATCCAAATAATATAGTGAAGGTAAGTGATAAATGATGAAAATTAAGGATATACACTTCGTTGGGAAATTCTAGACTATGTTATTCTTTAATTGCACCATCATTGAGATCGGTTCACTACTTAAAAAATTCATGATTTAGTATATCATTTTCATGTGTTCAATGGATTAGTCATGTTTAACATTTTCAAGCATATTGTAAATAAGTTGATCCATATCTTACTACCCATCACATCATAAAAATCTCATAATACTCACCTTGAAGCCTCAGTCTGGGTGGAATGCAACTGTTAGAGGAATCAAACTCTGTCCCCTTCCTTCACTCGTGCATTTATGGGTTGAGCTAGAACCTCAGTCCTACTCATCCTAGAGGCTTAGAAACTTAATTAAATACCCCACAAAACCAAGCCATGTGCACATTATTATTTATCATCCACTACATTTAACAATATCACAAAAACATATCCAATATAATTTACCACATAATAACAATATCATTAAATGGGAAGTTAATATTATGCCCCAATCCATTAACACATTAAATATTAATATTACATATCCCATTTAGCCCCATTTCCCATTTCTCATGCCTATGTAACTAAGAATATTCAAGTAATAAGCAATTTTCCTAATATTTTCCCATTAATCCATTTAACCATTTTTCATGCCCACATAACAACTTCTTCGGTCATTACACAACCTATGTGTATTTCTAAAACCCCAATTGAACATCCTTTAAGCATATTAACATATTAATCGTGGCCTCTATATTCTCATGCAACAGCCTACACATACTTAGCTAACTCTAGGTCTAGGTATTATCGGAACACCCCATGGGTGGCCCCAAAATAGGTCGCATCATCCTCCATGCATCCCACGGGGATAATGAAATTTTTATTAAGTTTTTTGGGCACCCAATACATTAATTCATGTTAAAGGCACTAATAACTAATAAAAAAGGGCAAGAACAAAACCCTTCTTGCAGAAATGTACTCTAAAACCACGGTATATAACTTACACTACTTAAATTTGTGCTGTTTGCAATAGGCTATTTGCGGCTGGATCCTGGTTTCAAATAATCTTTAGTGACGGGGTCTGGTCACAAATAGCCCATTGCAGAAAACATTATCGAATATACCATTTTTACGACGGGACGGTCATAAATAACTCTCTGATTATATACATTATATATAAATAAATCTTTTGCAACAGGCCCTTGGTACAGTCACAGATTGTATTTAAAAATATATATTTAAACTATTTGTAATGGGACACCGTCGCAAGAGGTCCCTTCGCAAATAATAACCAAAATAAAAAAAAATATTTAATAAAATTATAATTCATGAAAAAATAATATTAATATTATTAAAATAATTAAAAAATAAAAAATAATAAAATTCTCAATATTCATAAAAAATATAAAAAATATAAAAAATTATTATTATTATTAAAATAAAAAAACATAAAAAATATATTTGATAAATTTTTAATAAATGAAAAAATAATATTAATATTATCAAAATAATAAAAAATATTAAAATTCTAAATATTCAAAAAAGAATATAAAAAATTCATAAAATATTATTATTATTACTGGTAAAATAAACAAACATTAAAAAATATAATATTAAATATAAATAATACAATATTATAAAAAAAATTAAATTATAAAATATTCAGACCAATATGAAAGATAGAAACTGAAAATATTTCATATTACAATAACTCTTGAATTCAAATTTGTTTAACATAAATAAACTCACTCGGGGTGGGGGAATCTTCTGGAGGAGGTGGAGGAGCTGTAGAAGATGATGGAGGAAACTCCATCCCTAAACTACGAGTCAAACGTAGCATGTACTTCAACTTCTCGTGATGATGTTGATGCCATCGACGCATCTCCTCATCATGATTCTACTGCTGTTACTGCTGTAGCTGACGCATCTCTTCATGCTGCTTCTGAAAACTCTTTATAAGCTCAGCCTGAGTTCACAACTACTCCTGATACTCTGATGTAGAAGATGATACCTCTCTAGGAGCTCCTTTTGAACAGGACGTCAACAACATAGTTGTATCAAAATATGTACCAGGAGTCACATTAGATCCAATACCAACTACTCAACCCTTCTCAAAGCCATACTGAGTCGCCTGCATCCATGCCACCTCATCGAAATGGTGGGCACTGGTCTAATCGGTTTCCGCGTTCTGACTCCCAGCTTGTGTCTGAGAGGTCGCAGCCTTATATGATTCCGTCAATTCCAATTTGAAATTAAAATTGTGAAAATATTATATGTAATTAATTTTCAAACTGGAAAAAATAATACAACCAACAATCTAACACTGGCGATCAACTTTAATCTCTCTAGTGGCTGGATCACTGTACATCATCTGATAAACTTCATACATCATAATATTTGGATACTCTACTGCCTATAAAAATTTAAAATAAAATGTTTATATTTAATGTTATCTAAAATATTTTAAATATATACTTACCTGATGCTCTCTATGCGTACTGAATGTACGATTACCAGCTCGATGTGTCACCTCCTGTCTCCCCAAGTTTGTCCCACCCACTAAAGACCTCCTCTGAAATCCACCACCCAACCAGTGTAAACATAATCAATACCAATCATGAGATGAAATGTTATCTGGTCGGTGGGCTCTACATGACTCATCAAAATCTATCACTCCTACTTTCATAATGGTCATCCTTCTCAAATTGTGGAAAAACTTACGGATATGGTCAAACATAGATGCCTCCCATGTCATGTGGATAACATCACGCATGCTATCATCAATGAGATACCAGAACACCAACAAATAATTTATAATATCACATTATTAATAAAATAAATTTCAAAATAAATATTATTTATTTATGTATCAGCCAACGATTTAACATGTAGAGCTGAACATCAATGGGAATCTATTCTCATGTGATCCATGGCTGAGAAATATAATTTCACAAGATAGCTCTCCCCTATCCAAGATCTACATGCTCAAAACTATGAAAAAATAATAAATAATAAAACAATTAGTATATATATATATATAAATTAATGAAATATAACTAAAATATATAGGTTTCCATACCTCTTTTTGCATGGATCGAAGCCAATATGTGGACATCGCTCGGGGATATGGTCAGGAATCATCAGTCGCTCAAGACCACAACCCCTCCTCATACCCCCTGAACTACAAGTAGAATGAGGCTCAAGTGATACCAAATCCCCCTCATCCAATGGTAGATCAACCACCTATAACTCACAAAATAGATTAGGGTCCATTGGAAACACAAAATGATTTTTGTTAGAAGATAGTTGAAAATAATTATTATATATAGTTATATATTATTTATGATTATAACCAGCATTTAACAGTGTCAATGTTCACCGTCATCGTCATCTTCATATCTAAAGATGTCAATGTCTTCATATTTCTCCTCGACATCATCAATATCAATATGAGTTTCAATTTCATAATCTCTTGTAATTTCAAATTCATTTGTAACATCATTAACATCTTTGTCAACATCGACCCTTAATTGCGGTGTATCATCATTGATATTTACGTCTGTTTGTAAAAAATATGGATTTTGAGTAGTCTATTGAAAAAATTCAATTGCTTCCCCTTTAACAGAACAACATTCATTTTGTGTTAACTTATTTTCCCATGATTTTTTAGTTATTCTCCACCAATCACTTGGGTCTCTTGAAGTATCACAATACATTGCATAATAAATTTTATGTGCCTAATGAGCTAGTAAAAATGGTTCATTTACAGCAAGAATACATTTATATTTAATATCGAAGATTCCTTGAGTCAGATGAACTCACAATTCTCTCTCAATATCCAACCACTGACTTATAAACAACGTTTTGTAATTCCTTCCTAGATAACATAGCTCAATAATTTTATACAGAATTCCTTAAAAGTCAACATCAGTTTCTCTATGATGCAATCCTCTCAAAAAAGCTCCACTGCTCATTTTTCCCCTTATGCACGTGTTTTAAATCAAAAACCATTCACCACATATGCATTATAAGATTTATCCATTTTGGATGGAGGGTTACTCAATATACAAAGTCTCTTATCAATTCTATCAGCATGTTGAGACACCTAAAAATTTGTAAAATAATTATCTATATAATAAATATTAAACATAATTGATATTAAACCATTAATAATTTATGTTACCAGTTTTTGAAACCATAGAGAATTTTTTTGTCTGCGTTCTTCAAGAGCAGATACTGTAATTTGTGGAAGTTGTTTCTTAATATGAATGTCATATAACATACAAATAAAATAAGTTTACAAACGGTAACAGAAATTATAGAATAAGTGATAGAAGCACTCATAGTAAAAATGATGTCAATTCTTCACAGTATAGCAGAATATACGTATGAGCTCTGTGATGTTCATCGTCTGACAGCCATCGTTCTTGAACTCAACCGAATCCAAGATTTGGTTGATTAAAAATTGATAATTCATTGTTTATTTCTCCATCAAAATTACCCTCATTATGTCTCATGCATTTTTGTCTTAGGAGATATTCTGATTCGAAATAGTTAAATCATAAAAAAGAAATTTCCTCTTGAAAATATGTTTCATCAATTGAGCCTTCAACTGATTTTTTGTTGCGTAATTTTTTCTTCAATTTCTGCATGCATCTCTCAAATGGGTACATCCATCGAAACTGTACTTAACCTCCAAATTTAGCTTCATCTGTCAAATGTAATATCAGATGTTCCATTGAGTCAAGGAAATAAGGTGGAAATATTTTTTCTCTAGTTTACATATAATTATAGCAACATCTTCGTCTAGTTTTCTTAGCGCATCATAGTCTGTTTTCACTACACAAATGTGTCAAAAAAATATGATATGTCTGTCATCAAATCCCAAATCATAGAATTCAACAAACCTCTAAATCCAATCAGCATAATTGTTTCAATTATATCATGAAAATCATGACTTTCTAATCTGGTAATATGACCATTCTTAACACATCTGCCGAAATTGGAAGCATAGAAATCAGGAAGTCTCAAATCTGTAATCCACCAACAAAATAATAAGAGAATCTCTTTAGACAGTGTATACACTAATTTTGACTTCATTAACCTCTGTGATCTAAAATTTTCAAATAATTCATGTTATGGTTGCTGTTAAATTTGGGCAATATGAATTCATGCTTTTATAGTAACATTGGTCATACCTGGTGTATCCAAAACTGTATGAAATGAATTATCAAAATAGTTTTTCTCAATATGAATTAAATACAGCATGTGGATGACCAAAAAATCAGACCAATATAGAAGATCCCAAGAAATGTTATGTTTTATCCTATTATGTTCATTTCCAAAGCCATGAATTTTCTTATGGTCTACTGTTGGCCAAAATAAGACGGGAGGTAACGGAAATTCAACAAATTTTAAATCTATACCTGAGATCAATTTTGGAGGTTCATCCCTTTCAATTGAGCCTTTTCTGAAATGAGATTGGTTCCTTCAGATATGATGATCGGTTGGAAGAAATCCGCGATGACAGTCCAAATAGAAAGGTTTTTTCCATTGATGAGCATAAAGGATTTGTTGTCTTTCATATAGTAAGGACATGATTTCAAAACATGTGTACTCTATCCAGATAACATTCCATATGCAGGAAATTCTCTAATCGTCCACATTAATGTATCATTTAATATTAATTATTTTCACAGCAACATCTTATGTAATAACACCATTTCTCCATATTTCATTTCGATCATCAATCAATGTTTTCAAATAAACATCAATATTCTTTTCCGGATGTCCTAGGATTAGTATGGTTAAAAAGATATAGGGCTCATTCACCAACATCCATGGAGGTAAATTGTACGGAGTTACAAAGCCAGTCCAACATTAATACTGACTACCATAAGACCCAAACATATAGAAACCGTCAGTCAAAAGTTCCAATAACATGTATCAGGCTTCTAAAGAAAATGACTGATGAAGATGGCCAAAATTTTTCCATGAATCACGATCAGATGGATAATTCAATCTTTTATTGGTTGAAATATTGGTTATCTACCATGACATCATTGACGCTATGTTCTAATACATAAATAAACATTGCATGCCAGGTTTAAGGGGATAATATCTCAACTATTTTACAGGAATCAATCTAGACTTCCCTGGTTGAGTGTCTTAATACATTGACTATCCACATCTGGGACAACTATCCAATTACTCATTTTCACCAGAATATAAGATGAAAAAATTTGCACATTCATGAATCTTCTGATAACTAAGGCCCAGATTACGAACCAACCTCTTGCTCTCATAGTAACTTGAAGGCAACACATTTACTTCAAGTAACAATGATTTAACCAAAAGAAAAAATATGATAAAAAAAGTTGTTTAACAAAGGATTATATTGTTTAATATCCATTATTTTTCAACCAATTAAAATTTTATTATCATGAAACCAGGATATAATGAATCCTCATAAAACCTCAACAAATCATAAAATTTGGACGGTTCCAACTCAGGAGTTATATCGATATCATCTTGAGTTTCATTTTGTTGAACTAATGGACCTGCAACATCATGAACTAAATTTTGAAACTATGATGGATCCAAAATCATGTTATTAGTATCTTCTATGGAACTACGTTCACCATGTTGATATCAAAAAACATAATCTGGTTGAAAACTAAACTACAAGAGATGTATCTCAACCTTGTCAAATGTGTTAAAAGTTCTCAGAACACATTTTTTTACAAGGGAACATAATTTTGTGTTATAAAACATATTCTGGTTTTGATGATGCAAATGGAAAGAAAGATTCAACACCCCCAATATATACATGATTTAAACAAGAACTGTTTGGATTTCTACACTAATTTATCCAAGCGCGGTCATCTAATAATGACTGATGCCGATTTCACTAATCCATATTTTTTTACAAAATATAAAATCCTCACTATTTTTTAATAATTTGATATTATAAAAACACTATCTAAAAAATAAGATAAATGATTACAACTACTTCTTACTAATTTACCATTAATTTTGGGAAACACAATTTCCAGTGGATTGGAGACTACTCTTTTGTCTGAGAGCCCATTTACTTTCAAATTTCTCTCACTGAAATAACAATGATGAACCTGCTCGGAGGTACGCATATTCATTCACGTGCATACGAGAATGAATAAGCTTACCTCAGAGCAGATTCTTTATTGTGATTTAAGTGTGAGAATGATGTAAGTAAACGAGCTCTCAGAAAGAAGATCCCCCTTTTTGTCGATGAATCATTTTCTTCCAACTATCACCACTGAAAAACCTTGTGAAAAACGCTGTCCTACAAATACACATTCAAACTCGTGCATATGAGATTGGATATGCATACGTAGAAGCATACTTTTTATAATGTTTTGAGTAAGTGAATGATAAAATAAGATGAGTCATCGAGTAAAAGGAGTGTCGTCAATCCACTAAAAATTGTACCAAGTTATTACAAGTTATTGCAATTTATTGCAATTTATATTATTCCTAATTATTCCTAATAATTCATAATTATTACTAATTATTAATAACTATTAATAATTATTACTAATGATTCCTAATCATTCCTAATCATTACTAATCATTGCTAATCATGAGTAATCATTAATAATCATTACTAATCAATCCTAATCAATCCTATTCTTTCCTAATCATTCCTAATCATTCCTAATTATTCCTAATTATTCCTAATTATGCCTAATTATTACTAATTATTCATAATTATTCCTAATTATTACTATTAATTAATATTTATTCCTATTTATTCATATTTATTACTATTTATTAGTAATTATTACTATTTATTACTAATTATTCCTAATAAATCCTAATTAATCCTAATTATTACTATTTATAACTTATTATTACTATTCATTCCTATTTATTCCTATTTATTCCTAATTATTACTATTTATTCCTAATTATTCCAAATTATTCTTATTTATTTATATTTATTCATATTTATTGCTATTTACTCTTATTTGTTGCTAATTATTCCTAATTATTGCTAATTATTCCTAATTATTTTGAATTATTCCTATTTATTCATATTTATTCCTATTTATTCCTAAGTATACCTAATTATTCTTAATTATTCTTAATTATTCCTAATTATTGCTATGTATTTCTATTTATTCCTATTATTCAAAATTATTTCATTTTATTCCTAATTATTGCTAATATTTGCTAATTATTGCTAATTATTGCTAATTATTCATATTTATTGCTATTTATTGCTAATTATTGCTAATTATTTATAATTATTACTAAGTATTGCTAATTACTGCTAATTATTGCTAATTATTGCTAATTATTACAAATTATCTATTTATTCCTTATTATTACTAATTATTACTAATTATTCTTGTTTATTTGTAATTATTGCTAATAATTCGTAATTATTGCTAATTATTCGTAATTATTTCTAATTATTTGTAAGTATTGATATTTAATTACTAATTATTGGTATTTATTACTAATTATTTCTATTTATTACTAATTATTGCTATTTATTCCTATTTATTTATATTTATTTCTACTTATTGCTATTTATTACTATTTATTTCTAATTTATAATATTTATTAATTTTATTACTATTTATTCCAAATTATTACTATTTATTCCTATTATTAGTATTTATTCCTAATTATTACTATTTATAACTAATTAGTCCTATTTATTACTATTTATTCCTATTTATTACTTATTATTCCTGTTTATTACTTATTATTCCAATTTATTACTAATTATTCCTATTTATTACTAATTATACCTATTTATTACTAATTATTCCAATTTATTACTAATTATTCCTATTTATTTCTATTTATTCCTATTTATTGCTCTTTATTCGTTTTTATTGATATTTATTCCTAATTATTGGAATTTACTCCTAATTATTGCTAATTATTGCTAATAATTTCTATTTATTTCTTATTTATTCCTATTTATTACTATTGATTCCTATTTATTCCTAATTATTCTTAATTATTACTATGTATTCCTAATTATTACTAATTATTCTAAATTATTCCTTATAATTCCTAATTATTACTAATTATTCTTACTTATTACTAATTGTTCATATTTATTAATAAATATTCCTATTTATTACGAATTATTCCTATTTGTTACTAATTATTCCTATTTATTGCTAATTATTCCTAATTATTGACAATTATTCCTATCTATTTCTATTTCCTTCTAGTTATTGCTAATCATTCCTATTTATTGCTAATTATATCTATTTATTGCTAATTATTCCTATTTATTGCTACTTATTCCTATTTATTGATAATTATTACTATTTATTACTAAGTATTCATATTTGTTCCTAATTTTATTTATTTATTACTAATTATTACAGTTTATTATTAATTATTAATTTTTATTACAAATTATTTCTATTAATTAGCAATTATTCCAATTTATTACTAATTATTAAAAATTAGTACTAATAATTTCAATTTATTATAACAAATAATTTCTGATAACAGAACATTTTAAATTGAATTTAATTACAACTAATCATAAATAATTAAAATTAACATAAAAAATGTAATTAATAAAAAATTAAATAAAATATAAAGACCTTTATACCTAATCTCATATTGATGGAGAAGGCTTCACAACTTTTTCGTTAAAAAAACTAACTGACACCAATTTTCACTCTGAAAATAGAGTTCAATTAGAGAGAGAGGGTGTGCGAATTGAGAGAAGGATATGAAAAAATATACGGGGGTATATATAGGTTTGATAAGTTGCGATGGGCTACCCATCGCAAATAGTATTTGTTGCGACGAGACCTGTTGTAAAAACCTTCGACCACATTAATTACAGTCGGCGATTAAAATAGTATTTGCGATGTGTCTCGTCGCAAAAGGTACCTCCGACACACACTTTTCTACAGAAGAACATCCCGTCGCAAAAACCTATTTACCACCGCCAGGGATTTGTGACATGTCCCGTCACAAATAACATCCGACAGACGTACTATTTGCAATATAGGAATCCCCCATCACAAATAACCTTCCTGCGGTTTTCCGCACAAACCACGCCAATTTTTTTTCAATGGGACCCCAAATCCCATCGCAAATAAAAATTTATTTGTGATTGGTAGAATCCCCCATCGCAAATAATCTCTGCGATAGACTATTTGTGACAGGATTAATTCTCGTCACAAATCGCCCATTGTAAAAAGTTATTTTTCCCATAGTGTTATAGACCACCCACCTTGAATCCATTGTCGAACACCCTCTCAAATAAAGCATTAGATCTCGATTCAACTAACCCTTGAATCATTGGCCTAAAACTCACTAAAAAAGAAGGGTTTGGGCTTTAGATGGAGATGGGGAGGAGATTCATACCCTAAACAATAAAGGGAGGAGTGGGAATAACCTTGCCCAGATATTAAATCTGCAACCAACGACACTCCAAATGGCCCAAAGATGAGTGAGATTGAGCCATGGAAGCTCTTGGAGATTTTGGGCCATCACTAGTAATAGAGGAGGAAGAAGGGAGGAAAATACCATGTTCAACTTATTTCTCCATAATGATATTTTTTAAAAATTTTAGAAGATTCCAGTCCACACAGTTTACCCGAACGGTTTTCCAAACCGTGCACAAACCGTGTAGAGGCTATTTCCTGCACGCCCTTCCTCTCTCATAGTTTTCCATACCGTACACAAACAGTGTGTATTGACACTTCCTGGATGATCTCCCCTTGCACAGGTTTCCAAACCATTCAAAAATATACGGACTTCCCATAATGCCCCTTCCCCGGGTTTTTCATGTCACGAACCCCCAGAACACTGCCAAGCCTTCACAAGAACTAGGGAAAATATTTAATTAACAACAAAATTGTCTAAAACTGAATCATAGACAATAACATACCTTACTATGGAATCTACAATCTTACATCCCAATATCATCTAAAGAAATTCTTGGTTAAAGAACCATAAGTAGACTATCTCATCATCAAAGCCTCATAAGATACTATAAATAGTTCTAGATTATTCTACATGTCCACACATTTTTTTACAAGTAAAAATCATGAATGTATTCCATTTCAATGATCCCCACATTTTTAAATTCTTAAAAAATTATATATGATATAACACACATAATCAAATATAGAATTGGACCTCCAAAAAATTGTCCACTATCTTTTACCCGTATCATTATCATCTATAACTCTATAACAAAATAAAAAATAAAAATCAGATCTCATACATTAATATATCTAGAATCTACTCCCCACATATCTAATCAAAAACAACGAGCGGTGTAAGGTATGAAATACAATTATTTCCATCCATTCAAAACACTCAGTGACTAGATGTTCATTTTTACAAAATAAAACTACTCTTATGTGGTTATTGTGTCAAAAATGGAACTCCCATCATAGAAAAAGTTCAAAATTTTTAATAAAAACACATATAATATAATATATATAACAAAAAATGTAATTCTTTATCATAAAACCCAAAAAATTACCCCCATTGAATCATCCATGTTATCCTAATATTCTAGAAGATTGTTATCCTATTTTCAGGGAACTCCTAACAAAAAATTATGATGGAAATATCACATTCCATCACTAGTCTAATCACCCCAACCCCAATAACCCAATGATGATGCATAGTTTTTTACATTGGCGTAGATAAAAAAGGTGAAATAATAAAGGGGCAATCAGTTTAGTAGTTTTGGAAGACAAGATACATAGTTTGTACCCATTTAATATTTGGAAAATAAAATAAAACTAAACAAAATCAAATTCCATGTATCCTTGCAAACCATTCAAATGATTGATCTACATAACCCGGGGAAAGGAAAAACAAAAGGGTGATCTGAAATTCTCATTAAGGGTTACATACCGAGTAATATATTACAAGTAAAGCAAGAATATTCAATATATAAAGGTAAGTGTCTTAATATTCATTCCATTTAATAAATACCTTAAGTGTGAAATAAGGCATAATCATTTTGAAATATGACTATCTGAATACACATTACATTTAATCATTAAACAAAAATGAAATGAATACATAGATAATATCAATGTGAAAATATCAAGGATGATAATAATAAATAAAATATAAATGAAAGAGATTATATATTATTGGACTTCATGATGTCATGCATCATTATACTTCAACTATCAATATCTTTCATAGGACAATTTAAAAATATGGGTAAAATCTCGTCGGATTTGGCCAAATAATTTGTGTACTGAAAACTGAAAAAGCATTGAGTGGATATCTATAACAAGGACGCAGCAATATCTAAATGAACCAATAATTACTAACATATTTAATAATCTATTTAATTCATTAATGAACATGCCTTATTAACGAATACTTTTATTGAGTAATTGATACAATTTTATCAATATTTTCCAAGTTAATAAAATAAATTTCAACAGAAAAACTTTATTTAAAAATGGTATAGTTTTTAGGAAAAAAATTATCTATAACATATTAATATTTATATATAATATATATCAAGTATCCAATAAAAACTGATCTGAATCAAGTTATTATTTCAAGAGAAATTAAACAATCACAAAAGAACATTATATTACAAAATAATCTTCACCATAATGGAAACTATTAATTTGGAACCCCTTAAAGAATAAAAAATGAAAGAAATTAATAAACATGAGTTAATAAATATTCATGGTAAATAAATCAATGGGGTATTATATAAACCACATAAAAGTTAGTTGGTGTATATAAAAAAATATAGCTCAGTGAAATGAAAAATGAAATGAAATTCCATACTTCATGATTTCCTTTAGTTGAATGTGAATTAAACATTAATACAAAGGATTGATCAAGTAATTAATTTATACCATAAAAATAATAATATTTAAAATATTAGACATGATCATATTATAACATTTTACCACTCTTTTGTTAATTACAGTTTATTATTTTTATTGTTTTGGATGTCAATTTCATCATTTTCTAATCCATATATGGTCATTAAAGTTCTAGGTTTGTACGAATTATATAATTAAATCATATATATAATTAAAATAATTTTATAAATATCATATTTACTCATTATATAAATTATCAATTACCCTTCTAAAAATTTGTGTATGCAAAATGAATTGCAACCGTTTCTGGAGACCGTATGTCTACGTACGCAAAAGCGACGACATCATTCCATTAACGACTGAATAGGTAAGAATGTGCATGATATATTAATTTTAATTATTCTAAATCATGACATATATATCACATATATTCATTAAATTTTTCCTTATTACTATCCATGGAATGTGTTCGTGAAAAAATGAATCGCATCGCTTCACAAGGCTGTAGTCCTCCATACACATGAGTGACATTATTGTATTTTAAACGGAAGGGAAAATTAGAAATAATATGTTATATTATAATTCCAAAAGAATTATTATATAATAAAAATAATATATATATATTAAACTTAACATTATATATGACCATGATTAGTGTTCATGGAAAATTGATTATATAAGTTCGCGAGGCAGCAGTTTTTCATACACTAGATCAAAAGATCAGTTACCCATTTGATGGAAGAGGTGATGGATATAGAAAATTCATTAACATAATAAATATATATATATATATATATATGGTATATACTATTGTTATTATATTATCAATATTTAATTAAAATTTATGGAGTTGGATAAAGAAATAGAAAAATATCATATAACAATGTTACCACTTTTTTAGATCTCCTCTTTTTCTTAGAACCAAAATACATCATAAGATGAATTTATGATCAAAATAATTGTGTTAGGATTTTTTTAAGGGCTTAAGTTTGTTATTTGTATATGGATTGGGTGAAGGAATGGCTTTTTTATTTGTAAAGAGGGAAGGATGTGATACAAATTGACGTTTTGAAATGAATTAATTACACATATATTTTAATTGTGAAAAAGCCTAAAAAACAGGTCATTACAAACTATCTGAGGCTATATGTCTAAATATGGGTATAAAATGGGTGTTGGAAAATATTTAGGATCATTTTAACCCTTATCTGTTTAGTTTAACCCCCAGTAAATCAATTTTTACCTATGATAATAATTTTTTTGATAGTTTTTCTATTCATAATGGTAAAAAATATTATTACCATATTAGACAATATAAATTATACAGATTCTAAATATCTTTTCTATTTATCTATAATGATTTCAGAGAAGTGGGTGAATCTATTTTAAAATTATACCCATAGATGCGATGAAAAGGCAAGGTTATACAGAAGAAATTATAATATGTACAAAAGGATTTAATATTAATCTTAAATATGAAATTTATCCTATAACCAAAAATATATTTATTATAATATAAATAAAATAATTTTACATTATATTGATATAATAATATAATTTATATTTGTAATTATTTTAAATGAAAATATAGTTATCAATAATAATAAATAATTTTTACAGTCATAAAAAATTAAAACGTTTCAGAAAAATTGTAAAAAAATACCCTTAGTTAATTTTTATATTCTAATTTCAATAATTAAGTACATAATAAGAAATACATTTTTCAATTTTTTAATATTTAATTTTAAATAATGATCACAATGTGCGACTAATATGGATTCAATAAAAATATAGTTTTGTGTAAATAATTTATGTTTCTATGTGATTCTTTTTTATTAATACTAAACAGATATCAATTTGATTTATTTAATATACATATAAAACATATAATTTTCTTAATTTATTTTTTACTATTCATACACTCCAATTTAACAGATAGGTTATAGTGGCCATGTATAAAAAATATTTTGATAGAGTATTTTTGTTTAAACCCGATGTTATGTGCATCACAAGTTATTAGAGAGATTGGATTTATTTATAATGAAATAAATAATAATGTTTTGGGGTGTTACAATATTACCTCCAATAAAACTATTATCCTTGAGATATCATGGTTGTTACCTTCTATGTAGTCGAGGGTAGTTCTTCTTTATGACATCCTTTGGATACCACATTTCATCTTTTTTTATTTGATTTCTCCAAAGTACCTTAAACATACTTGTCATATGATTAATCAATAACGTCTATATAGTATCATGATTAATGATGGGATCATCATAGTAATAAAGATAAAGGTGATATTAAATTTCATTATAGGTGAGCACATGCATTGGGTCTGGCATGTTCTTCATTTACAATGATATATGGAACATTTAATGTACTTTTGGGGGACTGGGATGTATTTCCCAACAATGAGAAATTACTACAATTCATTCAAGGAATTAGAAGGATATTATGTTCATGCTTCTTATCTTCCCATTCTTAATCAACATCATGATACCATTATATGTGGATACATTCAAGAAAACACTATATCCCACAAGGAATTCCAAATCCTTCCTCTAATTGGCAACATAACTCTTATTCCTACTTTTAGAAACATTAATATGAGCCAAAATAGTCTATAACAATATTTTTATATCTCCAAAAATTCTCTACCAACATGTTTCCATGCACAAAATTTATCTCCAAAAGATGGTGTATGAAATTCCTTTCCATAAAATGCTTCATCTGAAGCCATTTGGATACATTAATAGAAACTATTTATATTGGAAAAATATATCAAAGGTAGATACTGTAGACAAATAGCTTGATGGCCAAGTGATAATGAGCTCAATATGTATTATATTCTTTGGATAGACCTTTCATACAATCAATCGGTTTAATGATGGTAGCAAGTACAAAAATGAGGCTCAGTATCTAGATCCTTCTGAAGACTGCTCTATAATTCTTTTGTCTGATGGGGATAATGATTATACATGATCGAAATATTTCGTCCAATATGTCTTACAACATCATTAATATTTATCCTTACAAGATATTGAAGAGGTAAATTTTCTCTTCTAGAAAATAAAATTTTTGATTTGGTTAGGCGATCTACAATAACCTATATTGAATCATTTTTTCTAGGAGTCTTTAGTAGTCATGTGAAATGTAAAAAGTAATACCATCCCATTTAAACACAAGAATAGGGAACAGTTTAATGAATCTTCTAGGATTATCTCTCAAATCTTCATCTTATGGAAAAACTATAAATCTAGAAACATAATAAAAAAAATTCCAATTTCATATTATCCCACCAAAACATTTTTCGTAAAATCCCTATACATATCGGTGATTCTAGGGTTTGTTGAGAAATTTGAGCAATGACTATCATCCAATAATTTCTTTTTTCTCTCAGGTATATATGGGACACATAATATCATTCCAATATTTATAATAGTATATTTTAAACAAAATTATGTGAAATTATCATCACTCACATCATTAATTATATTTAGAATCTTTTTATCCTTAGATTGAGGAAATTTTATATGTTCTAATAAAGATGGTTCCACTATCATTTGAAAATAGCATTATGTCTATTCTTCCTTAAACATTACCATATCAATCATTAGTATATATATGAATATAGGATCCATATCAATCCTCACTTGTACATTAACTCTCTGATCATTCGTAATCAATCCATCTTCATAAAAAATATTTTTTCATTATATTTTTGGAGTCTAGTCCATACAAATGATTATATAAAATTAAATCAAAGAAATTATAAAACGAAAAAAGAATAATGCACATTTTTGTTTCATAATGGGGACTACCTGACAAATCCTTATTGTAGTGAGACATTCATTAGGATGTTAGAAATACAACTCCCTTCTTAATGAACTATTGAAATATCTAATTTTTTTATAAATCATAGATGATATAAAATATTAAAAGTATATCGAATGAAATAATTAAATATCTAAATGTGAAGATTTGATAAAAGTAGTTTCCACCCAATTATTGGTAAATTACACCCCAGTTGTAGTTATCGCATAATCTTGGCCTTCTCTACATAACTTATTTTTTTGTAGATTATATTGATGCTTGTGGAATTTATATTCATTATGCACCATCTAACTATTGTTAAAACACATAATAATAGTTTTTTTTCTTATGAATTATCTAGACTAATGACCCTTATCTCCACATATATTGCAAACACCCATTACCATTTTGAATTTTCTATGATGATTGTTTCCATTTTATGGAAAGATGGATATTTCTTAATTGTATTATTTTTTTACACATTATCCTATTCTTAGTGATCTTTCAACATCTTATTCTCTTTATTTACCTTAAAAATTTAGGTTCTAGATAATTAAATATCCCTTTTGGTGGAATATTAAACAATTTAATCGTATAAAGAAAATATTTACGAGACCAATTCCCTTCAGTGACTATTCTTAATAAAGTAAAATAAATTGTGAATATTTTACTCTATACTATGATGTAACACATCTATTCTTGGATAACCTTGTAATGATACCCTCATACCCAACAACACTTTCATATTCCTTTTTTCATTAAGGTGAGGAAAATTGTTTCTATTTTTGTTTATTTCATACGAGGGAAATATATATCAAAAAATGTACCCTCAACAGCATTTCATTCCATTATTTATTTTTCCTCTTCCTCTCCAGTATTGTAAATCAATGAACACCATTGATCAACATCGCCTTTGAGACAATAAATATCAAGTGTAGCCTTCTACTTCATATATTAACCCAAGGCCCTAAATATTTTTTAAAGATATTCAATGTATTTCTTAGCTACCACTAGATAAGTAGGCTACCAAATTATTGGTGACTCTATCACATGAAGTGATACAAAATATTAGAATAATGATATTGAATAGGTTTCTCCATCCTAGAAAGGTTATTTTTCATAACACGATTATGTTTCCCAAATATATACATGGTCTTCTTCTTCCAATACCAGATGTATTTATTTTTTTGAAGGGAAATATACCCTTCTACTATCCAAGGTACATTTCAAAATAATGTAATATTATGGATTGTCTCATAAAATTATGAATTTTATATCATAATATTTTAATTTGGGGTAACCTTTAACATACATTAATAAATCTATGCTTTCTGTATATCATAATCATAATCTCAGTTTCAATGGGGATTTAATTGTTTTGAAATCCTTCAAAATGTCTTGAAAAGAAAATATGAATTACCCTAATCATATCCCCAAAAGTGTCAAACCATGTTCATAATAAGGCCAGTTTCTGCGGACCAGGTAATAATTGGGTAAATCCCAATTTGCCCTTTTTTGATTTATTACCTCTAGGTATAAATTTTCCAGAACCATATATACTTTTAGTATCTAGAAAGTGAGGTGTTTTTGAAGAAAAACATATAATTACTTACATACTAAAACATTAACATATTCTTATATAATTATCATTAAAGTATATAATTGGGTTATATTCCTTAATCTATGTTTTTATTAATCTAGTTCCCTAGGATTCTACTATTCTTAATCTGATAACAAATGTAACGACCCCAATAACTGTAACTGAGAGATGATGCCTACATTATTACATTCTTATAGATACAAAGGGTCAAATTGTGAAGGATTGATCACTATAGTAGTTTTTTAGAACTAGATACATTCATAAAACAAATTTTATATTAGGAAAATTAAAGAAGTGAAATCAAAATAAAATGATCAAAATCTGTGAAACTCATTCAAAGGATTCACCTTCATAACCTATAGATTTGAAAAAAACAATAAATGTGTGTTAAAATTATATATAAGGGTTAAATACATAGGAATATATCACGATTAAATAAAGAATAATCAATATGTAAAGTTAAATAAATATAAGAGAATGCCTTGTAATTAATAACATGAGCATGTAAAAAGGCATAATCAATATTGTAAGGTAAATAACTGAAAACATATTATATTTAGTCAAGAAAATGAGAATTAAAGGCATAAAAAGATAATATTTAATCAAAATTATCATGGATAGTAATAAGATTTGAATAATCGATAAGGAAAATGATTAATTGTCTAACATCATGATCCCATGCATTATTACACCTCTAGTTTCAATACCATTCATTATAAATTTTAAAACTACGATGAAGATGTTATCTTATTTGGTAAAATTATTTTCCTTATGAGATATTTTGAATCATAATTGGGATATCTATAACTAATACCCACCCATAACTTCATGTCCATTTCATTATAGGTATATCAAATAATAAATTTAATTGATGAATCAATATTCTCTCTCATTATATATCTATATTGAGTAAAGAATAATTATTTATCAATATTAATGTAGTTATTCATATAAAATTTAGTGCAAACACTATATTTAAAAATGATATATGGTTTAATAAGTAATCATATCCATAGTATAAGAATATGTATATTTAAGAGAAAACTTATTTTTTAATGAAAATGATCACAAGAATGTAGTGGCTTCAAAGGAAACTAGATAACCACAAAATAATGTAGTATTTTAAAATTATTAAAATCTCTTCATTATGCCACTAAAAGAAATTCAAACAAGATTTTTGGGTCAATGAAAATACTAGAGGTTCACCTTTCAAGCCTTTTTAAAATTTCCTCATAAGACCCAATTCATTCATACAATATTTAAATCAAACCAAAAAATTATCTATCTTTTACGATATTTAATTTGTGCAGAAAATACATATCAAAATGGAATTTCTTGAATTATTAAAATTTCATTAATTTTATTACATCAATGGTCTTTGTATTATTGCTAAATTTTCACCACTGATCAACCAATCATTTAAGAAAATATGCTTGCAAGATCACATTATCATTCATAGAGCATTGGAGGAAGAAAATATATTCTAAATGGAATTATTCCATTTCTATAGGATTACCAGATAAAAATATCCAAAAGGGGGAGTTTATGGTAGTATAAAGGAAACAACCACAGTGTTTTCTCTCTTTGGAGATGGAGGGAACTCCATATGGTTCATGTTATTTTTTATAACTTCAGTCAACTGAGAAAGTAATTGCATGTGGTTCTTGAATCCACATCCTATAATATTAGGAATCTCATTATGGAAATCATTACATTTAACATACAAATTGTTTTAAACCTTATTTATTCTATTACCAACCATTTAATAAAACAAAATAATGTTAAAGATACAAATACATAAATAAATAAACATATAAATAAATAAAACAATGAACATAGAAATAATAAATCATTAATAAATTGACAACCCATTATTATGTCCATGGAAGTCTCAATATAGGTCATTTATAGGTTATTTCATATTATATTCTATAACATAATCTTCAAAAATAACTAAACCACTCACTTTTTTTAAATATCAAAATTTTAATCTCATTCATATATTATTGCATCATTTTTAACAAAAATTACACCAAAAAACCATGAAATATTGAGGTCCAGTGTGTTTGGGATATTATATATATAATATAAGATGTTAAAAATAAATTACACACTCTTTTATTTCCATTTTCATAGTAGGGTCCATGATCTCTTCATAATTCAATCACTACTAGGTATATACGAAACAATAATCATACTTTAAAAAAAGTAATAAAAAATTGCGATAATAACTGTTAAGGACCATAAAAATTATATAAAATCATGAAATGGGTACAATAACATCACAAAAAGTATATATAATTTTAAATATATTACATTGGGAGAAAAAAAGTCAAGTCATCATAAAGCCATGTGAGGGTTCCCACAAAAGGAAAAATAAAGTGCTAGGTTCACTACTCATGTATCATACATAGTATCTCATTAGATGTAAAAAATAGACAATAAAATGGGGTTTTTGGAGTGGGTTTAATAATTCTGGGACCACCCAACATATCATAATATATCTTGTAATTTAGTTTCATTTCTAAAATAAACATACATAACTCATGTGATGCAAAGGAGTTACTTAAATATTTCATAAATAATAAAAAACGAATGTATCATATATGTACCCAATAAAATAAAGGATTATGTCATATTATACATTAATTAAATAATAAATTATCATAGTTCATTTAACATGGAAGAATTTAAATGAAACATCATAAAAAATAATCAGGGAGTGGTTTTGAAATTAAGGGTTTTTATAAAATCTTTGAAAGTGGTTATTAATTCCTATAAAGAGGGAAAATACATGAATATAACAAAAATAAACAATTTAAAGTGATGAAATATAAATTACAAATAAATTTACATATATTTTAGAATAATTATAGGTGAGATATAGTGATGTAGAAAAAAAACCCAAATGAAAAAGGAGAGGGTTTTGAAGTCCCCTTACATCAAGTCCCGAATTTATTGGACTATCATTTAACATCCTAAATAGTGTATTTATATATATTAATTTGAAAATAAAAAAAACTTATTTATAATTATTAAATATATTATAATAAATTTACAATCACAGAAAATTAATTTATTCATATCATGCGGCCCATGCCTATCAATCGACATTGTTCAGTCGAAAGAAAAAAACTGTTTTGATTTATTGTTTCTATTAAATGGTGTTTACATATAGTTTCATTATCTCTAAAATTATAATTATATTGATTCATTATCATTATATATGGTCCAATGTTTTATAATAAATATAGTAGTTAATAATTACTTGAAACCATAAATGTTTCTTAGTAATCCTATTTTATGCAGTTTAAGTGACTTATTTTTTATATGTTTAATAATTTTATTAACATTATTTATAATAATTAAAAAATAATAAAAATGAAATATACTTTAATTAGTATTAATACCCTAATTATAATTTAAATATATTATTATTTAAATTTATTATTAATGGTAATAAAAAATCCATCTTTCACATAAGTGCATGAACCCACCATATTATCAACACAATTTTTTGGAAAATTATAAAAAAAAGAAGAAACGTAGTAAATATATAAATTTAATAATTATATATGATAAAAAATATTATACTTATTTATTTTTATTATATTTAAAATTTATATATAGATGGGAGTATAAGAGGGATTAATATAACAGTGTAAGGATGAGATGTTGTTACTTTGTCATTAGGATGCCTTATTTAAAACCCCACATAAGGATTAATAGAATGGACTTTTGGTTAGGCCATTTCAAAAAAAATGGTAATTAATCCTTTAATATGTAATTTATAGATATTTATTTAGGGAAGAAGTTTGTATGTTATAAAAATGGGTGGAACTGTGGTGTATTTATAGGATTAGAGAGAGGGTAGTTTTGAATTAAATTTTGATTAATTTGTTTCGTTATATCATCATAATGAATAGTTTTGATTCTTATGTATAATAATAGTTTCTTATTGAAAAATATAAATTTTTATCATATTTATAAACATCATAAATATAATGGTATCATTTTTATAGTTATTCAATACAATAAATCTAAAATAATATTATATTTGAATAGATTATAATTCTGACTTTATAAGTTCATTTTTATGTCTGAAAATAAAGATGATAATTTTTAAAAGAGTTTTTCTCAATAAAACCATTTTATGTCATAATTTTTTTATAAATTATTTAGTCATTTTCATATCATTATAATTTCATAAAACATAAAATATACAAAATTATTTTATTTTTATTCACAAATTAGTCTACATTTTTTTTGTAATATATATGATATTCTCTATAAAATAATTATGAAATCATGATTACAATAATGTGATCTATTTTATAAATATATATTTATAAAAAATATTCATTTAATATTTAAATTTTAAAATAAATAATAATGTTTTTAATAAATTTTTTTAAAATAGTTAATTCAAAATTAACACTTATACATACACTGAGTTATATAATTTTAGAAATCATTTTATGATATTCAAATATTTATATTTACTTGTTTTATTCATGCTAAGTATTTTTTCTTATATATTATACAATTTTTAAAGCTTAGTTACTATTTTAACCATTAGTTGCAATATTAATTATTTTTTACTAATCTAGTGGTTAGTTACAATTCCAATGATCATATAATTATTATGCATCTTATAAATACATTTTATTTCCATCATTAAAAATTAACAATAATTCTATTTATGGTACCTATTATTAATTTATGATGTCATTGTTATATTTCTAATGTTCCGTTTTCTTTTAATTGTGTAACTCATGCATGTAATATTTAATTGATACCTTGACCCTATGAATTTCAAAAATCTATTTATATTATTTGTTTTTTTCTATCCAATTGTATTATTTTTAACTTTATAGGGTTTATTTTTCTATAAAATGTAATTTTTTATGTAATTTGAATAAAATATTTTTATTTAATTTTTTTCTATATTTAAATATGAGTTATATGCATTAATGATAGAAAATAATGTTTTTAGAAGTGGATCACTTTGATTTAGAATCATTTTGAAAAGAAAATCTAATAAAATATCACAATCCCATATGGATCTAATTAGTGAAAGGATCATTTAGAATAACATTAATTGCTTCATTAATCACCATTTACTTGTTTTAATGAACATCCCACTACACAGATTATCACTCAACATTGTGATATTTTATTATACAATGATAAGATAATACATATGCTTATCCATTTCTAAATCAACAAAATTATCATTATAACTCATAGAATACCCTTATAAACCTAGGTGTACCACTGATTGGGGTGTGAAACTAATATTAAATCCCCTTCTATAACTCTACAACTATTTCCATTCATTTTATGGGGAAAAAGTTGTGCTAACCTCACTTTTTAAGGGAAATATTACCTAGATTGCTACCTTAAGTAATTTGATTTGGTTAGAAACTAATTGTTGATCATTTTTAACTAGAGTTACCTCATTTCGTGAATGAATTTGGTAATTGATATCATTAAATTGAAAATATACTTTTCCTACATCTACTTATCCATGATTCCTCTCAATCATTTAGTTTCATAATATTTTAATATGAATTTAATAAAATTGAAATGCATAGTATAAAAAAAACTGGAGTATAATATAATGTCTATAAAATTATAATCTCGCTAAAAAATCGTTATAATTCCTACATTAATTAGTTAATAATAATTCTTCATTACTATTATGCCATAAATTCACATCCTATGACTTGTTTCCCTATGATCACAATAGATGAATGCTATATCAACAATAATTTTCTTTATCTCTACAATTATTATATTATGGAAAATAACCATGGTTTAATAATATTTGTTCATATTGTAGAAGTGGTTGTAGAGGAAATCTCTAAAACTGATAGGGATGAATCGTCAACATTTCACTACATTCATATTACAATTATTTTTTGACATGCTGCTTCATGGGTATTAAAAATACCACAACATAATGAAGGAAATACCATTTTTTCCAGAAAATATAACATTATTTTTTTCTCAGACACCATTAAGGAACTAAGAAATAAAATCGACATGATTCAAGTTTTTAATAAATCATTATAGTTATAACATGTGAACCTCATGTCTGTGCGAGTGTTTTAATTTCAAGAGAATGTAAAATTTAATATTTTTTAATATATTATTTTAATAAATGGTTCTTGGATTAAAATTTATATTGGTTTAATAACCCAAATTTCTATTTTTATACTTTGAGTAAGGGTTAAATGGTGGTCTAGGATGTAGCCTACGGCCATTAGATAACATACATCCAAGTTCTCGACAGCCAATTGATGTTTTTAAGGGGTAAAATTACATCCCCAATCAAATTTTTAAGGGGTCCTCCCTATTCTACATTATTTATTTTGTACATTGGATATGGTTACCCTCGCCCATATTCTCTACTCTAATATTCTTCATGACGGATGTTTTATGTGGATTATCTAAAAAAATAATTATATGGATTATCCTCTTGTTGTCGCCATTGATTTCTATAACCATCTCATTCTAATATATATCTCTCATGTTTAGGGATTTTAGATGATTCCACTAGGACATGGTAGAATCAATTGATTCTTTTGGGTATTACACTTAGCCCTCATATAAGATATATCATAACCATGTATTCCTGTTTTTGTTCAATGAATCTCAAAGGGTATGTTTCACTAAAAAATATTTAAGGTTTAAAAAAATTAAATTAAATAACATATTATATTCTTCTTAGATGATAGTTCATGTCCATGGATAGTGTTTGGATTCTATTTTTAACCTCCCATCGGTGGTTGGTTATGGTTTGCATGCAAAAAACCATCTAATGAGTTTTTTGACAATATGAATTGTTTAATTAATTTAATAATTTTTTATAATGGAAATAATTAATAGATTCAGATTAGTTTTCTATGATTTTTGTGTATTAGGGACCTATGTAAGTAAATGATGTATGGTTGAATGTTGACAGGATTGGAGAGACAAGGAGGAGCTATCAAGATATGAATTTAAATGGAGATGTCCTCAAAATTGAGGTTGGAAGTCATGTCTACTTGACATAGAATAAACAAATTTTTTTTATAGTATATGAAGTATATATTCATGACAGTATAGGGTTTGAACTATTAAGTTAAAATAATTTGTAAATTAATTTCACTAAAATGTTAAAGAAAAATAAATTATCTTATTTACCAAAATCACATTGACTATGATGTACAATGTTCCCAGACCCAGATGGACCGTGGCCACTGTCCAATTTACCTATACCACTGATGTCCAAGGCCTTTATTAGTATGATAATCCTTGCCACATATAGATAATTACGGACATACATTTGATGTTATTTAATGTACTTGATAAAGTAACCCCCAGTAGTAGGATACCTTATGGACCTCCAAGTAAAGGTTAATGAGGAGATGAGATATAAATACTATGGATTTCCTATGTTTTACATAAGAGATTCCATTTGTCTATTGGGATAGATAGATTTATACGGGGTGTTATTTCACTATAATAGAATGGTGACCCATGTGGGTATACCTTGAGAAAAGACAGGGGACCCTGTTGGATACCCTAGTTATTTGATGAACCTCGTGGGAGGGTTTTCATTGTCCTTTTAGCTGCTCGGGATGGGATTTCCACTAGGTACATTATTTACATTATATTATAAATTATTATTCTGGTAAAAAATAAAAATAACAATGGATATTAATTTATTATAAATGAAAAAACCATCAAGGGTGGTTTTGAAAACACCCTTCAGGGAGTTCATGATACTATGTAAAACACCCCTTATATGGTAGTATTGATGATACTGGTATGGATAAAATAGATTTTGAGTTTGTATTAATTACTTTAGGAAATTTAGATAATTATTACCATGCGATAGCTTATGGAGGACTGTGGGGCCTTTGATGGGCATGGATGAGTCTTCCAAATTACTAGGGCTTTTCCACTTGTAACCATTGAATATTATGATAGAGTATTCCATATGCCTTGATACTGATATAGAGTATTCCCTAGTTCATTAAACTATATACTATGGGTGATTTTATACCCAAGTAATTTTCTATATACCGAGGTGAAATTCCCCTCAATATTTACGATGTTAGAATATTCATAATGACTTTCTTGGAGATACTTTGCCACTGGAAGAAGCATCTATGGTTGATCTGGTTCATACACATGAGGCTCTATGATGGTGATTTGTTTATTTTTCTATAGATATTTATTTATATGATAATTTCACATGCATATATCACTGCATTTAATCTATTTTTACAAGTCCACATTGGTTGTTCCCCAAATGAGTTTGTACTGAATGCCTACTCAGTGAACCATTGCAATTGGGTACCCATTTTTCCCTTAATTTCTATAGTTTTTTGTTAGGATGTGGTCTAATATTGCATGATCTAGATGCAGTAGCCTGATTGATATAAGATACTAGTATGTGGTATGGATCATGGTTGAATAAAATATTTTTTCGTTTTATTTATTTTATTTTATTTATATATGTGATCAGTTGAGTGGGTTATCTATATTGTGTGACTATAAGTATGATTCAAAATTCCATTATTATTATTATTCTATTGTATTATTTATTTCCTTATACTCTATCGGAAGCTTATTTTCCTGGTTATTCATTGTGATCTTGATGTTATCACTTACCTTAATACATGGGGTATAGTTTCATTACAACACCACCCTACACTCCTACCACTTGTTGACATCCTTTGGCATATAAGGACGCATGCTGCAGGTCCTATAGGACCATTGGTTCATTTTATATTTATAGTGGGATGGGTTGATATTTAAAAAGTTGTAATAGATCTTATTATATTGCTTTTCTATTTATGCAATGATAAATGGGAGATATAAGATTGTGTCTGAGCATATGGTGAAACCTAGTTTGGTGTATCATAAACACCTTTCTTATGAGATGAAAAGGACAACATAGAATGGTATTTATGTTTCTGTTATTTTACAATATTTTCATATGATTTTACCTCAAGTAATGCAAGTTATGTTTAGATTTACGATTTTTCATGGATTAGCATATTGTTCATATTGTTAAGAGACATCTACATCAAGTTGATATGGTATATAGGATTTACAATACACATATGCCTAATTTTACATGATATTATCACTGATTAAGAGGCTCATCAATTTAATGTTTCCATAATAACTCGTAAATCATTTTATAATATATGTTCGTGAAGGTATTGTACTAATCTGGACCATCATGTATATAAATCTTATCTTAATTTCAGGTCTTGTGGATCTATTGGGAGACACTCAATGAAGAGGGTGATGATGCATACCTTATTCATGAATGTGTAGTGACCCACTTATGTTGACCTAAGATTTTAATGCCTCAATGGTAAAACCCTTGTGGGTCCTCAATTTTCCGGTTTCATTATAAAGCGTCGATGACATCCTAAATGGAATTTCCCCATATAATATAGAATGAAAATCTATATAACCTAACCACGTGACTAGGGTTCATGGGATACAAGTCACAATAGGGTGATTTCATTACATATATTTGTACCTATCAAGATTAGTACATGATTGTTTAGGGAGAAATCCAATATTCTCATGTTCATTAGAATATATTCCATCAAGTATGAAAATAGTGAATACAGAACTTCAGATACATTGATTTGACACCCTATGAGCTTGTGATTATTCTTCATCTATGATGCCTATTGTGTGTTTTTATTATATAGTAGAGTGGGTGTTGACATGTGATTTTTCTGAGATGTCTGAGATGGGAGTGGGATTTTTATTGTGATTTATGATTTACGTGAGTTGTGACCATATATGAGGTGTAATGTGGGAAGGTAACCTAGGTTAGGGGTTAGCTCAAGGTTGTAATTCCATTAAGTATGGGAATCAAAAATATGTTCTTTGAGTGGAATATTGGTGAAGGTGAGGTTCGGTCATTTATATAGCATAGGCATGATGATGTCATTGTTTGAATTGAAGATGAAATCACCTTATGTTATAGTGATTGGTATTGAGGTTGTAATTTATGGTTGGAAGAGTCAAGTGCATGACCCTATTTATTTTGGATATGATTTAATGTGGCATAGCAGTAGAGCATTGAAGGAAAAATGTGGGTTTGTAAACAATGTATGATGGTGAATTTTCATGAACTTCTCTGCAACATTTGATATATTTCTCTTTGATGTGAAAAATAATAGGGAGACGTCTGATTTGATGGGATTGACATGTTGTTGAAAAATTTCAATGGTTCAGGAATTTTAGGTGAAATAAAGTGAATTTTGACTCATTGATAATGAGTTAGGATATGTGATTTGGTGGTATAGGAGTATATTCTATTGTATTTGGATGATATTGAGGTACAACACATAATTACACGTAGATCCGGATGAATTGTAGATTAGGGGATTGTTTTGGGTGATCCCAGGACAGATGGTTTTTGATGTAGTTCATTTGAGGTTGGGGGAATGAGGTTTTATGATAATGATAAGTTTATAACTATTGTAGAAGAAGCTTATGAAATGGATTCTATGTCATTAGATAGTGAACCCGAGTGTGGGACATGACATGTATTTCCCTGAAGATTGAATGAATGTGGATGGTCATTGTTTCATAGTTCCTTGGAATGTGTGATCTAGTTTAGGAATCACTACTTCTAGGAAATTTTCCTTGGAATTAGTCATGGAACTCAAAACATCCAATAGTTCATTATCAAAAAAAGACATACTTTCTAAAGGCAGGCGTTTGTTATGTTTGAACATACAATTCCTAAGAACATTCATCGGTCGAGATGATGGGAGGTCGAACTCATCACACCCTTTTGGGGGGGAATTATTGTCTACTCTGGTACTCTCTTTATATATTTTAGATATTTTCATGAATCCTTATAAATTAACCAAGTATAAAATTGGGTTTCCTTTGAATTTGAAATCAATTATTTTCATGTGTGGAATTTAGAAACATCCATATATATTTTAGGTTCTTCATTAATGGAGACATATGTAAGTATTCAAGGTTCTCCATCAATTGTATCCTCTCATATACTATTTAGAGATTCATTTAATCATCATTATGATGATACTGGTTTCTAATCCACTCATTGCGGAACTCTAGAATTTATTATCATCAAGGGAGACAGAAGTTCGCTTTGATATTGGGATCATACCCATAAAACGCAGTACCTACGTATGCTTGTGAAAGGACCCAGAACCCTCATAGTTCTGGGATATTTAATAAGACACATCACACCTTTTAAGGTTTTGTGATAAGGAAATAACCATACAGCTTAATTTCATGTGGTAAATACATTTAAGCGAAAGGTGATTAGTTGTGTTTTGGTGTGGGACTTATGCCTAAGCAGACCAAGGAACATGGAAGGAATATGGGTTTCAAAGTAAGATTTCAACCTATTAGTGAATATGGCCCAATATGAACAAGGTTGATTTGATGTGTTGGGTTTGAACCTTATGGAGGCTTCCTACGTATCCCATTTGGATGGGAATTAAATCCCGTGTAGTTCAATATGTCTCATAAGCGAGTGTAGTCCATTAAGAAAAATGAGTTTTGGCTTACTTCTTGAAAAGGATTCCTTGATAATTGGGGTGTTTAATTTGGGTCTTACTCCAATTGGGAATTCCCAAATTAATGGAATTACGGTTAGATCCATGAAGAGGATATCCGGTGACCTCGGGCCCTAAGAATAATATCTAAGTATCTAAATTATGGTGGGAATCATGGTTCTCATATTTCTTTTATGGTTTGTGAAAATGTTGTGATCATGAAAAATCTGTAAGCCCACGGGAGACCTGCTTGGTGTGAGAAACAATAGGATGTAAAAGATTCAACAAATGCACCCGCAGTTTTCCTCTTCCTCTAGTGGAAGAGGGCATGCCTACGGCGGTGATGGTGGAAGAGGGAGAGGTGATCATTGATAGAGTATTTTTGTTTAAACCCGATGTTATGTGCATCACAAGTTATTAGAGAGAGTGGATTTATTTATAATGAAATAAATAATAATGTTATGGGGTGTTACATTATTACCTCCAATAAAACTATTATCCTTGAGATATCATGGTTGTTACCTTCTATGTAGTCGAGGGTAGTTCTTCTTTATGACATCCTTTGGATACCACATTTCATCTTTTGTTATTTGATTTCTCCAAAGTACCTTAAACATACTTGTCATATGATTACTCAATAACGTCTATATAGTATCATGATTAATGATGGGATCATCATAGTAAGAAAGATAAAGGTGAGATTAAATTTCATTATAGGTGAGCACATGCATTGGGTCTGGCATGTTCTTCATTTACAATGATATATGGAACATTTAATGTACTTTTGGGAGACTGGGATGTATTGCCCAACAATGAGAAATTACTACAATTCATTCAAGGAATTAGAAGGATATTATGTTCATGGTTCTTATCTTTCCATTCTTAATCAACATCATGATACCATTATATGTGGATACATTCAAGAAAACACTATATCCCACAAGGAATTCCAAATCCTTCCTCTAATTGGCAACATAACTCTTATTCCTACTTTTAGAAACATTAATATGAGCCAAAATAGTCTATAACAATATTTTTATATCTCCAAAAATTCTCTACCAACATGTTTCCATGCACAAAATTTATCTCCAAAAGATGGTGTATGAAATTCCTTTCCATAAAATGCTTCATCTGAAGCCATTTGGATATATTAATAGAAACTATTTATATTGGAAAAATCTATCAAAGGTAAATACTGTAGACAAATAGCTTGATGGTAAAGTGATAATGAGCTCAATATGTATTATATTCTTTGGATAGACCTTTCATATAATCAATCGGTTTAATGATGGTAGCAAGTACAAAAATGAGGCTCAGTATCTAGATCCTTCTGAAGACTGCTCTATAATTCTTTTGTCTGATGGGGATAATGATTATACATGATCGAAATATTTCGTCCAATATGTCTTACAACATCATTAATATTGATCCTTACAAGATATTGAAGAGGTAAATTTTATCTTCTAGAAAATAAAATTTTAGATTTGGTTAGGCGATCTACAATAACCTATATTGAATCATTATTTCTAGGAGTCTTTAGTAGTCATGTGTAATGTAAAAAGTAATACCATCCCATTTAAACACAGAAATAGGGAACAGTTTAATGAATCTTCTAGTATTATCTCTCAAATCTTCATCTTATGGAAAAACTATAAATCTAGAAACATAATAAAAAAATTCCAATTTCATATTATCCCACCAAAACATTTTTCGTAAAATCCCTATACATATCAGTGATTCTAGGGTTTGTTGAGAAATTTGAGCAATGACTATCATCCAATAATTTCTTTTTTCTCTCAAGTATATATGGGACACATAATATCATTCCAATATTTATAATAGTATATTTTAAACAAAATTATGTGAAATTATCATCACTCACATCATTAATTATATTTAGAATCTTTTTATCCTTAGATTGAGGAAATTTTATATGTTCTAATAAAGATGGTTCCACTATCATTTGAAAATAGCATTATGTCTATTCTTCCTTAAAAATTACCATATCAATAATTAGTATATATATTAATATAGGATCCATATCAATCCTCACTTGTACATTAACTCTCCGATCATTCCTAATCGATGCATTTGCTACCTTATTTTCATTCCCTGAGAGGTATTTTATTTAGAAATTATAATTTTTGAGTATCTAGGGCTATCTCCTTTATCTCATACTGATCACATTATATGAAAAGATTTATTTTAGGATTTTATGAAATTTTTATATAAACATCATTCATCATAGAGATAATTTATCTATATCATCAAAGAAATGATTACAATTACCAACTCAATATAGTAATGGATTGGTCAATTCACGAGTCATCAATTACCATGATGCATATGCGATAACCTTTTCATTTTTCATTAGGACAAAACCAAGTCACTTATTAAATTCATAAATATATATCACAAACCCATTATTTATATACATTAGACTCAAAATAGGATAATTGAACAATATTATCTTATGTTTGTGAAAAAAAGCTGAATTCATTTTAAAGTAAAAATGTTACCCTATTTTGTGTAGCTTAGTTAATGGGTTTGTAAAATTGAAAAAATATTGAGTGAATCACTGATATTAACCTACCAAAAAAATAATACTAGGCACCTCATTTATGTTTGTTAGTGTAGGCCATTATCTAAATGCCTTTGTCCTAATAGGATCAATTGAGTTTCCATCCATGGAGACAATATATACATGAAAATAAAATTCTTGACTCTAGAAGTGACACATACTAAATATACCATATAACTCATTCCTTCAAAGAGTCTCAAGAATAAAAATCAAGTGACTCTCATGTTCCTCATATCATTTATAATACACCAACATATCATCAATGAATTCCCTAATAATATTATCATGATACTCCTTCAATACCTATTCATTAGATAAATAAAAAAGAAGCATAACCTTTTCAATAAAAATATAATTATGCTGAACTCATAATTTCCATTCCTCATTTATAATGATGTCATCATAAAGTATTCCATTTTTTACTCAAAATTCATTATACCCATAAAAATGTCCAATATTTGAAAAATATTTGTCTTAGTGATGCTTATTTAAGAAGTCATCAATGTTAATAAAAGAATACTTGTTATTTATCACAATAGCATTGATTTCCCAAAAATAAATTCAACGTCTCATGGTTCCATATTTCTTTTAAATGATGAGAACACGGGATCCCCATGGTCAAACACATGGGTGAATAAATTCATTTTCACAAAAATACTCTTCTTGTTTCATTAGATCCATTAATTCTATTGTACCCATTCTATGTGGAGTTTTTGATATTGGTCTTAAATTAAGGATTAAATAAATGTAAAACACAACTTCATGATCTGGTGGATGTCCTGGTAATTCGTTAGGAAATACATCAATGTATTATTGTACGATAGGTACATAATGAATTTGAATATTACATTCTACATACCATGATATTATTCATTATTATTCACTACGAATATTATTCTTTAGAGATACTAGGGGTGGATCTAGAAATATATCATATAATTATGTATCTACTCCAATAAAAAGAATATTTATATCATCATCATGAATCAAAATTTCCATCTTCATAAAAAATATTTTTTCATTATATTTTTGGAGTCTAGTCCATACAAATGATTATATAAAATTAAATCAACGAAATTATAAAACGAAAAAAGAATAATGCACATTTTTGTTTCATAATGGGGACTACCTGACAAATCCTTGTTGTAGTGAGACATTCATTAGGATGTTAGAAATACAACTCCCTTCTTAATGAACTATTGAAATATCTAATTTTTTTATAAATCATAGATGATATAAAATATTAAAAGTATATCGAATGAAATAATTAATTATCTAAATGTGAAGATTTGATAAAAGTAGTTTCCACCCAATTATTGGTAAATTACACCCCAGTTGTAGTTATCGCATAATCTTGGCCTTCTCCACATAACTTATTTTTTTGTAGATTATATTGATGCTTGTGGAATTTATATTCATTGTGCACCATTTAACTATTGTTAAAACACATAATAATAGTTTTTTTTCTTATGAATTATCTAGACTAATGACCCTTATCTCCACATATATTTCAAACACCCAATACCATTTTGAATTTTCTATGATGATTGTTTCCATTTTTATGGAAAGATGGATATTTCTTAATTGTATTATTTTTTTACACATTATCCTATTCTTAGTGCTCTTTCAACATCTTATTCTCTTTATTTACCTTAAAAATTTAGGTTCTAGATAATTAACTATCCCTTTTGGTTGAATATTAAACAATTTAATCGTATAAAGAAAATATTTACGAGACCAATTCCCTTCAGTGACTATTCTTAATAAAGTAAAATAAATTGTGAATATTTTACTCTATACTATGATGTAACACATCTATTCTTGGATAACCTTGTAATGATACCCTCATACCCAACAACACTTTCATATTCCTTTTTTCATTAAGGTGAGGAAAATTGTTTCTATTTTTGTTTATTTCATACGAGGGAAATATATATCAAAAAATGTACCCTCAACAGCATTTCATTCCAGTATTTATTTTTCATCTTCCTCTCCAGTATTGTAAATCAATGAACACCATTGATCAACATCGCCTTTGAGACAATAAATATCAAGTGTAGCCTTCTACTTCATATATTAACCCAAGGCCCTAAATATTTTTTAATGATATTCAATGTATTTCTTAGCTACCATTAGATTAGTAGGATACCAAATTATTGGTGACTCTATCACATGAAGTGATACAAAATATTAGAATAATGATATTGAATAGGTTTCTCCATCCTAGAAAGGTTATTTTTCATAACACGATTATGTTTCCCAAATATATACATGGTCTTCTTCTTCCAATACCAGATGTATTTATTTTTTTGAAGGGAAATATACCCTTCTACTATCCAAGGTACATTTCAAAATAATGTAATATTATGGATTGTCTCATAAAATTATGAATTTTATATCATAATTTTTTAATTTGGGGTAACCTTTAACATACATTAATAAATCTATGCTTTCTGTATATCATAATCATAATCTCAGTTTCAATGGGGATTTAATTGTTTTGAAATCCTTAAAAATGTTTTGAAAAGAAAATATGAATTACCCTAATCATATCCCCAAAAGTGTCAAACCATGTTCATAATAAGGCCAGTTTCTGCGGACCAGGTAATAATTGGGTAAATCCCAATTCGCCCTTTTTTGATTTATTACCTCTAGGTATAAATTTTCCAGAACCATATATACTTTTAGTATCTAGAAAGTGAGGTGTTTTTGAAGAAAAACATATAATTACTTACATACTAAAACATTAACATATTCTTATATAATTATCATTAAAGTATATAATTGGGTTATATTCCTTAATCTATGTCTTTATTAATCTAGTTCCCTAGGATTCTACTATTCTTAATCCGATAACAAATGTAACGACCCCAACAACTGTAACTGAGAGATGATGCCTATATTATTACATTCTTATAGATACAAAGGGTCAAATTGTGAAGGATTGATCACTATAGTAGTTTTTTAGAACTAGATACATTCATAAAACAAATTTTATATTAGGAAAATTAAAGAAGTGAAATCAAAATAAAATGATCAAAATCTGTGAAACTCATTCAAAGGATTCACCTTCATAACCTATAGATTTGAAAAAAACAATAAATGTGTGTTAAAATTATATATAAGGGTTAAATACATAGGAATATATCACGATTAAATAAAGAATAATCAATATGTAAAGTTAAATAAATATAAGAGAATGCCTTGTAATTAATAACATGAGCTTGTAAAAAGGCATAATCAATATTGTAAGGTAAATAACTGAAAACATATTATATTTAGTCAAGAAAATGAGAATTAAAGGCATAAAAAGATTATATTTAATCAAAATTATCATGGATAGTAATAAGATTTGAATAATCGATAAAGAAAATGATTAATTGTCTAACATCATGATCCCATGCATTATTACACCTCTAGTTTCAATACCATTCATTATAAATTTTAAAACTATGATGAAGATGTTATCTTATTTGGTAAAATTATTTTCCTTATGAGATATTTTGAATCATAATTGGGATATCTATAACTAATACCCACCCATAACTTCATGTCCATTGCATTATAGGTATATCAAATAATAAATTTAATTGATGAATCAATATTCTCTCTCATTATATATCTATATTGAGTAAAGAATAATTATTTATCAATATTAATGTAGTTATTCATATAAAATTTAGTGCAAACACTATATTTAAAAATGATATATGGTTTAATAAGTAATCATATCCATAGTATAAGAATATGTATATTTAAGAGAAAACTTATTTTTTAATGAAAATGATCACAAGAATGTAGTGGCTTCAAAGGAAACTAGATAACCAAAAAATAATGTAGTATTTTAAAATTATTAAAATCTCTTCATTATGCCACTAAAAGAAATTAAAACAAGATTTTTGGGTCAATGAAAATACTAGAGGTTCACCTTTCAAGCCTTTTTAAAATTTCCTCATAAGACCCAATTCATTCATACAATATTTAAATCAAACCAAAAAATTATGTATCTTTTACGATATTTAATTTGTGCAGAAAATACATATCAAAATGGAATTTCTTGAATTATTAAAATTTCATTAATTTTATTACATCAATGGTCTTTGTATTATTGCTAAATTTTCACCACTGATCAACCAATCATTTAAGAAAATATGCTTGCAAGATCACATTATCATTCATAGAGCATTGGAGGAAGATAATATATTCTAAATGGAATTATTCCATTTCTATAGGATTACCAGATAAAAATATCCAAAAGGGGGAGTTTATTGTAGTATAAAGGAAATAACCACAATGTTTTCTCTCTTTGGAGATGGAGGGAACTCCATATGGTTCATGTTATTTTTTATAACTTCAGTCAACTGAGAAAGTAATTACATGTGGTTCTTGACTCCACATCCTATAATATTAGGAATCTCATTAAGGAAATCATTACATTTAACATCCAAATTGTTTTAAACCTGATTTATTATATTACCAACCATTTAATAAAACAAAATAATGTTAAAGATACAAATACATAAATAAATAAACATATAAATAAATAAAACAATGAACATAGAAATAATAAATCATTAATAAATTGACAACCCATTATTATGTCCATGGAAGTCTCAATATAGGTCATTTATAGGTTATTTCATATTATATTCTATAACATAATCTTCAAAAATAACTAAACCACTCACTTTTTTTTAATATCAAAATTTTAATCTCATTCATATATTATTGCATCATTTTTAACAAAAATTACACCAAAAACCCATGAAATATTGAGGTCCAGTGTGTTTGGGATATTATATATATAATATAAGATGTTAAAAATAAATTACACACTCTTTTATTTCCATTTTCATAGTAGGGTCCATGATCTCTTCATAATTCAATCACTACTAGGTATATACGAAACAATAATCATACTTTAAAAAAAGTAATAAAAAATTGCGATAATAACTGTTAAGGACCATAAAAATTATATAAAATCATGACATGGGTACAATAACATCACAAAAAGTATATATAATTTTAAATATATTACATTGGGAGAAAAAAAAGTCAAGTAATCATAAAGCTATGTGAGGGTTCCCACAAAAAAAAATAAAGTGCTAGGTTCACTACTCATGTATCATACATAGTATCTCATTAGATGTAAAAAATAGACAATAAAATGGGGTTTTTGGAGCGGGTTTAATAATTCTGGGCCCACCCAACATATCATAATATATCTTGTAATTTAGTTTCATTTCTAAAATAAACATACATAACTCATGTGACGCAAAGGAGTTACTTAAATATTTCATAAATAATAAAAAACGAATGTATCATATATGTACCCAATAAAATAAAGGATTATGTCATATTATACATTAATTAAATAATAAATTATCATAGTTCATTTAACATGGAAGAATTTAAATGAAACATCATAAAAAATAATCAGGGAGTGGTTTTGAAATTAAGGGTTTTTATAAAATCTTTGAAAGTGGTTATTAATTCCTATAAAGAGGGAAAATACATGAATATAACAAAAATAAACAATTTAAAGTGATGAAATATAAATTAAAAATATATTTAAATATATTTTAGAATAATTATAGGTGAGATATAGTGATGTAGAAAAAAAACCCAAATGAAAAAGGAGAGGGTTTGGGAGTCCCCTTACATCAAGTCCCGAATTTATTGGACTATCATTTAACATCCTAAATAGTGTATTTATATATATTAATTTGAAAATAAAAAAAACTTATTTATAATTATTAAATATATTATAATAAATTTACAATCACAGAAAATTCATTTATTCATATCATGCGGCCCTTGCCTATCAATCGACATTGTTCAGTCGAAAGAAAAAAACTGTTTTGATTTATTGTTTCTATTAAATGGTGTTTACATATAGTTTCATTATCTCTAAAATTATAATTATATTGATTCATTATCATTATATATGGTCCAATTTTTTATAATAAATATAGTAGTTAATAATTACTTGAAACCATAAATGTTTCTTAGTAATCCTATTTTATGCAGTTTAAGTGACTTATTTTTTATATGTTTAATAATTTTATTAACATTATTTATAATAATTAAAAAATAATAAAAATGAAATATACTTTAATTAGTACTAATACCCTAATTATAATTTAAATATATTATTATTTAAATTTATTATTAATGGTAATAAAAATCCATCTTTCACATAAGTGCATGAACCCACCATATTATCAACACAATTTTTTGGAAAATTATAAAAAAAAGAAGAAATGTAGTAAATATATAAATTTAATAATTATATATGATAAAAAATATTATACTTATTTATTTTTATTATATTTAAAATTTATATATAGATGGGAGTATAAGAGGGATTATTATAACAGTGTAAGGATGAGATGTTGTTACTTTGTCATTAGGATGCCTTATTTAAAACCCCACATAAGGATTAATAGAATGGACTTTTGGTTAGGACATTTCAAAAAAAAAATGGTAATTAATCCTTTAATATGTAATTTATAGATATTTATTTAGGGAAGAAGTTTGTATGTTATAAAAATGGGTGGAACTGTGGTGTATTTATAGGATTAGAGAGAGGGTAGTTTTGAATTAAATTTTGATTAATTTGTTTCGTTATATCATCATAATGAATAGTTTTGATTCTTATGTATAATAATAGTTTCTTATTGAAAAATATAAATTTTTATCATATTTATAAACATCATAAATATAATGGTATAATTTTTATAGTTATTCAATACAATAAATCTAAAATAATATTATATTTGAATAGATTATAATTCTGACTTTATAAGTACATTTTTATGTCTGAAAATAAAGATGATAATTTTTAAAAGAGTTTTTCTCAATAAAACCATTTTATGTCATAATTTTTTTATAAATTATTTAGTCATTTTCATATCATTATAATTTCATAAAACATAAAATATACAAAATTATTTTATTTTTATTCACAAATTAGTCTACATTTTTTTTGTAATATATATCATATTCTCTATAAAATAATTATGAAATCATGATTACAATAATGTGATCTATTTTATAAATATATATTTATAAAAAATATTCATTTAATATTTAAATTTTAAAATAAATAATAATGTTTTTAATAAATTGTTTTAAAATAGTTAATTCAAAATTAACACTTATACATACACTGAGTTATATAATTTTAGAAATCATTTTATGATATTCAAATATTTATATTTACTTGTTTTATTCATGCTAAGTATTTTTTCTTATATATTATACAATTTTTAAAGCTTAGTTACTATTTTAACCATTAGTTGCAATATTAATTATTTTTTACTAATCTAGTGGTTAGTTACAATTCCAATGATCATATAATTATTATTCATCTTATAAATACATTTTATTTCCATCATTAAAAATTAACAATAATTCTATTTATGGTACCTATTATTAATTTATGATGTCATTGTTATATTTCTAATGTTCCGTTTTCTTTTAATTGTGTAACTCATGCATGTAATATTTAATTGATACCTTGACCCTATGAATTTCAAAAATCTATTTATATTATTTGTTTTTTTTCTATCCAATTGTATTATTTTTAACATTATAGGGTTTATTTTTCTATAAAATGTAATTTTTTATGTAATTTGAATAAAATATTTTTATTTAATTTTTTTCTATATTTAAATATGAGTTATATGCATTAATGATAGAAAATAATGTTTTTAGAAGTGGATCACTTTGATTTAGAAACATTTTGAAAAGAAAATCTAATAAAATATCATAATCCCATATGGATCTAATTAGTGAAAGGATCATTTAGAATAACATTAATTGCTTCATTAATCACCATTTACTTGTTTTAATGAACATCCCACTACACAGATTATCACTCAACATTGTGATATTTTATTATACAATGATAAGATAATACATATGCTTATCCATTTCTAAATCAACAAAATTATCATTATAACTCATAGAATACCCTTATAAACCTAGGTGTACCACTGATTGGGGTGTGAAACTAATATGAAATCCCCTTCTATAACTCTACAACTATTTCCATTCATTTTATGGGGAAACAGTTGTGCTAACCTCACTTTTTAAGGGAAATATTACCTAGATTGCTACCTTAAGTAATTTGATTTGGTTAGAAACCAATTGTTGATCATTTTTAACTAGAGTTACCTCATTTCGTGAATGAATTTGGTAATTGATATCATTAAATTGAAAATATACTTTTCCTACATCTACTTATCCATGATTCCTCTCAATCATTTAGTTTCATAATATTTTAATATGAATTTAATAAAATTGAAATGCATAGTATACAAAAAACTGGAGTATAATATAATGTCTATAAAATTATAATCTCACTAAAAAATCCTTATAATTCCTACATTAATTAGTTAATAATAATTCTTCATTACTATTATGCCATAAATTCACATCCTATGACTTGTTTCCCTATGATCACAATAGATGCATGCTATATCAACAATAATTTTCTTTATCTCTACAAATATTATATTATGGAAAATAACCATGGTTTAATAATATTTGTTCATATTGTAGAAGTGGTTGTAGAGGAAATCTCTAAAACTGATAGGGATGAATCGTCAACATTTCACTACATTCATATTACAATTATTTTTTGACATGCTGCTTCATGGGTATTAAAAATACCACAACATAATGAAGGAAATACCATTTTTTTCAAGAAAATATAACATTATTTTTTTCTCAGACACCATTAAGGAACTAAGAAATAAAATCGACATGATTCAAGTTTTTAATAAATCATTATAGTTATAACATGTGAACCTCATGTCTGTGCGAGTGTTTTAATTTCAAGAGAATGTAAAATTTAATATTTTTTAATATATTATTTTAATAAATGGTTCTTGGATTAAAATTTATATTGGTTTAATAACCCAAATTTCTATTTTTATACTTTGAGTAAGGGTTAAATGGTGGTCTAGGATGTAGCCTACGGCCATTAGATAACATACATCCAAGTTCTCGACAACCAATTGATGTTTTTAAGGGGTAAAATTACATCCCCAATCAAATTTTTAAGGGGTCCTCCCTATTCTACATTATTTATTTTGTACATTGGATATGGTTACCCTCGCCCATATTCTCTACTCTAATATTCTTCATGACGGATGTTTTATGTGGATTATCTAAAAAAATAATTGTATGGATTATCCTCTTGTTGTCGCCATTGATTTCTATAACCATCTCATTCTAATATATATCTCTCATGTTTAGGGATTTTAGATGATTCCACTAGGACATGGTAGAATCAATTGATTCTTTTGGGTATTACACTTAGCCCTCATATAAGATATATCATAACCATGTATTCCTGTTTTTGTTCAACGAATCTCAAAGGGTATGTTTCACTAAAAAATATTTAAGGTTTAAAAAAATTAAATTAAATAACATATTATATTCTTCTTAGATGATAGTTCATGTCCATGGATAGTGTTTGGATTCTATTTTTAACCTCCCATCGGTGGTTGGTTATGGTTTGCATGCAAAAAACCATCTAATGAGTTTTTTGACAATATGAATTGTTTAATTAATTTAATAATTTTTTATAATGGAAATAATTAATAGATTCAGATTAGTTTTCTATGATTTTTGTGTATTAGGGACCTATGTAAGTAAATGATGTATGGTTGAATGTTGACAGGATTGGAGAGACAAGGAGGAGCTATCAAGATATGAATTTAAATGGAGATGTCCTCAAAATTGAGGTTGGAAGTCATGTCTACTTGACATAGAATAAACAAAAAAAATTTTATAGTATATGAAGTATATATTCATGACAGTATAGGGTTTGAACTATTAATTTAAAATAATTTGTAAATTAATTTCACTAAAATGTTAAAGAAAAATAAATTATCCTATTTACCAAAATCACATTGACTATGATGTACAATGTTCCCAGACCCAGATGGACCGTGGCCACTGTCCAGTTTACCTATACCACTGATGTCCAAGGCCTTTATTAGTATGATAATCCTTGCCACATATAGATAATTACGGACATACATTTGATGTTATTTAATGTACTTGATAAAGTAACCCCCAGTAGTAGGATACCTTATGGACCTCCAAGTAAAGGTTAATGAGGAGATGAGATATAAATACTATGGATTTCCTATGTTTTACATAAGAGATTCCATTTGTCTATTGGGATATATAGATTTATACGGGGTGTTATTTCACTATAATAGAATGGTGACCCATGTGGGTATACCTTGAGAAAAGACAGGGGACCCTGTTGGATACCCTAGTTATTTGATGAACCTCGTGGGAGGGTTTTCATTGTCCTTTTAGCTGCTCGGGATGGGATTTCCACTAGGTACATTATTTACATTATATTATACATTATTATTCTAGTAAAAAATAAAAATAACAATGGATATTAATTTATTATAAATGAAAAAACCATCAAGGGTGGTTTTGAAAACACCCTTCAGGGAGTTCATGATACTATTTAAAACACCCCTTATATGGTAGTATTGATGATACTGGTATGGATAAAATAGATTTTGAGTTTGTATTAATTATTTTAGGAAATTTAGAGAATTATTACCATGTGATAGCTTATGGAGGACTGTGGGGCCTTTGATGGGCATGGATGAGTCTTCCAAATTACTAGGTCTTTTCCACTTGTAAACATTGAATATTATGATAGAGTATTCCATATGTCTTGATACTGATATAGAGTATTCCCTAGTTCATTAAACTATATACTATGGGTGATTTTATCCCCAAGTAATTTTCTATATACCGAGGTGAAATTCCCCTCAATATTTACGATGTTAGAATATTCATAATGTCTTTCTTGGAGATACTTTGCCACTGGAAGAAGCATCTATGGTTGATCTGGTTCATACACATGAGGCTCTATGATGGTGATTTGTTTATTTTTCTATAGATATTTATTTATATGATAATGTCACATGCATATATCATTGCATTTAATCTATTTTTACAAGTCCACATTGGTTGTTCCCCAAATGAGTTTGTACTGAATGCCTACTCAGTGAACCATTGCAATTGGGTACCCATTTTTCCCTTAATTTCTATAGTTTTTTTTAGGATGTGGTCTAATATTGCATGATCTAGATGCAGTAGCCTGATTGATATAAGATACTAGTATGTGGTATGGATCATGGTTGAATAAAATATTTTTTCATTTTATTTATTTTATTTTATTTATATATGTGATCAGTTGAGTGGGTTATCTATATTGTGTGACTATAAGTATGATTCAAAATTCCATTATTATTATTATTCTATTGTATTATTTATTTCCTTATACTCTATCGGAAGCTTATTTTCCTGGTTATTCATTGTGATCTTGATGTTATCACTTACCTTAATACATGGGGTATAGTTTCTTTACAACACCACCCTACACTCCTACCACTTGTTGACATCCTTTGGCATATAAGGACGCATGCTTCAGGTCCTATGGGACCAGTGGTTCATTTTATGTTTATAGTGGGATGGGTTGATATTTAAAAAGTTGTAATAGATCTTATTATATTGGTTTTCTATTTATGCAATGATAAATGGGAGATATAAGATTGTGTCTGAGCATATGGTGAAACCTAGTTTGGTGTATCATAAACACCTTTCTTATGAGATGAAAAGGACAACATAGAATGGTATTTATGTTTCTCTTATTTTACAATATTTTTATATGATTTTACCTCAAGTAATGAAAGTTATGTTTAGATTTACGATTTTTCATGGATTAGCATATTGTTCATATTGTTAAGAGACATCTACATCAAGTTGATATGGTATATAGGATTTACAATACACATATGCCTAATTTTACATGATATTATCACTGATTAAGAGGCTCATCAATTTAATGTTTCCATAATAACTCGTAAATCATTTTATAATATATGTTCGTGAAGGTATTGTACTAATCTGGACCATCATGTATATAAATCTTCTCTTAATTTCAGGTCTTGTGGATCAATTGGGAGACACTCAATGAAGAGGGTGATGATGCATACCTTATTCATGAATGTGTAGTGACCCACTTATGTTGACCTAATATTTTAATGCCTCAATGGTAAAACCCTTGTGGGTCCTCAATTTTCCCGTTTCATTATAAAGCGTCGATGACATCGTAAATGGAACTTCCCCATATAATATAGAATGAAAATCTATATAACCTAACCACGTGACTAGGGTTCATGGGATACAAGTCACAATAGGGTGATTTCATTATATATATTTGTACCTATCAAGATTAGTACATGATTGTTTAGGGAGAAATCCAATATTCTCATGTTCATTAGAATATATTCCATCAAGTATGAAAATAGTGAATACAGAACTTCAGATACATTGATTTGACACCCTATGAGCTTGTGATTATTCTTCATCTATGATGCCTATTGTGTGTTTTTATTATATAGTAGAGTGGGTGTTGACATGTGATTTTTCTGAGATGTCTGAGATGGGAGTGGGATTTTTATTGTGATTTATGATTTACGTGAGTTGTGACCATATATGAGGTGTAATGTGGGAAGGTAACCTAGGTTAGGGGTTAGCTCAAGGTTGTAATTCCATTAAGTATGGGAATCAAAAATATGTTCTTTGAGTGGAATATTGGTGAAGGTGAGGTTCGGTCATTTATATAGCATAGGCATGATGATGTCATTGTTTGAATTGAAGATGAAATCACCTTATGTTATAGTGATTGGTATGGAGGTTGTAATTTATGGTTGGAAGAGTCAAGTGCATGACCCTATTTATTTTGGATATGATTTAATGTGGCATAGCAGTAGAGCATTGAAGGAAAAATGTGGGTTTGTAAACAATGTATGATGGTGAATTTTCATGAACTTCTCCGCAACATTTGATAGATTTCTCTTTGATGTGAAAAATAATAGGGAGACGTCTGATTTGATGGGATTGACATGTTGTTGAAAAATTTCAATGGTTCAGGAATTTTAGGTGAAATAAAGTGAATTTTGACTCATTGATAATGAGTTAGGATATGTGATTTGGTGGTATAGGAGTATATTCTATTGTATTTAGATGATATTGAGGTACAAGACATAATTACACGTAGATCCGGATGAATTGTAGATTAGGGGATTGTTTTGGGTGATCCCAGGACAGATGGTTTTTGATGTAGTTCATTTGAGGTTGGGGGAATGAGGTTTTATGATAATGATAAGTTTATAACTATTGTAGAAGAAGCTTATGAAATGGATTCTATGTCATTAGATAGTGAACCCGAGTGTGGGACATGACATGTATTTCCCTGAAGATTGAATGAATGTGGATGGTCATTGTTTCGTAGTTCCTTGGAATGTGTGATCTAGTTTAGGAATCACTACTTCTAGGAAATTTTCCTTGGAATTAGTCATGGAACTCAAAACATCCAATAGTTCATTATCAAAAAAAGACATACTTTCTAAAGGCAGGCGTTTGTTATGTTTGAACATACAATTCCTAAGAACATTCATCGGTCGAGATGATGGGAGGTCGAACTCATCACACCCTTTTGGGGGGGAATTATTGTCTACTCTGGTACTCTCTTTATATATTTTAGATATTTTCATGAATCCTTATAAATTAACCAAGTATAAAATAGGGTTTCCTTTGAATTTGAAATCAATTATTTTCATGTGTGGAATTTAGAAACATCCATATATATTTGAGGTTCTTCATTAATGGAGACATATGTAAGTATTCAAGGTTCTCCATCAATTGTATCCCCTCATATACTATTTAGAGATTCATTTAATCATCATTATGATGATACTGGTTTCTAATCCACTCATTGCGGAACTCTAGAATTTATTATCATCGAGGGAGACAGAAGTTCGCTTTGATATTGGGATCATACCCATAAAACGCAGTACCTACGTATGCTTGTGAAAGGACCCAGAACCCTCATAGTTCTGGGATATTTAATAAGACACATCACACCTTTTAAGGTTTTGTGATAAGGAAATAACCATACAGCTTAATTTCATGTGGTAAATACATTTAAGCGAAAGGTGATTAGTTGTGTTTTGGTGTGGGACTTATGCCTAAGCAGACTAAGGAACATGGAAGGAATATGGGTTTCAATGTAAGATTTCAACCTATTAGTGAATATGGCCCAATATGAACTAGGTTGATTTGATGTGTTGGGTTTGAACCTTATGGAGGCTTCCTACGTATCCCATTTGGATGGGAATTAAATCCCGTGTAGTTCAATATGTCTCATAAGCGAGTGTAGTCCATTGAGAGAAATGAGTTTTGGCTTACTTCTTGAAAAGGATTCCTTGATAATTGGGGTGTTTAATTTGGGTCTTACTCCAATTGGGAATTCCCAAATTAATGGAATTACGGTTAGATCCATGAAGAGGATATCCGGTGACCTCGGGCCCTAAGAATAATATCTAAGTATCTAAATTATGGTGGGAATCATGGTTCTCATATTTCTTTTATGGTTTGTGAAAATGTTGTGATCATGAAAAATCTGTAAGCCCACGGGAGACCTGCTTGGTGTGAGAAACAATAGGATGTAAAAGATTCAACAAATGCACCCACAGTTTTCCTCTTCCTCTAGTGGAAGAGGGCATGCCTACGGCGGTGATGGTGGAAGAGGGAGAGGTGATCATTGATAGAGTATTTTTGTTAAAACCCGATGTTATGTGCATCACAAGTTATTAGAGAGAGTGGATTTATTTATAATGAAATAAATAATAATGTTTTGGGGTGTTACAATATTACCTCCAATAAAACTATTATCCTTGAGATATCATGGTTGTTACCTTCTATGTAGTCGAGGGTAGTTCTTCTTTATGACATCCTTTGGATACCACATTTCATCTTTTGTTATTTGATTTCTCCAAAGTACCTTAAACATACTTGTTATATGATTACTCAATAACGTCTATATAGTATCATGATTAATGATGGGATCATCATAGTAATAAAGATAAAGGTGAGATTAAATTTCATTATAGGTGAGCACATGCATTGGGTCTGGCATGTTCTTCATTTACAATGATATATGGAACATTTAATGTACTTTTGGGAGACTGGGATGTATTGCCCAACAATGAGAAATTACTACAATTCATTCAAGGAATTAGAAGGATATTATGTTCATGGTTCTTATCTTTCCATTCTTAATCAACATCATGATACCATTATATGTGGATACATTCAAGAAAACACTATATCCCACGAGGAATTCCAAATCCTTCCTCTAATTGGCAACATAACTCTTATTCCTACTTTTAGAAACATTAATATGAGCCAAAATAGTCTATAACAATATTTTTATATCTCCAAAAATTCTCTACCAACATGTTTCCATGCACAAAATTTATCTCCAAAAGATGGTGTATGAAATTCCTTTCCATAAAATGCTTCATCTGAAGCCATTTGGATATATTAATAGAAACTATTTAAATTGGAAAAATCTATCAAAGGTAAATACTGTAGACAAATATCTTGATGGTCAAGTGATAATGAGCTCAATATGTATTATATTCTTTGGATAGACCTTTCATACAATCAATCGGTTTAATGATGGTATCAAGTACAAAAATGAGGCTCAGTATCTAGATCCTTCTGAAGACTGCTCTATAATTCTTTTGTCTGATGGGGATAATGATTATACATGATTGAAATATTTCGTCCAATATGTCTTACAACATCATTAATATTGATCCTTACAAGATATTTAAGAGGTAAATTTTCTCTTCTAGAAAATAAAATTTTAGATTTGGTTAGGCGATCTACAATAACCTATATTGAATCATTTTTTCTAGGAGTCTTTAGTAGTCATGTGAAATGTAAAAAGTAATACCATCCCATTTAAACACAGAAATAGGGAACAGTTTAATGAATCTTCTAGTATTATCTCTCAAATCTTCATCTTATGGAAAAACTATAAATCTAGAAACATAATAAAAAAAATTCCAATTTCATATTATCCCACCAAAACATTTTTCGTAAAATCCCTATACATATCAGTGATTCTAGGGTTTGTTGAGAAATTTGAGCAATGAATATCATCCAATAATTTCTTTTTTCTCTCAAGTATATATGGGACACATAATATCATTCCAATATTTATAATAGTATATTTTAAACAAAATTATGTGAAATTATCATCATTCACATCATTAATTATATTTAGAATCTTTTTATCCTTAGATTGAGGAAATTTTATATGTTCTAATAAAGATGGTTCCACAATCATTTGAAAATAGCATTATGTCTATTCTTCCTTAAACATTACCATATCAATAATTAGTATATATATGAATATAGGATCCATATCAATCCTCACTTGTACATTAACTCTCCGATCATTCCTAATCGATGCATTTGCTACCTTATTTTCATTCCCTGAGAGGTATATTATTTAGAAATTATAATTTTTGAGTATCTAGGGCTATATCCTTTGTCTCATAATGATCACATTATATGAAAAGATTTATTTTAGGATTTTATGAAATTTTTATATAAACATCATTCATCATAGAGATAATTTATCTATATCATCAAAGAAATGATTACAATTACCAAATCAATATAGTAATGGATTGGTCAATTCACGAGTCATCAATTACCATGATGCATATGCGATAACCTTTTCATTTTTCATTAGGACAAAACCAAGTCGCTTATTAAATTCATAAATATATATCACAAACCCATTATTTATATACATTAGACTCAAAATAGGATAATTGAATAATATTATCTTATGTTGGTGAAAAAAATCTGAATTCATTTTAAAGTAAAAATGTTACCCTATTTTGTGTAGCTTAGTTAATGGGTTTGTAAAATTGAAAAAATATTGAGTGAATCACTGATATTAACCTACCAAAAAAATAATACTAGGCACCTCATTTATGTTTGTTAGTGTAGGCCATTATCTAAATGCCTTTGTCCTAATAGGATCAATTGAGTTTCCATCCATGGAGACAATATATACATGAAAATAAAATTCTTGACTCTAGAAGTGACACATACTAAATATACCATATAACTCATTCCTTCAAAGAGTCTCAAGAATAAAAATCAAGTGACTCTCATGGTCCTCATATCATTTATAATACACCAACATATCATCAATGAATTCCCTAATAATATTATCATGATACTCCTTCAATACCTATTCATTAGATAAATAAAAAAGAAGCATAACCTTTTCAATAAAAATATAATTATGCTGAACTCATAATTTCCATTCCTCATTTATAATGATGTCATCATAAAGTATTCCATTTTTTACTCAAAATTCATTATACCCATAAAAATGTCCAATATTTGAAAAATATTTGTCTTAGTGATGCTTATTTAAGAAGTCATCAATGTTAATAAAAGAATACTTGTTATTTATCACAATAGCATTGATTTCCCAAAAATAAATTCAACGTCTCATGGTTCCATATTTCTTTTAAATGATGAGAACACGGGATCCCCATGGTCAAACACATGGGTTAATAAATTCATTTTCACAAAAATACTCTTCTTGTTTCATTAGATCCATTAATTCTATTGTACCCATTCTATGTGGAGTTTTTGATATTGGTCTTACATTAAGGATTAAATAAATGTAAAACACAACTTCATGATCTGGTGGATGTCCTGGTAATTCGTTAGGAAATACATCAATGTATTATTGTACGATAGGTACATAATTAATTTGAATATTACATTCTACATACCATGATATTATTCATTATTATTCACTACGAATATTATTCTTTAGAGATACTAGGGGTGGATATAGAAATATATCATATAATTATGTATCTACTCCAATAAAAAGAATATTTATATCATCATCATGAATCAAAATTTCCATCTTCATAAAAAATATTTTTTCATTATATTTTTGGAGTCTAGTCCATACAAATGATTATATAAAATTAAATCAAAGAAATTATAAAACGAAAAAAGAATAATGCACATTTTTGTTTCATAATGGGGACTACCTGACAAATCCTTGTTATAGTGAGACATTCATTAGGATGTTAGAAATACAACTCCCTTCTTAATGAACTATTGAAATATCTAATTTTTTTATAAATCATAGATGATATAAAATATTAAAAGTATATCGAATGAAATAATTAATTATCTAAATGTGAAGATTTGATAAAAGTAGTTTCCACCCAATTATTGGTAAATTACACCCCAGTTGTAGTTATCGCATAATCTTGGCCTTCTCCACATAACTTATTTTTTTGTAGATTATATTGATGCTTGTGGAATCTATATTCATTGTGCACCATTTAACTATTGTTAAAACACATAATAATAGTTTTTTTCTTATGAATTATCTAGACTAATGACCCTTATCTCCACATATATTGCAAACACCCAATACCATTTTGAATTTTCTATGATGATTGTTTCCATTTTTATGGAAAGATGGATATTTCTTAATTGTATTATTTTTTTACACATTATCCTATTCTTAGTGCTCTTTCAACATCTTATTCTCTTTATTTACCTTAAAAATTTAGGTTCTAGATAATTAACTATCCCTTTTGGTGGAATATTAAACAATTTAATCGTATAAAGAAAATATTTACGAGACCAATTCCCTTCAGTGACTATTCTTAATAAAGTAAAATAAATTGTGAATATTTTACTCTATACTATGATGTAACACATCTATTCTTGGATAACCTTATAATGATACCCTCATACCCAACAACACTTTCATATTCCTTTTTTCATTAAGGTGAGGAAAATTGTTTCTATTTTTGTTTATTTCATACGAGGGAAATATATATCAAAAAATGTACCCTCAACAACATTTCATTCCATTATTTATTTTTCATCTTCCTCTCCAGTATTGTAAATCAATGAACACCATTGATCAACATCACCTTTGAGACAATAAATATCAAGTGTAGCCTTCTACTTCATATATTAACCCAAGGCCCTAAATATTTTTTAAAGATATTCAATGTATTTCTTAGCTACCACTAGATTAGTAGGATACCAAATTATTGGTGACTCTATCACATGAAGTGATACAAAATATTAGAATAATGATATTGAATAGGTTTCTCCATCCTAGAAAGGTTATTTTTCATAACACGATTATGTTTCCCAAATATATACATGGTCTTCTTCTTCCAATACCAGATGTATTTATTTTTTTGAAGGGAAATATACCCTTCTACTATCCAAGGTACATTTCAAAATAATGTAATATTATGGATTGTCTCATAAAATTATGAATTTTATATCATAATTTTTTAATTTGGGGTAACCTTTAACATACATTAATAAATCTATGCTTTCTGTATATCATAATCATAATCTCAGTTTCAATGGGGATTTAATTGTTTTGAAATCCTTCAAAATGTTTTGAAAAGAAAATATGAATTACCCTAATCATATCCCCAAAAGTGTCAAACCATGTTCATAATAAGGCCAGTTTCTGCGGACCAGGTAATAATTGGGTAAATCCCAATTCGCCCTTTTTTGATTTATTACCTCTAGGTATAAATTTTCCAGAACCATATATACTTTTAGTATCTAGAAAGTGAGGTGTTTTTGAAGAAAAACATATAATTAATTACATACTAAAACATTAACATATTCTTATATAATTATCATTAAAGTATATAATTGGGTTATATTCCTTAATCTATGTTTTTATTAATCTAGTTCCCTAGGATTCTACTATTCTTAATCCGATAACAAATGTAACGACCCCAACAACTGTAACTGAGAGATGATGCCTACATTATTACATTCGTATAGATACAAAGGGTCAAATTGTGAAGGATTTATCACTATAGTAGTTTTTTAGAACTAGATACATTCATAAAAAAAATTTATATTAGGATAATTAAAGAAGTGAAATCAAAATAAAATGATCAAAATCTGTGAAACTCATTCAAAGGATTCACCTTCATAACCTATAGATTTGAAAAAAACAATAAATGTGTGTTAAAATTATATATAAGGGTTAAATACATAGGAATATATCACTATTAAATAAAGAATAATCAATATGTAAAGTTAAATAAATATAAGAGAATGACTTGTAATTAATAACATGAGCAAGTAAAAAGGCATAATCAATATTGTAAGGTAAATAACTGAAAAAATATTATATTTAGTCAAGAAAATGAGAATTAAAGGCATAAAAAGATAATATTTAATCAAAATTATCATGGATAGTAATAAGATTTGAATAATCAATAAGGAAAATGATTAATTGTCTAACATCATGATCCCATGCATTATTACACCTCTAGTTTCAATACCATTCATTATAAATTTTAAAACTATGATGAAGATGTTATCTTATTTGGTAAAATTATTTTCCTTATGAGATCTTTTGAATCATAATTGGGATATCTATAACTAATACCCACCCATAACTTCATGTCCATTGCATTATAGGTATATCAAATAATAAATTTAATTGATGAATCAATATTCTCTCTCATTATATATCTATATTGAGTAAAGATTAATTATTTATCAATATTAATGTAGTTATTCATATAAAATTTAGTGCAAACACTATATTTAAAAATGATATATGGTTTAATAAGTAATCATATCCATAGTATAAGAATATGTATATTTAAGAGAAAACTTATTTTTTAATGAAAATGATCACAAGAATGTAGTGGCTTCAAAGGAAACTAGATAACCACAAAATAATGTAGTATTTTAAAATTATTAAAATCTCTTCATTATGCCACTAAAAGAAATTCAAACAAGATTTTTGGGTCAATGAAAATACTAGAGGTTCACCTTTCAAGCCTTTTTAAAATTTCCTCATAAGACCCAATTCATTCATACAATATTTACATCAAACCAAAAAATTATGTATCTTTTACGATATTTAATTTGTGCAGAAAATTCATATCAAAATGGAATTTCTTGAATTATTAAAATTTCATTAATTTTATTACATCCATGGTCTTTGTATTATTGCTAAATTTTCACCACTTATCAACCAATCATTTAAGAAAATATGCCTCAAAGATCACATTATCATTCATAGAGCATTGGAGGAAGAAAATATATTCTAAATGGAATTATTCCATTTCTATAGGATTACCAGATAAAAATATCCAAAAAGGGGGAGTTTATTGTAGTATAAAGGAAACAACCACAATGTTTTCTCTCTTTGGAGATGGAGGGAACTCCATATGGTTCATGTTATTTTTTATAACTTCAGTCAACTGAGAAAGTAATTGCATGTGGTTCTTGACTCCACATCCTATAATATTAGGAATCTCATTATGGAAATCATTACATTTAACATCCAAATTGTTTTAAACCTGATTTATTCTATTACCAACCATTTAATAAAACAAAATAATGTTAAAGATACAAATACATAAATAAATAAACATATAAATAAATAAAACAATGAACATAGAAATAATAAATCATTAATAAATTGACAACCCATTATTATGTCAATGGAAGTATAAATATAGGTCATTTATAGGTTATTTCATATTATATTCTATAACATAATCTTCAAAAATAACTAAACCACTCTCTTTTTTTAAATATCAAAATTGTAATCTCATTCATATATTATTGCATCATTTTTAACAAAAATTACACCAAAAACCTATGAAATATTGAGGTCCAGTGTGTTTGGGATATTATATATATAATATAAGATGTTAAAAATAAATTACACACTCTTTTATTTCCATTTTCATAGTAGGGTCCATGATCTCTTCATAATTCAATCACTACTAGGTATATACGAAATAATAATCATACTTTAAAAAAAGTAATAAAAAATTGCGATAATAACTGTTAAGGACCATAAAAATTATATAAAATCATGACATGGGTACAATAACATCACAAAAAGTATATATAATTTTAAATATATTACATTGGGAGAAAAAAAAGTCAAGTCATCATAAAGCTATGTGAGGGTTCCCACAAAAGGAAAAATAAAGTGCTAGGTTCACTACTCATGTATCATACACAGTATCTCATTAGATGTAAAAAATAGACAATAAAATGGGGTTTTTGGAGCAGGTTTAATAATTCTGGGACCACCCAACATATCATAATATATCTTGTAATTTAGTTTCATTTCTAAAATTAACATACATAACTCATGTGACGCAAAGGAGTTACTTAAATATTTCATAAATAATAAAAAACGAATGTATCATATATGTACCCAATAAAATAAAGGATTATGTCATATTATACATTAATTAAATAATAAATTATCATAGTTCATTTAACATGGAAGAATTTAAATGAAACATCATAAAAAATAATCGGGGAGTGGTTTTGAAATTAAGGGTTTTTATAAAATCTTTGAAAGTGGTTATTAATTCTTATAAAGAGGGAAAATACATGAATATAACCAAAATAAACAATTTAAAGTGATGAAATATAAATTAAAAATAAATTTAAATATATTTTAGAATAATTATAGGTGAGATATAGTGATGTAGAAAAAAAACCCAAATGAAAAAGGAGAGGGTTTGGGAGTCCCCTTACATCAAGTCTCGAATTTATTGGACTATCATTTAACATCCTAAATAGTGTATTTATATATATTAATTTGAAAATAAAAAAAACTTATTTATAATTATTAAATATATTATAATAAATTTACAATCACAGAAAATTCATTTATTCATATCATGCGGCCCATGCCTATCAATCGACATTGTTCAGTCGAAAGAAAAAAACTGTTTTGATTTATTGTTTCTATTAAATGGTGTTTACATATAGTTTCATTATCTCTAAAATTATAATTATATTGATTCATTATCATTATATATAGTCCAATGTTTTATAATAAATATAGTAGTTAATAATTACTTGAAACCATAAATGTTTCTTAGTAATCCAATTTTATGCAGTTTAAGTGACTTATTTTTTATATGTTTAATAATTTTATTAACATTATTTATAATAATTAAAAAATATTAAAAATGAAATATACTTTAATTAGTATTAATAAACTAATTATTCTTTAAATATATTATTATTTAAATTTATTATTAATGGTAATAAAAAATCCATCTTTCACATAAGTGGATGAACCCACCATATTATCAACACAATTTTTTGGAAAATTATAAAAAAAAGAAGAAACGTAGTAAATATATATATTTAATAATTATATATGATAAAAAATATTATACTTATTTATTTTTATTATATTTAAAATTTATATATAGATGGGAGTAGAAGAGGGATTAATATAACAGTGTAAGGATGAGATGTTGTTACTTTGTCATTAGGATGCCTTATTTAAAACCCCACATAAGGATTAATAGAATGGACTTTTGGTTAGGCCATTTCAAAAAAATGGTAATTAATCCTTTAATATGTAATTTATAGATATTTATTTAGGGAAGAAGTTTGTATGTTATAAAAATGGGTGGAACTGTGGTGTATTTATAGGATTAGAGAGAGGGTAGTTTTGAATTAAATTTTGATTAATTTGTTTCGTTATATCATCATAATGAATAGTTTTGATTCTTATGTATAATAATAGTTTCTTAGTGAAAAATATAAATTTTTATCATATTTATAAACATCATAAATATAATGGTATCATTTTTATAGTTATTCAATACAATAAATCTAAAATAATATTATATTTGAATAGATTACAATTCTGACTTTATAAGTTCATTTTTATGTTTGAAAATAAAGATGATAATTTTTAAAAGAGTTTTTCTCAATAAAACCATTTTATGTCATAATTTTTTTATAAATTATTTAGTCATTTTCATATCATTATAATTTCATAAAACATAAAATATACAAAATTCTTTTATTTTTATTCACAAATTAGTCAACATTTTTTTTTGTAATATATATCATACTCTCTATAAAATAATTATGAAATCATGATTACAATAATGTGATCTATTTTATAAATATATATTTATAAAAAATATTCATTTAATATTTAAATTTTAAAATAAATAATAATGTTTTTAATAAATTGTTTTAAAATAGTTAATTCAAAATTAACACTTATACATACACCGAGTTATATAATTTTAGAAATCATTTTATGATATAAAAATATTTATATTTACTTGTTTTATTCATGCTAAGTATTTTTTCTTATATATTATACAATTTTTAAAGCTTAGTTACTATTTTAACCATTAGTTGCAATATTAATTATTTTTTACTAATCTAGTGGTTAGTTACAATTCCAATGATCATATAATTATTATGCATCTTATAAATACATTTTATTTCCATCATTAAAAATTAACAATAATTCTATTTATGGTACCTATTATTAATTTATGATGTCATTTTTATATTTCTAATGTTCCGTTTTCTTTTAATTGTGTAACTCATGCATGTAATATTTAATTGATACCTTGACCCCATGAATTTCAAAAATCTATTTATATTATTTGTTTTTTTTCTATCCAATTGTATTATTTTTATCTTTATAGGGTTTATTTTTCTATAAAATGTAATTTTTTCTGTAATTTGAATAAAATATTTTTATTTAATTTTTTTCTATATTTAAATATGAGTTAGATGCATTAATGATAGAAAATGATATTTTTAGAAGTGGATCAGTTTGATTTAGAAACATTTTGAAAAGAAAATCTAATAAAATATCACAATCCCATATGGATCTAATTAGTGAAAGGATCATTTAGAATAACATTAATTGCTTCATTAATCACCATTTACTTGTTTTAATGAACATCCCACTACACAGATTATCACTCAACATTGTGATATTTTATTATACAATGATAAGATAATACATATGCTTATCCATTTCTAAATCAACAAAATTATCATTATAACTCATAGAATACCCTTATAAACCTAGGTGTACCACTGATTGGGGTGTGAAACTAATATGAAATCCTCTTCTATAACTCTACAACTATTTCCATTCATTTTATGGGGAAAAAGTTGTGCTAACCTCACTTTTTAAGGGATAAATTATCTAGATTGCTACCTTAAGTAATTTGATTTGGTTAGAAACTAATTTTTGATCATTTTTAACTAGAGTTACCTCATTTCGTGAATGAATTTGGTAATTGATATCATTAAATTGAAAATATACTTTTCCTACATCTACTTATCCATGATTCCTCTCAATCATTTAATTTCATAATATTTTAATATGAATTTAATAAAATTGAAATGCATAGTATACAAAAAACTTGAGTATAATATAATGTCTATAAAATTATAATCTCGCTAAAAAATCCTTATAATTCTTACATTAATTAGTTAATAATAATTCTTCATTACTATTATGCCATAAATTCACATCCTATGACTTGTTTCCCTATGATCACAATAGATGCATGCTATATAAACAATAATTTTCTTTATCTCTACAAATATTATATTACGGAAAATAACCATGGTTTAATAATTTTTGTTCATATTGTAGAAGTGGTTGTAGAGGAAATCTCTAAAACTGATAGGGATGAATCTTCAACATTTCACTACATTCATATTACAATTATTTTTTGACATGCTGCTTCATGGGTATTAAAAATACCACAATATAATGAAGGAAATACCATTTTTTTCAAGAAAATATAACATTATTTTTTTCTCAGACACCATTAAGGAACTAAGAAATAATATCGACATGATTCAAGTTTTTAATAAATCATTATAGTTATAACATGTGAACCTCATGTCTGTGCGAGTGTTTTAATTTCAAGAGAATGTAAAATTTAATATTTTTTAATATATTATTTTAATAAATGGTTCTTGGATTAAAATTTATATTGGTTTAATAACCCAAATTTCTATTTTTATACTTTGAGTAAGGGTTAAATGGTGGTCTAGGATGTAGCCTACGGCCATTAGATAACATACATCCAAGTTCTCGACAACCAATTGCTGTTTTTAAGGGGTAAAATTACATCCCCAATCAAATTTTTAAGGGGTCCTCCCTATTCTACATTATTTATTTTGTACATTGGATATGGTTACCCTCGCCCATATTCTCTACTCTAAGATTCTTCATGACGGATGTTTTATGTGGATTATCTAAGAAAATAATTGTATGGATTATCCTCTTGTTGTCGCCATTGATTTCTATAACCATCTCATTCTAATATATATCTCTCATGTTTAGGGATTTTATATGATTACACTAGGACATGGTAGAATCAATTGATTCTTTTGGGTATTACACTTAGCCCCCATATAAGATATATCATAACCATGTCTTCCTGTTTTTGTTCAATGAATCTCAAAGGGTATGTTTCACTAAAAAATATTTAAGGTTTAAAAAAATTAAATTAAATAACATATTATATTCTTCTTAGATGATAGTTCATGTCCATGGATAGTGTTTCGATTCTATTTTTAACCTCCCATCGGTGGTTGGTTATGGTTTTCATGCAAAAAACCATCTAATGAGTTTTTTGACAATATGAATTGTTTAATTAATTTAATAATTTTTTATAATGGAAATAATTAATAGCTTCAGATTAGTTTTCTATGATTTTTGTGTATTAGGGACCTATGTAAGTAAATGATGTATGGTTGAATGTTGACAGGATTGGAGAGACAAGGAGGAGCTATCAAGATATGAATTTAAATGGAGATGTCCTCAAAATTGAGGTTGGAAGTCATGTCTACTTGACATAGAATAAACAAATTTTTTTTATAGTATATGAAGTATATATTCATGACAGTATAGGGTTTGAACTATTAAGTTAAAATAATTTGTAAATTAATTTCACTAAAATGTTAAAGAAAAATAAATTATCCTATTAACCAAAATCACATTGACTATGATGTACAATGTTCCCAGACCCAGATGGACCGTGGTCACTGTCCAGTTTACCTATACCACTGATGTCCAAGGCCTTTATTAGTATGATAATCCTTGCCACATATAGATAATTACGGACATACATTTGATGTTATTTAATGTACTTGATAAAGTAACCCCCAGTAGTAGGATACCTTATGGACCTCCAAGTAAAGGTTAATGAGGAGATGAGATATAAATACTATGGATTTCCTATGTTTTACATAAGAGATTCCATTTGTCTATTGGGATAGATAGATTTATATGGGGTGTTATTTCACTATAATAGAATGGTGACCCATGTGGGTATACCTTGAGAAAAGATAGGGGACCCTTTTGGATACCCTAGTTATTTGATGAACCTCGTGGGAGGGTTTTCATTGTCCTTTTAGCTGCTCGGGATGGGATTTCCACTAGGTACATTATTTACATTATATTATACATTATTATTCTGGTAAAAAATAAAAATAACAATGGATATTAATTTATTATAAATGAAAAAACCATCAAGGGTGGTTTTGAAAACACCCTTCAGGGAGTTCATGATACTATTTAAAACACCCCTTATATGGTAGTATTGATGATACTGGTATGGATAAAATAGATTTTGAGTTTGTATTAATTATTTTAGGAAATTTAGAGAATTATTACCATGTGATAGCTTATGGAGGACTGCGGGGCCTTTGATGGGCATGGATGAGTCTTCCAAATTACTAGGGATTTTCCACTTGTAACCATTGAATATTATGATAGAGTATTCCATATGTCTTGATACTGATATAGAGTATTCTCTAGTTCATTAAACTATATACTATGGGTGATTTTATCCCCAAGTAATTTTCTATATACCGAGGTGAAATTCCCCTCAATATTTACGGTGTTAGAATATTCATAATGACTTTCTTGGAGATACTTTTCCACTGGAAGAAGCATCTATGGTTGATCTGGTTCATACACATGAGGCTCTATTATGGTGATTTGTTTATTTTTCTATAGATATTTATTTATATGATAATGTCACATGCATATATCACTGCATTTAATCTATTTTTACAAGTCCACATTGGTTGTTCCCCAAATGAGTTTGTACTGAATGCCTACTCAGTGAACCATTGCAATTGGGTACCCATTTTTCCCTTAATTTCTATAGTTTTTTGTTAGGATGTGGTCTAATATTGCATGATCTAGATGCAGTAGCCTGATTGATATAAGATACTAGTATGTGGTATGGATCATGGTTGAATAAAATATTTTTTCATTTTATTTATTTTATTTTATTTATATATGTGATCAGTTGAGTGGGTTATCTATATTGTGTGACTATAAGTATGATTCAAAATTCCATTATTATTATTATTCTATTGTATTATTTATTTCCTTATACTCTATTGGAAGCTTATTTTCCTGGTTATTCATTGTGATCTTGTTGTTATCACTTACCTTAATACATGGGGTATAGTTTCTTTACAACACCACCCTACACTCCTACCACTTGTTGACATCCTTTGGCATATGAGGACGCATGCTGCAGGTCCTATGGGACCAGTGGTTCATTTTATAGTTATAGTGGGATGGGTTGATATTTAAAAAGTTGTAATAGATCTTATTATATTGGTTTTCTATTTATGTAATGATAAATGGGAGATATAAGATTGTGTCTGAGCATATGGTGAAACCTAGTTTGGTGTATCATAAACACCTTTCTTATGAGATGAAAAGGACAACATAGAATGGTATTTATGTTTCTGTTATTTTACAATATTTTTATATGATTTTACCTCAAGTAATGCAAGTTATGTTTAGATTTACGATTTTTCATGGATTAGCATATTGTTCATATTGTTAAGAGACATCTACATCAAGTTGATATGGTATATAGGATTTACAATACACATATGCCTAATTTTACATGATATTATCACTGATTAAGAGGCTCATCAATTTAATGTTTCCATAATAACTCGTAAATCATTTTATAATATATGTTCGTGAAGGTATTGTACTAATCTGGACCATCATGTATATAAATCTTCTCTTAATTTCAGGTCTTGTGGATCTATTGGGAGACACTCAATGAAGAGGGTGATGATGCATACCTTATGCATGAATGTGTAGTGACCCACTTATGTTGACCTAAGATTTTAATGCCTCAATGGTAAAACCCTTGTGGGTCCTCAATTTTCCGGTTTCATTATAAAGCGTCGATGACATCCTAAATGGAATTTCCCCATATAATATAGAATGAAAATCTATATAACCTAACCACGTGACTAGGGTTCATGGGATACAAGTCATAATAGGGTGATTTCATTACATATATTTGTACCTATCAAGATTAGTACATGATTGTTTTGGGAGAAATCCAATATTCTCATGTTCATTAGAATATATTCCATCAAGTATGAAAATAGTGAATACAGAACTTCAGATACATTGATTTGACACCCTATGAGCTTGTGATTATTCTTCATCTATGATGCCTATTGTGTGTTTTTATTATATAGTAGAGTGGGTGTTGACATGTGATTTTTTGGAGATGTCTGAGATGGGAGTGGGATTTTTATTGTGATTTATGATTTACGTGAGTTGTGACCTTATATGAGGTGTAATGTGGGAAGGTAACCTAGGTTAGGGGTTAGCTCAAGGTTGTAATTCCATTAAGTATGGGAATCAAAAATTTGTTCTTTGAGTGGAATATTGGTGAAGGTGAGGTTCGGTCATTTATATAGCATAGGCATGATGATGTCATTGTTTGAATTGAAGATGAAATCACCTTATGTTATAGTGATTGGTATTGAGGTTGTAATTTATGGTTGGAAGAGTCAAGTGCATGACCCTATTTATTTTGGATATGATTTAATGTGGCATAGCAGTAGAGCATTGAAGGAAAAATGTGGGTTTGTAAACAATGTATGATGGTGAATTTTCATGAACTTCTCCGCAACATTTGATAGATTTCTGTTTGATGTGAAAAATAATAGGGAGACGTCTAATTTGATGGGATTGACATGTTGTTGAAAAATTTCAATGGTTCAGGAATTTTAGGTGAAATAAAGTGAATTTTGACTCATTGATAATGAGTTAGGATATTTGATTTGGTGGTATAGGAGTATATTCCATTGTATTTGGATGATATTGAGGTACAACACATAATTACACGTAGATCCGGATGAATTGTAGATTAGGGGATTGTTTTGGGTGATCCCAGGACAGATGGTTTTTGATGTAGTTCATTTGAGGTTGGGGGAATGAGGTTTTATGATAATGATAAGTTTATAGCTATTGTAGAAGAAGCTTATGAAATGGATTCTATGTCATTAGATAATGAACCCGAGTATGGGACATGACATGTATTTCCATGAATATTGAATGAATGTGGATGGTCATTGTTTCGTAGTTCCTTGGAATGTGTGATCTAGTTTAGGAATCACTACTTCTAGGAAATTTTCCTTGGAATTAGTCATGGAAATCAAAACATCCAATAGTTCTTTATCAAAAAAAGACATACTTTCTAAAGTCAGGCGTGTGTTATGTTTGAACATACAATTCCTAAGAACATTCATCGGTCGAGATGATGGGAGGTCGAACTCATCACACCCTTTTGGGGGGGAATTATTGTCTACTCTGGTACTCTCTTTATATATTTTAGATATTTTCATGAATCATTATAAATTAACCAAGTATAAAATAGGGTTTCCATTGAATTTGAAATCAATTATTTTCATGTGTGGAATTTAAAAACATCCATATATATTTGAGGTTCTTCATTAATGGAGACATATGTAAGTATTCAAGGTTCTCCATCAATTGTATCCTCTCATATACTATTTATAGATTCATTTAATCATCATTATGATGATACTGGTTTCTAATCCACTCATTGTGGAACTCTAGAATTTATTATCATCGAGGGAGACAGAAGTTCGCTTTGATATTGGGATCATACCCATAAAACACAGTACCTACGTATGCTTGTGAAAGGACCCAGAACCCTCATAGTTCTGGGATATTTAATAAGACACATCACACCTTTTAAGGTTTTGTGATAAGGAAATAACCATACAGCTTAATTTCATGTGGTAAATACATTTAAGCGAAAGGTGATTAGTTGTGTTTTGGTGTGGGACTTATGCCTAAGCAGACCAAGGAACATGGAAGGAATATGGGTTTCAAAGTAAGATTTCAACCTATTAGTGAATATGGCCCAATATGAACTAGGTTGATTTGATGTGTTGGGTTTGAACCTTATGGAGGCTTCCTACGTATCCCATTTGGATGGGAATTAAATCCCGTGTAGTTCAATATGTCTCATAAGTGAGTGTAGTTCTTTGAGAGAAATGAGTTTTGGCTTACTTCTTGAAAAGGATTCCTTGATAATTGGGGTGTTTAATTTGGGTCTTACTCCAATTGGGAATTCCAAAATTAATGGAATTACGGTTAGATCCATGAAGAGGATATCCGGTGACCTCGGGCCCTAAGAATAATATCTAAGTATCTAAATTATAGTGGGAATCAGAGTTCTTATATTTCTTTTATGGTTTGTGAAAATGTTGTGATCATGAAAAATCTGTAAGCCCACGGGAGTCCTGCTTGGTGTGAGAAACAATAGGATGTAAAAGATTCAACAAATGCACCCACAGTTTTCCTCTTCCTCTAGTGGAAGAGGGCATGCCTACGGCGGTGATGGTGGAAGAGGTAGAGGTGATCATTGAAGAGGATGAGGCAAGGAGCCTTCCCTGTATTCACTTTACATTGGACAAGTGTCCAATTTATGGAAGGAGTGATGGTGATGGAATTAGAGAGGATCAATACTGAAACTTTTGAATTCAAAGGTTAGGGCATTTCAATAGTATGGCTACCATAAAATTGATCCTGGTAGGGGAGAAAGTCTTTTCCTTTTCCTGAAAGGAAAAAAACTATGAATCATTACTTTCCTACCAATGACCTGAGGTTCCAGGTCATAGAGACCAAAAGGAGAGGAAAAAACGAAAAACCTAGTCCTACAAATTGAGAATGTCCCAAAACAGTTGCAAGGAGAATGATCCATGTGACTGTGGATATATAAACTCACATACACTCCACTAATCCTAGCCCCATTGTGAAAAAAATGCGGTAAACCTTTGACTGCATATATAAAAAACAAAATAGGAGGCACACTAATGTGACTTTCCCAATGTTTTGATACGTTATGGTGTTTTGGAGGAATTTAAAACACAATCTCTTTCAAACAAGGGATCCAATGAAGAAAAAGCCTTTCCCTGAATGGATTTGAAGAAGGCATGATGGATTGTATACTGAAGAGAGTAGGATAATCAAAGAGGGTCTTCTAATTAATTATTAGTGGACATGTATAGGCGTGCAATTAGGATTGGGTGACCTGATGTTCACTTATGTGACGAACTACCTAATGTTAATACTTGGCTGAGACATTACTCAATTCTTCAATAGTATTCATAGGTATTATTAGAAGTGGGGTCCTCAAGTTCCCATGAGAGGAAGAGGTGGTGTGCAAGTATTTCTGATTTAGGGAGATTGGGAACCTCAGGCTCACAAGTGTTATGTATTTAAAATATTAAATGGACTTAAGCCCTATGATCCCACTTCAAATTTTCTAATATAGGTGTTAAAGAACTACCTTGAAATCTTCAGGTGACTTGGGTGAATCACTAGGGCGAATAGAGTAGAAATTAGGCTTCTGAGAAATTCTTCTGTTCAAATAAAGGCCTAAGGATCTATTTATAGGAAAACATTGGACCCTAGAAAAAAGGTGTTTGGTCATGCAAATGCGATGTGTGCTCGAATTGTGGCTCCCAAGTGGGTACAAGATAGATGGGTGGCTCCCAAGTAGGATTTCATGTCACCTGAGATTTTTTCTAACTACCGCATCGCTTCGAGGACATAGCCAAAATAATAGCTTCATTCATCTCTATCATGGTGGTGTGTAGGTGTTTGTACATTGTAACCTTGAGAACCTCTTTGGGAACTTAGCCAAATTAATTTCTCCAAACCGCGGGGTCTGTCCTCCCACACCCATGCTTCTGATTAGTGTTGGGTTACTGTCCCAGCACTTCGGGCTAGTGCCTTCACTACCATCACTCACCTCAATGAATAATTAAGAGCTGTACTGAAAACTTTTCAATCCCAATTGACAAAAATTTTCGTAAATGTGCACGGAACACATTCATGGTGTCTACAAAATCCCCCTCCCTCTTATAATTTCAGCCATTCCGATTGAAAATAATCTTGTTCTAAGGTATAATCTTGTATCATTGAAGCATTCCAACAACATCTGCTTATATTTGGATATACTTCAAGTTTTGAAGAATGCTTTAATTTTTTCCTAATCCATGGGGACTAGATAGAATAGTTTTATTTTTACTAGTGTTATATAAAAATCCCCACAAACATTTTATCTTTTGTATTTTTATTACTCAATATTACCTAAACCATACAAGCATGTACATTTAGTGAGATGAGACTCGACTTTTTTCCATAGTTCCCTTTGTAGGTTTCCAATATTTTGAGTACCATATCTCTTATTTTTTGATGTTTAAACTCATTCATGTTAGACTAGAAAGGGATCTTCTTTTTGGTCGAACATCTTTGACTATAAATTTTGAAATTGTGTCCCAATCAAGGATTTGTGACTATGAATTGTTATAATATTCTTTAAATACTTCCAATGGAAAACATGATTCATGGGTTTTATGGTCACCAAATCTAAAACATGTATAAATATAAGTGATATCTATTCCATTAATGAAGTTACCATCATTCGATGAACCTGTTATAGGGGTCGTATTATGCAAGGCCGACTCAGGCATATGCTGCATAGCCAAATAGTTCCCTCTTTTTACTGAAATGCCTGTTATGTAGATAAATTTTACGCACGGACTCTTGGGAAATGTAATGCATAGTCAATGAAAAAGAGATCTCATTAAGTTAACATTTTACTGTTGATAGACAAGGGAAAATAAGATTTGGGTGACGTAATACCATAGTTGGTGGGTTTTCCATGGAAAGGGATGTTAATAATAAAGGGTTATCTATGCCGATATATGTTATGAATTAGAAAAACACATGTACACAAATTTGGTTTATCAGGAATGGTTTAAATTTTTTAAAAATGGGAATTTATGATATCACACTACACAGTTTTAAGAAATATAGTGAGGACATTAAACTTTGTAGTTTTATGTCATGTAGTGAGGACATTGGGTTGCTTTAATTTATGGTCCTTAAATTTGGCCGAAGGTTTGAGACTCTATTAATTTCATGATATTTTTTTTGGAAAAATTCTACCATGTTATGGAATGGTAGAGAAGAATAGTAAAACATGATTTAAAAATTTATGTATCTGAATAATGATATGGGAAAAGGCCTAAGGCATTAGAGGAAGCCTTTTCAATGAATGAAATTACCATTATTTGAAAAAACTGTTATGGGATTTGTATTGTGTAGGGCTAACTAGGGCCTATGCTGCATAGGAAAATAGTGGAATCATTTTAATGACATGCATGTTATGTAGGAAAAATTTATGCAAGTCCTCTGAGGGAATATACTGCATAGTCAGACAAAAGAACTCTCAAAATATTGACATTATATTGCTAAAAGTCAAATAAATTTTATGGAGATTCATATTTTCCAAAGCACAGAGTTTGGTAATTGAAAAATGTACCTAAATATGGATAAAGTATTTCCCACAATGATTTTAAGGGAATAATAAAAATAAGATTTTATTGAAGGTCTGACCCAAACATAGGAAGTATGGTGTTTATTGATTGATGTTATGCATCTAGGAAAAAAATGGAAACAATATATATGATATGTGTTCAGGTGATCCAAGGTTATGCAATATTACATTGATCACATGGAGAGGGAAATGTGAAAATCATGGTCTTAAAGACACTTATATTGAGATAAAGGTAATGGGATACATATACATTAATGACTAAGTTAAATTACAGATTCTTGTATATTGATATCAATGTTTGAAGGTGACAAAAGTCACTTTTACCAAGCATAAAATTACCATTATTTGACAAACCCATTATGGGGCTATATTATGCTGGTCATACTGCGACATATACTACCTAGTCAAATAATGGTATATTTTTTCTAAGAGGCCCATTATGTAGGAAACCTATGAAATTCCACCTAAGGGAACATACTGCATAGTTAGGAAAAAGTGTTATAAGATATTAGAAAATCATTCACAAAAAAAAAACAGTATGAATGATTATAGAAATCTAAAAATATTCAAGATTAAGGGTGTGAAATACTGAAGGGGGTAATGCTCAATGGACATGAGAAATATTTTACTAAATATTAGCCATGAGTTTGGAGTCCTTTACATATATTTGGATCACATGTAAAATGGAATCCTTTCATGTTTCCTTTCAATAAATATTATGATTTCTATTTTAGAGTCACACAGCGAGGATAAGAAGTGATTCCGATGTAAAAAATGGAATATTGTAGCTGGAATATGGAATTAAACCCAGGTGTCACTACGTATCTCATATGGATGAGAATGAATTCCATAAATTGTTCTTTGATCATTCGCTATATAGGTTTGATTCATACATAGTGAATAAAGGTGTTTTTTGGACTAGGCCCAATATTAGAGATCTAGGGATCTCTACATATCTCATATTGATGAATATCAAGCCAACCGTAGTTCTTGAAAAATCATTTTCCACACCAATTTACATTGATGTGAGAGATAGGTTCCATTAACACATCCTGGAAGAATAGTTAAACTTAAGAAAAAAAATGGTATAAGATCAAACCATGATTCATAAAATTGGACTCTATATAGATCAGGTTTATATATAGGCGGGGGAAAAGGGAAATTATGATTGTGGTTATAGCTTGGCCCAGTATTGGAGATCGAGGTGTCTCTACGTATCTCATTGAAAATGAGAATCATGCCACACATAGTTCATGAAATGAGGCCCCTATGTAGATCTGATTCAGACATAGGGAGAAATAGAACTCATGTTCCATTAATGAGGAGAATTGATGACAATGATTCTTGCATATGTAAGCTCTTAAAATAAAATAAAGAAGACATTAATCAAACTATTTAATGTTGTGTATCGAGGATAAATGATGTCATGGTGTGTAACGTCGTGCGACAAGGACAAATGATGCTATAAATTTTATCATCATGTAACATGGATGCTTATGGTGGATATGAAATTTAATGTCTTTCAACTAAGACATTATGATGTGATGTTTAGATTCATGTATTGAGGACATTTTGTGTAGTTACACAATGTATTTCTTCAATAATATTACATTGGTTGGAGTGGTAATAAGATCTCCATCCATTGATATTAGGAAATAACCTTCATTCAAGTAGACATTATATATAGAATAAGGTCCATCCCACTTGTTAGAACCATGGTATTCTATCCATGATTTGGAGTATAGTTTGTGTTTGTTGTCAATCAGCAGTGGATGTTCAGAATGTGTACCCACAAAGAGATCATACAGTTCAAGCAGACAATAGTTTTGAAGGTGGCACCGTTTCCCAGTGTTTTCCAAATTTTTGGGCCTGAAAATCGACAAATGGAGAAAACTATTTTTGGAAAAGAGGCTTGTGCACCGTGTACTGGATGAAGAGGAAACTTGCACGCCATATTTTTTTTCAAGATCAGAAAATGGGAAAATGACAAAGGGATAAGAGCCGTGCAAGTTTTGGGCTGGTCGTGCATGTGACCTGCGCACCGTGAAGAGACTTGGGCGCCGATTCCTAGGAATACTGGAAACTTGCACGCCTATTGTTTTTCAATATCATAACTTTAAAATATGGTAATGGAAATAAGGTCACACAAGTATTTGTGTAGGTTGCGCAAGTGAGTAGCGCGACAGAGGCTAGGTAGATGTGCTGCGCGCCAAGACTTGCGCGACATGGAGTGACTTGCGCGCCACTACGCAGGGGATCTTGTTTTCCTATAATTAGAGGACCCCCTCCTCATTTGTAACGAAGTTCAAGACTTATAGATTTTTCATGCTCTCGTCGCGCAAGTGGTTCAGTTGCCCAAGTGGTTGTTGGGTCGCGCAAGTAGAGGCTGCGCGCCAATTATAGGTTGCGCGACCAAGGCAGTTGGGGAGTTAAAGGCACAATGTCGTGAAAGTTTGGTGTTGAAGGAGGCAGTGTCACGCAAGTTGTTTGGTGTCACCTACACGCCGATTTTGTACCGCGTAAGTGTCTTGCACGCCGGGATTGTGACTTGCGCGCTGGGCTTTGATAAGCACGCTGGGATTGTTAATGTTCATCTGTCCCTTTTTAAGCTGGACGAAACCTGGAAGATCGCCCGGTACCCTCAGCGCAAAGTGGGATTCATCTTCTAGTGAGAGTTGGACATCAACAGAGCATCTAAATACGACATAGGATGCATTATTATTCAATAATGATGAGACCTTAACGTCTATAAACTAAGTGGGACTTCACCAACGGCAGTGAGCCATGGGGAGTCAACGAGAGTGACTCGAGGGAAGCAGTGAGCTATCCTTGAACCTTTGTAAAGGCCATGAGCCTGGGACAGAGTGATTGTTCCCAAACCATTGTAATCCACATCTAGTGAAGATTAGTGGAATTTGAAATGATCGAATACATGTCAGCATATGCTCTTTAGACGTAGCCCTTAGTGGTGAACCAAGTAAAAAGTGTTGTGTCTTCTTTGTGCGTGTGAATGTTTGCCTTCTGATCATTTTCATCATACAGGTTCAAAAAGTTCCTACCAACGTGGGAACAAGATCCATCACAGTAAAAGAAAAAGTTGTCACCCTGATTTACCCCTCCCCTCTCAGGGTGTCCTAGGGTCCTTCAAGTGGTATCATAGGGTAAAGGTTGATGGTGTTGAATATGTCCTTTATCGTCATGGAGAATGCAGTCAATGTCAGGGGAGTCCCTCACTTCGATGGAAGTAATTTCCAGATCTGGAAGAACAGAATGAGATCTCATCTAAGATCTCTTGGAATGGAAGTTCTTTTTTCTACTGTGCAGTGAATATAAGTCACTGATCCAACAGGCCTGGCTATGACTAAAACAAACAGGAAAATTCTTGATGTCGATGCTAAAGCACAAAATGCACTTACTGCAGCCCTTTATGATCAGATCTACCTAAAGGTGATGAATCAAACCTCATCAAAATCCATGTGGGATAAACTCAAAAATATTTATGAAGGACATAGAAAAGTGAAGGAGGCGAAACTACAAGTGCTGCACAATCGGTTTGATGATCTGAAGATGCATCCAGAAGAGAATGCAGACTCCTTCTCCAATCGAATTACTGAAGTGGTTGGAGCAATTCGGGGTCTAGGAGAAGAAATCCAAGACATTGATATTGTGAAGAAAATATTAAGAAGACTTCCACCTCTTTATAATGCAAAGGTGTCATCTCTTGAAGAAAGATATCTATCCAAACTTTCTCTAGATGATTTACTGAGCAGCTTGGTAGCATATGGAATGAGAGTCAAACAAGAAGATGCTACGACCCGTGTGAGAAAGGAAATGGCATTCAAAGCCATGGATAAACTGAAAAGCTCAAAAGGTAGTAGCGGTGAAGATGACGAAGAAATAGAAATTATTTCTCTCATTTCAAAGAAGTTCTAGAAGGGGAAAGGGAAATTCAAAGGGAAGTTACCTCTCGCATGTTTCCGTTGTGGAAAAGGTGGGCACATTGCCTCTCAGTGCATAAGAAAGACCAATGATGAAGTTATTGAAGATGAAAGCTTCGAGAAGACTCGGAGACGGTTCTTCAAAAAGGGAGACTTCAAATCTGGAACGAAAATTGTAACACCCCAAGCTTCTACGGTACGCTTCTCTTTGAATAATGTGATAGCATGTGTAGTACGCAACACAGGGTTCTAACACACCATAACCAATCAAACTAGCCGTTATGAACAATAATACTTATTTTTTGAAATTATATATATTTTATATTTCAAAATGGACTTCATTTTTGGATTCGGAATATTTAATTTAGCCTAAGGTGAAATTTTGGTACTTTTCGGATAACTTTAATATTTTCATGAATAGTGAAAATTACTAAATTTTAATTAAAAACAACTTTTTTAATCAAAATAATTAATAGTGATAAATTATTAATTTGAGTGGTTTTAAAGTATATTTAAAATATATTTTTACCCTTTAATAAAATTTTGGTCATTGGAAATAATTTTACAATTAAACTGGACATAAACAAGTGTCAATCTTTTGATAGTTATTATCTCATAAAAACACGCTCTTTGTTTTAACAACGGGAATTAATTTTAAATTAATTTCTTCCACTTCTGTGTTTTGAATTTGGAAAAATGGATTCCATATTTAGATTCATGATGTTTAAATTTTTTAAATAGGTAACTTTTATTTTTAGACAATTTGAATAATTACTTCGGTAAATATTTTATTTACCATGGTTAAGGGTAAATCCGGTAAATAAGGGTTAAAAAATAATATTATAAAAATACTAAATTACCCTAAAACGTGTCCTAGAATTATTTGTTGATACATTTTCGCCCATATTCATCTTTGGGTTGATTGTAGGACCCCATGGAGCCACTTGTAGGTGATAGGGACACTTAATTTTAATTAAGTTAAAATAAGTACAAAAATGACATAAGCATAAATCTTTTAGAAAAAGATTTTTTACACAGGGTCATATATTTTGGATTTTCGAATATAAATATTTATTAGAAAGATAAAAATATTTCCTACATAATGATATTTTATTTATAATTTTTAGACTTTAAATAATTTAATTTATTTATGACACAATTATTATGCAGTAATTACCATAATAGTGACAAATTAAAATTATTGATATTATAAATACCCAAATAAATATAATTTGAAACTTTTAATGAATTACAATAATTATATAGGATAATATGACATATTAGGATTGATTTAATTAATTTTTTTTGAAGTAATCATTCTGTTATAAGTTTCTCAAAAATCAACTATTGAATAGTGTCAAAATTGACATAAAAGAGTTTTTAAAACAAATATTATATTATTATTTGATATTAATTTATTAAAAATATAAGGTTTGTCCAAGAGACTTATATAATGATATTTATATCCTTAATGGACCACTTGGGGGTCTCTTGGATGTATATAGTAAGTTTATTAACCATATAATATAAATATACAAAGAGACATTGTAAAAGTGAAACTAATTAACTAAGAGTTAATACTTAATTATAAGGTTAATATAGTAACCCAAACCTGTCTAAATTCAATTGGTTTAATGGTTTTCGACCTATCCCAACTTTACCATTTAAATAATCAACTTTGGAGCTGTTATAAACCGAATATGAATTTATTATAAATTAATATTTCTAGCTTTTTCAAAGGTGCCCCTCACCCCTCTTATAAAAGGGCACTCCTCCTTCTCATTTTTTCACACCTTCAATACCTTTTGGTTCGGCCAATCTCTGCCCAATACTCTACCAAAATCCCTCACTACAACCTAGAGGACTTAGTTTGATCAGAAAGCCAACCTATGGAGCCCTTTTGATCAAATCAAAAGGAAGAACCCGAAGAAGAGGTAATGATTTCACCACCCTTTTCCAAGTTCCTTTCTTCTTCCACTTATTATTCCTTTGTTATTACCATTCTAAAATAATAACACCAGTATCATATATATACTTTGATGTTATTATAAATATGGTACAACCATATTCAGTATTCTATCTACCCTTTGAATAACATGTCACCATACGTGCGTACGTACGGCTTACCGTCTCCACGTCGTGGTGTAATTGTTATTCAATAAATTTTTATTTGGATGGGAATAATAATGATGTGTAACTCATGTAAATAATAAATATAACATTATAATGATTCTTTATATATGTTATAAAATCCATTTATATATTATTTTAATATCAAAAGAATGATATTGTCGCTCGTGCGTACGTACGGACTACCGTCTCCACAAACGCGATGAGATTCATTCTCCATCGTATCGATTCAAGTATAATTATCATTTGATGATTTAAAAATAATGTTTAAGGACTTGATATAATTTTTTATATGAATAATATAAAAACAATCCATGACAAAAATGGCTTATGTAACAAATCATATAAAAGAAAACGAGTAAGTTAACACCCGAAACGATGATAATACTAAGATATTATTAACAAAGAAATGTTAAAAGATAATATATGATATCATATGAATGTATATGATTCTCGTATAATTTAATAACAATTATTTCACCATTATACAGGAGGTTAACCTACCCCAACCAAGGAAAAGTACAAGGTAAGGGTTATTTAACAATCTCTTCATTATCTGAGGTTGTTTATATGTAATAATCTACTGGGATCTCTTTATCATCCACATCCATGTTTCTTAAAAATGAATTTCAAAACATTTTTACTATTTACTAGAATATGGGTTAAAGTCATTTATACCATTGTTTGACTTTTTATAATAGGTTTATAAAGGAATCTATTCGTCGTTTTCCAAACAAGGTGCTTTTTGACCTCTTTGAGAAAATTAAGGTAAGAATGTTTTTTTAACTTATACGGCGGGTGCGGCTTTTTTACGCCATTATAAAATTGTCGAAGCTTCCTTTACAAGCTTATAAGAATATTTTCAAAGAAAATGTTTTATTTCATAAATATAAGATTCTTAAATGTTTTCAAAATAGAAAGAGATATTTCTCTAAAATGAGTTTTGATTTCATCTATGTCAACATCCTTTGATGGATTTTATGTTTATTTGAATTTGATTTATTATGATACAAAACTTCTGTATTGTATTGATGGTTTTGTGATATGTTTGACTGTGGATGTGCTATTTTTATACCGTTCATAGTTTATGGTGAAAGTATTGACATTTCATATGCTAGTTTTAATACGAATGTTTATGTTATGTTTGAAAAATTTCATATGAGAATGCATTGGACTTAATATGTGATGGGTGGAGCCCGATATAGCTCCTCAATGCATCGGTAGGTCTCATGAGACAAACTAGTGTCTTGTCACAAGGCCTTGGAAAAATCTTATTTGTAGTCTTGGAACGAGGCCTTGGCTATGTGGTTATGATAGTCTGGCATTATGCATTCCATCATTATGAAAGTGGTTATTGACATTACATGTGATTATTCGAGTAGTAGAATATCCATGTGAATAAGTAAATGGAATTATTTCATTTTATTTTTGCCATACTATGTTGAAGTTCAAGTTTAAAAGGATATTGTTTTAAGTTATACATTGCCTTAAATGTTTATTCTTATTTATGAAAGTTTCCTCTATATTGTTATCCTTACTGGGCATTTGAGCTCACCCCTTTTCTATGTTTTATTTTTCCCAGGATGTGAAGAAGTAATTTATGAATGACCTGCAGGGATATAATGTGGGGATATGAGTGTGGAATATCGAGACTATGCTGTTGTAGTCGTTTTTCACTTTATGATGTAATGTAAAACTTTATGAATATATCTAGTGTTTCCAAAGCTACTAAACCAATCAGTCTTTCGAGATTTGATCTTTCTCATGATCATGCCAATGTTATGTAATAATGCATCGACTCTGGGTAACTGGGGTCGGGGCGTTATAGTTGGTATCAGAGGAATTTTAGTACAAACTTTGGAAACGAGATTTAGATAAACTCTGATTAGAGCACGTAGACCTAAGAGGAACTTTGGGGATTAGTATAGAAGAAATTCCTAGAATTTTGGTATTGTAGAGATTTTGTGAGTTTTCCGATCAATAAATCCCTGTCTGGATACGCGCAGGTAGAGGCGGCTCTGGCACAGATGTACCTAGGGGTAAAACCCGAAAACACCGCTTTGAGCTAGACTCGAACGGGAACTAATGCACGACAACGGTCCTTGCTGCACTCTTGGTTACGACACTCCCGAGGGATATGCTTAGGATAACTCTCATTTTCATTACAAATAATTATGAAGGGTTTATGAGTATATACTTATTCAAAGAAAACATTTTTATGATTATGGATTATATCCATAAATAGTTCAATTTATGTTATGTGTTTTATAAGTATGGGATTATGTATTTTGATTCATAAACTGATCTAGTTTATGACATTGTTTAGAAATAGCGCCTAGTGGAAGAAATGTAAACTGTATCAATGCACTCACTCCATGTAGGGATTTCCCTCCTGCTCAAGATAATTATAGTGGAGTTAGTGATGCAACTAGTGCCGATTAGCAAATCACCATACAGGGAAAACTCACTCAGGTTATGAATAATAACCTTACCCGTATAGAGCACCCTGATCCACAGCGTGGAGGATCAATGTTAGATTGATTCATGAGGCAACAACCACCAATGTTCAATGGGAGTACAAATCCCTTAGTAGCTGAGCAATGGATATTTTCCCTAGAGAAAATATTTCAGGCTTTGGGGAGTAGAGAAAGGGAAAAAGTTATCATGGCAGTTTACCGCCTCACTGAAGATGTTGATCAATGGTGGTTATTGATTCAAAATACGAAGGAAGATGATGAAGTATCAAATATGGAATGGAGGGAGTTTAAAGATCTATTTTTAGAAAAAAACTTTCCTATCGACCACCGAGAAGATATGGAAAGGTAGTTTCTGATTCTGAGACAAAAGGAGGATGAGAATGTCGCAAAGTATGAGGCTAACTTTACAAGTTTAGTGAGGTATGCTGGAGATTATATACGTAACCCAAGAAGTAATATTGATCGTTTATTTGATGGTTTAAAACCATTTCTCCATCGAGCATTAGTCTCATAATCCTTTTCATCGTACGAAGACATTGTCTCATGTGCTATCAAGACCGAAAAGGAATTCTCTAAGTCTTATGACTTTAAAGAAAAGAAATAGAAGAAGGGACTTGCTGATCAATCTGGGAATGGAAATAAGGGGATGAAGGGAATGTTTGAATATCCATCCTATGGTAAATGTGGTAATAAACACCCCGGTACTTTCTTGAAGGGAACATGAGTCTATAACAAGTGTGGTAAAAAAGGCCACCAAGATCGTGATTGCAAGGGGAAGAAGGAAGCTACCAATGTTCAGTGCTACAATTGCAGGGAGATGGGGCATTTTGAAAATGAATTTCCTAAGCTTCATGAGAACTTATCTCAGAAAAGGCCAATGGATCAAGGCCAAGATTATGCTATCACTACTGTTGAGGTAGAAGCTCTGAAAGACGTGGTGGTAGGTAATTTAATGGTTTCCTCAAGTTTAGAAAATGCATTATTTGATTCTGGATCATCGTATTGTTTCATATCTTCCCATTTTTCTAAGAAAATTAGACATTTCCAATTTGATTTAACAAGGGAGTTGTCAGTTAAAACTCTTAAGGGAAGTATCATTGCAACAATGTTTTGTGAATCAGTCCCCATTAGAGCACATAAATGTTCTTTATCTGCTGATCTCGTCGTCATACCTATGATTGATTTTGATATAATCCTCTGCATGGACTAGCTTTTGGACTATGATGTGAATATTTATTGTAAGAAGAAAGAGGTTACGATTCTTGATGATGATGATAAGGAACACCTTATCTTTAGAGCAGAATCATCACCACCTAATTCTTATCTAGATCCACCCCCAGTAGCTCAACTAAATTCAATTATTGGGGAGGAAGAGAATGAAATAACTGAGGGTGAGGAAAGGAATGTTCAAATAGAGGATGTACCTATTGTGAAAGAATTTGTAGATGTATTTCCGGAATATTTACCTGGACATCCTCCAGAATGAGAAGTTGAGTTTTCCATTGATTTAATTCCTGGATCAAGACCTATATCAAAGACCCTATATAGAATGACCACTATAGAATTAGTTGAACTAAAGAAACAACTAGAGTAATTGAGTAATAAGGGATTTATTCGACCTAGTGTTTCTCCATGGGGAGCCCCTGTTCTTTTTGTTAAAAATAAATATGGATCTATGAGGTTATGTATCGACTACAGGGAGATCAATGCTATAAAAATAAAGAACAAGTATCCCCTACCTCGCATTGATGATTTATTTGACCAAATACATGGAGCTCAATACTTTTCAAATATTGACCTTCGATCTGGATACCATCAGTTGTGTGTGAAGAAGGAAGACATTCCGAAGACAGAATTTCGAACCAGTTACAGGCATTAATAGTTTACAATAATGCCTTTTTGATTAACTAATGCACCCTCTATATTCATGGATCTGATGAATTGAGTTTTCAAGGAGTATCTCGATGAATTTGTGGTGGTATTTATTGATGATATCTTGGTATACTCAAAAATATATGAAGATCATGAAAATCACTTGCGCATTATCTTGGAGACTCTGAGAAGACATGAATTATATGGGAAGTTTAGCAAGTGTGAATTCTGGCTTTAGGAGATTTCTTTTCTTGGCCATATTGTCTCTAAAGATGCAATCTCTGTTGATCCTTATAAGACCAAGGCAATCCAAGAATGGCCATCACCTACGAATATAACTGAGGTACATAGTTTTATTGGTTTAGCAGGTTATTATCGACGTTTCGTCCAGAATTTTTCCTGATTGGCTAACCCATTAACAAAGCTCACACGTAAAAGGGTTAAATTTTTTTGGACAAAAGAGTGTGAAGAATGTTTTGAGGAACTTAAGAGAAGATTAGTCAATGCTCCTATATTGAATCTACCATCGGGGAATGATGAGTTCGTTATTTATAGTGATGCATCGAAGAAAGGACTTGGTTGTGTCATAACGCAGAATGATAGGCTTATTGCCTATGCATCACGACAGTTAAAAATTCATGAACAAAACTGTCCTACTCATGATCTCTAGTTAGCAGCTGTGATATTTTCTTTTAAGATATGAAGGCACTACCTCTATGGTGAAAAATGTGAGATTTATACTGATCACAAGAGTTTGAAGTATATTTTCTCACAAAAAGAACTCAACATGAGGCAATGGAGATGGCTTGAATTACTCAAGGATTATGATTGTACGATACACTAGCACCAGGGGAAAGAAAACAAGGTGGAAGATGCTTTTAGCAGAAAAGACCATGGAGTTTTGAACGTGATAAGAATTGAAAGGGATCCAATTTTGATGGATCTAGTGAAGATGGGCATGAGAATAACTAGGGAAGGAGAAACATCAATGCTTTTTCAAATGGTTTCCAAACCATCTTTACTAGAAAGGATTAAGAGTTCTTAGACTAATGATGGAGAATTTCAAAAGAATATTAAAGCAGTGAATGATGGGAGATTGAGAGATTTTGTGTATGAAAATAGAATTTTGAAATTCGGGAAGAGAATTTGTGTTCCCGATATACCTAATCTAAAAAGAGAATTGATGGATGATGCTAATAGTTCCATTTTCTCTATACACCATGGGAGCACTAAAATGTATAGATATTTGAAGGAACATTTTTGGTGGGGCAATATGAAGAGAGAGATTTATGATTTTGTGTCAAGATGTATGGTTTGTCAACAAGTGAAAGCTGGAAGGCAACAACCTGGTGGAGTATTGCAACCTCTTCCCATACCTGAGTGGAAATGGGACAATAATACGATGGACTTTGTCATTGGGCTACCAAAGAATCCTAGAAGGAACGATGCAATATGAGTTATTGTTGATCGTCTTACCAAGTCATCACATTTTCTTGCTATAAGAGAAGATCTACCACTGGAACGTATAGAAAGACTATATATTAATGAAGTTGTGAGACTTCATGGAGTACCCTTATCGATTGTTTTTTATCGTGATCCCCGTTTTACTTCAAGATTCTAGAAGAGTCTTTAGAAATACCTGGATACTGAACTTCATTTGAGCACTGCCTACCACCCTCAAACAGACGGACAATCAGAACGGACTATTCAAACCTTAGAATACATGCTGAGATCTTGTTCACTTGACTTTCGGGGTTTGTGGGATCAGTATTTACCTCTGGTAGAATTTTCCTATAACAATAGCTTCCATTTGAGTATTCAGATGGCACCATATGAAGCGTTATACGGAAAGAGATGTCGCACACCAACCTGTTGTGATGACGTTGGTGAAAGAAAACTTGTAGGTCTAGAACTGGTGGAGGAAACGATGAAAAAGGTGAAGGTAATCCAAATTCACATCAAAGCAGCTCAAAGTATACAGAAGAGCTATGTCGATAATTGAAGGAAGGATTTGGAATTTCAAGTCAGTGATCATGTTTTCTTGATGGTATCTCCATGGAAGGGAGTTATACGTTTTGGTATGAAAGGTAAATTCAGTCCCAGGTACATCGGACCATTCGAAATTCTAGAACGAATTGGGGCTTTAGCTTACCGATTGGCAATGCCGCCAAGTCTCTCCAATGTTCACGATGTGTTCCAGGTATCTCTGTTGAGGAAATACATGCCCGACGCAACAAATGTACTCACCTTAGAAGAATTAGAACTGGAACCTGATCTGTCTTATTGCAGAGAGCCCGTCAGGATTCTTGATACGAGAGAACAAGTTCTGAGAAACCGGACGATGCGTCTGGTAAAAGTTTTGTGGAGAACCCATAAGATGGAAGAGGCAACGTGGGAACCCGAGGAACTTATGATGAAGAACAAACCAAGTCTTTTCCTTTGATAAGTATTCTAGAAATTTTGAGGATGAAATTATTTGAAGGAGGGGAGAATGTAACACCCCAAGCTTCTATGGTACGCTTCACTTTGAATAATGTGATAGCGTGTGTTGTACGCAACACTGAGTTCTAACACACCATAACCAATCAAACTAGCCGTTATGAACAGTAATACCTAACTTTTGAAATTATATATATTATATATTTCAAAATGGACTTCATTTTTGGATTCGGAATATCGAATTTAGCCTAAGGTGAAATTTTGGTACTTTTCAGATAACTTTAATATTTTGATGAATAGTGAAAAATACTAAATTTTAATTAAAAACAACTTTTTTAATCAAAATAATTAATAGTGATAAATTATGAATTTGAATGGTTTTAAATTATATTTAGAATATATTTTTACCTTTTAATACAATGTTGGTCATTGGACATAATTTTACAATTAAACCGGACATAAACAAGTGTCAATCTTTTGATAGTTATTATCTCTTAAAAACACGCTTTTTGTTTTAACAACGGGAATTAATTTTAAATTAATTTCTGCCGCTTCTGTGTTTTGAATTTCAAAAAATGGATTCCATATTTGGAATCAGGATGTTCAAATTGTGTAAATAGGTAACTTTTATTTTTAGACATTTTGAATAATTATTTCGGTAAATATTTTATTTACCATAGTTAAGGGTAAATCCGGTAAATAAGGGTTAACAAATAATATTATAATAATACTAAATTACGCTAAAACGTGTCCTATCCATATTGGTTGATACATGTTCGACCATAGGCATCTTTTTGTCGATTTTGGGACCCCATGGAGCCACTTGTAGGTGATAGGGACACTTAATTTTAATTAATTTAAAATAAGTACAAAAATGACATAAGCATAAATCTTTTAGAAATATTTTTTTTACATAGGGTTATATATGTTGGTGTTTCGACTATAAATATTCATTAGAAAGATAAATATATTTTCTACATAATTATATTTTATTTATAATTTTTAGACTTTAAATAATAAAATTTATTTATGACACAATTATGATGCAGTAATTACCATAATAGTGACAAATTAAAATAATTGATATTATAAATAACCAACTAAATATAATTTGAGACTTTTAATTAATTACAATAATTTTCTAGGATAATATGACATATTAGGATTGATTTAATTAATTTTTTTCTAAGTAATCATTCTGTTATGAGTTTCTCAAAAATCAACTATTGAATAGTGTCAAAATTGACATAAAAGAGTTTTTAAAACCAAATATTATATTATTAATTGATATTAAATTCCTAAAAATATAAGGTTCGTTCAAGAGACTTATATAATGATAGTTATATCATTAATAGACCACTAGGGGGTCTCTTGCATGCATATAGTATGTTTATTAACCATATAATATAAAAATACAAAGAGACATTGTAAAAGTGAAACTAATTAACAAAGAGTTAATACTTAAAGATAAGGTTAATATAGTAACCCAAACGTGTCAAAATTTTATTGGTTTAATGGTTTTAGACCTATACCCACCTTAAGATTTAAATAATCAACTTTTGAGCCATTAGAAACCGAATATTAATTCATTATAAATTAATATTTCTAGCTTTTCCAAAGGTGCCCCTCACCCCTCTTATAAAAGGGAAGTCCTCCTTCTCATTTCTTCACACCTTCAAATCCTTTTGGTTCGGCCAACCTCTGCCCAAATACTCTCCCAACTTCCCTCACTACAACCTAGAGGCCTTAGTTTGATCAGAAATCCAACCTAAGGAGTCCTTTTGATCAAATCAAAAGGAAGAACCCGAAGAAGAGGTAATGATTTCACCACCCTTTTCCAAGTTCCTTTCTTCTTCCACTTCCTCTTCCTTTGTTATTACCATTCTAAAATAATAACTCCAACATCATTTATATACTGTGATTTTATGATAAATATGGTACAACCATATTCACTATTCTATCCACACTTTGAATAACATGTCACCATACGTGCGTACATACGGCTTACCGTCTCCACGTCGTGGTGTAATTGTTATTCAATAAATTATTATTTGGATGGGTATAATAATGATGTTTAAATCAGGTAAATAATAAATATAACATGATAATGATTCTTTATATATGTTATACCATAAATTTAAATATTATTTTAATATCAAAAGAATGATATTGTCGCTCGTGCGTATGTATGGACTACCGTCTCCACGAACGCTATGAGATTCATTCTCCATCGTATCCATTCAAGTATAATTATCATTTTATGATTTAAAAATAATGTTTAAGGACATGATATCATTCTGTATATGAATAATATACAACCTATCCATGAAAAACATGTCTTATTTACCAAAACATATAAAAGAAAATGAGTAAGTTAACACCCGAAACGACAATAATACTAAGATATTATTAACAAAGCAATGTTAAAAAATCATATATGATATCATATGAATGTATATGATTCTTGTATAATTTAATAACAATTATTTCACCATTATACATGAGGTTAACATAACCCAACCAAGGAAAAGTTCAAGGTAAGGGTTATTTCACAATCTCTTCATTATCCGAGGTTGTTTATACATAATAATCTACTGGGATCTCTTTATCATCCACATCCATGTTTCATAAAAATGAATTTCAAAACATTTTTACTATTTACTAGAATATGGGTTAAAGTCATTTATACCATTTTTTGACTTTTTATAAGAGGTTTATAAAGGAATCTTTCCGTCGTTTTCCAAACAAGGTGCTTTTTAACCTTTTCGACAAAATTAAGGTAAGAATGTTTTTTTAACTTATACGGCGGTTGCAGCTATTTTCCACCGTTATAAAATTGTCGAAGCTTCCCTTACAAGCTTATAAGAATATTTTCAAAGAAAATTTTTTATTTCATAAATATAATATTGTTAAATGATTTCTAAATAGAAAGAGATATTTCTCTAAAAAGAGTTTTGATTTCATCTTTGTCACCATCCTTTGATGGATTTTACGCTTATTTGAATTTGATTTATTATGATACAAAACTTCTATATTATATTGAAGGGTTTGTGATATGTTTGACTGTGGATGTGATATTTTTATACCGCTCATAGTTTATGGTGAAATTATTGACATTTCTTATGCTAGTTTTAATACGAATGTTTATGTTATGTTTAAACCATTTCATATGGGAATGCATTGGACTTAATATGTGACGGGTGGAGCCTGCTATAGCTCCTTGATGCATCATTAGGTCTCATGAGACAAACTAGTGTCTTGGCACAAGGCCTTGGAAAAATCTTATTTGTAGTCTTGGCACGAGGCCTTTGCTATGTGGTTATGAGAGTCTAGAATTATGCATTCCATCATTATGAAAGTGGTTATTGATATTGCATGTGAATAATCTATTAATAGAATATCCATGTGAATAAGTATATGGAAATATTTCATTTTATTTTTGCCATACTATGTTGAAGTTCATGTTTAAAAGGATTTTGTTTTAAATTATACATTTCCTTAAATGTTTATTCTTATTTATGAAAGTTTCCACTATATTGTTATCCTTACTGGGAATTTGAGCTCACCCCTTTTATATGTTTTATTTTTCCCAGGATGTGAAGAAGTAATTTATGAATGAACTGCAGGGATAGAATGTGGGGATATGAGTGTGGAATATGGAGACTATGTTGTTGTAGTAGTTTTTCACATTATGATGTAATGTAAAACTTTATGAATATATCTAGTGTTTCCAAGGATACTAAACCAATCGGTCATTCTAGATTTGATCTTTCTTGTGATCATACCAATGTTATGTAATAATGCACCGACTCTGGGTAACTGGGGTCCAGGCGTTACAAAAATGCCAAAGAAGAGTTTTGTCTGTGAAGAGGAAGAAGATGATAATGAATTCTGTGATGAGGAAGAACCAGAATTCAAAACTGGGAACCATGCTTCTATGATGGCCACTGTTGAAAAGTTAGAAGATACTTTTGGAGAAAAACAACTAAGAACTTGTGTAGATCCCGAGATGCAACTTAAGGATGCATTTAGTAAGATTAAGATTAAATGTAAGTGTTGCAATAAGTGGAAATCAATTGTAGAAGAATCAACTGAATACGTTGATCAACTTGAATCTGAAATTGAATGACTGGAAGAATTTGTGAAGGTATAGTCTAAAATAATTGAAAGCAATGATGATGTAGTAGATTTGAAGCTCAGATTTGAAGAGAAAGAAAAGGTCATCAATGACCTCACCTCTAGACTTCATGAAAAATCCAATACAACTTAGGGTGTTGAGGAGGAAGTTGTTACTCTAAGGAGTAAACAGGAGACTGAATCAATTCCAAAAGAATCAAGGAATAAAATACAGTTTGGAAGATTCTCAGATGCGGAATTACTAGCAAGAGCCAAGTGTGGATCAGATAGGGTTGAAAAAATCTTGAGTGATCAAAGACCCACTTGCTTGGGAAAGAGTGCAATTGGCTGTGAAGATGAGACATCAAATGATAGAAGTTAAAAGATCCAAAAAAAGACAAGATGAAAGTTGAACATGTTGAAACATTGCCTAAAGTGCTGAAAAAGGGACCCTGAATCCAATCTAAAAAGGAGAATTGAAAATTATCCTCAAACATTTAGAAATGGCATACAGTCTAACTTTTCTCCCAAAGAAGAATGAATGAGGATAAATTCAAGTGAGAATACATTTCCTCTCATGAAGTGTCAGTTCTGTGGCTATTTGTGCCATAACATGTCTTATTGCGAAGAGGCAAGAATCTATCTGAATGGAGAAGATATAGAAGTTAAACAAAGGAGAACAAAATCATATGCTAATTCTTATAGAGGAAAAAATTTCTATGGATACTGTTTTTGTTGTTCTAACTTTGGTCATAAGGCCGCTAATTGCAGGCATAGAAGGGACATGGACACCTCATACCAGAGTTCAAGACAATTCAAGTCTCGTCAGCAAGACAGTGTTACTCTTTCAAATAGGTTTTCCCCCATCAAAGAAGATTTCGACTATAAAGAACCTGGTTATGTGGAAGAGATTATTGAAAGGCCATCAGTACTATATACTCAATCCAATGTCTCATGGAAGGAAAGGAAGAAGATTGAGAAATCCATCCTTGCAGAGGTGGCCCTCAAAGCTACGAAGAACAACAGTATGTGGATTCTGGATAGCCTTTGTTCATCTCATATGACAGGTAAAGCCGGCCTATTAACATATATCAAAAGAAAGGTCGATGGTATAGTAAGATTTGGTAATGATGGAGCTCTGAAAATCGAAGGGATTGGAATTAACAAATTAGCAAATGGAGAACTAAAGAAGACTGAAGTTCTCTACATAGATGGCCTATGTCATAATCTCCCCAATGTGAGTCAACTTTGTAACTCAGGACTTATAGTTACTTTTAATCAGAAAGGCTGCACTATCAAGGGAAAGACAGGAAATTCACTTATGAAGGGATGAAGAACAGAAGGCAACTTGTATCAGGTTGATAGTGATGAAAATGTATGTTACATGACTATTTAAGAAGAAAACAATTTTTGGCATCGGAGAATGGGACACATCAATCAACAAGACATGGAAAAAATATAAAAATTGAGAATTGTCATGGACATTCCCAACCTAAAGCGTGAGCGTGAAAAATGTAACACCCCGAGATTTTATGAAAAATATTATTTTTAATTTCATTAATGTCTTGTGTTGTACGCTACACCGAAAGGAGCTTGCACAACATGCATCCTTTACCTGCCTTTCATTACACGCAATCACGACCTTTCTCGACAGCATGTGTAGTACGCAATAACGAGCTTAACTAAACAACGATATGCTATTATTAAAACTAGCTGTTATGAATAGTAATAACCACTTTTTAAAATTTTGTAAATTTTATTTTTAAAAATGGACTTCATTTTTGGATTCGGAATATCGAAATTAGCTTAGGGTGAAATTTTGGTACTTTTCGGATAACTTTCATATTCTGATGAATAGTGAAAATTACTAAATTTTAATTAAAGAAAACTTTTTTAATCGAAATAATTAATAGTGATAAATTATTAATTTTAGTGGTTTTAAAGTATATTTAGAATATATTTTTACAATTTAATACAATTTTGTTCATTGGATGTAATTTCACATTTAAAGCAGACATAAACAAGTGTCAATCTTTTGATAGTTATTATCTCTTAAAAACACGCTGTTTGTTTTGACGATGGGAATTAATTTTTAAATTAATTAATGTAACTGATATGTTTTGAATTTGTTAAAATAAACATCATTTTTGAATTCATAATATCAAATATAGCTTTGGCCTAATTTGTTTTATTTTTATGGAAACTTTCATTTTTTTGATGAATAGAGAAACCACTAAGTGGTAGTTAAAAACAGAATTTTTTCATAAAACTTAATTTTACCACTTCTGTGAGTGAAATTTCAAAAATATGAGAGACATAGTTGATTTCAGTAAGTAAACTGTGGTTCAATGAGATGAAAATAATTTTTGGTGAATAGTATCTTTTTTTTACCACGGTTAAAAGTAAGTAGGGTAATTAAGGGTAAAAGTGTTATTATTATTACCCTAACACATTTCCTAATTCTATTGGATAAGTTTAATTCGACCAAAAACAACCTTAGGAATAAAATATGACCACTTAGGCCCACATGGATTAGATTAGGACATTTATTATTAATTTATTTAAAGAAGGGTTAAAATAGTTAAAATCAAAGTTTAATAAGTAAATAATTTTCAATATGGGATTATACATAAGATAAATTCGACTATAAATATTCATTAGAAAGCTATGAAGATTTCCTACATAATGATATTTTATTTGTAATTTTTAGACTTTACATAATTTAATTTATTTATGACACAATGATGATGCAGTAATTATCTTATTAATGAAATATTGACATAATTGATGTTATAAATACCCAAATAAATGTAATTTTAGACTTTTTATGAATTAAAATAATTTTATATGTTAATATGACATATTATTGTTTATTTAATTAACTTTTTTCGAACTAATCATTCAGTTATGATTTCCACAAAAATCAATTACCAAATAGTGTCAATATTGATATAAAATAATGTTTTAAAAAAATATTATATTATTAATTGTTATAATATTTCAAAAAATCTAAGGTTCGGCCAAATGACTTAGATAGGGTTATATATATTAATAATAAACAACTTGGTGTTCGTTTGGATTCTTATAGTATGTTTATTAACCTTATAGTATAAGAACACCAGAAGACACAGTAAAAGTAAAATTAGTTAACTTAATGTAAAATCTTAATGATAAGGTTAAAATATGAACCAAAACTTGTCTAAATTCTATTTTATGAGAGTATTTAGACCCATTCCCACCTTAGTATCGAAATAAATCAATTTGGAGCTATTTAAAACCGAATTTGGCTTTATAATAAAATAATATTTTTAGTTTTTCCAAAGGTGCCCCTCTCCTCCCTTATAAAAAGGAACCCCCTCACTCTCTTCCTCACACCACTTTGAGCCTTAAAGCTCGGACAACCCCTACCAAATTCTCTTCTCCACTTCCATAAAAACATCCTATAGGTCCTGGTGTTCTTCAAAGACCAATTTTAGTTCCCTAAAAGGAGTTCTCAAAGAAGCGCTTCAAAGAAGAGGTAATGTCCGTTACCGATTCTTTCAACTCTATTTCTTCTTCCACTTCTTCTTCATATTTTGATTCATTATGAATTAATAACATAAGAATAACTCATATACTAATATGTTATTATAATTATGAAAAAACCCTATTTCACCATCTATCCATCCTACGGAAAACGAAATCATCGCGCGTGCGTACGTACGGAATACCGTCTCCACGCCGTGGTGTAATCTATTTTCCACCACCACCTTACTTGGATGGGTATAATGGTGTAAATAATAACTATATATGATTATTTTAAAGTGATATTGATTCTGAAATAGTATACATACACTCCAATACATTCCCACGATCATGAGAACGATATCATCGCTCGTGCGTACGTACGGACTACCGTCTCCACGACGTGATGAGATTCATTCTCCACGTTAACCATTCATGAATGATTATAAAGTATATATAATAAGTAATCATGAAATATATTACATAATAATGATACTAGATTTATGTGTATATATATGTATGTAATATACTTAATTCCAGTCAACTCGATAAGGAAATGAAAACAACGTTCATGCGCACGTACGACCTACCGTCTCCATGAACGGTGTATTTCATTCAATTTACTGATTTATTATTTATATGTATATTCTGAATATATATTATATATAAATCATTTTTTATATTATATAATTAAGTAATCATGATCTAAGTAATCATATGAATAATTACATGTCAAAACACGGACGACAAATGAAACAATTTTACCTAAAACGCTATTTAACATGGAATTTACAAAAGAACTGGTAATATAAAGTCATAAGTGAACCATATATGATATCATAACAATGCGTATGATTCTGGAATAAGTCAATGACATTATTTAAATCATTATACATGAGTTTTGGACACTTACGAAGCAAATTGGACCTAAGGTAAGGGAAATATCACAATCTCATTTTTATCCGAGATTGTTTATACTTTGGAATTTACTGGGGTGTATTTTATCATCCACATCCATGTTTCCTCAATATGTAATATTTACAACATTCTACAATAGTTTATATCCAATTTTACCCTTTGGTGAGTTTTTTAGTAAAATATATGAAATGAATCTTTTGTTATTTTTCGTACGAGGTACTTTTTGACTTTTCCGACAAAAGTATGAGAAGAATGTTTTTTAACTTATACAGCTTGAATGGATTTTTAAAACATTATTTACAAGAATCTTCCTTTACAAGTTTTCATGTTTATTTTTAATAAACTTCTTTTATTTTAGAATTGTATGACATGTTAAGAAAGGAAAAGTGTTTTTGAAGTAGAAAGGATATTTTCCTCAAAAATTGAGTTCAAGTGTTTTATCAAAATTATTTTCCATTTAAGATAATAAAGGGTTCTGTTTCTATCCCTATTATTACATTGATTTGATTATATTGTGGTGGAATTATTTTTATGAATTCCTTTATCTTGTATGAATTGTTTTATGATGTCACGATGTTTACGATTCCCATTTTTATTACATGGGTTATGCTATGATGTATGGTTTATGATTTTGTGGAACACATAAGAATGGTATCATTATGAGATGGGTGGGACCTATATCTCCCTCCAATGCATTGGGTAAAGATTTTATATCTCATGAGATAGACATGTCTGGAATGGCAGGTTAAACCGGTTTAGTGAAACAGGACTGAAACGAGGAGTGAACTCGGTTCAGAAATGGACTTTTTCCACTAAGATAGTCTTGCCAATGAGTCTTGACTAATAAGAAATGATTCTCAGTGATTATGTGTGTATTCCACAAAGATTCATGTTTTATGTTATGATAATTGGGATTACATTTCACTAATATGATTTATCCCATGTTATGATATTATGATCTCTTTTGCAGGTTAAGATTTCCAAAATGTTATGTTCTTATGAATATGATGTGATTGATATTTTTTTTGTTTACCCTTACTGAGCATTTGAGCTCACCCTTTTATGTTTTCATTTCCCCAGGATATAAAGAAAGGTTTTAGGTAAGAAAAAAAAGGAAGATCTTTATGGGAGATGTTGAAGATCTTTCACCATGATTAGAATATTATGTTCCGAGTTTCCAAAGACACTAAAATATTACGGTCCTTGTGTGTGTATTTTTGTTATGTACTAAGTATTCCGCAAAAGTAATGTAATTTCCACGTATGTCAGGCTTCAGGTCTCTACATTTGGTATCATAGGAAAGTTTTAGTCAACCATTGGAAACTAGGATGCGAAAACGTTAGTGAGATCCCTAGAGATATTTCTAAGGTATGTCTAGCGATGTCCCTAAGGTTAAGTATAAGTATAGGTTATAGTACTAGAATTACGGTAACCGAAGATGTTAGATATTGAAGGAAATCCTCCTTTATTGTGTTGTTTTCCCTAGCATGATTTTTCCCTCTCACACTATTCTTTTTGGGTTTTAGAAAATGGCTGGAAACAGGAAGATTCATGATAATGGAGGATATACGGGACAGTGGAATGATATTCTTCATGAGAAACCAAATGAAACTGGATTTGGAAGTCCAAACATCATTATTATGCCGAATCATCAATCTCATAATATGATCAATAAACTCAAATTTGGTAAGTTTCCTGACTCAGCTAATAAGAGAAAGATTGAGTTTCATGATGATCATAGAGGAAAGAAAGATCAATTTTCCTATGTAAATCATGTGGGAAGAGACATCAAGGAGAATTTTTCGAAGGAACTGGAAGATGCTTTGGGTGTGGAAAAGAAGGACATAAAGCCAGTAAGTGCAAAGGAAAAGGTTCATTTAACACCAGGGATGAGGATAATGGTATTGCTACGACATCAAAAATGGTTAAATGTTTTAAATGTGGAATGTACGGGCATTATGCAAACGAATTCCCTAAGGTAAAGTCTCATGAAGAGAATCAGTATGGTCATATGGGTAATATTTATGTTGATGATGATGAAGAGACTACAAATGATATGTGAGATGAAAGAATTTTTGAAGCTCGATCAATGGTTTAAAAAGGTAGTGGAATTATGACATGTTTATCAACTGTAATGTTGTATAAGTAATCTCATGGTACTATGGAATAAAGAGACATCTAAGGATTGTTACACTGTTTTCTTTCCTTAAGTTTTGAAAGTGTGTGATGAATGGTACGAGTATTTTTGGAAAGTAGATGATATGCGAATAATGAAGGGATAAAGAGAAAATTAAATGTTTGATAGTATTCAAGAGCACATGAATGATATAAGGATAAGGTTATATCATGGTTTGAGTATATAGAATTTTTGGATTTTGGTATGTGGAAAGAGTTAACTTTTGACAGCATTCATGTTTTTACTAAGGTTTAATGGGTATTCATTTTTCAATACATTACATGATTATGGTATTCACATGACTGGAATGTGACCAACAAGATATATGAGGGATAAATGATGGTATTCACGTGCTTTTTATATGACCTTTTTAGTAATCGTTCTCTTTATACAATGAGTTTGGAAAGAAGTATTTTGGATAAAACTAAAGATTAGAATGGATTATGTTGGACATAAGTTAGTTTAAGGATATAATTTTTTTTCAATATTATTGATGGGATGTTATAGTAATGTAGTTTTAGAAAAAGGACAACCTGCAGGACTGGCGACAACCCATCATGTCGGACAAGGCTATGGGAATCAAACCCACAACCGAAGTGCGACTAGACTTTATCACCTACCACTGGCCTACAGGAAGTCCCTGTTTAGTAGAAACTAGTTTTATTATATTAAGAAGTATGATATATGAAGTATAAGTCCATTTTAGGAACCATATATGATTAATCTCACTATAGATGGACTTATGAATTTTTTTGATAACTTTTCTAACCTTTTGTTTGAGACATATGGAATGACCCATCATTCTATCACATGATCTTCTAACACATCACGAATGACAAATTCAACTTCATTTATTTAAGAGATGAAATGGAAATTGTCCAAAGAACGACCAACAGTGAGACTATACCGAAATCAAGAAAGTATTTCTTCTAATTCCAATTTCATCAACTTTAGGGAAACGATCTTGAAAACCAAAAATGTTGTCCTAGTGATGTTATATCTAATGAATCAAATGGTACCTTAGATCATCACAAATTTATGGCTTTCTGATTGATGGCATTTTCATAGCCATGTTCTCTACCACTCTCCATCAGAACTTGATGGTTAGATTTTTATTCCATATCCATATTTTCATCTATGTTCTCCTATGTGGAAACCCAGTGATGAGTAAATTTGGGTAACCGTTACATTTCATACTTTAGTTTTTAAAGCCATGTTTTGGTATTACTTTTTATTATGTGGGTTTCTATTAATGAAACTTTCGAGTAGTAAACCATTTATAACCCCGACGAATTTCGAGGGAGAAATTCTTTTTAAGGGGGGTAGAATGTAACACCCCGAGATTTTATGAAAAATATTATTTTTAATTTCATTAATGTCTTGTGTTGTACGCTACACTAAAAGGAGATTTCACAACATGCATCTTTGACTTGCCTTGCATTACACGCAATCACGACCTTTCTCGATAGGGTGTGTAGTACGCAATAACGAGTTTCACTAAACAACGATATACTATTATTAAAACTATCCGTTATGAATAGTAATAACCACTTTTTGAAATTTTGTAAATTTTTATTTTTAAAAATTGAATTCATTTTTGGATTCGGAATATCGAAATTAGCTTAGGGTGAAATTTTGGTACTTTTCGGATAACATTCATATTCTGATGAATATTGAAAATTACTAAATTTTAATTAAAAACAACTTTTTTAATCAAAATAATTAATAGTGATAAATTATTAATTTGAGTGGTTTTAAAGTATATTTATAATATATTTTTATAATTTAATGCAATGTTGTTCATTGGATGTAATTTCACATTTAAACCAGACATAAACAGGTGTCAATCTTTTGATAGTTATTATCTCTTAAAAACACGCTATTTGTTTTGACAACGGGAATTAATTTTTAAATTAGTTAATGTAACTGATATGTTTTGAATTTGGTAAAATAAACATCATTTTTGAATTCATAATATCAAATATAGATTTGGCCTAATTTTTTGTATTTTTATGGAAACTTTCATTTTTTGATGAATAGTGAAACCACTAAGTTGTAGTTAAAAAACTGAATTTTTTCATAAAACATAATTTTACCGCTTCTGTGAGTGGAATTTTAAAAATCCGAGAGACACAGTTGATGTTAGTAAGTAAAATGCTGTTCAATGAGATGAAAATAATTTTTGGTGAATAGTAACTTTTTTTACCACGGTTAAAAGTAAATAGGGAAATTAAGGGTAAAAGTGTTATTATTATTACCCTAACACATGTCCTAATTCTATTGGATATGTGTAATTAGATCAAAAACATCATTAGGAATAAAATATGACCACTTAGGCCCACATTGATTAGATTAGGACATTTATTATTAATTTATTTAAAGAAGGGTTTAAATCGTTAAAATCAAAGTTTAATAAGTAAATCATTTTTAATATAGGGTTATACATAAGATAAATTCGACTATAAATATTCATTATAAATATGAAAATATTTACTACATAATGATATTTTATTTGTAATTTTTAAACTTTAAATAATTTAATTTATTTATGACACAATGATGATGCTGTAATTATCTTATTAATGAAATATTGACATAATTGATATTATAAATACCCAAATAAATGTAATTTGAGACTTTTTATGAATTAAAATATTTTTATATGTCAATATTACATGTTAGTGTTTATTTAATTAACTTTTTTCAAACTAATCATTCTGTTATAATTTTCACAAAAATCAATTACTAAATAGTGTCAATATTTACATAAACTACTTTTTAAAAAAAATTATATTATTAATTGTTATTATATTCCTAAAAATATAAAGTTCAAAAAAAGGACTTATATAAGGTTATATATATTAATAATAAATAACTTGGGGTTCTTTTGGCTTCTTATAGTAAGTGTATTAACCTTATATTATAAGAACACAAGAAGACACGGTAAAAGTAAAATTATTTAACTTAATGTTAAATCTAAATGAGAAGGTTAAAATAGGAACGTAAACTTGTCTAAATTATATTGGATGAGAGGATTTTGACCCATACCCACCTTATCTTCTAAATAAATCAATTTGGAGCTATTTAAAACCAAATTTGGCTTTATAATAAAATAATATTTTTAGTTTTTCCAAAGGTGCCCCTCTCCTCCCTTATAAAAGGGCACATCCTCCCTCTCTTCCTCACACCACTTTGAGCCTTAAATCTCGGCCAAACCCGGCCAAATTCCCTTCTCCACTTCCCTAGAAACATCCTAGAGGTTTTGGTATTCTTCAAAGACCAATTTTAGTGCCCTAAAAGGAGGTCTCAAAGACGCGCTTCAAAGAAGAGGTAATGTTCGTTACCGATTCTTTCAACTTTATTTCTTCTTCCACTTCTTCTACTTATTTTGTTTAATTATGAAGTAATAACATAAGTATCAATCATACACTGATATGTTATTATACGTATAAAACAACCCTATTTCACCATCTATCCATCCTACAGAAAACGAAATCACCGCGCGTGCGTACGTACGGAATACCGTCTCCACGCCGTGGTGTAATCTATTTTCCACCACCACCTTAATTGGATGGGAATAATGGTGTAAAAAATAACTATATATGATTATTTTAAAGTGATATTGACTCTGAAATAGTATACATACACTCCAATACAGTCCCACGATCATGAGAATGATATCATCGCTCGTGCGTACGTACGGACTACCGTCTCCACGACGTGATGAGATTCATTCTCCACGTTAACCATTCATGAATGATTATAAAGTATATATAATAAGTAATCATTAAATATATTAAATAATAATGATACTGGATTTATGTGTATTTATATGTATTTCATCTACTTAATTCCATTCAACTCGATAAGGAAACGAAAACAGCGTTCATCCGTACGTACAGCCTACCGTCTCCATGAACGGTGCATTTCTTTCCATTTACTGATTTATTATATATATGTATATTCTGAATATATATTATATATAAATAATGTTTTATATTATTTTATTAAGTAATCATGATCAACGTAATCATATGAATAATTACATGTCAAAACACGGACGACAAATGAAACAATTTTACCCAAAACGCTTTTTAACATGGAATTTACAAAATAACGGGTAATATAAAGTCATAAGTGAACCATATATGATATCATAACAATGAGTATGATTCTGGAATACGTCAATGACATTATTTAAATCATTATACAGGAGGTTTGGACACTTACGAAGAAAATCAGACCTAAGGTAAGGGAAATAACACAATCTCATTTTTATCCGAGATTGTTTATACTTTGGAATTTAGTGGGGTGTATTTTATCAGCCACATCCATGTTTCCTCAATATGTAATATTTACATCATTCTACAATAGTTTATATCCAATTTTAACCTTCGGTGAGTTTTTTAGTAAAAAATATGAAAGGAATCTTTTGTCGTTTTTCGTACGAGGTACTTTTTGACTTTTCTGACAAAAGTATGAGAAGAATGTTTTTTAACTTATACGGCTTGAATGGATTTTTAAAACATTATTTCCAAGAATCTTCCTTTACAAGTTTTCAAGTTTATTTCTAATAAACTTTTTTTATTTTAGAATTGTATGACATGTTAAGAAAGGAAAAGTGTTTTTGAAGTAGAAAGGATACTTTCCTCAAGAATGGAGATCAAGTGTTTTTTCAAAATTATTTTCCATCTATGATAATAATGTGTTCTGTTTCTATCCCTATTATTACATTGATTTGATTATATTGTGATGGAATTATTTTTATTAATTCCTTTATCTTATATGAATTGTTTTATGATGTCACGATGTTTAAGATTCCCATTTTTATTACATGGGTTATGCTATGATGTATGGTTTATGATTTTGTGGCACACATTAGAATGGTATCATTATGAGATGGGTGGGACCTATATCTCCCTCCAATGCACTGGGTATAGATTTTATATCTCATGAGATAGACATGGATGGAACGGCGGGTTAAACCGGTTCAGTGAAACATGACTGAAACGAGGAGTGAACTCGGTTCAGAAATGGACTTTGTCCGCTAAGATAGTCTTGGCAATGAGTCTTGACTAATAATAAATGATTCTCAGTGATTATGTGTGTATGCCATAAAGTCTCATGTTTAAATTTATGATAATTGGGATTACAGTTCACTAATATGATTTATCCCATGTTATGATAATATGATCTCTTTTGCAGGTTAAGATTTCAAAAATGTTATGTTATTATGAATATGATGTGATTGATATTTCATTTGTTTACCCTTATTGAGCATTTGAGCTCACCCTTTTATGTTTTCTTTTCCCCAGGATATAAAGAATGGTTTTAGGTTAGAAAGAAAAGGGAATATCTTTATTGGAGATGTTGAAGACCTTTCATCATGATTAGAAGATTACGTTCCGTGTTTCCAAAGACACTGAACTATTACGGTCCTTGTGTATGTATTTTTGTTCTGTACTAAGTATTCCACAAAATTAATGTAATTTCCATGTACGTCAGGCTTTGGGTCTCTACATTTGGTATCAGAGGAATGGTTTAGTCAACCTTTGGAAACTAGGATGCGAAAAAATTAGTGAGATCTCTAGAGATATTTCTAAGGTATGTCTAGGGATGTCCCTAAGGTTAAGTATAAGTATAGGTTATAGTACTAGAATTACGGTAACCCAAGATGTTAGATATTGAAGGAACTCCTCAATTATTTTGTTGTTTTCCCTAACATGATTTTTTCCTCTCACACTATTCTTTTTGGGTTTTAGAAAATGGCTGGAAATAGGAACATTCACGATAATGGAGGATATAACAGACAGTGGAATTATATTCTTCCTGGGAAACCAAATGAAACTTGATTTGGAAGTCCAAACTTCATTAGTATGCCGAATCAGAAATCTCATAATATGATCAATAAACTGAAATTTAGTAAGTTTCCTGACTCGGCTAATAAGAGAAAGATGGAGTTTCATGATGATCATAGAGGAAAGAAAGTTCAATTTCCCCTATGTAAATCATGTGGGAAGAGACATCAAGGAGAATGTTTCAAAGGAACTAGAAGATGATTTGGGTGTGGAAAAGAAGGACATAAATCCAGTGTGTGTATTTTTGTTATGTACTAAGTATTTCGCAAAAGTAATGTAATGTCCATGTACGCTAGGCTTCAGGTCTCTACAAAAAATCTTGCAATGCTTGCATTCGTGGGAAGCTGGTCTGCAGTTCATATCGGTCAAAGAAGAAAAGGGCATCTCACCTTCTTGATCTGATTCATACAGATGTATGTGGGCCGATAAATGTTGTCGGAACTCATGGAGAAAGGTACTTTTTCCTTTTCATATATGATTATAGTAGAATGGAATGTGTGATGGTCATTCACAGGAAACGACAAGTCCTTGACTGCATGAAAACATATCGGCGAATCCCAGAGAATGATCCTGGATGAACAGTCAAAGTGTTGCGATCTGACAATGGAGGAGAATAAACATCCACTGAATTTGAAAATTATCTAGAGAACCATGGGATACAACATGAGGTAGCTTCTGTGAGAACACCACAACAAAATGGAGCTGTTGAACGTAGGAATCGACAGGTGAAAAACATGGTACGAACTATGCTGATTGAGAGTCGTATTCCACGACATTACTGGAAAGAGGTTTTTCAATCTGTAGTGTACATTCAGAATCGAATAGGACTTTATATGGGTGAGATGAAGACACCATATGAATTGTCGCATGGACGGAATCCTTCTTTAAAATACTTTCGTGTCTTTGTAAGTAAATGCTTCATCAGGAGCAAAGAAGGAAATCAAGGGAAATATGGCGACAATGCAGATGAAGGAATTTTCCTCGGTTACTCAATGAACCGCAAAGCCTACAAATGTTTCGACAAGCATTTACGAATGATTGTGGAAAGCAGTAATGTTAAGATAATTGAAGAGAAAACCACAAATTCTTCAAGGACTTCATATGCTGATGTGATAGAAAGTTAGGATGAAAGTGAACGTGAATAAAATACAAATGCAGAAATAGAGGATGTTGTTCAAAACACTCAGCAGTCACATCATGATGTTGACTCAGAAGAAGAATCTGAAGAAGATACTATGGCTGAAGAGAATGCTACTGAACCTCGCAGGAGAAATCGAAGAGCTGAGATTGATCCATCCAACATAATTTGGGACAAGAGTGCACCCACTCAAACAAGAAGGATGAGGAATAACACACGATCTGCATTTCTATGAGTTATAGAGCCATCCCCATCTGAAGAAGCTACAAATGATGAATATTTGGTGAAATCCATGAATGATGAATTAGATTCGATTGACAAGAATCAGACATGGGATCTTGTCCAGAGACCCGAAGGTCACAATGTGATTGTTACCAAATGGATCTTCAAAAATAAGTTTGATGAGCATGGAAGTGTCATCAGAAACAAGGCACGACTAGTATTTAAAGGATACTCCCAGATTGAAGGTATTGACGTTGAAGAAACCTTTGCTCCAGTGGCTAGACTGGAGTAAATTAGGATTTTCCTTGCCATGGCACTCTAAAGAGGATCTAGAGTATATCAAATGGATGTCAAGACAACATTATTGAATGGTGTAATCGAAGAAGAAGTCTACATTGAACAACTAGTGGGCTTTGTTTTGGGTACTGATGAAACAAAGGTCTGCAAACTGAAAAAACCTCTATATGGTTTGAAGCAGGCACCATGGGCGTTGTCCTCATGGATGGAATCATATCTCAAGAAGTTGGAATTCAAAAGAGGAGGATTTGATCACAATCTCTATGTGAATAATTCTCCAAAATATCAATTCATGGTTCTAGTCTACGTTGAAGATATCATATTTGGTGGCAGCAGGCAGAAATCAGTGGACGAATTTTCCAACCACATGAAATCAGAATTTGAAATGACTATGATTGGGGAGCTCACATATTTCTTAGGGCTGCATGTGATTCAAAATAGGGAATACACTTTCATTTCTTAGGAAAAATATTCAAGAGAGATTTTGAAGAAGTTTAATATGCAAGACTCCAAACAATTTCAACTCCGATTACAGTTGGAACTAAACATAGAAAGAATGAGGACAGGGACTCTGTTGATCCCACCATGTACATGAGGATCATTGGATGCCCACTGTACCTGACAGTGACACGACCAGTTATTGTCTTTTATACATGCCTTATGGCCCGCTTTCAGAGTAATCCAAAGGTGGAACATATGGCTGCAGTAAAAAGAATCATGAGGCTCATTCAAGGTACACATAACTTCGGGGTATTTTTTGCTGCAGGCAAGGACAATGAATTATCAGCATTTTATGATGCTGATTGGGATAGTGATGTAGTAGACAGTAAGTCTACTAGTGGTGGAGCTTTCTATATTGGGCAGAAATGTGTTGGCTGGTTGAGCAAGAAACAAGAAAGTACTTCTCTTAGTACTGCTGAAGCTGAATATATATCTTCCACAAAAGAATGCACTCAACTTATATGGATGAAGAAACAATTAAAAGATATTGGTGAAGAGTTAAAGCAACCTATGGTTATTTACTGCGATAACAAGAGCACAATTGATCTTATGAAGAATCCTGTTCGGCATTCCCATACGAAACATATTTAAATCAGGTATCACTTTATCAAAGAAAAAGTGGAACAAGGGGTGACTAGAATGGATCATGTGGTAACTGATGAGAAAGTGGATGATATCCTGACCAAACCACTATCTGCGGCTGTGTTTGAGAAGCATCAGTTTATCCTCGGTGTTCAGCCACCTCCCAATTCATAAGGAGGCTACGCATTACCCCTCTCCCAGTTTGTGATAACTGTTTTATCTATTTATGGCTGTGATGCAGGTTTATCGGGGAGATACTATCTAGGGGGAGTATGGTTTGAGCTTAAAGTTGCACAAATTACTGGCCTTTGGGTTTATTTTCAATGGGGGAGAAAGGAATAAATTTAGGCAAGTAATGCTTCTGTGATGAGAAGAATGAGATGGAAAACATAAATTCAGGCAAGTAATGCTTCTATGGTGAGAAAAATGAGAAGGAAAACATTGGAACCCAATTATGGGAAGAATGAGAAGGAAAACATTGGAACCCAATTCAATCTTCCTCTCTTGTTTTCTACACCGAGCATTGCTCACTTAGACTTAGAGTGTTGGCTGAGTTGATTCTTTCGTTTTTGGTTTTCAAATGGATGGAGCTCTATTGAATTTATTTTCTGATTTCCAACAAACCCAAATGAGGATATTGTTAGAACCATGGTCTTCTATGCATGATTTGGAGTATGTTTTGTGATTTTTGTCAATCAACAGTGGAAGTTCAGAATGTATACCCGCAAAGAGATCATACTGTTCAAGCAGACAATAGTATTGAAGGTGGCACCGTTTCCCAGTGTTTGCCAAATTTTTGGGCTTGAAAATCGACAAATGGAGAAAACAGTTTTTGGAAAAGAGACTTGCACGCCGTGTACTGGATGAAGAGGAAACTTGCGCGCCATATGTTTTTCAAGATCAGAAAATGGGAAAATGACAAAGGGATAAGAGCCACTCAAGTTTTGGGTTGGTCGCGCAAGTGACCTGTGCGACGTGAAGAGACTTGGGCGCCAATTCCTAGGAAGACTGGAAACTTGCACGCCTATTGTTTTTCAATATCGTAACTTCAAAATATGGTAATGGAAAGAATTTTGTACAATTATTTGTGTAGGTCCTCAAGTGAGTAGCGCGACAGAGGCTAGGGAGATGTGATGCGCGCCAAGACTTGCGCGCCAAGGAGTGACTTTCCCGCCACCGCGCAGGGGATCCAGTTTTCCAATAAATAGAGTACCCCCTCCTCATTTGTAATGAAGTTCAAGACTTAGAGATTTTTTGATCTCTCGTCACACAAGTGGTTGAGTCGCGCAAGTGGTTGTTGGGTCGCGCAAGTAGAGGTTGCACGCCAATTGTTGGCTGCGCGACCAAGGAAGTTGGGGAGTTAAAGGCGCAACGTCACGCAAGTTTGGTGTTGAAGGAGGCAGTGTCATGCAAGTTGTTTGGTGTCACCTGCGTGCCGATTTTGTACCCTGCAAGTGACTTGCACGCCAGAATTGTGACTTGCGCGCCAGGCTTCGATAAGCGCACCGGGATTGTTAAAGTTAACTTGTCCCTTTTCAAGCTGCACGAAAGCTGGATGATCGCCCCGTACCCTCATCGCAAAGTGGGATTCATATTCTGGTGATAGTTGGACTTCAACAGAGCATCTACATATGACAGAGGATGCATTATTATGCAATGATGATGAGACCATCACGTTTATAAACTATGTGGGACCTCACCAACGATAGTGAGCAAGGGGGAGTCAACGGGAGTGACCCAAGGGAAGCAGTGAGCTATCCCTGAACCTTTGTAAAGGCAGTGAGCCTGGGACAGAGTGATTGTGCCCAATCCTTTGTACTCCACATCTAGTGAATATTAGTGGAATTTGGTATGACCGACAACTTGTCGGCGTATTCTCCTTGGACGTAGCCCATAGTAGTGAACCAAGTAAAAAGTGATGTGTCTTCTCTGTGCGTGTGAATGTTTTCTTTATGATCATATTCATCATACAGGTTCAAAAAGTTCTTACCAACGTGGGAACAAGATCCATCACATTAAAAGAATAAATTGTAACCCTGATTCACCCCTCCCCTCTCAGGGTGTCCCAGGGTCCTTCACCACTTTGCCTCAAGATTTTGAGGTTTCTTTCCAAATATCATTTGAGTCCTGATGACTAATACCAATTATCCAGGAACAAAGGAACATAATAAAACTTTTTTTGTCAAATGATTGCGCTATTCTATTTTTATAGACTTCTAAATGATGAAAAATATGCAATATTTTTTCATCTAATCGTTCCAGCTCATCAAATCATTTCTGAGACATTTTATCTGTAGATAACTGATAAGAGATTTCAAATAGGAGTTAAGGAAATTGAATTTCAATTGGAAAAACTAGTTCTGTTCCATACCCCAATTAATATGGATTTTCCTGAGTTTATATATGGGTACTAGTATAATAAGGCCATAAATCCTGAAGAAGTTTATAAGGAATGATTTCAAATCATTATCCACTATTTTCTAGAGTAAAATTGATAGGGTCTTATTATATCTTATATATTTCCATTTGATGCTACATGATAGTGAGATAAATGGTTTTATTTGATATTATTCTTCTAATATATCTTATTTAACTAAATAGAATAATAATTGGGGATGTTGTATGTCAAATTAGTATGAGGGACACCAAATCTTGTGATGATGTCAGTTTTAATAAAACTAACAATTATTTTTGATCTGATTTCTTTGATAGGTATTTCCACAACCCATTTGGTTAATAATTCAATAGGAGTAAGAATATACTTTAAATGCTTAGCCATATCTGGGGGATTAGGTCTTACTACATCCATTACCCATGTATGTTGATGAATGAAGTTTCCATGGACTTGGAACGAATAACATTTCGTAGTAAAATCTATGCAATCTTGTATCATCGAAGGACAGAAGTCTCCAAGCATTATGATTTGATCAGAAACCCTATGCCTAGACTGGTGAGCACCACAATCTCCTACAAGTACTTCTTTTAAGACAACTATAATTTATTCTCCATCAATACTCTTGAAGAGGATTCCATCAAAGCCTCATTTGTAGAAGAGTTTCTTGTGATCTGTGCGATAAAAAATGGTAAAATTGGCCACTCATTGTTGGAGCTGTTCATTTTCCCCTCTATCTGGTCTAAGTACTCAATTTTTAGGGAATTCAATGATGGGTGTCATTAATCCCGTGGTATGACCATATGGATCATAAATAGGGATATTTTCATTTATTTCCACCATTATAGTTTGAGAAAAAGGTAAAACCACATGATGATGGGAAATACTAATTATTGTCACATCCTAGTTTGTATCTGATAGGGTTGTGGCTGCATTATCTAATACATCATCCTGGTAATTTTTTGATCATGAGACATAAAAAAATGTTGTATTTAAGGGAAATTCATCTATTAAACCTCTAACTTACTCACACAAAGGGATTAACTCTTCTTTTCTAATTGAACAATCTCCATTGATATGTTTCATTACCAAATCTGAATCACCTTTCACTTTTAGGTTGTTCTCTTGTACATGGAGTGCCAATTTTCAGAATATAATGAGAGCATGATATTTTGATTCATTTTTGATGCTGCCTTATAACAATATTAAGGAATAAAGAACCACTTCCTTTTCTGTAGAGATAAGTACAATTCCTATCCCAACTTTGCTGAGTTTAATATTTTCCATTATCATCCCTATTAGACTTCTGGAAGCACCTTCAATGTACATTTACCATGATTGGTTATTTCTTGAATAGTGTAGACCTCTTTATCAGGATGTTTAGTATTAAATAAATTAGCTTCTATAGATGGATTTTCAGCAAAGAAATCCTCCAAATCATGTCCCTTTACTGTCATCTGAGGCACAAACTGGATATCAAACTGAGGCAAAATAACTATACACCGTTCCAAACACCCTTTTAGTATAGGACGACAAATGATAAATTTGAGCATGTTATTTAGAGAATCCAATTGAACATCATGATGTTTCAATTAGTACCTCAATTTCTGAACTACAATGATTAATTCCAGGCAACACTTCTCGATACTTGAATATCGAGTCTCTGTGTTAAGCATAGTTTGAAAGAGATAGTAAAGGTGGTTCTCATTCCCATCATCATTCTTTTTTGCAAGGAAGGCACATAATGTCCACTCTAAAGCTATCACATAGAGAATAATTGGTCTTCCTTCAATAGGTTGCATTAATAATGGTAGACTCAAGAGATATTTCTTGAGGGTATCAAATTCCTCTTACCTGTCTTTTGTTCATTGATAGGTGACTCCCTTCTTCATTAATTAGGAGAAGGGAAAACACTTTCCTACCAAATTTGTGATAAAGATCTGAATATATGCCAAGTTTCCTTGAATTCATCTTAATTCATTCAAATTTCATGAAGGTGAAAAGCCAAATATCCCTTTTTTCATATCGGGATCAACTTATATGCCACGATGGAATACAAAAATGATTAGAAATTTTCATGAGGTTACCCTTAAAGAAAATTTCAAAGGAATCATCTTTAAATCATTCTGCTAATGTTTATTGAATATGGTCTCTAAATTAGCAAAGTGATTGGAACATTGTCTGGTATTAACCCCCAGATCATCCACATAACATTCGACATATATTCTAGATAATGGTTTTAAGATATGGTGCATGACATGTTGTTACATTTCACCTAAATTATTTAATCCAAAGGGCATTACCCAATAGAAAAACACAACTTGAGGGGCTTTAAAGGCTATAGACTATTCATCCTACGGGTCCATGTGGAATTTATTGTACCTAGAGTATCCATCAACAAGGGAAAGAGCTTCATATTCAGATGTTGAAACAATTAATAGCTCTGTGATCTAAACTAGAAAGTCATCATTATGAAAAATGTTGTAATGATCTATGAAATCAATGAAAAGTATGATTTTCCCATTAATCATTTATGATGGGAAAATTTTGGCCAGCCTCTTGGGATATTGAACCTACCTGACAATGTTATACTAGAAAAGCTTATTAACTTCAGATTCTTTTTTAGAGGCATTAGTTGGTTGTGTTCTTCTTTCTGCTTGCTTCAATCATCGATGCTCTTCTAGAGAACACAAATGATGACTGTCTACATTATGATTAATGCATGGAATTTCTGTTTAGGTTCAAGAATATATATCTTGATGTTTCTTTAGAAATGGTGTATATATCTCTTGTTCATTAGAAGTCATGGATGCACTAATTTAAATGTGGCGTGAATCTTCTTCTATTCCCTAATTTATTTATATGAGCTCATCCGCGGTGGTGGAGACACCTTCCTCAAATGCTGGAAAAGCATCCTTGAGATCTTATTCTTCTTCATCCTTAATATTCACACCTTCTATTACTATATTTATAGTATTTTATGATGAAAAACATTCAATTCTAGGGGATGAGTCATTTTTTTATCATCCGGAAGAAGAGGACTCTATTTCTGACCCTACTATTGATCAAGGGTCCTCCTTGAGAATTTAAGAGGATTTGATGGGTTGGGAATCAATATATATGTCTTCCTATAATATTTATACAACTTATTCTAGTATTCTTTGTCAATAATATATTTTATGATGTTTGGTGGATGAAATGAATACAACTCTTTTTAATCTTTCAGCACTGTATGGTAAATCAACAATTTCTTCCATGTTATCATGCTCGATTTCCGCAATTGACATTCTAGAAGTAATTGGATGTGTTCTTGGATTTGGGTTTATCATTTAAATTTGAATGATATGAAACAAATAATCTATACTTAATTTTTTTAATATGTATTCTGGGATCTTTTCCAGGCCATTCAGAGCATTAATTCTGGATACCTCATTTGTCACAGACCTCATTCCCTTCGTGTGATAAAATTCTTCCTCCATATATTGATATTCACACATTTTATGTGGAGACTTTTCACCATAAAATATCATTATATTACCATTTAAATAGTTCATGAGACATTATTGGTATAAAGAATGATTGACCACAAGATGTTGTAGAAAAGGCCTCTAAGAAGAATGTTAAAGGACGTTTCGTAGTGGGAAACAATAAAGTTTTAATTAGAAAAAAGGTCCCTGATATGAGTTCTAAGTTTAATCTCTCTTAAAGGTTAATTCTAATTATTTTAATTACCCTTAATCATTACATTGGAAGAAGACAAGGCAGATTCAGTGAGGCCCAATCGACGATGCGTACAAATAGGAATGAAGATCACTCTTGAACCATTATCAATGAAGGTTCGTCGATGTCTATGTGATTGACCCTTCCAGATAGAAAAATGGACTAATATATCCATGTACAACATCATATTAATCTTCATCCATAAAATATATAACTACATGACATTTTTCTTGATCAATATCGATACGTTAAACCATAGCAGCAACAAATACGGTTTCAAACTCTTGAGGGATTGACAAAGCCTCAATAAGTGCATCTCGAAAATATTTTGATATACTCATGGTATCCAAAATTAATAACATTGACGGTAAATGGTCCAGTTGTTTCAAAACATCATATTTTTCCCATAGGTTTACATTTCATAGTTGATGATGTTTTTTTGAAGGCGCATGGAAGTTGACACTACTGATGTAGATATAACTTGTGTCAGAGAAGAAGCTATAAATACTATTGGTTTTGGGATATTATACTAACTTCGACTATATACATTCTAATATAATGATGGTGTAACATCTAATAGGTCCAAAAAAATAATCATGTTAGGACCGAACCTTCCATGCATGGAAGAATCTCCTTGTTCTTTTTGAGCACGCTGAAGGGATTTACCACTAGTTTCTTCCATATATATGGTTTAAGCAGGGGTAGGTTTAGTATAGTGGTTTTTAGAATATCTGTGTCTTCCCCTATATCATCAACATTGGATTATTCCTATAGTTACCATGTTAGGTGCAAGTAAATCAGGCTCATCATAACTAGAATCACTATTGGCATAGGGATCCATTAAGTGGATAACGTTGACGAAACCAAATATATGTTATTTATCTAATGAAGATTCTACATGACATGTTAGTTCTGGTTGGGCCATTTGGCGGGGAAATGACCATGATATTGAAATATATAGAATGAAATATTATAGAGTGAAGGAAAAGTTTTTACATGATAGGAGATCTTCTAATTTTGACTGATCTTTTTCCTTCTGATCGCATTTCTTTTTTGATAATTGACCTTTAGAGACCTATTCTTTTGATGAAGGTGGTTTTTCTATGGAGAGAGTGACATAAGACCCAATCGTTTTTTTCGAATATGGTCATATAATGGCATGAGTTTGGTTGACCATCTTCCTAATCATCCAATCACTATATTTCTGTGCATTGTTTTCTATGACTTCCTTTCATTCTCCATTTCCATCTAGTTCAGTTATAGTAACACATGCTACATGGGATGAATAAAATTTCAGTTTTACATGTCTAGAGTCAAACATTTTTTATAGGAATTATATAAAAACAAAAAACTATTTAATAGTGTCCCCCAACATCTGTTGAAATGGAAAATAATTCAAAATATCTTCATCCCTTTATTTGTTTTCTTTATTTTTCCTTATAAACTAAACAAAATTCATTTCCAACGCTAAGAAAAAGTAAACGGGAACCAGTTCATTCTTAAAGGAATAAACATTATTATTTAACTCTTAAAACTATTTCCACCTTCGATCTCATTGACCATCTTCAGGTGGTGGTCGTTTATGTTGACGCTTGGGAGGTGGATCCCCTCTATATGATGAAGGTTTTGATGTGGAAGCAGGTATGAGTGCTTTCTTTAGTATGACTGTAGCAGCCTCTACATTCCATGTTTTTCTTCCTAGAGATGGTGGAATTACACATGATTTTTCTTTAGTTTCAAAAATCGAATCCTCAACCTATTTGGAAATTAAAGCAATGTATAAAAACCCTCCTGTGTATTTCACAGGGATCAGTGGTGTGTGTAACTCATAAAATGGATTTTACACACAACTTGGTAGAAACTCTTCCTGATGGAGTGCTAGATTTAAGGAATATGTCAATCCTTTCCATCAAGCAATAAAATTTGAAACTCTTTCAGTTTCCCTTTTTTTCTATTTTTAATATAAAAACCCATTTTCTTTAGCAACATTGATCTGAATTAAAGAATAAATTTCTGACAGGGATCTTATTATCCAGTAATTGATCAATATTGAAAACTTGTATACCAGAGAAAATCTAGTCCCTGTAAATATTGAAAAAATCATATATGATTTACTACTTTTTCTTGTTGAGGGGTCTTCATCATGGGATCATAATGATAAACTAGATGTGTTATGTGTTTATCTATATTTCTTGAACCATTAATGATTAGGAATATAGTATTTAAAAAATTGGGTGGGTGAGGGATTAGATCCACCCATTCATGCTATGATCTATTTTCTGACTGAACTAGCACACTTCGAAAGCATCCAATAGATTTGTTAATTCCTCAATTGTGTTCATATGAATTTGGGGAATATCTAAATAAGTTGGGACCTATACATCTACAACAAATAGAATATGAAATGGTGCAATGACCAAAAAAACACATGGTGGTGGTGTTGCTGGTATTTTTCTTGGATAACCCATATGGATAAACCTTTTATGTATGTGTTTTATCCTTCCCTAGCTATGAACCAAAAGGAGGGAATTCATTATCCACACATGTAGCTATAACAAATATTCTTTGCTAAGGATATCCTATAAGATTTTCATGTCGAGGATCTACTTGGGGAGCATGTATAGTAGAAATGATGCTTCAAAGTAACTCTGTATTGAGTCTTTTCAAATCTTTAATCTCTTATTAATGCTATGAAGATCTTTCTTCAACTAAATGAAATTGAAATTCTCTATTGGAAAAGTGAGGGAGGATCTGACATTTACAATTCACCTTGTTAGATTCCATTCGAAGTTGTGGGAGTTGATTACTTGAGGGCATACCTAGATTCTGGGTAAGACAATGATATTGGGTCCGCAAACCTTCTTCATTTTCATCAGTGTGTACCATATTATGTGTATGAGCTTCATATTCTGATTCCCCTGAACTAGACTCATTTTTAGAGAATCTTAAGAAATGGTGTTAATGATATTTCGTGACACATAATGCATTGATGGAATTATATGAGTATTTTTTTAGTATCATATCCTTATTTATCATCCATGTGACTCTGTTCTCCTATATAATGAATTTCCATGAACTGTTTGACAGATTGTATCCTATAGGGAATCCTTGGATAGTTCAGTTTTCAGTTTTCTTTGTGGATCCTTCCCTAGTTCGGAGAAAACAGAAATTTTTTGAGGATGGGATTGTAGATTTGAAAAATGCCCCAGAACTGTAGGCTGGGGTGGCTCCTAAAATTCATCTTCAATCCCTCGAGACTTGTTTATTGAATTCAATGTTTGAATTAAACAATCCCCCATCACTACAGGATGGGGTTCCTCATTGAACTGCAATAGATGATATTCACACAAATGTTGTTCGGTTTTTTTAAATTTTGGTTCCAACATTGGCTTGGTGCATTATTTGAAAACCAATGATGTAACCTATTTTGGAATATCGGTGTTCTATTTCGAACATTTTTTTTCATCTGATGGCTGACATCTTCTATGTAAGATTCATGCTTAAGATTTTCAGATGATTTATGAAAATGTATATCAATAGATTGATTCCATTGAAAATGACTATGATGAGATCTATATGAGGCCTGTTCATTGGAATATACTTGATTACAAATAATATCTCTAGATTATAGGTAATTGTGGGCAATAACAATGCATGAGACCACTTTTGGCAGAGTTTAATGATTCTAGAGCACAGTAAAATGAAATTCTCCATGTGCACCTCATCCGATGATAAGAACACCATATAGGGTATCTGAAATTAACCGGTGTAACCACTTTAGAGAATCAGGGCTTGCATGCTAAAGGGTTCTCGGCTACTTCTCAACCGATGGATGTCCGGAAACTAGGAGAGATTCCACGTCGATTTGGTGTTGTAGTCCTTATATTACCTTTACATGAATTTGATATTAATCATATGGAAACACTTTGGCTTTTATATGATAAGGAGTTTACCATAATATGAGGCAGACATCATGAATTCAATCTTCTACCATCAATTCTAGAATGCTGTATTGGGTGTTTTCTAATGGACAAAACATTACTGGTACTTCTCCTTTATCCGAATACTTTATTATTTTCAACATGTCTTCATTGTCTTTTACTAGAGGTTTATCTACTTGGTCTGGCCAAAGTGGATACTTCTCAATTTTTTTATTAAAAAAATTGTATTAGACACGTTTTTCTCTCCTACATTTGGAAACATATGAACTATGGGACGTTTGGGGATGAATATTCCCCTAAGATGTCTTATGTTTGAGAAAGTATTTCACCTGTTAATGAAAAGGAATCAAACATGACTATCCTTGTTTTGGAGAGTTCCTTGAGATAAGAGGAATTTCTCATTGCTACATTTTCAATTAATGAACTATCCTGGCAATGAAAAATACTATTATGGAGAGAAATTTCATAGAGAATTCCATAATGGGGAGGACCACCATGGTTGATTACAAAAAGGGATAAATCCTCTTTCTCCTTGGTCTTCAAGCCACATAAGGGATTGTCGTGACTCTCATCTGGAGACAGGCTCTATAGATTAACCTAATTTTCATGAAGCTATCCTTCATGAAAATTAGGTTAATAGGGAGCTTCATAATTAATACTATAAATCCCATAATTTAGTAAGGAGAGGGTAGGATCATGAGTGAAAATTTTAAATGTCTAAGGGATTGAGGAACCCCAGCATTAAGAGAAGCCAGATAGCAGATTGGCTCTTGATTTTCCAGCTGTGTTTGGTTAGAATTATTCTTGGATGATCACATACACTTAGTTGGGGCCAATTTATTGGTGAAGTGGTTATCATGGGTAGGTGATTGTGCCTACCATGGAGTTGTCATTATAACGGCCTGATTACCTCCAATTGGAAAAGGTGTATGTTCCCGAGCCTGTTGTCCGTATGATATGGGGGAGTATACCCCCCTAACCCTCCTAGACAGGTAAAAACGTATGTATCTACTCTGAGATGGAATGCCTATGTGTCATCCAAGTGTGAGATAGAGTTATTTTTTTGTTCCCATAGTACTGCTAAAGATGTTGTTATGATATTCAGGCATGCTTCTCGAATATGGGTAGGAATTTTTGTATTCCATTTCACCATTTCTAAGATGTTTCTGGTGACTTCTTCAGCTGGAGAAGGAATATAATTCCATTCTATTTCAGAAGTAGGTGTATGTGTCTGATCATGTCCTTATTTTTCATATTAGTGGATACTAATAGTACTTATGTATGGGGGAAAATAGTTGAGTCTGCCCTACATTTGTCATCAGAGCTTTACGACTGACTTTTCTGGGTGCTGCCAAATGAGACCTTTGGAAGGCTTTATGAATACTGGAAGGTGTATATTCCTGCTGTATTATTTACATAATGCATAATTGATGTATATCACTCAATACTAGAATATGATACAACATGAATAATTGGTGAATGTAAGAAATTTTATGTCCATGTTTACCAGTTAGCATCACATTTGATTGGATGGATTCCTTAAATGAAGTCAGAAAATCCTACAAACTGGATAATAATTTGTAAATAGGGGTATATGCATTTTCATAGTACTCCACCAGATTTAGATGGTGGGATTTGTGGAACACTTCTAGATGTGTCTTCTAGGAAGTGGAATTAGGATGGATGGGTGTATGTGCCCACTCATTGTTTCCCATCAAGTTAGGTTGATGGACTTATTTAGAGGGAGAAAAGAAAATAACATTCGCCCTATTGTCCGGACGTTGCCCCTATCAGTTAATCTTGCATGCCTAGTATTAAGGGACATGGGCCGAACAACCGATGGAAACACCCCCATCTTGTTGGGGGTTCACTGCCGCACGATTCTACTGGCAGCGATTTTTTGAGGGAGTACTCATGAAGGACCCCTATATTTTTTAATTGAGGCCATGAGTAATATATTGATCCACCTTTCTATAGTATGTGAGGGATTGGTTGATGAGTTATGGAGATAAGGACGAGAAAAAGGTGAAGACAGTGGTTGGAATTGTCTTTTTATTGACCATCAGTCAATGCTGATCGGACAATCGAGGGTTGTTATTAACTTGTAGAGCCTATCAGGCAACCTCTGTGCTCAGATTGTACCATGATGACGGTATTACCTTACCAGTACATTGGAGACCCAACATTGAAGATGTTGAGTTGGGAATTATGTCCTTCCAATGGATAAAGATCCATCATGATTATTGGTCAGGGAATTAAAGGGTGAAAGTATAAAGGAATCCATTTTGGAGTGAAGGGAGTTATGAGAAAAAATGAAAACAACAATAAAATCCACTAAATCAATATTTATAAGATGTATAATTGTGTCATTGATTCATTTTTCTGACATCCTTTATCATTTGATAGGGGATTGATATGTGGGTAGCATTATTTACTTGGTTATGGATTCAAGTTGGGTTCACAATTTTTGTTTATTAGTTCATTGGAACTTGTGTTCTAGTTTAAGAATCACTGCCTCTAAGTAGTTTCCATTGGAATTATTCATGGAATCGGAAATATCCAATAGTTATTTATCGAAAAGGACCTGCTTTACAAATATAGACATTCGTTTTGTTTGAACATACAATACATAAGAGCATACATTGGTCGAGAGGATGGGAGGTCAGACTCATCACACCATTTTGGGGGAAATTATTTTCTACTCTGGGACTCTCTTTAAAGATTTGAGATATTTTCATGAATCCTTATTAATTCAAAATTAATAACATAGTTTTCCCTTGTATTTTCAATTAATTATTAGCATGTGTGGAATTTATATTCATCCATATATTTTCGATTTTCTTCATTAATGAAGACATCTATTTGTATTTTAGGTTCTCCATTAATGGTATCCTCTCATATACTATTTATAGATTATTTTAATATTTGTTATGATGAATCGAGTTTTTAAGCCACCCTATGGGTCACATTGGAATTTATTATCATCTAGGGAGACAAAAGTTTGATTTGATATTGGGATCATACCCATAAAATGGTCTACCTAGGTGTCATTGTGAAATGAATCAGAACCCTAGTAGTTTGGTGCCACTTAATGGGACACAACATACCTTTAAAAGTCATGTGATTAGGGCTTAACCATACTATTTAATGTCACGTGTTAAGGACAAATAATCGAATGGGGCTTATTCATGGATTGGTGTCGGACTTATGCCTATGATTTTCAAGTAACATGGAAATATTATGGGTTTCCAAGTAATATTAGACCTATTGAGTATATCTCCCAAGAATAACAATGTTGATTTGAAGTGTTGGGTTTTATCCTCAAGGAGTCTTCCTACATATCCAATTAGGATTGTAATAAAAGACCATGTAGTTTGATAAGTATCATAGGAGAGTGTATACCTTTGAGAGAAATGATTTTGGGTTTACATCCTGAAAATGATTCTTTGATAATTTGGGGGTTTAATTTAAATATTACTCTAAAGGGGAATTAAAATATTAAGGGAATTAGACTTATATTTCTATGGAGGATATCCAGTGAGCTCGATCCCTGATAAGTATTCCTACGTATCCAAATTATGGTGGGAATCAAGGTTCTCCTAGTTAATTCATGGTTTTTGAAAAAAATTTCTTCATGAAAAATTTCTAAGTCCACGTGGGTCATGCTTGGTGAGAGATGGAAGAGGATTTCAAAGATTCAACAAATTAGCCCATACATTTCTTCTTCTAATAGTGGAAGTGTTCGTGTATATGGAGGTGACAATGGATGAGGGCGAGACAACTTTGTAAGAGGGAGAGGTGATGAGCCATCCCTATATTCACATTATATTGGACAAGGGTCCAATGTAAAGAAGGAGTGATGGTGAAGGATGTAGAAAGGATCAAGACTGTAACCTCATATATGAATGGTTAGGGGCTTACACTAGGATGTATACCCTAAAATTGATCCTTGTAGGGGAGGGATACTTTTATTTTTCTTGAATGGAAAACAAAGTATAAACCATACCTTCCCTACCAGCGACCTAATGTTCCGGGTCATAGAGATGAAAAAGGGAGTACAAAACCCAATCCCTAATCCTCAACACTGGGAACATCCCAACATTGTTCCTAGGAGAAAGGTCCATGTGATTTCTCTCATACAAACCCAAAAAGATAATATGAATCCTAAACCCATTTTGAAAAAAATTTGGGAAACCTCTGACTGTGGATATACAAACCCAAATAAGAGGCACATTGATATAAATTTCCTAAATTTTTGATATGTTCAGCGGTTTTTGTGGAATATCGAACATAATACCTTTCATAAAATGGATCCAATATAGAAGGATCCTTTCCATGAATGGCTTAAAGGATGGTTTGATGGCTTGTAGACGGAAGAGAATAGTTAAATCAATGAGGGGTGCCTATGTAAGTATTGCTGCTCATGTATGGGTGCACAAGTAGGCTTGGGAGACCTAATTTTCACTTAAGTGATGAAGAAAATTGATGTTAATACTTGGTAGATACCAAACTAAATCCTTCAAGAGTATTCACATGTTTTCCCTAAAGTGGAGATCTGAATTTCCCGTGAGGGGAATAGAAGGAACGGAAGTGTTTCGGATTCAGGGAGGTTTGGCACCTCAGGTGTACAACTGTAATGTATTTCAAACTATTAAGGGACTTAAGACCTATTATCCTCTTTCAAATACTCATATCTAGGTTATAAAGAACTACCATGAATGTTTTGGGAGACTTGGGGAAAGCACTATGGAGACTAGAGAAGCAATTAAGCTTTAAGGAAATTCATCTATATAAAGGAAGGCCCCAATGGTCTATTTATTGGATGAAATATGACACTGGGAAAAATGAGTTTGGTCACAGATGTGTGATGCGCACCAAAATTCTGGCGTGCAAGTGGCCACATGCCAGAATTGTGGAGCACAAGTAGCTATTCACCAGATGGTTGGTGCCCAAATAGGCTATGGTGCCACCGGGGATTTCGATTAACTACGGAACCACATTGAGGAATTATCCAAAATAATTGATTCATTCATCTCCAAAATTGTGGTGTGCAGGTGTTTGCATGCAGACACCTTGGGTGCCTCTTTGGGGACATATCCAAATTAATCTCTCCACCCCGCGGGGGCTACGCCCCCACACCCTTTCTTCGAATCACTGTCATGATGCAGTCCTGGCCCTTTGGCCTGGTGCCTTCGGTATCATCACTATCCCCCGTGAAAAATACAGAGTCAGACCGTGAAATTTTTTATACCGATTGGGGAAAATTTGCGGAATGGTTCATGGAACACATTTCCTGGTGTATACAGTAATGGAAGGGAAAGGAACATGAGGAGAAACTCATGTCTTATTTTGATCAATTTCAATGAGGTTGATTATTTGAGTTTTCAGGTTATGATGGTCATTAATAATTGGATTATAGTGGAGATTGTGGAAGAATTTCCCATTATCTAGGAACAGTAAATAAATACATCTTTTGGTTTGTCCCTTAGGAATAAGTGGGGTGGCCACATCCGACCATTATGTTCAATGATAGGTAAAACGTGGGCTTGTTAGACAAGTTTTTAATTCAGTAAGGTGACAATACGGATAGTTCAATGGTTGGGGGTGTCATATAGGTCATGGGTGATGCAACCCCAATGTAGGTAGGGTATTGGTTTCATATGATTGATCAGTCAGTGGTACTGATTGAATTTTGAATTTAGGTTAGTAAATGGATCCAAATTTATTTGGGTTTTTTGAGAGTTCCAAGTCTGAGTTCTAATGTGATAGTGGGTGGTGTAAGACAGTGGGTTTGGAGGTGAAATTTGTTTATGCTGATCCAAATGTGATGGAAAGGTAATTTTTTGGTGATATGGTGGGAGTGAGATAGTGGGTTTTCTGTGTTGGCATTTCATCTATGGAATTTGAATGAGAGTAATGTATGGGATGTAGAGAGAATTTTTGGGATGATCCATGGGTTTCTCTGGGATTTAAGGAACTTTTTTCAGGTAAATGTATGGCATTTCAATGGCTAAACAGATAATTTTTTGAGATGGGCCTACCGTGGGTAGTTCGACTTGCGTTCGCAAGCGTAATTGGATGTGATGTAATGGGACCCACATTAGATACATCGTTTTGGAAACAATGGGTATGTTTCAGGTGTAATCTAGGGATTTTCAAGGAAAATTTCTTGGGTTATAGATTACTTCATGAACGGTTGGTAAACATCAATTTTGACATTAAATAATGAAATAATGATTACGATCCGTGTTTTCTGATGTTTTGAGATGACATATGCCAATGATCATGCCCAATGTGTCATTTGAACACTAATAATATGATAATATAGAGATTTATAATAATGGGAGGCACTGTGGATTAAAAATGTCTTTTGCAAGCTAATCCTTATAGTGGGGAAAATAATGATATTTAGGATCAATTGTTGGAAGAATCCAATGGTGCCATATTAGTGTTTTTTTCTTGATAATGACCATTGTCATGGGGTTTTGGTGGATTTTTTCATTATGTTTTGAGTTTAACATTAGATTTTTTTTTGATTTTGAGAATGGAACATGGACTGGTGGAATTGAATTAAAGATTGAAATAGGTTGGCTGATGAAATTGGATAACCACTGGGGATTCTTGATACCATGAAGAATTATAGTGGGGAGGTTGTAAAATCCCACACCGATATGGGAAATTGAATTTTGAGGGAAATATGTATCTTCAATTTAGTGGATGAGTTATTTTAAGAAATAAGATTCAAAATAGAATTATATGAAGTTGAAAACCCAAAAAATGCGTTCTTTGACAATGATTAAGGGTTAAATAGTTGACAGGAGCAGTTGGAGAGTAGTAGAGTAAGTTTGGATGGTTAGGGTTGCGGCCTATAACTGGTGTTTGGTCAATGGTATTACTGGCCTGTTGGGCCCATCTGATGGCTCTCTAGAATAACCATAAGACAACATGTGTCCATTGGTTGGCCAGTAGACTAGTGACGACTAGTTGGTGCTGTTTTTAAGTGGTTTAAATTACACTCCCCTCAAATTTTTAGAGGGGGAATCCCTATTGTCCTTAAATTATTTTGTGTGTCATCCAGGAGTCCCTTCCCCATTCTTCCACACTTAAAAAATCTTAATGAGGGATATTATAAGAGTACTCTCTTAGGTATTAATGTTATGGATCATCCTATAGTTAGATCCCAATATTTTTACCTCCCTATCCTTATAATTTATTCCACTATGGTTTACGAATCTGAGATGATTACAAAAGGACTTGGTGGTTTCATTTAATTCATATAGGGATTTCACATCACCCTAATAGAGTACATCCTATAACGACATATACTTGATTTTATTCGTCATTTATCATGGCATAATTGAACAATAAATGTATTTATGTGTTACCCTTAAATATAAATGAATTAAAAAATAGTTTTTTTCCTCTTCATAACACATTTCCAAGTTCAGTGTTGGGCATCCATTGTGGACCTCCCATAAGTGGTTGGTAACGATTTAGATGGGATGAGGTCGTTCAGTGTGTTTTCAAAAAATATTCTAATTTTTATTAAACTGAGTAATTATTTATGAATTATATAATTATATATTTTGGATTATTTTTTGATGCATGATTTGACATAGGCCCTCTTCTATACGGATGATATCCAGTTGATCTTGGGTGGGCATGGTGAGCCTTAGATGAGTTATAGTGCTCTAAATTTAAATGGATATATACTTAATTTTTATTCGGTTATCCTTCATATATTCCTTATGCTATCATTGCTGTTTTTTAATTACTTTTGTTATGATGTAATTACACTATATCATATTACACGTTATATTAAAATAATATCTTAATTAAATTAACTAAAATGTTAAATAAAAATTAATGGTTCTCTAAACCAAGATTCCATCAACTAGGATGAACAAAGTACCAAGGAACTAATTGATCATAGGAACTGTCTAGTTTGCCTCAATAGTTGAAGGTTGTGGCCTTTATTAGTGTAATATTACCTGTGGAATACAAACCCCGAAACATAAACACTATATGTTATTTAATGAACCTGATGTGGCATCCATAATAATATGATACCTTAGAGTCATTTGGGATGAAGTTAGTAATGAGATCAGATGGGTTTTTTGGGGAATGACTATTGTAATACTAAGATATTACTTCATGATATTGAGATTGGGAAATGCCCATGAGGTATTCTCTCTACATTGGAAAATACTTTCCGATGTGGATAGACCTGGAAGGAACTTCGAGGAACCTTGGGAGTTGATGAAAATAGTGAGAATGTTTTTATCCTTTTAGATTAATGGGAAATGTAATTATATAAAGTACAAGAGTTTTACTATTTTATTTAATCCTCATGTGTTGGTAAATTACTAATTATATTTGGTTTTCTTTTATTTTGGGTGGAAATTCCATCATGGGATGCCATCAAAAACCCTTCAAGGAGGGAATGGAACTAAAAAACACCACTTATGGGTTGGTATTGAAACTATTGGGGGGAGATTTCATAATTTCATATCTAGGATAATTAGTTCAAAAAATAATAGAGATTTAACTCCATGTGCTAGCTACTAGGGGAATTTGGGACTTTGAGATTATGGTGGAGTCTTGTGTATTGTAGGGCCTCTACTTATAGGAACGAATGTATACTGAGACCATGCATTCCCCATGTTTTAAAACACAGATGAGGAATTCCCTAGGCCTGTTTGATCTATATCAGGGTGAGTATTCCCCTTTGATTTGATAACTATAATGTTTTAAAATACTCGTTATCCATGTGATGTTGGTATGTTAATCATGATGTTCTCAGAAGAGCTTTTCCACTAGTATAAGTAGGCATGGTCGATCAAGGTCTTATATATGAGGATTTGAAATTATTATTTATTTATTTTTCAATTGTTTATTTATATGTGTATATCACAATCATATATCACATAATTTAATGGTCACATATGATACTTCTTTGGTGGATCATAATTGAGTTATATATTCATACCATGCTCTGGCAGCCATTGCACATGGGATCCCTAACATCTATCACTATATTCTAGTTATGGTTATGTTGTGACCTAGTATCCTATGCTTGATATAGAGTTGTTTGAGTGGGATTTGATAATCTTATGTGGTATGTCTCAGAGCCAGAATGGATCCTTTTTTTTATTTTATTTTATTTTATTTTTATATGTGATCAGATCAGTGGGTGATCAATCATGTATGACTTTATGTATGCTTCCACAGTTATTATTTAATATTGATGGGTTTTTTTGATTATTCTTACTCTATTGGATAATTTCTGTCATAATTATTTTTTTGGTTTTTTTATTTAATACTCTAATACATGGGGTATAATTTCCTCACAACACCACCCTATACCTCTACAACTAATCAGTAACCTATGGTGTATTAGGAGGCATGCCTAAGGTCACAAGATGCAACTATTCTGATTAATGATCATACTGAGATAGGCTAGAAAATTACATAACTCTATGTATTTGACCAATAAAAACATCTAATCATATGGACCAATGGTAATTAGTTACAAATTTCTATTACTTTCCTTCACTTATAGATACACCAAGTAGATTGGGCCCATTACATTCAAATCTCAAGTGAATTACTATTCATATAGGATAAGATGAAATTTTTCACAAAAATATCTATGGGTTTACAACATTTTATATTGTTTGTCAACCATATATATCAATATATGCCCCAAAATATAAAATTTTAGTACATTAGAAGAAATTTAACTTTGAAATTAAATATAAAATCATCTCAATCTTTTGAGAATTTTTACATTAAAACTCTCCATTGGCATTCCATCTGTAGGACTAAATTTAAATTAAGTTCATCATATTTTTTAATTTAAATTGGTAAAAATAGATTCCATAGTTGGAATCAAAATTATATATAATATCTATTATGGTTAAATTATTTTCATACCAAAAATATTATTGAATGTGATTAAAATTAATTAAAGTGATTAAGAGAAAAACTACCTTAATAAGGGACTAATCCTTAAAAATAAGGACAAAAATTACCTAAAACGCTTCAAAAATAAACTAGATATTTATATTTAGTCTCTATAATCCCTATTATCTAATTTTTTCACTATTAGATCCAATTGGCATGTGAAAACATGGGTGGAATTCCCTTTTCAAATCTTTACAAGAATACCACCCCTCCTCCACTACAAAAGGAACTCACCCCCCAACTTATTAACACATATAAAGTATATTAGATTTCATAAAATATGATCAAATAAAATACCAACATCACTGAAATCAATTTAAATTCCTCAAATTGGGGTAAAATCCCACAAAAGATGTATTTTGGTATAAATCAAAACGAGTTACATTAAAATGTGGTAACATTATTCAACAATCAAATTCATTTTATTTCATTATCCACCCCAAAACTCTTATTATTCAATGATTATATAATATCCTCAGTGTCCTAAAAATATTTAGTTATTTTCCTTATAAGGTTTCTACATAAACTTACACACACTTCCATCTCAGGTGTAACAAACTTACTATTCTTTTGTACGCTGGACTACCTCCTTGTGAAACGATGATTGTTCATTCTTCCTTTACCACCTTTAATTGTGATAATTGTGATGGAAATATAGTATTAATATATTTTATATGAAATATTAGTTTTTATTTATGATTCAAAAAATTTTATATAAATCATATCATTATTCTTTCCAATTTTTCGGAATACGATAACACCATTTGTGGATGTGTTAACTAACACCACCTCAAAATGATATGATTTGTTCGCGATATACATAGAATGTATAAAGTACAATTTAAATAAGCATATGTGAAATATATTACATGAATAATATATTATAATTAAAAATTAAATATACATATTTATCATTTACCTCACATTCTATTAAATATGATAAGGAAATGGAAGTAGAGTTCATGTGTATGTACAACCTACCATCTCCATGAAATGTGCATTTCATTTCTTATCTCCAAATATTATAGATTGATATAAATCAATATATAGTAAAAATATATGATAATTACATCATTTTTGAAATCCTAGGGATGATAAAATTAGGATCTACATAAGAAGAAAAAAATTACACGTCAGATAATATTCGAAAAACAGGGAAATTAACACCAAAAATAGTGAAAATAATGAATGATTGTTAAAAAATGGGTAATAAGATATCATAAGAAGATAATATATGATATTATAAATATTATTATGGTTCTATTATAAGTTATTGGCAAGTTTAAAAAATTTATACAGTATTTTAATGGATGTTCACTTAAAAGGAAATGGAATCTAAAGGATTTTCATCTAATTTTTTACATCTGTGTTATAAATTTAATATTCACCACTTAATTATAATAAAAAATGTATCTAATTTAAATTTTGTTATATTATATCTTGAATTATTTTTTCATAACTTTATCATGAATTTTAATTTTAATTATTTATTCTAAGGGGATTTGAGTTGAAAGTTACTAATTTGTAACAAATTTCATAACCTGATTTCTTTTCATTGGGTTATATTACATCATTGTTGTCATCAATATTCCACGAATATCTATGTAATAAATTTTTAATACATTGTTTTTTATTTATAATTTTCCTATTTGTATTTAAATTTTACAAACATATATATTCATTGATTGATTCCCACTTCAACATTAGTGTCTTTTCAAGGGTCTCCTTCACAATCTCAAATTGTTTCAAATTATTTACTTGTGAATTTACATTAAAGGAAATTATTAGATAAATAATTAAAAAACCTTTTAATTTTCTACTCCTCTAGTTATTAATGAACCTTTTGAAGTATTAGTACAACTTTTTCGATTATTTTGTACTCCAAATGTGTCCGAATTGTTTTAAGAGAACCCCAATTCATTTTTATTTTATTTGGAGAGCCTGTTTTCTTCTAAAAATCATAATTTATAAAATGTTTTTCAATTTATTTTAATCTTACCAAAATGATTTATTAACAAAAATTTTACCCTTTTTTTATTTTACAGATGTTTTCAAAGGAATCTTCTTGTCACTTTTGGAAGAATTCCCTTTTCTAAACTTTTTCCTTATAAAAGAATATTCTTTTTAAATTTTATTAAATATATGGAATTACCCATATTCATTTCTTTGAATGTTACTTTTTATGTTAAGTGGGTTAATATTCATAGATTTTTTAAAAGTAACTTTCGAAGAAAAATATTTTTAATATATTTTTGAAAATAAAACTCATATTTTCCTCAAGACTATTTTTAAAAGATATTTTTATAGTGTCTCTATTAATTAATGGTAAAAAATTTATTTTAATACACTTGGGATATGATGTATTGATACAACACTTATTCATTTTTATGATGGTTTATTATTTTGTTGACTAGGGATAGTGAGGAATTTCTATACCTTGGTTAATTCGTTATTCCACTTAAAATAATGGTCTTTGAAAATTAAATTAACCATAAATATAAATATAATTTATCATGGATATGATTGTTGTGTAAATAGTATACCATTATTACATATGCTGATTACATGGAATGTTATTTAATGTCATGGAATATATTGATAAATCAATATATTTTACTCAATATTAATATTTGATAAGACACATTGTTCATGAATTAAATCTATTATTCAATATATGAGGAATTAATTGGACATGTAAAACATGGGTGGGGCTTAAATATTGATAACCCATGGATGCATCAGTAGTCTCATCGGGTGTGTTAGTTTCCAAACCTTAGTGGGTTTTTCACGTAGTATGTCTTAAATCATCTTTTGAAATTTCATTATGGTAAAGGGACCATGTACCTCAGATACATAGAGTCCAGTAATTAATCATTGAATTAATTTTTATTCATTATTTTTTATCTGTGATATTTTTACTTGGAAAATACTATAAATTAATTTCATTCTCATTTATTGACAAATTGAATGGTGTTTTCTGTTTCATAGATTTCCATATATATTATTCTTTATATAGTTATTTAAATTGAATTTTTTTTAGTTATTTACAATTCTATATATTTTATGAGCCTCCCTCTCAGTTTATTGATTACATGGAATTTTTGTTTAGTTATTTACCATTCCATAATGATTATTCTAATTGATTAATTATTTCTTCTTCAATACATATCACTTTTTCAGAATTTGAGATAAACATTATTTAATTTCATTTCCACAGCATTCCCTAAAGTTTACTAAGAAAAATATTCTAGGATACATTATTTGAATTAATTTATACTCATGAATAATTATGTTATAATTTTAAATCAATTATGTATCTATATTACCAGTAACACTAAACTGTTTTTTCCTCCAAGAAGCGATTTACTTGTATCTTATACCAATTTTGTTTTAGTAGACAACATCTCCTAACTTACTAAGGTTGGGTCACTATAGTTGGTATCAGAACAGTTTTAGTAGAATCCTTGGAAACTAGATTTTAGAAACATATATTAGAGAACATAACCCTGAGGTAGATATTGAGGATATCTATATAAGGACATCCTAATGTTTAAGTTAGATAGATATTATAAGGTTTTTCTATCAATAAAACCATGTATTGATACTAAAAATGGACGTGGTTATGGAATATATGTACCTATGGGTATAGTCTTTGAAATGGTGTGTTGGGCCTGGTTCGAGCATAACCTGGTACATGACAATCAACCTTACTACACACCAGGATTGACACTCCTGGGGGATATTCTTTAAATAATACACATATTATTTACAAATAAATTAAAATATTTGAATAGATGATGATAATGAATATATAGACATTTTATTTTCATAAATTATCATTAAATAACTTTTTGGAAAACTTAATGCATTAAAAAAAGGAAACCCAAAGATCATATTATTCTAGTGTCTTTAGAAACATAGAAACAAAAACATTACTTCATAAGTGAGCTACATTATCTCCCACTAGGTTCCTCAAGACAAGTATACTTATTATAAACATCAAAGATAATAAATATCTTTATAACCTAAGGAAAAGGAAACATAAAAATAAGTGAGATAAGATGCTAGGGAAGTGTAAAAAAGGGAGACATGTACACATAATCATGAGAATAAGGGAATGAGAACATGACATTGAAAATAGAAGATCATACACTACATGTCAAAAGATATAAACAGTAATCATGGAATAAATATTTGTACTTCATAAGACATGAATCAAAAGGAAATATTGAATATAATCAATGAAAGAATAACATTGGAATCCTACATGGAATTTTTGAAGATACAAAACCATGTAAAATGATTTCCATAGTAGTCAAACCATCACTACCAAAGCTCTCTTGGTATTATGGGTTCACTTCCCATACCATCTTGGTAGTCATGGTTCACTTCTATGGCCACATTAGTGGTGTGAGTGTAGTTCACATACCATCTTCCTAGCCATTTTTCAATCCCATGGCCATCCATTTAGTATGATTTCAATCCCCATACCATCATAGCAGTCATGGGTAACTCCCATGTCTATCTTAGTAGTCAAGGTTCACTCCCAAGACTGTCTCAGTCTATAACATGAGATATACATCTTTACCAAAGGAATTAGAGGGATATATAGGTCCCACCAATCTCATAATGATATCATACCTACATGTTACACAATATAATAAAAAAGAATATCATAAGCCATGAAATTAAATGGGGGTTATAAACATGTAATCATTTCTTAACATATAGAAAAAGATAGGATTCATAACCATTTAATCAAAGAGTAACCCATGAAATGAAGTGGGTTTCATAAGTATATAACCCATTAAATAAAAAATATTTTCATTAAAATATAACTGTTGGAAGCGAAATGAGTTTAATAAACAAATATCCTATGAAAGAGAAATGGGTTTCAACAATGTTATTCCATAAAATCATAAACAATACAGAGAAAAATTTTAATGGAACCTTGGATTATATCCCCAATAAGGAATGAATAACACCAACATATGTCATCTTAGATGGGAAATAAACTTGAAATAACTTTTGAAAACATTTCTTGTGGAAAAGAACATTTCTTCTTTGAAAAATTCTACATAAAAGATAAATTTTTTTTCAGAACCTTTTCTTTTAAAATTTCATTAAAAACATAGAATGAATGATTTAAATAAATTTGAAAACCATTTTTCTTCAAAAGTTCTAAAATAATCTTCAAGACAATTTGAAAAACATATTCATTGAAAAATTATAAAAGAGCTTCCAAATATTTGAAAATTTTCATTCTTTGAAAACAGTTTGGAAAATTATAATGATATCTTGGAAAAAATTTTAAAACCATTTATTTAAAAATAATTTAAAAAACTAATAAATAAATATTGAAAAGGTTTTGAAAACTATTTCTTTGAAAATATGTTTAAAACATATAAATAACTCTTGAAAACAATTTGGAAATAAATTACTAAAAAATAAATTGAAAAATCATAAAGGAATCTTCAAAATCATTAAAATTATTTAAATTGAAAACAAAATTTTGAAAAACTATAATGGAATCCTTGAAAATCCATTAAAACACTTTTAAAACAAAAAAAAATTTTCAAAAAAATTTTCAATGAAAAATACATTAAAAAAATATTTTCTTGTATTCTATGGAATTTTTTTTAAATAACTTTCTAATATTATAAATAAAGGTTCAAGGTATTATCGGTCATGATAGTAGGTAAATCCGTATGTTCATACCATTCATTGTTTTAGTAAAAAGGTTTAAAAAGTTCTACGAACCGAAAATGAATAAAATATTACAATTTTAAAAACCCTTTTGTTTAACATGAAAAAATGGTTAAATTTTATTTAAAAAATTTCTAGCATAATATAAGAATATTTTTCTGAAACCTTTTAGAGAAGATGGTTTTTAAAGAACACAGGTTCCTAACTGAAGAAAGAGTTAATGTCAGACTATAATAAAAACACATTATTGATCATCTTGTGTACCAAATAGTTGAAAAATATTACCATTACATGGATATTACATGAATAAACAGAGGTTAAGAAAAATCATGAGATTTCTTGAGATATGGATCATAATATTTTATTAATATAAGCATAATCATAGATAATTTCAAAAAATAAAGAGATTTCTTCAATTATCACTTAACTCATGCTAATTGGGAATCATACAAAACATACAAGAAAATATTATTATATTGAGCCTAAAATATATGGAAATAGAAGAATATTCATGATATAACAAGTCAATTTTAATATTATAAACCTCTTAAAATAAAATAGTTCCATAAAAAGATGTGTCTCAAAGAAGAAAAAATGAGATCAAAGTATTTCGCCAATTAGGTTATTTTTGAACCATAAAACACATGAAAGAAAGATATCCAAATGGATTTAAAAAAATATTTATTAACAAGAATAATATAATACATTCATTGGTAGTATATAAACCACAAAAAATAAAGGAGTGGTGAATAAGTCATGTAAATAATTGAAATAAATAGTGAGATTATATTACCTAACAGTGTATCTTGACTGTCATCATACTCCTTAAAAACTCCTATATAACAAATATATGTTTTTATACACCTATAAAAGATTAATATTCTTATTTATAGAACCTTAAATTGTTTGTTTATGACTTTTTAGTACCCTCTTATTAACAATTTTATGTTAAGGTTTCATATATGGTAATTTTCTCTTTGTTCATCATATAAGTTTTAACTTATTATTTTTTATCATCATACTTTGATCATGATTACATACATCCAAAATGTAAAAAATTATATAAGTATCTAACATATTCCGTATATATGTATTTATAATATTCTATAAAATATAGAAAGATGATGTGGAATACGATGTTCTTGGAGATAGTAGGCCATACATACACATGAATGTTGTTTCCATTTTTTGTCGTACTGAAAGAAATTGATTGAAATATCTTTATATATTTACATAATAAATTTAAATTATAATTATTATGTTTTATACATCATATATGTTTACTTAAACCATCATTAACACATTCCAAGTAAAATGTGAAGGAATCACATCGCTTTGAGGAGGTAGTAGTCTACACGTCCACAGACGATGTTATTGTATTTAGACAAGATGGAATTTATAGAGGAATGTGTTATAAAATAACTAAATGAAAATAAACACATATTATATATAACATATATCATATATAAAAAATTTTTCCATCATAATTGCTATCTAGTAAATGTGGTAAAGGAAAACCGAACAAAAATCTTTTTGTGAGGCGGTAGTTCTCCATTCACATAGACAATAAGTTCGTTAACCATTAGATGGGAGTGTGAAAAGTGTCGATCAAAAACATATCAGAAAAAACCTTAGTATATATAGGATACTATTGTAATTTTATAATCATGGAATAATGAGACTTTATGGGGTATATAATGGAAACAAAACGAAAGTGCATGATGAAATATTTTACCTATTATTTGTGTAACTCATTTTGGCTTACACCAAAAGGACTTCTTGGTTGGATTTATACAAAAGGGGTGGAATATAAGTTTAGGATATGGATTTATAAGAGATATTTGGTCATATATTTGTTGATAAAATTTTTTGGAGAGGTGTTAAGGAGTAGGAGTAGAGGAGGTATTTTTATAGTTGACAAGAGTGGTACTCTTTTAAATTTTGGAGAAGGTAATTCCCCCCACTTTTTTCGCATAATAAGTGTATCTTATAATGGACCAAATTTGATCCTATAAAATATTATTCCAATATATTTATATCCAATGGATTTTAAAAATGTTTCTAGGTCATTTTGGGCCTTATGTTCAAGGTTTATTTGTTTGTTAAGCTATTTAACATCTTAATCTCTACAATTAATTTAAGTCCCTTTTACTATAATTTTTGGTAATGAAAATAATTTTATATTATTAAAAATAAAAAATTGTGATTATTAGAAATATTTAATCATTTTTTCTAAATTACAATAAAAACATGGCCAAGATTATTTTAACAATAATCCCAATGATGCGATGAAACTATGGGGTTTTAAAGTATAAACATTTTACAATTTTCTATAATTTTATATTCAATATAAATGTAAAATTGATTAAAATAACCTAAACTAGATTAATTGATTTGTATTTGATCTAATTATACTTTAAAACCAAATTAATATATAATTTAACTATATAAATTAATTTTATGACAATGAATATTTGAATTAAAATTGAGTATCTTTCACTATTTATTAAAAAATTAAACATCATAGGAAAATAAAAAATACTCACCATAAGATAATATTTTTGTTTATATTTAAAATAATAATTTTATTCTGACTTATAAGTTTTTTATAAAGTTCTAGATATTGAATTTAAAATAGGTTATCCATTAAAAGGCAGTAAAACTGTATTTATAAAAATATTTATTTTATATGAAATATTTGGTTTGTTCTTATCTTATGCTTGTAAAATATATTGAATAAATATAAAAAAATATTTGAATGAATATAAAACAAATTTATTTCATTAATATCATTCTTTAGTTGTAATTAATTAAATTTATTATGATAAAAACACTTTGGGAGTATAAATGTTTTTTTATATAAAAATATTTCCTTTATATTCAATTGGTTCTTATATTAATTTATAATTAATTGGTAACCAATGAATTCAAAAATATATTTTCATAATATAGTTAATATTATTCATAACATCTAATTTTACATCTAGGTAATATATTATTATATAAAATAATAATAGTTTAATAGTATATTGATGTTCGGTAAAACTCGAAAATTCGTGTAATGAAAGTCATTGAAGAAAATAATTATTGAATATAACACACACTTAACTTGATGTTGCATATAATGTAATAAAAACATAGACTTTGATAAAAAAATCTAGTTCGTTTCCAAAAATGAAAAATATATACACCAAATTAAATTAATTAAAAAAATATATTTCCTAAAATCTCGGGGTGTTACATTCTACCCCACATAAAATTAATTTCACCCTAAAATTTATTCGTGGTTATTAAAGGTTTGATACCTCGAATTTCATTTCATAGGAACCCATATCGTAAAAATAAATACTAAAACCTTCTTTTTAAAGGGAATGCTGGAACTATAATGGTTATCCAATTTTACACATTACTAGCATTCCACGTAGAAGAACGTAGGTGGGAAGTGAAAATTATGACATGGAAGAGATATATCACCATAAAGTCTAATGAAGAGTGATAGATAACATAGTATGGAGGTTTTTAATGATAAAAAAGACATAAATCTATGTTGACCTAATGGACTATTTGATTCATAAGAACTGGAGGTACTAGAATAAATGTTTTGGTTTCAAGATCATTTTTCCTAAGGTTGAATAATTTTTTTCCACAAGAAGATATACTTACATGATTTCATTCCCTTTCATAATTAAAATCTCTTTGTTTATTCAAGTCATTCCCAATTTATACTTCACATATTTATCCAAAACAGAAGGTGATTTTTCATTAAATAAGTATTAAAAAATCATGAGATATATGACAATACATCCCATTTGCCTTTAGTTACCATAATAACAATGTTCTTTCAATAGTTTATCCAATATGCATAAGTCTTCATGTTGTGAGACAATAAATTTATCTGAAAAACTTTATCTGAAGTGTACCTTAATATTTTTTCAAATAGTTAACCTTATAACCATTTTGAAAAATGGAAATCCAAAACATTAGAAATAAACTCATGAAATAATCTTATCATTGATCCCCCTTATATCAAAGATAATTTATTAGTTTTCACATTACAAATATCAGAATACCATAATCGTATAATCTCTTAAAACTTTGTAATAACCTGAATTTCCAAAATTCATTATAAAAAAATGTATGTTTCCTTATTCTAAATTATATTGGAAATATTAATTAAATCTAAAAATGTTGTAACCCTTATCAATGATAGAATATCCACTTTCAAACATGTCCTTAATTAGTTTCAAGTTAATATGTACCGTACAATTTACTTATTCATATCCAACATATATTTGTACAAAAAACAATATCTTGACAGAAGTACCATATTATGGGTTATCTTACCCTACTAAAAATTTTATCTTTCCCTTAAATAACTTCTCCAATCCATTGAATTTTTTTAAAATTTTCTTTAAGAAACATTATTGTTTACTGTAACATCACACTTCAAAATTAAAATACATCAAAATTATTAACATTACATATTAAAACATAACCATACATAAACCACAAAACCCAATGGAAAAATACTAGGAGAAACCTAAGAGAACAATCATATCATTGTGGTCACCATTTACCATCAATTCCATTATGTTATCGCAATCCAAATCTAAAATGCCCCACTTGAGAAAAAAATTATAACTATAATTTTCAAAATTCAAATTTCAAACAAACACCATCATACAGACTCATTTTAAGAGCCACATCAGACCACACTCAATGACCCTAAATTGACACATCATCCTTACCATTGATAATGAGAATATCCCACTGAAATACTTATCCACTACTAAAAATATCATGATCATCACAAAACAAATGAGGTCCTTCAGAGGAAGAGGCTTCAATAAAAACTATATAACGCATCCACGTGCTATCTTCACCATCATCAATGGATTCATCAATGAAAAAAGACATTATGAGAGATTACACTCTCTTAGACCATCAAAAAACCATAATAAAAGCTCTACACCTCCAGCCCACCGACAATGGAGAAACCCTATCACTTCCAAAACCATTGTACACAAACCCAAACCTTCCTGAAGGACTAATTTTTCCACCATAGCGGAGACATGAAAGATAAGATAGGTTGATAAAACTATATAGAAGAGGTATTGGTGTGGTCATGATAGGGAACCAGAACCAGATAACAATTAATAGGGAAATCCAAAATGTAAATAACCATATAAGATGAGCTGCATTATACCTAGAAGACTACTTAACAATCACTTCCCAAATATTCCTACATACCACTACACTAGAATGACATGAAGAGGAGAGAAAGAAGCTGAATCCAGAGAATATATTGAAGAAACTATGCACAAAAGGAACTCCTAGGGAACACCTTCCATCAATTACCTTTGAGATAACTAACAATTAGAACAATCTAAAAAAACTCAACAACCCCAAAACCAATGAAATCATGGATATAGATGCACCCTACAACATCACCATCCCAACCTAACATAGGAACCAAAATTCTCCATACCCTTCATTTTTATGTTTTATGTTACATTATTTTTGTCCTTTTTCCACAGTCAAGACACCATCTTGTTCCAAAACGACATTCACTAAGTTGTATCATTCAATATTCTTGATTCAAATTAAACCTAATCTTCTTTTACCTTTGGTCTTCATTACCCTAACAATCAATTTGATCCTTTATTCTCTTCTTTGGCGAGTACAAGAGTTGGTTAAGGTACATGTTTTTGATTATGTTCCTTGAAAACTGATTAGGCAAGATCAAAAAATCCTTCAATACAGTGGTCATATCATTTAAATGATCATCAATAGATTTTCCATCAAATTCAATGTCAATCCAGTTCCTTATGGTTCCCTCCATTGACTAAATTTGGATAGTACTGAGTAAGAAATAATTATCATAGTGAGGAACCACATAATATTGAAAACAAATTCAATAATGTCTAATTTATGAATCATTTCTTAAACAATGACACATTAGGTTTACCAATGGTTATTAATATCCATCTTCTATTTAAATATTTCACAATAGTTCATGAAGATTTCTTGAATTTCCAAATCATATCCCCAAGGAGTGTAAAACCTGGTTCACAGTAAGGCCCACTGTCTTGTACCAGGATACATTGATTCAGTCTCTATACACCTTATTAGTGTTATTAATTCTAGGAACATATATTCCATAACGATTCCCACATGTAGTATCAAGAAAGGGATATATTTCTATGAATCTACATACAAAATTCATTACCAAAATTCCATCACATTTTCCTAAACAATAACTAAACCTTTTAATTATCCTCACAGAAATCCCTAGACATATCCTGAGTAATATACCATGTGATCCCACAAATATTTTCTTATCATAGTTTAAAAAGTTTGACTAAAATTTTTCTCTAATGCCAACCATAAGGACCCTAACTTTTCATACATTAACATTACATAACTTTTTTAGAATACTTCACTCATTAATCAATAAAATGCCTAAATACCTTATTATTTTAGTGCATGTGGTAACATGGAAACATAAAAATTGGAACATAAGTGAGATTAATTATCTCCCACATGGTTTTTCTTGACTTGAAGCCTTCTTATACACATAAAACCTGATATATATCTTCATAAACTGGGGAAAGGAAACATAAAGTGGGTTGAGATTAGATGACCTATAATGGTAAATGTAATGAAAATTCATTTATGAATTCGATTCTATTTATTGTAATCTATTATTGATATAGAACACACATGAACTAATTAATATTTTTATTATTGGGTTTTAATGAGTGATATGTATCATTACCTTTGACGATATAGACATTACACAGTGATCACACAACTGACATAAATATAATTAAAAAAATACTTCTGACACAGAAAAAAGAGATTATGGCTTCATCGAATAGACCTGGGTCATACAAAGATCATTGATCAGAGCTCAGAAAGGAGGTAGTGTCACAGGGCTTCACTTTTTAACGAGACCAAGATGACATTCCACGCGTTAACCTTTAACAGAATCACCTATGGGTGAAGGTCAAGTTAATAGAGATTACCACCCAGGCGATGTTATCTGAGCTGCCCCAAGAGTCTATCACAATCGTACACATTACCCTTAGGTCTTATGTAGGTGTTATAAGGGTTTTTTAATAATGTATTATTTAATTATTGTTTAATATCCTTTTATAAATAAATGTATCATTCCGAAAATTCTTCTATGAGAATTGTCTTTCTTAAAAAGTAATGATTTTGATAAATTGATTATTTTGGTAAAAATGGTACTTTGAAGAAATATATACATAATTATATTAAAATAAGGTTTTTATTAATAATACTATAAAAAAATTCTTATAAAGGATTATTATATCAATTCTGTATCTATATATTGTTAGGTAATTTGTTTGATATGAGTCATTTTTTTATATGATAAAATAAAAAATGTATTTTAAAAGAATTAATTGTAAGGAATGAATGAAATTTTTTAATAAATATTATATTAATAATATATTATCTTTATGGTAATTTTTATTAAATAACCAATGATCATTTAAGTTTTATTAAGTCAATTATAATTTTTATTAAGGTTTTAAAACTGTTTTTATCAAAACCCTTCAATTTTCAATAAATGTTGGTTTTTATTTTAAAAGTAAAAATTCACATTTTTATAAATTTATTTATATAAATTGGATATTATTTTTTTAATCACAATGTCGAAATTATCAAATGGTGAGTTTTTCATAATTTTCTGAGATAGTAATTTTTTTGCGTTAAATTAAATACCATATAAATATATAATGTGTTTTATGACATCATAATGACCTAATAGTGATGTAAAAAATATTATAATAGGTAATGTAAAACAAATATATTTTTTTAATTTAAAATAATATAATATTAGTTTTATTTGAATTATTTTATAATGCTTTAGTGAATCCACCAAAATGTATAATATATAATATGATTTTAAATTTATTTCCTTGTTTGTGTGACTCATCTCCACATAAGCAAGGATAATATTTTAATTTATTTTTTCCTTAGACATATAACATATATTTTTTCAATCCCCTAATCCATAAATCATGGGAAATAACAGTTGTTTGGTTTGTGGTTTCCTATATTTTTGTGTGTAGTTTCCAAAACCTAAATAATAAAGAATCCCCCATCGTTTCCTATATAAACTCAACGAATCACCCATTCATATTCACTAAAATCCATTTAATAACTTCCTAACGATTCTCTCCACTCCCTAGAGTCCTCCCAAGGCACCTCAAGCTCCCATGAAGACGCTCTCAAGCCTCTACCATGCCTTTGGGATCACACATCCAAGTAAAGGATCTTCACGTTCCTTCCATTCTTATTTTTATCTTATATTCTTTATGTTGTTATAACATTTTATTTTCAATTAAAAATATTTGGGTATGATTTTAACCTCCCCCATAATTCCCTTATTATTTTTTAATGATTAAATACCCCTTTATCTCTCATTAATGCATTTTGTGTACACCCATTTCCATGTAGAAATTCTGTGTGGGATTTCTCTCTTCTTATATCCATTCAAGAATTTATTCTATATTATGTATCTAAATTACATTTCATATGTTGGGATATTATTTTAAATGACCCCCTTACTTTCTATTTCATGTATAAATAATGATAAATCCATTTCATTCTCATCATCCCAATTTATGAAGTTCCATACGACGTCGTTATGCTGCCGAAATTACACCACAGTTTTCCAAGCCAAAATCAGTGTGTAGTGAATTCTATAACCATTTATCTATCATGGGTATTCTCCTTTATGAACATATACTTATTTAATGGTACTTAAATTTATGTATTCTAAATTATTTTATCATTTAACAAATGATGATGTTGAATTAATCGATGTTATATGATCTATTCGACACACTTAAGCATCAGTTTGAAATGATTATGAATGGTGCACCCCAATAGCACTCCAATGCATTGAGTAAATTTTATTATCATGAAAATTCATTTTGAGAGAGATGTTTACCTAATTACTTATTTAAAATTTGTACACAATGTCAGGATAGGGGTTTACTAGATTTCTATATCTTAATGATGTAGTGTTTTATGTTTTTTTGATATCCCCATGTTATGAATATCATGCTTATCATGAACTCTGATTAATGATCCCTTATACCTCATTGATATGCCATTACTCACAAGTATTATTATCATCATTTTTACCATTTTTAATCCCTTACTATTCTTCATAGTGATCCCTTTTCTTGTGTACATCCTCAGGATATCCTATGCAGTATTATGTTCAAATGTGTATTTTGAGCATGTTAAAGAGGTTTTCAATAAATATATTGTATTTTATGTTCTATGTTGTTATGTGATGTTCCTAATCCAAAAATTCACTATACCTCTCGATTTTATTAGTTTTATTAAGTTCAGTATTATTTAATAAATCATGTTTAAATGTGTATTAAAGATTAGGGTTGTTATAGTTGGTATCAAATTAAAGGTTTAGTTATTTTTGGGATCAAGGTTATAAAACTCCATTGAAAGCCATAGGGATAAGACTAAATATAATAAAATAATACAATTTTCTTTGAGTATATATTAAGTGGTTTATCAAGAAAATACACACCTGTATGGATACAAATAAGTAGAGGCGGCTCTGTCACAAGAATATCTAGGGGTAAAACCTCAAAACACCGCTTTGATCTAGAATCAAATGAGAAATGGTACACGACAATGGGTCGTGATGCTACCTTGGTTCGATACTCCAAGGGGATTTTCTTTTGAAAATTTATAATCTTCCTATGAATCATTATTATGGGAACCAAAATAAAAATAAATGAAAGAACCCATAATAATATATGATAGGAAATATATCATGGATAACATTGATTGGATCCTATAAATTCATAAGTGAATGAAATAAATGTAATTGAAAAGTTATCCCATTTTTCATTTGATTACCCTTTATGGTTTTAATAGTTAAAAATACTTTCCCATAATTTCATTTTTATTTTATCCTATGGATGGTAAAAGGAGGAATCAGGCTAACAACCGTTGGGAAGTTCAATGTGATGATGGTTCTAATGAGATGCCTAATCTGATGGGAGCTGGAATAACAAACTTTTTCATGAGTCATTCAAAGTTAACTAATTTTTTGAATATAAAAATTTCTCAGTAGGAAACTTAACCTCCCCCCACCTCAATAAACAACAAGTCACAATTGATAGATTCATGAGGGAAAGGCCTCATACATTTAGAGGAACACCTGATTCCTTAGTCGCCAAACAATGGATAAACTCCATTGAGTTAATATTTTCCATACATCAATGTTCCGAACGAATGTAGGGTTCTTATGGATGCTTATTGTATGGAGGTTGAATCTGATCAATGGTGGACTTTGATAAAAAATATGAAGCCTCAGGAAGAGATTGAGGCATTAGAATTGAAGGATTTCTGAAAAATGTTTTCTATAAATATTTTCCTCACACCCTCTGAATTATTAAGGAAAGGGACTTCATTGAACTCTTGATAAAAAGACAATTAATCTATCAGACTGTAATAGAAAAACGTCACAAGGATTGCATGATATGACTCCTGCATTGTTGTTACCCATGAATCCAATGTTGACCGCTTCATTGGTGGGCTAAAACCTAGGCTATGAAAATCCCTATCGATCAATGAAATTGATAACTATGAGGAACTTTTCTGATGTCCCATCAAAGCCTAAATGGACTCTAGTGAATCTCAAGGGTATCATGGGGATGAGAATAAAAATATGGGCTTTAGTTTTGGTAGTCTGATTGATAAATCCAATTGTTCTATGAAATTATAGAACCCCACTTCCCAATGGTTTGAAAACAAGCACCTATGAAATTTCCTAAAGGAGACAAGGAAATGCTTTAGGTGTGGAAGATAAAGGAACCTGGCCAATGATTTCCACCATGAGAAACCCAACCACGTGATAGAAGAAAGAAATGCTCCGGTTGACCCTCAACTCATTGTTCATTGTTATAACTGCAAGGAACCTAGGAACTTTTCAAATCAGTTCCCTATGACAAGGGTATTTGGAGGCAACCAACAACCTCCAAGGGAACAAGGGTGAGTGTTTTCTATCACTACTACTAATTTGAATCCCAACAAAAAAGTGGTTTTAGGTATTGTAGTTATTCATTCATGGATAGAAAAAGTATGATTTGATTCTGGTTCTACGCGTTCTATTATATCCAAAATCTTTACTATAATAATCAATAAAACATCACAAATAATGGAAGTAAGGATGTCGGTGAAAATAGTAAATGCGTAAACTATTGCATCCAATGAATATAACACTTCCCCTATCACAATTTTTGGATTGAACTTCCTAGTGAACCTCTTTATACTCACTCTTGTGGAATTTGATGCAATTCTTTGCGTGGATTTTCTTCCCCTATATAGAGCCAGCATAAATTTATGCGTGGGGGAAATCACTCTCCCTATGGTGAATCGACCCCCAATTATATATAAGTGAAAGGAGGAGGATGAATCTAACTTAGTACCATCATACCAAGAATCAATATTACTACCTTATGAGCATTCATATCTTTCCCAGATGATGGAGTCTAAATAAGGAACCATCCTCAACGACATGGCTATTGAGAGAGAATTTTCTGATGTGTTTCCTGAGAAATTTCCTTGTCTTCCTCCTAGAAAATAAGTTTATTTATAGATTGATCATATAATTAGGTCATTTCAAATATCCATGAATTTTTTTAGAATGTCATTTTTAGAGCTTTAGGATCTAAAGAAACAACTACATGAGAATCTTATTAAAGGATTTATATGCCTTAGTGATTCACCAGGGTTGCACCAGTTCTCATCATCAAGAAGAATGACAGTTCAATGTGCCTTTGTATGGATAATCATGAGCTCACAAAAATCACAATAAAGAAAAACTATCTTATTACACGAATTGATGACTTGTTTGATCAGTTTCATGGAGAATAAGACTTTTCCGAGGTGGATATTCAATGAAGATATTACCATGTAACGGTAAAGAAGGAGGGTATCCCCGAGACTGCTTTTCGTACAGGATACGGGCACTGTGAATTCCTATTAATTAATTTAGGACTCACTAATTCTCTATCAATCTTCATGGACATCATGAATAGAGTCTTTAGAGATTACCTTGGTAAATATTTGGTAGTCCTTATAGAAAATATTATAATATACTAAAAAACAAAGGAGGAGCATGAAGACCATCCAAGAACTATACTAGAGAGCTTGAGAAATGAGAATATCTATGCAAAGTACAAAAACATGTGAGTCCTGGTCGATGGAAGTCTCATTAATGGGTTATATCATCAAAATCAATGGGATATATATAAATCCCTCAAGACAAAATGAAATAGAGGGAAGGATGAGGCCCAAATTTGTGCCAGATTACTATAGATTTCTTGTGATACCGGGATATTATCGACCATTTGTGAGACATTTCACATGATTTTAAAACCATCTTATCAATCATACTCGGAAGGGAGTCAGGTTGGCTTGGAATGGTGAATGTAAAGAGTGATTCAAGGAGTTGAAAAAGAGTCTTATCAATGGTCCCATGCTCACACTACCCACAACTAGATAACTTTTCATGGTATTCAGGGATGCTTCAAAGAAGGGCATGGGATGTGTGTTTATGAAAAATGTCAAATTCATTGCCTATGCTTCATGTAAATTGAATGATCATGAAAATAAATATCCAAAATACAATCTGGAGTTGGCTGTAGTGATCTTTGCTTCAAAAATTTGGTGACATTATCTCTTTGGGGTGAAGTGTGAAATATATACAGATCACAAAAGCCTCAAGTATATATTCACACATAAATAGTTGAATATGATCCAATGAAGATGGTTAGAGATTATTTAAGACTATGAATGATCAATTCACCACCATCTAGGAAAATCGAATAAAGATGAAGACATCTACATAAAAGGATCGGTAAAATCATTCATTGATATGAATTGAGAATGATCAAATCTTCTTATACGTGAAGAGTATGGACATGGGAATCATAAATGAAGGAACATCATCATTCCTTTCGCAATATATTGATCAACTATCTGTTATAGAGTGGATAAAGGATTCTTAAAGAGATTATATGGGGATTTAAGGGAATGTGGAAACTATTAGAAAATGGAAATTCTCAGAGTTCATTGTTAATTAAGATGGAATTGTATGATTTTGGTGAGGACTATGTGTTTCACCAAATCTAGGGTTAATGAATGATCTTTTCAATGATGAACATAGTTTTAATTTCGTCATTCAACTAGGAAGAAGAATGATTTATTGGGATCTCTGAGTGCATTATTGGTTGGATAACATGAAGAAGGAGATCACCGAATATACTTCAATGTACATTGTATGTCAGAAAGTGAAGGGTGAGATGAAGAAGTGAAGTTCCCAGTCATGATCCAAGTATACCTAATAGATGGATGAGATTAATTAGTGGTATCTTTTTATTTTTGTGTTTATTTACTTTTTGAAATAACCTTCGCCTCCTATTAAATAGTTCCTTTCCTACTATATGCACACAATCATAGGAACACCATATTTATAGGGTTCACTAATCAACAAAAGTAGCTACGTCCTTGTTACTGTATAGAAACAATCTAGTACCACATAATCCACTGGAAAAAAAATCCTTTTCTGTGGAATAAAATGTGTTGGTTATTCCGTTAGACTTGTGTATCACATTAAAAACAATCCAATAGTGTGTGCTCTCCCTTTTAGCACAAATAGGGTAATGTAATGTATCTAAAATTCTTGAAAAACATTCACAAATAAAATATCTCAAAAAAAAAATTCACTTTCATACCTATAATTTGGTAATAACCCCTAGAGAAAATAGCTTCTGTTTCACTCCCTTCTTACACACCTACCTACATGCGTGCCTCCCTCCTTGCGCAACTCCCTACTTGCGCCCCTCCCCACATGTGTGCCAACCTCCTTGCGTGCCTCTCTTTCTGCATGCCAGTAACAAATTTCACACCACTATTGTGCACAACTCACAATTTTTGCACCACTTCAGGCTTATACCAAAAAAACTTTTGTCACACAAATAACTACTTGTGTGCTACTTGCAACATGTGTGCCACATATACTTGCATGCCAATTTTGTGCATAAAACACAACTTGGGTGACACTTCATCTTATCTTCCTCTTTCTACTACTTGTACAATCAAAGCTCAAATTTTCTCTTCAGTGTAGAGAAATTAAAAATTACGAGGGTAGTAATCTATTTATAGGACTTTTTGTGACCCTGTGTGTGAGGCATGCAACTCAACTTGAGCACCATTTCATAACTTGCGTGCTGCTCCGTCACTTAGGTTCCACTCTATCACTTTCACACCACTCCATAAATTACGTGCTGCTCTGTCACATGTGTTCCACATACATTCCTTGTCATATTTTTATGTGATGATTTTGAAATATGGCTTCCTCACAATATACACTTTCTTGCCACTTATATTTCTGCGCCACATTATGACTTTTGCGTCACTTTTTTGACTTGTATGCCACTTTCATTCCATTTCCAAAACACTTATTTACTCCCCATGTCCTTCATAAGGCTTACATCATAATTTCCACAAAATTATGATATTTTTTAAATACAAATCCGAAAAGCATCATCATAGTATCCATGACTTTTTTTAATGTAAATTTATTTATATTCTTTTAAAATAAAAAAACAACACCTTGTCTAGCCAACATGGTCCCAACAATCCCCACTTTGAATTTTGTTGTCAACCAAGATTCATAAATCACTGAACTTTTTAATCTCAGGAAATGAATTATTAATCAACAATTCTAATCCTATGTGAGCTAACTCATTATAGAAAACATGAATTAATTATTGCAACACCATGCCATCTAAATGAAATGACTATGTAACCTCTTGATCTTTTTTCCCGTCATTTATCCTTCCTCAAAACATAAACATCTTTTTTAGTATCGTTCTGGCTCAAATTTTTTTCTCAAATTTTTCCAATACTTCTAATTTCCTGGAATAAATTTGTTTTCCTACAACAACTCCTACAAATAGTTATAATAGTTCACACCCATACAAGTTGTTTTCATAGATTACCTAAAAATCGCCCATTATGAATGATTCTAAAAGGATAGAATTATGAAACAATTAATCCCCTTGAATACACTATCCAAAGGTATGATGTGATATGGGACATACACATATACCTCAAACATGATTAGAAGGATGTCGTACACCCATGTTTAACCTCAATTTTGATAATTGTTCCTCTAGTAAAGGGTTTGTAAATATGTCAGCAACTGATGTAGTAATGTACTCCATATTCAATTCATTTTTCTTTATATGCTCTTTGATGTAGTTGTAATTTATGTGAATTTTATTTCAATGAGAATGCTGTACAATATTCCTTGTCATATTGATTGAACTATGATTATCAAAACCCAAGAGTAAGGGTAGCTTCACTTAAAAATGTAGATCTTCCAACCAAGTCTTCATCCACATATGTTGGGTAGAAGCTTGAGTGTAAGAAACATACTCAGATTCATCCATTCTAAGAGTTACTGAATTCTATTTCTTATTATTCCAACCAACACAATTTTTACAAGAAAGAAAACTCCACCAGATCAGGATCTTCTATCATAAAATATTCTTCACCAATCAACATCTGAATACCCGAAAAAATCAATATTTTATGTTCCACCATACCAGATTCCAAAATTTGTTCTGCTTTTGATATATCTGAGAAACATCATTATAGTAATTAAATGTTATTATTTAGGAGCTACTTGAAACCTCACATATGAGGTAACAACTTAAACAATGCCGGGTCATGAGGGAGTAAAATATAATAAACTTCTAATCAGCTTTTGAAACTCACTCTGATTGACTTCTTAGCCTTCACTATCATTAAAAAACATGGTTCCCACTGAGATATGTGTGGAAATTCATTTCAAATTTTCCATTCCAAACTTCTTTTAATGTTCCATATAATTCTTTTGTTGAGAAATAAAAATGTAGTCACACTTTTGTAAAATATGAAACACATGAATGTATTTCATTACACCCATCATGGACATCTCAAATGATATATTCATCTCCTTATAATAGATTTCACATGATCTTCCATCTTTTATATCAAATATTATTTCATCAATATTAACAATTACGATGAGAGAAAAATCCTAACATTCCTTGATGTAATGAATGTTGTTAACTCTAACATTCTTGAAATTTATCTTCCACAAGAAAGTATCCAATTTAGAATACCATGCCCTTGGTTCCCGTTTTATCCCATAAAATGATTATTCTTCCTATATACATAATATTCATCTTCCCCAATAAAAAATAATCATGGTTGATCAATGTAAATAGCCTCATCATGATCGTTATTAAAGAATATTGATTTTACATCCATTTGAACGATTTTATATCCTTTTTGTGTAGTAGTAGTAAAAAAGATTCTTTATAGTTTCTAACCTTTCCACCGGAGAAAAAGTTTCATCCAAATAAATACCTTCAATTTTTTAATACACTTTACAAACCAATCTTTCTTTGTTTCTTATCAATTCACATTCTTCATCCGGCTTGTACCAAAAAACCCACTATGTACCAATAATGTTATTGTTGTCCGTCTTGGGTATAATTTGCCAAGAATCAATCTTTTCTATCTATCTAGGCTCTTCATTCATAGCCTAAACCCATTATAGATGCTCAAAAGATTTATTTACATCATTCATCTCAACTTTTGAATACAAATAAGTGTGTTTCACAACTTTTAGCTTTCTTCTTTTTTGAACCTTCTTATGTTGATCACAAATAATGTTATGAGATTCTCCTTGCTTCCTCAGCCAAGGATGAGATATTGAACCTTCTTCCTCATCACATGAAATTTTTAGTTCTGTTCCTTCTTCATGAGTAGGACTACCACTATCTATAGAATTGTCGGAATTGTTAACAAAACATTCTTTATCCTTATCATCTTCCACATCATCATAAGCCTAATTTTCATTCTCAATATTTTCAATAAATTTCACATCAGTAGAATCAATAACACTACATGTTTGTTTATTGAAACAACTATATCCTCTTTCTTCTTGAGCATAGAGAAGAAAAATTCCATCAAATCCTCTTTTCTCAAACATAACAAGGTTTCCACCATTCCATTTTGTAATCCATAGACTCCCAAAAACTCTTAAGTGTTTCAGACATGGAGTTTTTTCTTATAATATTTTATATGGAGGCCTATTTAAATTTGGCCTCTAGAAACCCCAGTTCTGAATATATAAAGTTGTTATCAATGCTTGCATCCAACAATAATGTGAAATACTATGTTCATGTAACATTGTTCTCCCCATTTCCACCAGACTTCTATGCTTTTCTTCAGCAACCCCATCTTGTTAAGATGTGTATGATGAACTGAACTCATGTTTAATTTCATCATTCTCAAGATAAATTTTTAAATATTCATTCTTACATTCTCCACCGTTATTAGTTCTCATATTCTTCATTGAATACTAACATTACTTCTCTGATATTCTCCTCAATGTATTAAACATTTTTAGAGAATCTGACTTATGTATCATGTAAATAACAAAAGTAATGCGAGTAAAGTCATCAATGAATGTAGAAAAGTAAATAGCTAAATTTTTCTGTTTCTTTGTCATTGGTCTATATATATCAGAATTTATATGTTCTAAGGGTTTTTTTGAACAAATCCAACTCTCTTATGCCTAGAGTTTTTAATATTCCCTTTTCACAAATAGTGTAACACCAATATCTTCTTCCTGATAAATCTGGCATACCTCAGACACAATCCTTCTTTAAAAACATGAACATATTTCTATAACACATATGTCCCAGCATTTTATGCCATAACTGAATTTCTTCCACCATACCCAGGTAACAAGAGTTTTGTACTTCTCCAAGTGTGAACAAGTTCCCCATTGTACGTTATCCTCTTGTAACCAACTTTCCATCATTATTATTTTTCAAAAAAACCCATATTTTTTGAAGATAGAATTGATTCCCTCAACCAAAATATGTGAAACACTTAACAGATTGTGTTTCAGCCCCTTAGCATAACTTATTTTTTCCTGGATTTCATTTTTTATTTCCCAATGATGGCTAATCCAACACCTTTGATCCTTAGAGGTTCATCATTTCCAAATGTTTCTGTATTGTCATTATTGTCTATCAAATTGTTCAAAAACCTCAAGCATCTATTCATATGAGAAGAAACCCCACTATTGAGAATCCATGCACATTCTCCATTGGTAGATTTCAGAGTAGTTTCGACAACAAGGGATTTTGGTTCATCCTTTTCATTCTTCACCTCTAGGTTTGGAGATTTATTAAGAATATTTTTTTTGTGCTGGAAACAAAACAATACATCCCTTATCATTTTGTCAATGTTATTCACATCTTTCACAAATATTTTCCAATGGTTGGAATGTATTTTCTAATTTCACACCAGGCTTCTCAGATTTCTTCTGTACTTCATTATCGTACTTATTCTTTTGAGAGGATTGACTCCCCCTCAAAAATTTTCTTCCTTATCTTCTGGAATAGTAGAAATGTTTTTGGTCGAACCAAAACATATAATCCAGGTTTACAAATCCACCACAATACTAGTAGTATCCATAGAATGAATTTTTCCCTGGGAATCATCCATACTAACTGGATTTGTGAACATGATTCTGAACACTCTTCCTAACAGAAGTCTGCTGACCGTCAACCTTTCTATTTTCAATCATAACATTCTTCTTCAGTTCATATATATGTTCAATCTTATCATAAATAGAAGTATAATAAATATTTCTAGACTCATGATTTTTGTATACTCTTGATTTTTGATCATTTCTATCTTTTTTGACATACATATTGTTTCCGGCTTTATCCGTATTAGAACTTGTTTTGTCATTATTCTCATCCATTGAAGGAAATTGTTTTTGATCCTTCTTTGGATCATTATTACTATAACATTCACTAACTTCTAATATATATTGTTTGAAACTGAAATTCCTTTCATTAACTCTAGATAGTTTCTATTAGACAACTTCCAACTACTTTTATTTTTCATTCTTCTTTAGTTCATGATGATAATTGTGAATAATTGAATTTTCAATAGAATTCATAGGATCATAAATATATTTTTCCATTTTAAATTCTCATCATGAAAACCATATTGATTGTTTAATGTGGAATTTTCAATTACCAAATGAATGTTTACCTTCTCAATCCTTCTTATCTTCCTCAAAAATTCTTTCATTTCATCTTTTAGATGATATTCATGTTGAGTTTCTTCTTCTTCGGAACTACTACTCCAGTAATAGTCACTATTCAATACTATATTAATGTTATTGTATCTAGGTATCTCAGAAAAATATTTCTCATATTCAGCTTCTCTATCTTATTCTTCTTCATCCTTAGATAAATATCTTTTTTTAAGAACTTTTTTCCCTTCCCCTTTGAAAAATACTTACCTTTGTTAACTTGTTTCCTCCATGACTATATTGACCTTATGTCATTATCACAATCTTATTCTTTATTCTTTTGAGGAAATATAGCCACAATTTGTCTAACAGCTCCACATTAAAACATTTCATGGGAAGTTTCTCCTTGTATTTCTGGATACCTCTTTTCACATTCTTCGAAAACAAGGATAAAATTTCATTAATTTTTTTACATACCTCATCATTAGAATCAGATTCACCAGCTTCACCTTCAATAAGAGTCTTATTTTAAATATACCTCATTCCTTCCTTGAATAACATTTCTCTATAACATTATTTTTCTCTTCATAACCTTCTCCATTCTGATTTCATATGTAATGAGAGTTCTATGAAAATAATCCAGAGATAATGTTTATGGGTCCCTATATTATAATGAAGAAACATTAGAATCAACCATGTTAGGTAGAATTACCAAGATCTTTTTAACAAATATAGAATCCACCAACATTCACCAAGACAACTGATTATAATGACAATGTCATTTACCCTGGTTAAAAAGTCTCTAACAGATTCAGATTCGTCCATTTTCAAGCCTTTCTACTTTAGCCACCAATTTTGTAGTTTTTCCTTCTTCACATTTTTATTCCCTTAATAGATGTTCATCAACATATCTAATATTACTTTAGCTATATAGGCACTATTCAATCTTAAAAATTTACTCTCAAAAAGAGATGAGAGTAGTGCATTTTTATCTTTTTCATCATTCTCAATATTTTTCTTATCGATTGTAGTAAGATGAACTATTTCATAAATATGAGGAAATACATCTGTTCTAGTTTCATGAAAATCATACACAAGAGACATTAGATACGAAATCATTCAATATTTCTAGATATGATTGTCATTTCAGTAAAATATCTGAATCGCATTACAGTACACACAATTCTAGTTCTCCATCACAACTTCAGCAAAGAACAAATGATGGGAACCTACTTGGATTCCAATTGAAGTTTCCAGTGAAGTTCCAAGTATCAATAAGAGGTAGAGGGGTTGAATCTATGGTATCTTTTTATTTTTAGGTTTCCTTATTTATGAATCAAAATATTCCTCTTTTATAAGAGTTCTCTCCCTCTGGAATGTATAATATCATAGGAACAGATGATTTACAAGGTTCACTACTCAACAAGAGTAGCTACGTCCTTGATATGGTATAAAAACAATCCAGTACCACAAAATCAATTAGAAAACAATCCTTTTATGTAGAATACAACTAGTAGAATATTACCTTACACTCGTGTAGCTCATTCAAAATAATCCCATATTGCATGTGCTCCCTCTTAGAAGAAATAAGATAATGAAATGTTTCTATGAATCCTGACAAACATTAAAAAACCAAGCCTCTCAAAACAAATCATCACATTCCTACCTTGAATCTGGTAAGAACCCCTAGAAAAATAGCTTACGTGTCGCTCTTTTCTTGCATGTATCCCTATTTTCATGCCTCCCTGTTTGCGTGCCACTAACTACTTGCACACCACTATTGTGAAAAATTCACAATTTTCACGCCACTTTGATAGTATACCCAGCATACTTTTTGAACACAACTCACTGATTTCGCACAAATTAAAAATTATGCACCACTTATACATGTAAGCCACTTTTGTGCAGAACACACAACTTGAACGACACATCAGTTTGTGCAACTCATAATACTACTTGCATGATCATAGCTCAAATTTTCTCTTATGTGTTGTGAATTTAAAAATGAGGAGGGTAGTCATCTCTTTATATTAATTTTGGTGACCCTATGCCTAAGGCATTAAACTCACCTTGTGAAGCATTTCATAACTTGTGCGATGCTCCATCACTTGTGTGCCACTCCATCTCTTTCACGTAACTTTCTTTCCATTTTTATATTTTTATGTGATTATTTTGAAATAGGACTTGCGGGAAACATATAGTTGCGTTACACATATACTTGTGTGCCACTTTTTGACTTGTGTTCCACTTTTTTACTTGCAGGCCACTTTCTTATTTTTCCAAAATCAATTATTTACTCACATATCCTTCATAAGACTTGCATCAATAGTTCTCAAAACATAAGATATTTATGAAATAAAAATTAGTATAGAATCATCTCCTTTTCCATGACTTATTACAAAGTGATTTGATTTATATTCTTTGAAAACAATAGAAAACACCTAATCTATCCAAATTGTTCCCACAAGATGTCTAAGGGGATAATTCAACTATTACTTATACCAACATTAAAATGGGAGAAAAACAATATGTACCTTTTTACCAGACATTGGAATACATCCAAAGGAAATAGTATTGTAAGGGTTGTTATGGATCATCATACAAAGACTGCACACCTCATTGTATTATGAGAGAACTTCTCATTGGATCTACTAGAATGGATATACATTATATAAGTGGTAGGGATGCATGGTGTACCACTATCAATTGTATCCTATAGAGATCTATGATTCACATCTATATTCTGGTGGAGTTTCCAACACACTCTGAGTACTGAGTTGAACATCAGTAAGACTTATCATCCTCAAAATGATGGAAAATATTTGTAGACTAGCCAAACACATGAGTGAATGTTATGAGAATACTCAATGGACATCAAAAGGGAATGGTACCAACATCTTCCTCTAGTTGAGTTATTTTACAACAACAATTTCAACTCAATCATCGAAATGGCTCCTTATGAAGCCCTTTATGGAAAGTGGTGCAGAACCCTGACATGTTGGGATGATGATAGGGAGAAAACACTTCAAGGTCTAGAAATGGTCAATGAAATGGTGGAGAAGGTTAAGATCATCTAGAAGCACATCAAAGATGCTCAGAGTCAACAAAAGAGCTACGCTGACAACCATTGAAGATACCTAGAGTTTGATTTTAGAGTTATGGTTTTCCTCAGCATATCTCCATGGAATAGACTGATGATATTTGGTAAGAAGGGAAAGCATAGTCCAAGTTACATCTTCCCTTTTGATATCCTTTATCACATTAGAGTAGTGGCCTATCGATTAGAACTCCCACCGAACCTACCTCAAGTACATGATGTACTCCATGTATCACCTTTGAGGAAGTATATTCCTAAACCATCGCATGTACTAAATTCAGAGGTTGTAACATTATATAATAACCTCTACTATGCAGATAAGTTGGTGAAGATCTCAAATAATAGATAAAACGTTCTAAAAAATAAGAAGATACCCCTCATTAAGGTGTTGTGGTGAAACCACATGTTTGAATAAGAAAAGTGGGAACTAGAGGAAGTGATGAAGTAGAGTTAACCACATCTGTTTTAGTTTAGGAAAAATAAAATTGGAGGGGTAAATTTCATAAGGGGGAAGGTTGTAATGACCTTCTCATTTATAAATAATGTTAACTTTATTTTAATGTCATATGGATATATAAAACGCATTCACTTATTGTTATTATTATTGGGTTTAAATGACAATAAATTATCAATATTTTTGATGATATAGCTGTTGTACAATGATCACAGAACTGACATAAATATATGTTTTTAAAAAAAATACTTTCAATAGAGACAAAGGAGATGATGACCTCATCCAATACAATTAGGATGTACAAATCTAATTTATCAGATCTTGGAAATTATGTAGAATCATCGAAATTTGATGTTGACCATGCTCAAGACGAACTTTTACATGTTATGTTTGAACAAAATCATTTATGGGTGAAGTTCATGATAATAAGGATTACCACCCGAGTGATGTTACCTAAGCCACCCCAAGAGTCTGTCACCATCGCACACCTTACCCATTGGTTTTATGCGGGTGTTATAAGGATTAATGTAATAAGGAATTATTTTATTTGTTGTGTAATCCCCTTTTTTAAAGTAAAAGTCGTATTCCATCAATTCGTCTATGAGAATAGTATTTCTTAAAAAAGAAGGAATTTGATCAATTGATTATTTGGGTAAAAATGGTACTTTGGAGAAATATATATATTATGATAATAAAAAAAGTCTTTTATTAATAATATTTTGAAAAAAATTCTTACAAATGATGATTATATTAGTTCCTTATCTGTAAATTATCGGGTAATCGCTTTGATAAGAGTTATATTCTTACACGATAAAACAAAAAAGGTATTTTTAAATAATTTATTCTAAGGAATTAAAGAATTTTTGGAATAATTAATATTTCAATAAAATATTATTATTAAATTAAATTAATTAAATAGAATAAATTTTATAGTTTTTGTGAATTCCATTGTACATTTTATTGTGGTTTCAAAACTATTTTAACCAAAACCTGTCAATTTTCAACAAATATCTGTTTATATTTTAAAAGTGAAAATTCACATATTTCAAAAATTATTTAGATAAAATTAATATTATTTATGGAATCAAGACGTTGAAATTATGAAATGGTAATTTTTTCATAATTTTCTGAGATAGTTTAATTTGTTAGTAAAAATTAAATACAGTATAAATATATAATTTGTTTTATGACGTCATAATGACCCAATAGTGATGTAAAAATACTATAAAAGTTATATTCGACCAATTTTTTTCCTTTAAATGATATAATTTTATTTTTATTTGAAATATTTTATAAATCTTTAGTGAATCCACAAAAATGAATATTATATTTCTTGATTTTAAATTCATTTTCTTGAGGGTGTGACTCAAATTCTCATAGGTAAGGCCAATATTTTAATTTCATCAGCCATTGGCCTTATAAAATAATTTTTTCCACATACCATATCGAGAAACCATGGAAAACACCATAGATCTTTTGTGGTTTTGAAAATTTTAGTGTGTAGTGTCAAAAACAAAAATAATAAAGAATTCCCCCTCCTTTCCTATATAAAACCTTCCAAGAACCCAGTATCTATCCCTATAATCCATTTATTCACATCCTAAATCTTCTATCCACTCCCTAGATTCCTCCTATGGTGCCCAATCTCGCAGTAATCCCATCTCAATCCTCTCCCACAACTTTTTGGTAACACGTCTAAGTAAGGGATCTTTACATACCTTCCTTTCTAAATTTTTGGGTATGATTTTTATCCTTCAACGTACATCCCAAATTATGCTTTAATGATGATATACCACATTATCTCTCAATTAATTCCTTTCGGGAACACCTGTTAGCATGTAAAAAATATATAAGGGATTTCTCTTTTATTATTTTAATTCAATCATTTCTTCCATATTATGTATCTATATTTTATTTAACATGTTAGGATAATATGTTACATAACCCCATTACTATTGATTTTATTTATAAATTATTATAAACCACTTTCTATCTCATCAACCCAATTTATGAATTTTTATATGATGTTTTTATGTTGTCCAAATTACACCACAGATTTCCAAGAAAAAATCATCTTATAATGAATACCCTTCCCATTTCCCTATCATGGGTATTTACCATTATGAAAATATAATTGTTGAATGGTATTTACATATATATATTCCACATTCTTTGATCATGGATGAAATGATGATGTTGAATGAATCCACGATATAAGATCTATGTAGCCCACATAAGCATGAGATTGAAATGATTGTCAATGGTGTTCCCTAATAGTGTTCCATTGTATTGGGTAATTTTTAATATAATTATACATCATGTTGGGAAAATAATTTACATAATTACTTTTAGTATATTTGTACACAATGTGGGGATAGGGGTTTAACTAACTCCATTATGTTTATGATTTAGTTTTTTATGTTGTTTCCAAATTCCCATGATATGAATATCATGCTATATCATGCAGTATGTTTAATGTTCATTTGTGCCTAATTTATATTCCTTTCCTAACATGTATTATTATATTCATGTCTTGACTTTTTAATACCTTATTGGGATTTATAGCTCACCCCTTTCATTTGTACATCATCAGGTTATCCCATGCAGTATTAAGTACGAAGGTGTATTTTGTGCATCTTAGAGAGGTTTTCGATAAAGATGTTGTATTTTATGTTCAAAGTTGTTATGTAATGTTTCTAATCCCCAAATATAGTAGACCACTAAATATTATGGGTTGTATTATGTGAAATATTATGTAATAATTAATGGTTAAATGTGTAACAATGATCTGAGTTTTTATAGAAAAAATGAGAGACATGTAAACATAATCACAACAATAAGGGTATGAGAACATGACCCCGAAAATGGAAGATCATTCACCGTATTTCAAATATCATAAACATAAATCATGTAATAAATCAAGGAAGTTAAAATTCATGAATCATAAAAAAATTAAGAACATAATCCATGAAATAATAAAATATGAATAATAAATGTAATTGTGGTAGACACATAAGCATATAAAATGATTTTCATTGCAGTCAAGATATCTCTTACAAGGCCATCTTGTTAGTATGGTTTAACTTACCATATTATCTTGGTAGTCATATTCCACTATCATAGCCATTTTATGAGTATTTATTCACTCCTAATAAAATCTTGGTAGTCATGGTTTACTCCCATGGAAATATTAGTTGTATGAGATCACTCCCCATGCCATATTGGTAATCGTGGTTCACTCCCATGACCACCATAGTAGTCAAGGATCCCTCCCAAGACAATCTTAGTCTATCTCTTAAGATATAAATCAGTAACCAAATAATTGGAATGAGATATAGGTATCAGTCATCTCATTATTAAATCATACATACATGTGTCAAAAGATAATAAAAAATCACATCATTACCCAAGAAATAAAATTGTGGTCATAAATATGTAATCATATCCTAAACCATGGAAAAACATGCTTTAATAATAATTTCATGAAATCATAACCCTTCAAAATATGAGGTTTTAGTAATTATATAAACCATGACAGAGAAACGAGTTTCATAAACACATAACCCATGGAAGAGAAACGTGTCACATAAACATATAACCTATTAAAGGGAAATGTGTTTCATGAATGTTATGACATAATAACATATACCATTCATGTAAATTATTTTAATGAAACCTTGGATCATATCCATAATAAATAATTGGTAACACCAACATATATCATCATAGATAGTAAAAAAATTTATAAAGGTCATTTAAAAAAATTCTTCAAGAAAATATAATTTATTCTTTGAAACTCATTTTAAAACAAAAAATATTTTTGAAAAACATTTCTTATGAACGAACAACATCTCTTTAAGGAGGGGGTAATCCACACGTCCCCAAACAACGTTATCGTATTTAAACAAGATTTAAAGTATAAAGGTATCTGTTATAATTTAATTACAGAAGCATAAATACATAATAAATATAATATATAACATTTATACATTTTGTGTCAGTAATAATTCCTAACCGTGAAATGTGGTAAAGGGAGATCAAACAGTTATCATTTTGTGAAGCGATAGTTCCCCGTACACATAAATTGTATGTTAGTTACCCATTAGATGGATGTCTATGTAAGTGTAGGTCAAACAATTATCCTAAAAAATCTAATTATATTAAGGATACTGGTTTTTTTGTATAATAAGGGAATAAGGTTAGTTGATGGGGTGGATAATGGAAATAAAAAAAAGATCTTGAGGAAAGTGGTTCCCTATTCTTTGGGTAACTTATTTTGGTATTCCCCAATGGGCTTCCTTGGATTCATTTATTACCAAGGAAAGACTTCCAGGAATAGGATAGGGATATTAAGGATCTATTTTTCAGATCATGTTTGATAAATAGTTTCTTTAGAGGTGTGAGGAAGTGGGATGAGAGGAGGACTTTTTATAGTATAGGAGTGAATGTCTTATAGATTTTGGAAAAGGGAATTACACCGATTTTTTTCCCATTAAATGTGGATACAATATTGGATTAATTTAGATAGAAGGTATTCTAGTTTCTAAATATAACCATAATATAAATTTTGGACAAGATTCTAGGTCCTTTTGGGCCTTATGTTTTAGACATTGTTCTTTGTTATGAAATTTTTTCTCCTAATCACTTTAATTAATTTAATCACATTCACTAGTATTTTTTTCAAACTAATTTTACCTTATAATGAATAAAATAAAAATCTGATTAAAAATATTAAATAATGTTTTCCAAATTCTAATCACATGTGTTTCAAAAATTAAATTTAAATTAATCATGTAGATGGGACAACACTATGGGGTTTTAATGTTAAAACCATAAAAAGATTACGGTGTTTTTATAATAAATTTATATTCAAAATTGATTCCAATTACCTAAACATGATTAATTAATTAATATTTATTATAATATTACGATAAAACAAAAATAAAATATAATTTAACTATATGAATAATTTACATGAAAAAGTAGTTTGTAATTAAAAATCCCTATTTTCACTATTCATTAAAAAATGGAACTTCACAAAAAATTAGGAAACAATCACTCTAAGCTAATTTTAATGTTTATATTTCATAAATGATGATTATATTTTCAAATAATATGTTTACATGTTCCATGAAAATTATTTAAAATAGGTTTTCTATTAAAATGTGGTAAACATGACTTTCTAAAAATATTGATTTTTATGAGAACTATTGGGTTTGTAATTATCTTATTCCTATCAAATATATTTGATGAATATAAAAAATATTTTACTTAATATATAAAATATATATTTAACTAATATCATTTTATAATTGTAATTAATTTAATTTATTATGATAAAATAACTTTGTGACTTTGAAATTAGTTTTTTATAAAAATATTTCAATTATATTAAATTAGTTCTTATATGAATTTATAATTAATTTTTAATAAATTAATTTAACCACATATTTTAATAATATACTTAATATTATTAATAACTGCTAATTTAACAGTTAGTTTGTATCTTATTGTATTTAATATTAACATATTAATAATATATTTTTAACGAGGGAAAACATTGTAATGAATGTAACAAAAGTCATTGATGAAACTTTTTATTGCATGTAACACAATCCAAACATAGAAATTTCATATAAAAAAATCTACATTGTTTCATGAGATTAAAGGAAACTACAAAATATTATATTAATTCAAAAAAATATTTCACAAAATATCTAGGTGTTACAATAAATGACCAATATTAAAAAGTAGACCAAGGAAGGGTCTATCTTAAAATAAAATAGATGAATTATTTATGTATTGGTGTTTTATTGAAAACCATAACAAAAATTCTATTTGATGAATAAATTTCATGGATTTACATTATATTTATTTTGAGAACTATATTAAAGTTTCTTTAGAAAAGGAAAACATGTATGCTAGGTGACAACCCATCAAATCTGGAATAGTCGTGGGACTTGAACCCAAGACTAAAGGATGATATGGGTTTACATGCAACCACTATTCTACACAATGTCATAGTTAATATGTGATTTTTTAGTTAAAAAAAATTGATGAGTAAATATTATGGATGATCGAGTAGTATAAATTTTTAGGTTTAGATAATCATGTATTAACCATATTGGATTTGGAGAATAAATAAATGGGAATAATTTTCACTCTTTTATGGGCCTTACCATCTGTTAAATGAAAATTTTAGTGCTTCCAAATGAGGTTTATTCTTTGATGTCCATTTTTGAAGTAAGGGATAAATTATATTTTGATCAAACCACAATGAAATATGGAATTTTTCATTTGAAATTGAAATGTATCAAGTAATTATATTTATTATATTCATAGACAACAAAATAAGAACTCAACATTACGAAAATGATCCACAAAATGTGTGTTGTCCTAATACATTAATTTTTGTTGAACTAATGGTCATTTAAATCATCACAGCTTTATGGATTTGAGGCCCTAAATTTTCCATTTATAATTAAAATTTTATCCAGATTTATTATAGTAATCACTTCTTATAAATTAATATTCTATTCCTCTAATTCCATATATCCACTTTCTACTAATGTTATCATACTCAGTGATCTAGTTATATGTTAGTCTCCAACACCTCTTACATTCAATTAAATCTTTTCAAGATGCTATTTTATGAAACCTTATCACGATGTGGGATTTTCTAATTAAAAATATTACCCAATTTAGTACCAACATGAAGTTTAAATTTTGAGACAAAATTTAACTAAGGTTGAGAGAATGTTACAACTATAAATTATAAAATAAGGACATATTTTTAGATGGCGTGTAAGAAACGCAAAAAACACATAATGGATCATAAAATCTTAGATGTTTATAATATAATTACTTTTTTAAATAAATGTAATATAATATATATATTTTAATTAACAAAAAAATGTACTCTCTTGCACCACACATAACAACAACTTTTTTCGATGACTTGCTTTACACATAAGACCATGTTTTACAAAACATAAATATATTACTAGAAGACATTTATTTAAAATAATATGATACACCTAATAAATTAAATTAGAAATTATAAAAAGTATTAACAAAATTATCACGATATATGTTTTCTAAAAACATAAATTAAATTCTTTTGTTACCAATTAATTAGAATCTAAAATATACACCAATTGAATATAAAGAATATATTTTTATTTTTATTCTCCCAAAGGTGTTTTGTATAAATTAATTACATTAATTACAACTAATTAATGATATTAACTAAATATATGTTTTATATATTCAATAATATTTTATTATATTCACCCAATTTATTTTATAGGTATAATATGAGAACAAGCCCAATTTTATGCATAAAAACACATATTTTTATAAATGAACTTTTAGCATATTTTAATGGAGACATATTTGAAATAAATTTTTTGAAACATTTAAAAATTTAATAACAAAATAACATCATTTTTGAAATACTAACAATAAAATTATCCTTGGGTGAATTTTTGGTATTTTTCTATGTAGGTTATTTTTTTTGATAAATATTAAAAAATACTGAATTTTAATTTATAACTTTTTTTTCAACTGATTTATTTATAAAGGGAAAAAATATTTTTTATAAGTTTTAAGGATTAATAAGATCAACTATATATCATTTATTTTAATTTAGGTCATTGGAATATATTTTACCTCGTAATTGAATATAAAATACCTCAAAATTTTGAACATTTTTACATTAAAGCCTCGTTTTTTCGTATCATCTATGTGGTTAAATTTAAACTAATTCCTAATGAAACTATGTTTGGAATTTCGAAAAAAATATTCTAAATTTGGAGTAATAATAATTTATAATTATAATAATTTCAACTTTTTTTTGACAAAAAATTTTAGTGAATGTTATTAAAAATAATTACATCGATTTTGAGAAAGAATAGTTTAATATTGGATTGACCATATTATTAACAAAAAAATGACCTAGTAGCTTCTACAAAATCTATTGGATGTTCATATTTTTTACCTATAATCAATTTTTTGTAATTTGGTTCATTATTAGAGACAATGTAGATTGTAAAAACATTGGTGGAATTCCCTTTTCATAAATTTACAGTAATGCCACTCCTCCTCCACTATAAAAAGGAAATCATCCCTCGCACTGATTCTCACCTATACATCCCATTGATTCACCAAAAATATGATTAAATAATCTCCCAGAATATATAATATAAACCTGAAACCCTCAAATTTGGTAGAAATACCACCATGTACTAATTTTACTTGAAATCAAAAGGAGTTACCAGAAAATGAGGTCTCATATTTCAACAACCACATTCATTTTATTTCCTTGTTCACCCCCTCATATATTCTTATTCAATTATTATACAATAAAATAATTATAATAAATATAATGAGATGTTTTTATTCTATTTTTATAACCTTCACTTACAAACACTTCTATATAATGGGTAAGAAATATACAATTCGTGTGTATGACAAACTACCACCAAACGAAATGATGATTACTTGTTCTTCCTTCACCACCTGTCATGTAAGAAATTTTGATGAAAATAACTTTTTTTCTATTATATAATATATTTATTATGTTTTTATGCTTATATAATTTTTATATAAGACATATCATTATTCTTTCCATTTTATGGGAATACGATAACATTGTTTGTTGAAGTGTGGACTACTGCCATCTCAAAGTGATGTCATACGTTCACGCTATACATGGAATTTATATGGGATAGTTTTAATAATACTATGTGACATATTAAATGAATATTAAAATGTAATTATAATATATATATATATATATATCATTTATGTTTAATTCTTATAGGGATGATAAGGGAATATAAGTAGCGTTCTTGCGTACGTTCAACATACCTTCTCAATTAATAGTACATTTCATTTTCTATACCCAAATATTATAGATTATTAGAAATAAATATATACGGAATATATAGGATATATTCATTGTTTTTTACTTCTTGAATATGATGAAATCATGATTTATGTATGAAAAAAAAATAACAAGTTAAAACAAATTCAAAAAACCATGGAATTAACATTCGAAATTGTGAAAACAATTTCTGATTATTAACAAATAGGTAATAATATATTATAAGTGGATAATATATGATATAATAAATACGATTCTGGTAATTTTATAAGTTATTGAAATGTTTAAAACCATTATAATGTATGTTAATGGATGTTCACCAAAAATGAAATGCAAGGTAAGGGATTTTCATCTCACTTTTTTACATTTGTGAGATATATGTTATATACACACATAATTATTTTGTGTGTAATATTGAAATACCACTTTGAAATATTTTATCATTAAATATATTATCTTTATGGTATTCTGAGTTTCAATTTGAATTATTTCTTATAATGGGATTTGAGTTAAATGTTTCCAAGTGGTAAATAATTTCTTAACTGTTTGCATTTTCATTGGGATATATTACTTCCTCGTTTTAATTAATATTCAAAGATCATATATGAAATTAATTTTTTATATATATTACTTTATTTAAAACTTTTTATGTTTATTTATTTTTGAAACACATAATCTACTCATTTATTGATTCCCACTTCATCTTTATGGTCTTTTAAAGGGTTTACATGACAATCCAATTTTGTTCGGGAATATTTACACATGAATTTCCATTCATGGAATTTATTTAATTATTATTTAATAAACAGTTTATTTTTTATTCCTATTTTTATTTATGACTCATCTCAAGTATTAGTTCCAATTTTTATACTCATTGGTACTCAACATTTTTCTGAAAATGTTTTTTATAAACATAATATATTTTCTATTTTAGTTGGAGAAACTATTATCCATTAAAAACCTATTCTCTAAAATAGTTTTCAAAATATTTATAAAAATCCCAAAATTATTTATTAAAATAATTTTAAATCAATTTTCTTTTAATTTATTAAATTAAATATTATTTTGGCTTTCTGAATAAGTCACTTTTCTAACCTTTTTAATTACAAAAGTAATGCTCTTGTTAACTTGTATGACCTGTATTAAATTACCTACCATGATTTCTTTGATTTGTAATTTTTATGTTTTAAAGGTTAATTTTTTATGAAAATGTTTTTTAAAAGTAATTTCTAATGAAAATTATTTTAAAAATGTGTTTGAAAATTAAAAGGACACATTCCTCTACGTTGTTTTTAAAAGATCTTTTTATAATGATTACATTAATCAATGACAACAACCAGATATTTTTCTCTTCCTGGGATATGTTGTATTGATACCATCATTATTCTTCCACTAGAATGTTTAAGATTACATTGTCACAGGTTAGTATTGAAATTCACTACCCTTATTTCTTTCCCTGTCTTCTTGAAGTATTCAATTTATAGTTATCATTAAACATTAAATTTCCCATAAATATCCATATCATTTATCCAGGAAATGATTATTTCATAAACCATAAACCATTTTTACATATGGTGATTAAATATAATGTTAAATTATAATAGGCAATGTATTGATGAAACTAAATATTTTTATCAATACAGATATTTGATAAGGAACATTTTTTATATATTAAATCAATTATTCGATATATGAGGAAACATGGTACCACATTCAAAATAATCATTTCCTTAATTAATATAATATTATATAGTCACTTTTTGACCTGATAAATAAATATTTTATAGATTACTTTGTGAAAAAATATATTCTATAGTCGATTTTTGACCAGATAAATCATAGCTCAAAAATTCAAAAATAATTTTCCACTCATAACGCTACCACATTCTAAATAATCAAAAAGTCTAGAAAATTTTATTTCACAATGAAGGGATAATTTTAAAATATATAACTATAATTTTCATTCTATCCATCCCAAAATAGTTTATTTTTACAAGAAATAATGCACATATAAGTTTTTGACTAAAATATAATTCATATACCAAACTAAATGTTCCATACGAACAATTATAAATGTACTCGAGTTAGTCAAAATGGGATCAATGTCCTTGAATACATAATATTTTTCCTACAAAAATAGATTATAGTTTCCTCTATTTATTTGAATGAGCTCTAATACCTTTAATATTATTTACCTAATTTCAAAAATTAAAAAATCCGAAAATTTTCCTAACTCTAAACTCCAACTTATGTTTCAACCAAATCATATGTCACCATTATAATATGACTCATCTCTCTTATGACCCCTCAATAGTCTTAGGATAAAATTAAGAGTTTCATACCAAGTATACCCTAAAATTTTATTATAATAAACTAGGATTCTATGATATATTTATCATTAATTAAATTTATTTTCATTGATATCTTTCTTTACACGCAACATTGAGTATTAACGAACTACGATATACCCTTAAATTATTTTTATTTAATGGGATTAATTATTTATAGCCAATGAATTTTAGGGGATGAATAAGACTAAATAATTTATGAATATAAATATGTTTTACATATGTAAAAAATCATTTCTTTTGATTTCAATTGGTGATAAATTAATATAAAATAATTTGAAATTAAAAATGAAATGTTTTTCTAAAAAATTGTTTTCATGCGATGAATGTGGTTTTATCTTCAGAATTTAAAATAATCAGTATTGATGAAATTTGATATTTTAATATTTATTTAATAATTTCAATAAAATATTTTGAAATACATATAATAATTTTTTCAACAAAATTAATGGATTTCAATACGATTATATGATTAAAATCACATTTTTTAAAAATAGTATCATTATATTTTCTGAACCCAATCTAAAATAAATTTATTAAAATTATTGAAATTAACTATTTTAAAATGGATTCTATCTTTATAATCCAATTAAAAATAATTATCTAACAATTTCAACTTAATTTTTGGTCATTATAATAATAATATAGAAAAAAAATACATTACTATGGTAATGGTTAAAATTGATTAACGATGGATAAAACTAAATAGATAATGATTAAAATGACCTAATAAATTACCTAATTAAGTCAGATGAAGTAAATTTGATCCTAATGAAACAAACTTTATAAATTTAGAACATTCTGTGCCACTTTCCCATTAGAACGACTTTATTATATTTTAATATTCTTAATAATTACATGTTTTTCACTCGACTCACTTATAAAATGGAACCACTTACCCCTTATTGTACACACAACATTATCCATTTATCTCAGCCATAACATAACAATATATCTTTTAAAATTTTCAACATTTTATAGTTATTTCTATTATTAAAATATAAACTCAATGGCCTTTAAGCAGAGATTCAAAGGTGGTTTCTCAAATAAGAGGTATATTTTTTTACCAATATTATTCTACTTTATTTATTCTTGTAATTATATTAAATTTTTTGTATACATAATAAAATAATTTATAAAATATCCTAAACTTTTTAATATGTCATTATGATTATGTGACAACTATTTTACACCACAATTCCATCAAATAGTAACTGAATGTATTGCTCGTGGGTACATATGGACTACCACCTCCTCATATTGATATGATTCATATTCCATAACCATATTTAATGGTCATTTATTATGATGGATTTAATTTTTATATATGATATTTATGATTTAATTAATATTTTTTAATTATAATCTCTTATCTACCTTCTTACAATCCCATTCATTCAGAAATAATAATTTCATTCAGGCCTAAGTGTGAACTACCACTTCCATGAAGTGATCCAATTTGGTTTTCATTTATTTTTTACATGGTTGGTAATAAGGATATACTAAATGAGTATATATAATATTTATTATTAAATAATGGTTTGTGAAATTTTAATTTTAATTTTTCATTCCTTTTTTCCATCCATCGAAAAGTGGAAACATAACTCATGCATATGTACTACCATCTCCATGAAGTGATGTAATTTATTTTTTATCATGAAATTATATTAATTATTTTAAAATTTTATATAATGAGTAAATATGATATGAATTTTCTGATAAATATGATGGTTATGTTGAAACCATGAATAACATGAAACTATTAAAACCATCAAATAAAACCATGAATGGAAAACATTCTTGTTTTCACCAGAATGTCATTTTTAATGAAAAAATATAAGTTAATGTGTAATTAGAAATGATAGAGGAATGGTAAATAATATGTTATATACGAATATAGAAATATAATATATTAATAATAAATCTATATTTATTATAAATTATTATTCAATGTGTAAGAAGCATGATGAGACTTATGGTCAGGGGATTATGTTACAATCACATTTCTTTTTGTGATTGTCTATCATAAATATTTGTTGAGGGGAATTATTCAGATATTATAATTAAATCACAGAATTTTTTTTATAGTATGTTTATTCATGTAATTTTTATTTAATAATACCATCTTTTTTTCTTTGGAACCTAAAATGATCAAGAAGATGTTTATAAGAAAAACTGAATTTTTTCTTTATTTGGTCACAAATATTTTTATTCCATGTCCACATTTTCATAATTATGTTTTCAATATTGTTTTTAAATTTCTCCAATAATTGGTTCAAATTATTCTAGAACATATTCAAATGTCGTGGACCTCTCTGGGCATTCCATTATAGAAATCTAGTGCATGTGGTGATCTTGGAGGTCAATGTGGGTTGTTTTTGGAGTTTTCCAAAAATCTAGTTTTTTGAATGTAGGTCAGCACTTCACTAGGATATGGAAACCGTTTCTCACTAGAATAGTGACAAACCAAAAGGTGGCTCACCATGTGGTGGCTCACTGAATGGTTGGTCATCAATCGATGACTCACCGAATGGTGACTCACCGAATGATAGGTCACTGAATGGTTGGTCAACGAATGGTAACCCATCGTACGATATGTCACCGAATAGTCACTCCCCAATTAGTGACTCCCCGAATGGGGACTCACCGGATGGTGACTCACGGGATGGTGAGTCATCACTAGTGACTCACCCAATGGAGGTTAGTTTCCAATTTTTCCCAAATTTTACAATCTCACCCCTCTTATACGTGTTTCATTATTAAATGAGAAACCTGTAAATGATTGACCATTTCATAATCTGTTTCCTCCATCACTGAGGAGAATGAGTATGCCACAAATTATATAACATTTCATGATCTGCAAATCTTCCAAGCTATGTGGAAAATTCCACTACATAACTTTTAAGTACACTAAAATCGTATCCCTGATTTTAGGATGTAGCCTCTTCATACGAAGAAATATTCTCTTCCTTGAACACTTCCATTTTATCTTGATGCACCTAAATCCTTCCTCCTAAGACGAGTTGTGAACCTGTGATATGACCCCCTCATATTATTTTTCCTTGGAGTCTCCTTCTTGTGAAACCTCTTATATCGGTGCAAGGAATGATCATTGGTCACAATTTGTTCCATGTTGGGGTCTCCCATCATCCATATTTCCTTTCTGCATCATGTAGGGTGGGTATATTTGTGTTGCTGGTTGATCATAGCTGAATGAAATTATTAATGGTGTTATGATGTAATATTCTTGTCAGCTTAGTCATAAGTAATCAGGAAGATATGATAATAATGAAACATGGACTCTTACCGTAAGGGACAAGGAATGGATTAATGTTGTTTTCTTATTTTATTCATTATCTTTGATTCGTGTTATGACTTGTTATTGTTGTATTTATTTTGAAAATCATGGTCATTGGTGGTCTTTGTTTTTGCACCATGGTTTTTTGTGAATAATTTTCAAATATCAATCCGTTTAATTATGTACACCCTATTAAATAAAAAAAGATACCCCATGAACAAATTTGGTTCAATGATTGCCCCTATTAATTAAAGTGGGATTAAAGAACACTGTCTTGGAAAATTTTAATACACTTGGGTTGGTGGTGTGGTTGTGTGTTGTGTTCTTGATAGGTTTTTCCCTATGTGGGTTGTATTGTTCTTCTATTGGTAGAATAGTTTTGGGTACTGAGGTGGAGAGAGGGGATGACCATAGGATTAAGGTGTGGAATGTTTGTGTGTCGAGGCTGCTGTTTTTGGTTCTGGTTGAGGTTGTCCTGTGTATGGGATGGTACAAGAGGGGTGATGGAATATCATGTTGACATATTGATTGACTGTGGAGTGTATGAACTTGTTGATTAGTAGGACAGTTCCTAGTTTGTGTTATGTCCATTGAACCATGTTGTGTAATGGGACTGAAAATCCGGTTGTCTGTTGTTTTGGGCTGTTAGTTCCCAGGTAGGGATGTAATGGATAACTATTTATTTAACAAATATTTAATAGTGTTTGAGTTAATTGAGAAAAAATATTAATAAAGAATGATAAGTGGATAAAATGGAATGGGTTGGGTTTATGTTTGGTGGTGGATGTTAGTGTGGATATGTGTGTAGGGGTTGCAGCATGGAATGTTTTCTGTGGGTCAGTCGTTGGTTCAGAATCCCATAGGTTGGGGTGAGTGTTTTTTCATATATTTATAAAATTTTTGTTACATGCGATTTTTATACGCACCCAACCCTTATTGAGGGACATGTGATGAACATGACCATTTCATGGGGGAGGGTTTCTTTCCCAACATCCCGATGGGAGGATGGATGGATGGTTACTTACTTTCTTCCTGGCATCCTCTTCTAGGTATTTATTTCTGATGACTCTATTGGAAAAATGTAATGGCATAGGGTTTACTATGGCCCACAAACATTTGGGTAGGTTGTGTTGTGGAAGAGATGACCAAGTGTTTTCGGACCAGGACTATTTCTTAAGTGTATTATTGATGAGGCTCAGGTGTCTCCGGGTGAGACGAGTGACTTATTTTTCTACTGTTTGTACTAGAATGCTCACCATACATATATAAAACTTCATACATGCTTCCAATAGGACTTTTAGGACCATGCTATACCATAATAGCTCAAGTATTGGGATTTTTGTTTCATTGTTTCCTAGACATTGTTTTTGGGAACTTACATGGAGTTTTGTTTTACCTTTTAGTAGTTTATGTTTAAAATGTTAATTAGTGGTTTTTAGTTTCTTTTATATATAGAATGTTTGGAGTTTTTTTGGATTTTACATCTTATCTCCTGATATTGTTTCCTTATAAAGGGTAATGCATCCCATATTGAGTGAATATTTTCCTACCCTTGGTGATAATCACCACCCAAAGGCTTATTGGAGGTGGGACATAGGGGCATTATCTCTCCTTCATCTTGAAGAAATAAGATCATGGAAATTTTCCTTTTCATACATCTTCTTGAATATGGTGGGTAATGATTGAATCGTATCACATATGATAGTTGAGATATAGGATAGACTTTGGAGTTGGGAATAAAGAGGATTGCATGGGTTGGTTGGGAAATATTTTTAGGTTATATTAGTGCATGACATAGTTTAGGAATGACTAGTGATGACATGAGATTTTAGGTCTCCCCATGATCCAATGAAAGGACTCTGAGCCTAACGAATGACCAAGTGAGGCTACACTAATTGTAGGGTAGAGACCCTAGTAATGGTACATGAATAATAATGACTTGTGGTTTTTTCTATATTGGGCGTTTTTGGAATTTTAAATAAATAATAAGTTAAAATGGATATTAAATAACAATTATTTATTACCCAGGATTAGGAGTTTCCTATTTTCCTTTTCATCTATGGATCCTAAACGTTGCCCACATGTGGTACGAGTAGTGGGGGGTCATCAGGTTGACCCGGTTGACATGAAGAGGTCCAATGTACTGGAGGAAGATGATCAGTGGTAGAATAACCATAGGGACAAGGTGTTTTTAGTGGGGGGGGGGAACAGTCACCGTCAGAGACATTACCCAAGGAGATATTAGTATGGTTGTGGTGTCTAGGTTTAGTGATCACCTCAGCAGCAACTGTTGTCAGCTTGGCCATTTCAGTAGCGGGAGCAGTAGGCTCCTATTCCACTAATGGCATACGGTGCAGGTGGAGACCTATCTCAGGGTGCTCTATAGGGATCTTGACCAGGGCATGGTCGGGAAGGTGTATAATAGATGAGGTGTAGAGGATCTATGTTTAGCTAGTTTCACGCCATAAAGGCAGCTGTTCTATCAGATCCAGGTGTCTATCGAGGTACGATTACTTGGTTTTTCGCTCTAGCTTGTGCTTTGTTTGATTTGGGAGCTTTGCACTCTTTTGTTGCAGCTAATCTAGCCCTTTCTTCATGATGAGACTAAATAGAATTTCTATGCTATTGGTGTTTAGAATGTCAGTTGGGAGATCATACTTGCTTGTTTCTTGTTTTCATGGGATATAGACTTTTAATGAGTCACATTAGTCTAGAAGAGATCTATTTCTACTACTGATATAGACATAAGATTTCATCCTTTCCCCAAACTAGTTTTCTTGGTGTGCGATTTTACCGACTAATTCTGGAGGATTTTCATGTTTTCATATGTGGATGACCATCATAATGCTTTTGATGGTGAGCGGTGTATGACCCACCAATTCAAATTGGATTGAGAGTACAATGATTCATTACATGTCCTTAAGTGAAATCCCCAAGACACCAATGGCTGGAAATAAATGCCGAAGGGTTTCCAATAAAAGTGTTGAATAATTTATAATTTGATAAATAAACCAATAAACCAACAAACCATTACCAAAACATTCGTTAAATGATGCATGAACAAAAGAAAGACAACTAAACATCTTCATGTACATCAAATCCATATCAAAGTGTTTACTAGTAGAAGACCAAACCCGTATCAATGTAAACAGTGGATAAACAACTCAAGACTCTCAAGAGACCACAAGACACATTCTCCACAAACTCTGAGCTCCATAATCACCAAACAACCCAAATATTATTAGGTAGTGCTAAAAATGGGGTAAACATTACCTTTTCCCATGCCCTAGAAGATAGAATCTGCAGAAGCACCATAGTGCCAAAGAAGGGGTGTGTATAAAACTTAGTAGGATTTCCCCAATGACTTACCTAGTCACACAACTAGGATAGAACAATTAGCACATTATATATAACAATTTATATAAATCCATTTACCCAAAACAATTTATAACAAAAAATATAAACAAGTTTTAAAGCCAATTATAACCAAGTAAAAACAGAAGAAAATGAAACCAATTTCTAGAAAGTTATTTTATAGAGAATAACTATTCAAATCTTTAAAAACCATTTCTTATTATCATTTTGGAATACTCATTCCTGCATGCTTCATTTGATAGTTCAATACTCATGGGGAGTCTCTCGTCCAATTACCTTATGTCCCAATGACACATTCCAATGATCCAGGGACACATAACTTGCACCCCAATGGTACTCATCCCTTATTAAGGGCCCATTAAGCAATAACTCACAACAACACCATTTATTCCAAACATTTACATTACCATAATAAACCACTTCTATAATAATGGAATTTTACTGAAAACCAAGGCACCACCAATTTCAAAGAAACTATTCATATCAATAAAACATTCCCCTTATATTGGAGACATATAATCCAATTTATTTGACTACAATCCATAAAAATCCCCATTTTAAAATAAATATTTCAAAACCCTGAACCAAATCACTCATTGAAAATCCTCAATTTTACCGATTTTACAACGATCACTCAAAATGGATTATAATAAGTTTTCATCGACCTAATAAAAATCAATTTAGTTTAATTCATTCAAATTGAGAAAATTCCAATTAGTTATACAATAAAGTGTTGAGAGTGAACCCTCCCTACAAAAAGGCCATGATGAAAGTAGGCAAAGAATGAAGAAGGCATAAGAAAACTTGGTCAATTCTCAAAAAACTCAACTTATATCTCTTCTCCTATCAAGATCAATACTAAATATCACAAAATTTTTCATCCAACAACCTAGATCTACCCATTACAGGTGTATATCTAAGAAACCAAGATAAGCTGATATGTAGATATATGTTGTTCTAAGAAATTGATCAAGAACAAAGAAGAACGATTAACAAACTAAAGAATATGGAATCGATTCACAATGGGAATCCTTCAGATCGCCTTTGGATCAATGGGAGAACCTTAATTGGATTTAGCAGAAGAAAAATCACGTGATAGGGCTGGTTTGGGTAAAAAAACCAGGGAGTTATGGATAAAATGAGTGAGATCCTATTTCTAAGGATCTCATTCTGACTCTGTGCACGCTTTGACAACACAGTTAAGCAAACTATGCACTAACTCTGTGGTAGACACTAACTGCACGACATACCTTTTCACAGTCTCCCAAAGTATACTATAACTGTGATAGAGCTTCATCCTCAAGAGGACCACTCTTCATGGTTTGGCCACACGGTTAGGAAAACCATGCACCATGCACCAGACTTCCATTTTTCCACAAAAACTCTTCCAATGTTCTCCCAACTCTCTCATAAATCACCCATATAATTTATAACCATAAAAAGAATCATGTAATGGTTACATACTAGAAACTATGGTTACTAAATTATCACCACCATTGGTCTTTCCATCCATGGAATGTACAAAAACCTCACCGGTCTGATAGAGTTTCGGCCATTTCTCTTGAATTTCTTTCTTGAATTCCCATGTCTCTTCCTAAATTTGACAATGATTCCATTAAACTTGTATATACCAATTATTTTTCAAAGAAAGACTATCTTTGGCCATCCCACAATCCATACTAGGATCTGTATCAACGAAGCATCCAGCTCTAGGTCCACATGATCCCATCTGATCAAATCATCAAGATTAGGCTGATACTTTTTCAACTAAGACACATGGAACACATTATTCATCCTAATGAAACATGTTGATAATTCCAACCGATATTCCACCTATCCAACCAGATAGAGTATCTCTAAAGGTAAAATGTATCTAGGAGAAAACATTATCTTCTTCTCGAAATTATGATATCAATGTCTCATTGATATCCTAAAGAACACATGATCACCCTCAAAAAATGATAAAGGTCTTCGATGGTGATCTATATATGATTTCGGAAAACTCTAATCGATCTACATCCTCTTTCTGATTAAATTATTCTTCTATGTTTATTCATGGGTAAGGCTCACCCCACCTAGTGATGTCTCACCCGTTTCCACCCAAAATAGTGTAGAACGTCAAGGACACCGATACAGTGCTTCAAATATGGATATATGTATTGTTACATGATATCTATTATTGTATGAGAACTCCTCCAAGGGTATATACTCCTCCCATGAGCCAAAAAAAAACCATTATACAACCTCATAACATGTCTTCCAATGTTTGTACCATCATCTTGGATTTCCCATCCATATGAGGTTGATACACCATGCTCTTATTCAACTGAGTGCCATGAGATTTCTCTATTTGATTTCTAGAAATGAGATGTGAACCTTGGTTATTGGTCTGAGTCAATTGACACAGGTACTTCAGGCCACATTACCATTTCTAATATATAGATTTTTGAAAAATCCTCCACTATATCAGATTCACGAAAAGGAATGAAATCAGCTGACTTGGTATGATGATCTACTATCAACCAATTGGCATCGTTTTACCATACCATTCATGGAAGAACTGCAACAAAATCAATCACTATATAATCCCATTTCCACAATAGTATATTTAAAGACTACAAAAGACCCCCGGTCTTTGATTCTCTTTATTAACTTGCTAAAAAGTTAAGCACATAGAAATGAACTCAAATACTTCCCTTTTTATGCCTCTCCACCAAAACCATGCCTTCAATGCCTTATGCATATTTTATGTACCTAGATATATAGACCATCTCGAATGGTGGTATGCATGAAGCAGTTGAACCTTACAAGCCACAGGTACAACCATCTGATCACTAAAACAGAAATCTGAACTCTCATCTAGTTTCTAGCCCTCAATGGTCTCCCCACCATTGAGTTTTGAACATATAGCCATACATTCTGCATTATATTTTTGTTCCTCTTTGACCATATTTACAAATTCAGGAACAAGCATAGCTGAAATGAAAAACAGAACATCACCTCGGTCTTTATATTCCACATGCATGTCGGCTAGGACCGGCATCAACTACCATTCATCTGAATCTTATTTCTCTAATTGAGAATATGAATTTCTACTCAATGAATCCTCCACTAAATTCCTATATTTTGGTGTATAAATCAAGACAATGTCAATCATCTTGAGATAATCCATTCATCTTCTCTACCTCAGATTCAAATCTCACTGTGAGAAAATGTGTTTTAGTCTTTTGTGGTCCATGAACACAGTAAATTTTTCACCAAATGGATAGTGTCTCTCTATTTTCAAAGAATGGACAAATAAGTCTCACTCCAAATAATGGATTGGGAAATTCTTATCATGCACACTCAATTTCCATAAGCCATAAGAAACAAAATGGTTTCCTTACATGACAACACAACCCAACCCTGATCCAGATGCTTCACATTACAGCACATACCCCTATCCTAATACTAGAAAAATCAGGATAGGTTCTGATGTAAGATGAACATTCAGTACCCGGAATGACATCTGGCATTTCTCTATTCATTGGAATGAAGCAATATCCTTTGTCAGAGCTTTCGTTGGTGAATGTATTCATGAGAAATCATGCCCAAAGCGTCGGTAGTAACTAGCTGGGCCAAGAAAAATTTGTATCTCTAAGAAATTATTATGTTGTTTCCACAATACAATAGCTTCTATCTTTCCATTATCAACAAAAACACCTTTTTATAAATTAAATTTCCATGAAAACATAGATCCTATATCCAAAAATCAGACTTTGATAATTTGGAATAAAAATGGTTATCTCTTAAGAGTTGTAACCATGTTTCCAAGTGTTCCTCATAGTTATTACGTGTCTTCGAATACACAAATATGTCGTCATCCAACACAAAAAAATTCTAGATATCATTGAAATATCAGATTCATCAATCCCATGAAGACCTCTAGTTTATTCATTTGACATTAATGCATGACTACATATTCATAGTGTCCATTTCTTCTTTTGAAATCCTTTTATGGAATATCTTCCTTCTGAACTCGCAATTGTTGATATCCTAATCACAAGTCAATCTTGGAGAACCATTCAGCTACCCTAATTAATCAAACAGATCATCAATGCATGGAATCTGATATCTATTCTATATTCTCACATGGTTTATCTTAAGATAATCATCGTGCAATCAAAGAGTTCCACATGATTCCTTCATGAACTAGAACTGTGCTTCCCACAGAGACATTCTTGGTCAAATGAAACCCTTGATTTATATATCTTTCAACTATACTTCTAATTCGCATAACCATGTTGGTGCCACCCCATAATATCTAAATGAAATAGGATTGGTCCCAGAAAGGAGATCAATCGTAAAATACACATACTTTATAGGTGGTAAACCTGAGAAGTTTTATGGAAATACATCTGCAAATTGATCCAAAACTGCTAGAAAAATAATTTACATAATATATTCTATTGGTGATAATGTTAATGACACTAAATGGTAAGAGATCACTCCCCCCATTGGTGCCAACAATCTCCTTCCACCTTTCATTACCATCCTCTCTCCTCTGATGATATGTTTGATGTCATCCTCTATCATGAAACGAACTGTTCGCCTATAACAATCAATGTAAGACTTGAACATTGTCAACCAATACATAAATAGCATTACTTCATAGAAATCCATTACCAACATCCATGAGTCCCATTTCATCCAAGCTCCATCAACAGTTATATAACATGTTTTACAAACAATGGCTTGACATTCGCTTTACCTGAGAAGAGTTTGAATTTTCAAAATAGAAGGCATCATTTCCTACATTAAACATAAAAAATAAACAAAATGAGAAGAAATGATATAATGTGATGCACCAGTATCAAAGAGAACTTACTCAAGATTGGAATTCAAAATAATCATACCAATCACTGAAGATGGTCCAAGATGATGATCGACAGTCATCTGATCAGATCCATATAATTGCTTGGTCGTTTCAATGTTCTCCTTGTTTCCTTATTGCGATTTCCTGGGTTGAGGATTCATTGTATTTCTAGAATCACCATCCCTATCTCTGATCTACCGATGAGATTGATTCTGTTGTCCTCTCCCTTTTGAATAATATGATGCTTTTGACACCTGTAAAGTGTCTCAAGCACCTGACCTTGGATAACTGCAATAATACAACTGATGTTGCCCAATATCTTTTCAGTTATGAAATCTGTAGGTTTTTCCACACACACTTGATTTATGTAGTCAAGAGAACCACTTTAAAAACAACATACTTTTCTCTTCGGTCGTGGACGAAGGTTCACTAATCCAGCTGTCTTATTCTGATTTTCACTTCCACCGTATAAATAGGTGTCCCATTTCTAATTTATCGCAGCGATTGAGATCCCAACATTCCATGTAGGTATAATCATACCTCCTTTCATACATTCCAAGACATCATGTTCAGACACAGTCACTCTATTAACCATTTATTTATAATCCATGACGTGGAGAACCAGAATCTTTGATATAATCTCCTGATGTAGCCCCGATTCTAAGATGCATTCCATGAAGGGTTCACTTGCCACAACTTCTAGTCCAAATAAAATTAAATTCATAAACATAGATATATACAATGTGATAGAGAGAATCTTTTGTTTTAGGCCAATGATATCCATTGTTTTCTGGATCTTGAACATGTGAGGATGGAATTGTTTATTGAAAAATTACTCAAAATCCTCCCATGTAAGGACTTCATCCAATTAAGCATACACCGCTAAATCCCACCACTAGAATTCATGATCCTTGAGAATGTATGTTTCTATATTGACCTTTAAATCCACCAATGTGACAATGAAATCGAAGATATGATTCATACTACTGAGCCACACCTCTACCTTCTCTGATTTATCATCTCCTTGGAAGTTAGGTGGATTATTCTTCATGAACTTCATGGTATGATCCACTTGACATGGCTCATTCCACTAGTTAATTGTATCCGCATCTTGAAAATCTTGGACAATACTCTGAACCAGCTCTTTGTTCACCCATGGTTTAGGTGCAACCACATTCTCCGCTGCTACTTCAGGTTGTTTTTTGATGATTTCTATCTGGTGCCATTTTCTAAACCAACAACAAACTCTGTCAATCTAACTCTCTAGAAATTGATGGGTTTTTATTTCAAATTCTCTCACATCAACTATCACAACATTGTTTTCGAAAAACAACCATTTCCCAATTCTTCTAGTTTTGATAAAATGTATTCCATTTATTGAAAATCAAACCGTTTTCAAAATATATCGACCACTTTTTTCAATGTCTTTCATTAGAAACTAGTTTTATACTTTTTTAAAAAATCAACACTTTATACAGAACCTGAATCATTACTCAAAATAATGTATGGACTCATAGTGGGAAGTAGTTTCTCTATAATGAATGTCATTCTTGTCACATTTACTAAACCCATGAAAATGGGATTTCCAATGTTCTAGAAGTGTCTCCAAAATGCTTATGTACCCAACTCACTGGTAAATTGAGGTTCTGAAAAAAGGATTATCTACATTATTTTATTCTTTAAAATTCAATTTCCAAAAATCCTACTCCATTATAAGATTCCAATCACAGGAATATCCATGAATGAATTCCTACTCCAATACCAATAACACTGATGACTACTTGTTTGGCATGGACAAAACAATTTGATAACATTTGAACCATACTGGAAATACTAGACTGATACCATTTGTAATGACCCACTAATTCCCATTGTATTAAGAGTCCGACGAGTTATTACATGGCCTTAAGAGACATCCCATAAAATCTGATGTCTGGAAATAAATGCCAAAGGGATTAAAAAACAAGTGGGGAATGATTTGACCTTTATGAAATAAACCAAAAAACCACAACAAAAAAATTAACGAAAATATGCATCAAGAAAAGAAAGAAAACTAAAAAACATCATGTATCTCAAAACCATATCATTGTGTACAACAAAGGACGACCAAACCAGTATCAATGTAAACATAGGATAAACAACTCAAGACTCTCAAGAGACTAGAAGACTCAATTCTATACAAAATCCTACCTCCAAAATCACCAAACAACCAAAATATCATGAGGTAGTTCTAAAAATGTGGGAAACGTTACCTTTTCCCCTATCCCGAAAGATAACATCTGCAAAAGCACCAAACATCCAAAGAAGGGGTGATTATAAAACTCAGTATTTTTTACCCAATGTAATGACAACTCATTATAATTCGATAGAACAGTTAGAATATTATATAAAATAGTATATAAATTGTAATTTACACAAAACTTTTTATAACCATAAATATAAAAAATTTTGGTATCCAATTACAACCAAGTTAAAACTAAAGTAAATGAAACCAACTTCCAGAAAGTTATTTTCTGGAAAATAACAAATCAATGATTTAAAAACAAATTCATATTATCATTTTTGAATACCCATTTCATAGTTCACAAACCAAGAACACATACAAGCTTTATTTGACAGTTCCATACTCATGAGTATTATCTCATCCAATTACATTGTTTCACAATGAAGCATGCATCTGATCCATGGTCGCACAGATTATACCCCAATGGTACTTGTCCCTAATTATGGTCCTATTATGAATGTACTCACACCAACTCCATTTATGCCAAATATTTCGATTACCAAAAAAAACCACATCAATAAAACTGGACTTTTATATAAAACCAAGGAACATCCAATTTCAATGAAAATTTTCATTTTAATAAAATATTCCCTTTTATTGAAAACATCTAATCCAATTTATGTTCCAACAATCCATAAAAATACCTTATTTAATGTACATAGTTTAAAACCAAGAACAAATGAACTCATTCAAAATCTCCAATTTTCCTGATTTCACAACCATAACTCAAGAAAGATTCCAACAAGTGTTCATCAACCAAATAAAAATAAATTTAGAAAAAGACATTAAATATTAATGAATTCCTATTATTTATACTAGAGGTGTTGAGAATTAATACTCCTACATCAAAGGATTTGATGAAATTAGACAATGAACGAAGAACGCACCAAAAAACCGGGATGATTCTACATGAACCCACCTTAGTTCCATTCTCATAGAAATATTGAGACAAAATATCATCAAATTTGGAATCCAAAAACCATGATCTACACATAACAGGTGTAGATTTGAGAAACCAAGAGAACCGGATAATTACATCTAAATAGATCTAAGAATCCTATAATGATCAAAGAATAACGATCACCTACATCAAGAATCTGGAATCAATTTCGAAAGGGAAGAATTCAGATCACCATTATATTTATTGGAGATCCTTATTTGGACTTTGGAGAAGAAAAATCCTGAGCTAGGACTGGTTTGGGTAAAAAACTAGAGATTTATGGCAAAAAACGAGTGAGATCCAATTTTTAAGGATCTCATTATAACTCTACGCACAGTTTGACCGCATGATTAGGTAAACCATGTGCTAATTGTGCAGTATTCATTGCCCGTATGACTTCCACTATCATAGTTTTCCAAACTGTACTCCAACAATGTTGGAACTACTACCTCAAGAGGACCACTACGCATGGTTTGGCCGCACGGTTAGGAAACTCGTACACCGCCCGTGTGACTTCCATTTTTTCCCAAAAAGTTGTGCACTGTTCTCCCAAATCTCCCATCCATCACCCATATAAATTATAACACAGATACATTATAACCATAAAAAGAATACATTAAGGGTTACATACAAAAAACCATGGGTACTCAAAGTGGGATAGTCAAGTGGACATCTGGCATGTGGATCGTTTTCTTTCATTGTTAAATCATCATTCAATGTGGTTGATAGATTATAAGATGATGTAGGTTATAGATGTTGTTGGTGAGTTCCTATATGTTTTTGTGAGGAGGTTGTGACTCTACCCTATCGACATGATTTCAATTTTTGGATAGACTTACAACCTTGTGATAATCCAATTTCAATGGATCTTTATTAAATGGTGCCTTCTGAGTTGCGATATTTATAGATTCAGATTGACTATTTGATGAAGAAGGGATTCATTCGGCCTAGTAGGTCACTTTGGGGTCCTTTGGTCTTGTTTGAGACGAAGGAATATAGTGTTCTGAGGATATTCATATACTACCTGATACTGAATCTGGTAGCATCCAAGAACCAAACCCTATCCATAGAATGGGCGTCCTTTTCAACTAGTTTAGGGGGGAGGTTGGTTCTTGAAGATCGATCTATGGCCTGGGAATCACCCACTAAAGGGGAAGGAAGGGGACATCCTGAAATATACTTTCAGTTGTTGGTATGGGAATTTTGAGTTCGTGGACATACTATTCACTATTATGAATGTGCCAGAAATTTTCATGGGGATCATGAACTCTGTCTTCTGTGAGTTTGTGGAAAATATTGTCATTATATTTATCGACAACATCCTGATCAACATGAATATAGAGAAGAATCGTATTGAAAACCTTAATACTTTCTTGGGTTTTCTTCAACATCACCATATCTATGGGAAGTATTCCAAGTGTATTTTATGGATGCGAGTGGAGCACTTCCATAGGCCTACGGTCTCTCAGTAGGGGATAGTAGTGGATCTGTCAAATGTGGAGGCATTTGTTTTGTGGAAGGAACCCAATAATGTGGCAGTGGTTCATAGGTTCCGAGGTATGTAAGGCAATTATCGAAGATTTGTGACCAACATATCTCATGTTTTAGCTCTGTTGATGGCCTTGAATATGTAGGACATGGCCTTTACATGTAGTGATCAGTGTTAGGAAGCTTTCAACTATATGAAGGGGATGTTTTTCAGTGCTCTAGTTACCAGGTTTTAAATAGTAAGGGTTGATGTTGGATGATTTGGGATGAGTTGGTGAGGGGAAATATCAGTTGGTATTTACACCAAAGTTCAAGAAGATCCACAACATCTTCTAAATCTCCCATATTCATTGATATCTACATGATGACTCCCAATTCATTTAATGAGGAGTGTTTGATATCATGAAGGATATAAAATTCAAGGAGAGGTCGGTGGAGATCCACGATCATTAAGAGAATGTACTTTGTGGATGGACCATTCCCTTGGTTCATTTGTTATAGAGGCATGGTGGCCTCAAAGATAGTCCATGGGGGAGAGAGTCACAGATGTGTGGCTAGTACCAAGAGCTATTTTGATTTTTGATTTTGTTTTTTTCTTTTTGATGTAATTATTGAACATTGTTTTGTATAATAGTGGTTGTTTCTTTGTTATCCAATGTCTGAAATAAAGTCATGAAATGTGAGTAGGGGATGACCAAATTCATAATCAAGACACATTAATGTGGATGTGATTAAACCTGTGTGGGCGAGACAATTCCACCCACAACTAACAATATTTTGACATGGAAGAATTATTTCATTAATCCATGTGTTTGTATGGTGTATCCTTAGGTTTATGTGTGGTTTTTTGGGGTATTATATGTTAGGTATGTGTTCATGGATGTTGATGTTTCACTTCATATTTGTATTAGCATATGGTAGTTAATCCTTGCGAGGTAACTTACAAGGTGGATATTCGGAAACCTCTTTTTTCTGGGTTTGGTTTTAAATTATTGTGGGTGACAATAGTTTGGGAGGTATATAATGTAATGTACCGGTCCTCTCTATGCTATTCCTTTATGAAAATATATTCCATGTGGTGTCCATGGAGGTCATTGTGGATTGTTTACAGAGTATTCAAAAATCGGGTTTTCTGTCCAGAGGTTAGGGTGTCGGTAGGTTATGGAATCCACAGAGCATGGAAACTATAGCTCCTATAAATGGTGACTCATCAAATGGTGTCTCACCATAATGTGTCTCACGGAATAGTATTTCATTGAACAATGACCCACCAAACATGGACTCACTGAAAGGTGGGTCACCTAAAAGTGAAATGCTAAATGGTTACTCCCTAAATTGTAATTGAGTGAATGGCGACTCGTCGAATGGTAGGTCACAAAATGATAGGTCACTAAATGGCGAATCACTAAATAATGAATCACATAACGGTGAGTAACTGAATAGTGAATCACCAAATGGTGACACTTCACTAGTAACTCACCCAATGGTGGGTCATTTCCAGTTTTTTCAAAGTTTTCCAGTTTAGGGCCTATTACATATTTTTCAATGTTAAATTACAAGACAAAAAATGATTGACCATTCCTCAAGATATTTCTACTTTCTCTGAGGAGAATGGATATTTCTTAAATGATATAAGATTTCATGATCATTAAAGCTACCAACCTATGTGGCCCAAGCCATGACCTGGCTTTAATATAATTCAAAATCATCTCTATGATTTTAGGATCAAAAATTTTATTAAGTCGAGATCTTCCCGTCCTTGAACCTCTTAACTTTATCTTATTATTCTTAGAGACTTCTTACCCATATGAGTTGTGCACCATTGTTGTGACCCGATCCTATTTATTTTTTCTTGGAGTCTTGTACTCGCGCGACCCCCTATCTTGGTGCATGGTTGGATCATTGGTCACTTGTTGTTCCATGTAGATGTTTTTTTGTCATCTCTCTTTCTTTTTTTCATATTTCACAGTTTGTATATTCATGCAACATGTTGATCATGGATAAAAGAAAATTTTAAGGGTGTTATGGCATGTTCTACTTGTCAAATTAGTCATAATGGAATGGATGATGATTATTAGAAGGAAAATCAAGCAGTCACTATAATAAACAGGTAATGGATTAATGTTGTTTCCTTGTTTTTTTGTTTTCAATGATTCTTCTTATGACTTGTTGTTTCTACATGCCTTTTGAAAATCATGGTTGTCTGTGGACATTCATTGAACACAATTTTAGCTTGTGAATAATATAAAAACATCAAACAATTTATTCAATCACACCAGGTTAAATAAAAAAGATGCCACTTGTTCAAACTTTTGTATGTGACCACCCCTATTAAATGAAGTGAAATTAATGAACCCATCCTACATAAATCTGAATACACGTGTCTTATTGGTGTATCTATGTGTTGGATTCTTGTTGTGTTTTGTAATTTGTGTGCATTATATGGTTTTTTCATTGGTATCATGGTTGTGGTATAGTGGTGGATAGAGCGGTTGAGCATGTGAGTAGGGTGTGGTTTGTTTGTACAGCATGGCTTCTATTTTATGTGGTGGATGCTATGGTATTGTGTATGGGTTGGTAAATGAGGTGTGATGGAATCTCATGTTGAATATTGATTCACTATGGAATGGATGAACTCGTAGTTCAATAAGAATATGTGAGGTAGGTGTTATAGGTGTTGAACCATGTTGTCCAGTGGGACTGAAAATCCAATAGTGTGTAATTTTTGGTTGTTAGTTTCTCGGGTAGGGATGGAATGGATAACAATTTTGTTAACCAAGAATTAATTTTTCTAACCTCTTCATAAATAATGATAAGTGGTTAAAATGAATGTGGTTTGGTTTATGTTTGGTAATGGATGTTTGAGTGACTATGCATGTAGGGGATGCATCATCTTTTGTTTTGGGTGGAATTTTTGTTGGTTTGGAAACCCATAGGTTCGGTCGAGTGTATGTTTCCGAGATGTATAAACATCAAGTTCCATGTTATTTTATACAAACCCGACCCCTGTTGAGATCTGCATGCCGAACACCCCTATTTCATGGGGGAGGGTGTCTTTCCCAACATCCGTGTGTGATGATAGATGGATGGTTACTGACATTATTCCTCTCACCCATTTCTGTGTATTTACCAACCAAGACTCTTTAGAAATGATGCAATGGATTGGGGTTTACTATATCCCAAGATCCTTCGGGAAGGTTTTTTTGTGGATGAGAGGCCCAACGTTCTTCATGACAGATTTGTTTCCCATGTGTCATCAAAATGAGGCCAAGGTGTCACCGGGTGAGATGTGTTGTGGTGGATTATGCCCTAGGTGTGTATGAGAAAGTTCTGGAAGTGGGACTAAATTTGGGACTTGGGGAAAAGTGGAGGCATCATGATGTTTTCCATTCAGAATGAGTAGTTAACTAGTGGTAAAGTGGTGCAGGGTATAAAATCATCGACGTGATTATAACATTACATTACATTACATGGATTATTTTGTGAGTGTTCATTAGTGAGGCCGGGGTGAGTAGTTTTCCTTTCTAAGAGTTTTTTTTGTTTTTTCCACTTTCATAGGGGAATTAGTATGTTTCCCAACTTGTGCACGAGATACAATGGTTTTCCTATTGACTGTACTTATATACTCAACCTACGTATATAAAACTATTTTTTGGTTTCTGGGGGGACTTTGAGGACAGTGATGGACCTTACTAGCTTCGGTGTAGTGATTGTTGGTGTATTGATTCTTAGAATTTATTTTTTGTAGGTTACATTGAGTTTTTTGTACTTTGTAGAAATTTATGTTTAAAACATACATGGAAGGTTTAAATATCTTTTATGTATAAAATGTTTCGAGTTGTTTGGGATTTACCATCTTATCTCATGATTTTATTTCCTTAAAAAGTTTATTTCCTCCCATCTTGTGTGAATGTTTACCAACCTTGGGATATATGCACCACATAAGGGCCTATTGGAGCTAGGACACTGGGGTCATTATCTCTCATTCATCTCAATGATGGATGGTCTTGTAACTTTTACATTTCTTTTATCATGTTGGAGAAGGTGGTTTGTGAAAAATATGTTAATGTATATAATTTTTCTTAAAAAAATTATCTTCTTTTCATTTTCTGGACACCATAATTTTTTAATAAAATGTTTGATTGAATTCAATTTTTTATAATTTCTTATATGAATATATTTTCCCAGCATCATCAATAATCTTTTATTTTACACTTTTCTTATAATATTTGTTGTTTTTTTTTGAATGAAAAAAATTTCATTAATATTTTGGAATGTTTTACACATTAAAATTGTTATTTCAGATAGAAAATTATATTTTCAGCGATATCCAGGACTCCTCTAAATTAGAGGTGGTGTATAATTTATTACATTGGAATTATATAAAAGGGCTCACATCAATTAAGAATGGTCAATTTAGTAGTATTTAATAACTAGATACATACATGATTTCCATTTTACATTGGAAATAAAATATAAAACAAAACCAATGAACAAATTGGAATCCTTGAAACTCATTCAAATATTCTTTTTTCATATCCTATGTAATGTTGAAAAATAATGGTGTGATAAAATTCCAATTATGGGTTTCTTATAGTCGAATATTTTAGGAGTAAATAAATGATATTCAATATATCTAGGAAAATTACTAAAAAATTTCATTTTAATTAATAACATGATCATGAAATTAATCGATGTATAATATCAATTTAATAATCTCATGGGTTACGGTAATTGAATTTCAAAGAAATAAATTCATATGTCTTATTTCTTGATGAATGTTATACTCTATGATATTTTCAAATATGGGTAGGTATACACTAGAAACACATTTAATAATTCTAGTTCACTGGTTTTTCTTATGATACATATCGATGCATCATGGAGCCATCTATAACTGGGTCCCAGACATTACTACATTTTAAATAGAATTATTATATATTTAATGATCAATTTAATTGGTAAAAAACATTCTTTATCAATAAATATATATACAGAGTAAATAATACAACATATCAAGTTCTCCCCAATCAATCAAAAAACCTTCTTAGTAATATATCTCCAAAAAAACCTGTAAGAAGAATTTTTATACCATTTATGAAATAATTATATTCATGACACAACAAATATGAATATGATAGAGTAATTTATTTTGTTCTGAAATATGTTCAAAAGAAATCGACTGATTCATCTGAGAGTTAATTACCACAAAATTTACCATGATATGAAAGACGACCATTAATTCATCATAAAAACATATTTTGTGTCAAAATGAGGTATTTTTTATAATTGAACAAAATGGAATAGAAACATTTGAAATAAATTTTCATTATTCAGTTTTCTCTACAAACCTATTAAAACATATAAAAAAAGATAAATATCATAAAAATAATATAGTGGCTAGAAAATTCATTGACGTCATATATGAGAAAAAGAAACATTCCACTTGAATTTTTATAAACTAAGTCAAAAATAACCATTCTGGATGTTTTCTTAAGAGATTCCATTCAAATCGTGAAATGAATGATGGAAAAAAAATTTCTTAACAAATCATTTTGGGAAATATAAAAGATTTTTGTAATTTTCTTTTTGAAAAATACGTAAAAGGAGGGAAAATATATCTGATCACAAAAGAAAATAAATAAGTTTGACTTTTCTTTAAAACATTTACTTTATTTATTATAGAGATAAATGGAGGAAATGTTATATCAAAACATTTAATGTATTTAAATATCTATAGGATAAGAATATATATGGAGTTTATGGAGTATTTTTTATAAGAATAATTCATAAAAAATATATGAAATCCCATAAAATGAGACGATAATATAAGTTATTTATTCTTTGGTAACATTTAAATTATAACCCATTAGAAGAGTATATGTTAATAGAAAATATAATTAAAATGATTAAATACAGATAGAATATGTATATAAAAGGATCAATATATTATCCACATAAAATAAAATAGTTACACAATACCAAATATGTATCAATGCAGTGGAAATTGAGGATAAATCCCTTACATCACATTTCTATAAAGTTGATTGTTCTGAAACCTAATGTATAATTCATTTTGATTTATTTTAATTAAAAACCATATAAATATCTATAATAACATATATGGTCAAATTTAAAAATCCTAGAACGTTTTTGTAATAGTCTTTCATTATTATCAATGTTTTGGTGTTAGCTGCTTTGGTCTTCATGTATGATTTGATTCATCTATTATGGTCCTTTTTCAATACAATTGACATATCATTGAAATAATTTTTATAATGATATCAAAATAATAAATATTTATTATGTACATATTTATGACCATCCCTTAAAAGAAGTCATGAGAAATGAATCACATGGCTTCATGGAGGTGGTAGTCTACAAATACACAAGGGTGATATTGTCATTTTTTAATGGGTGGTCGGGTAAGTTGTGAGATGATATAAAACATTTCCAGAAATAGATTATTTAGATATATATATATAGATTAATTATCTCCATCATAATGAACATGCATGAGAGGATGTGATGGAAATAAATTACATCAATTCACGATGTGGTAGTTCTCTCTACATATGAGTGATGATTTAATTTTCTATTTCATGGAGAATGAGAAAGATAAAAATTATGTGATCAAAATGATAATATATAATTATATAGGAGATAATAGTTTGTGAAATATTAATGGTTAGGAATTAATTGATGGAGGAAAAGAAGAATAAAAAATTAGAGTGATTGGATAAAATAATTACCTCTTACATGAGATACCTCTTTTAGATTTCATTTTAAGGACACTAGGGATTGTATTTTCAAGAGAATAGGTCATCTATAAGTAAGATAATTAAGTATATAATTTGTTTTATTAGGCTATGGTTGATATATGTGGATCAAGATGGTGTAGATAATCAAGGATAGGCAGTTTGCTTTTATATTGAATGAAAGGACACGATAGAAATTACTTAAAAGAATAAAATATAGTAAATTATATTTCAGGTGAAATTATCAAAAAGTTATAAAATTTTATAATATAATATATTTTGATTTCCTAGATCTATATGGTCTATTCCTTTGTGAAAATCCATTGCTTGTGGTTTTCTTTGAAGTCATAGTGGCTTGTTTTAAGAGTTTTCCAAAAATTCAGTTTTCTGTTGGTAGGTCAGGGTGTCGGTTGGTTTTGGAGTCAGTAGATCAAAAAATTGTGACTCACTGATTTATAGCTGACCAAACGGTATTTCACCCAATAGCGACTCATCGTAATTTTCTCTCACTGAATAGTGAATCCTGAAACTATAGGTCACCGAATGCTAGGACTCAAAACGATGACACACCAAACAAATGACTCAACAAATGGTAGATCACCAAATGGTATGTCACCAAACGGTGAATCAATGAATAGTAGGTCATCAAACAATGAATCGCTGAATGGTGACTCTTCATCGACAACTCACCCAATGGATGGTCTTTTCCAGTTTTCCCGAGTTTTGCAGTCTTCCCCACTAACGTGTTATTCATTGTTAAATGAGGAACCTATCAATGTTTAAAATTTCTCAATACATTCCGACTATCTCCATGGAGAGTTCTTATATCATTATTATTATAAATATTTTGAGATCTTTGAAATAAACTAAGTGCATGTTTAAGGCCATGAAACCACATTTAAGTACTTTGAAGTTGTCTCCCTAATTTTAGGATATTGTCTTTTCTTAATCTGGGATACTCTCTTTCTTGAACCCTTCAGTTATATATTTGTGTCCTATGAACCATTCACCCCATGTAGTTGGGTTCCCATGCTATACCATCTTGTTCAGATTTTTCAATGAGTCCCCTACTTGTGCGACCCTCTATATAAGCGCAAGAAAGGATTTCTGGTCACTATTTCTTCCAAAGAAGAATTTATTTTGTCTCTATTTATTTTGTGCATCATGCGGGGTGGGTATACGCGTGTCACCTCATGACCGTATGTAAAAAATTATTAAGGATGTTGTGATAAAATATTCTTTTTACCTTAGTCATAAATGATGGTAGGGAAGTTGGTGATTTTGTTCACTATTTTTATGTGTTATCCCTGTCTCCATGTTTGGTATTGTTCTATCTGTATTCATTTTAAAAATCATGGTTTTTGGTTTCCTTTGTTCGAGAGACAAGGTAGATTGTGAATAATCTATAATATGAATTCACCAATCACTACACATAGTTAAAAAAATAATTCCCTAGGATCAACCTCTTTTGTGATCACCTGTGATTATTAAAGTGGAAATAAAGAAGTTTGTTGGATTAATTTGAATAGACCTGGTGTTTTGGCGTGGAAATGTTCTTTGTGGTTTTTGTTGGTTATTGTGCCATGTTTGGGTCATTTTAATCTATTGATGGTAGTATGTTTTTTGGTATAGGTCTTAAGAGAGGGGTAGGATCTGCAACTACATTGTGGTATGTGTTTTCAGTTGGGCTTTTGTGTTGATGGTGGTTTTTGTGGGATTTGTGTATGAGGCGGTGCAGGCGGTGTGATGGAATATTTGGTTGAGAGATTGATTGATTTTGGAATGGATTGACTTATAGATTTGTGGTTCTACTTCTAGGATATTCTATGGCTGTTGAGTAGTGTTTTGTAGTGGGACTGTAATCCGGTTGTTGAGCAGTGTTGTGCGGCGGGTCTACAATCTGGTTGTCTGTTGTTTGCACAGTGGGATTGCAATGTTTATTGGGTACAGTTGTGGTTTTTAGTTTCCCTTATAGGTATGGAAAAAATAAATGTTTCATTAAAAAAATAATGCCTTATGTTGTACTGAAGTATATTATCTTCTTGATAAAGAATGATATGTGGTTAAATGAAAGTGGTGCATTTTTGTTTTGGATGTGGTTGTTTGTGTGGTTGTGGATGTAGGGGTCGTAGCAATGGCTATTTTATGGGGGATGGTTTTTTGTTTATAAACCCATAAGTTTGAATTATTTTCTGTGTACCTATATAATTAAATTGTAGTTCCATGTAATTTATATATTCACCCCACCCATAATGAGATCTACGTGCTAAACACCCCATTGCAATGGGGGAGGGTGTCTTTCCTAAAATTCCGGTATGAGGATGTATGAATTGTTATTAGCTCGCATGCTCCCTCTTTTCGGCATTTATCACCCATGACTTATTGTGTAGGCTATAATCTATTATGTTTTATTATCTTGTGAAGTTATTCAGGTAGCTTTTAATGGATTGAGGTTTATTACTAGAATTTTAGTATTGGTTATGTGAGAGGTAGTTTGTTTCCAAGGAGTCATCGGGACGAGGGCCATGTGTTTTCAGAAGAGACTTGTGTTGGTTTGTGGTTCAGGTGGGTGTGGGAAGGATTTGGTTGTGGCGCAAGTGTCTGGGGGTAGGATGTGATGTGGTTTATGGCCTAGGTGTGTATGGGAAGGCTGTGATAGATGGGAATGTAGAGGAGTGGTAGCACTAGGAAATTCATTGTCAAGGATGAGTAGTTAACTAGTGGGGAATGGTACGAGGTATCCAATCCTTGATGTTTTTATATTGGAATTGTGTTATTTATTTAGTGAGAGTTGGTGAGGTTGGCATGGTTAGTATTCTATTTTAGGTGTTCTTGAGGTTCTGTTGTTTTCTCTTAGGGGAATTAGTATGTTCCCCCACCTGTCCCCGAGTAACATTGGTATTTCCTACTATGTATACTTGTATGCTCACCCTACATATATAACATTGTTTTTCGGATTCTAGGATGAATTTGATGACCATGTTGGATCATACTATCTTGGGCTTCGGGGTAGTTTCTACGTTGCTACATAGAATTGTTTTTTGTACATCGATTTTTTTTGTAATTTGTGGAATTTCCTATTTAAAAACGCATGGGTTGATTTATATTTCTATTTATGTTTAAAATGATTGGAGTTATTTGGGATTTTCAAATATTATCTTTTAATCTCATTTTCCTTAAATAGGGAAATTCCTCCTATTCTGTGTGAATGTTTACCTACCCTTCGTGCTAGTCACCACCCTGATTCCTATAAAAGGAGGGACTCGAGGTTATTATATCTCCTTCATTTTGAGGAAGGAAGGTATTGGTATCCTGATATCCTTCCATCATCATAATGAAGGAAGGTCCTGATTGAATGGAATTAGAGCTGATGGTTTATTGATAGAATGGATTTTGGAGTTAGAAATAGTAAACATTTCATGCGATAGTATGGAAACATTTTTATGTGATCTCGATGTGTGACATAGGGTCGAGAAGATCATCTAGGACATGATATTTTAGAGCCCCCATGATATGTTGAATGCACCCTGAGCATATTGAATGATAATGTGATACAAAACTAATTGTAGGGTAGAGACCCTAGGGAAGTTACATGAATCACAAAAACTGGTGTTCTAGTTCTTTGGGTGTTTTTGTAATTTAAATAAATAGTTTTAAAATGAATTTGGAATAAAATTCCATACAACCCATGCTAAGGATTTCCTTCTTTTCATTTTAGTTATGTCTCCCAGACATCACCCACTCTTGGTACGAGCAGTGGAGGCTTGGAAGGTTGACCTGGTTGACCAGTGGAGGGTTGACCCAGTGGGAGGTGATGATTGGTGGCACAAGACCCTTCATGATTTCATGTAACAGACTCTGGGTAAGTATGAAGAAAGAATATCAGATATAGAGATGGACAGTTGGCTTGAGGACTTGGCGATCACAGTCACCTTGATCTGGTCTCCAATAGAGTTTTGGGTGCCTCTAGAAGTGATCCGGATGAGGGTAGAAGTGGGTTAGTGGTGGATTCTTTACCTTGGGGATAATAAGGAGTCCGATGTTCTGTAGGTCGACTTTGAGAAAAAGTTCCATGAAAGATTCCTTTCTTTGATGATGAAGGCTGAGAAGATACAGGATCTAATCTCCCTCTAGAAGGGGGCTATATTGTTGAGGGAATTTGGTATTATGTTCAAGGACCTCTTATTTTTTTCCCATATACCATTCTAGATGAGGAGTCCCATGGGAGGCTCTTAGAGTAGGCACTCCATCCCTCCCTCCTATATGCGGTTACCCCTGTCACCCTACCGACATACTTTGTGGTCCAGAAGAAGGATGAGGTAGTGTAAATGATGAACTCGTGAGGGTTTTTATTGTGAAATGGGATCCAATGGAGTTCTTCAAAGGGTAGGGTAGTCAGAAAAAGGTTCCTAATGTATGGTCCTTATAGATTTCAGACTGCGGGGAGCTAACCCAAGCTGTTTTAGTTATGACATTCTGATCCTAAAATTTTCTTCAAGATCATGGGGAGGAGGTGATTGGATTATGGAGGACATGGTAACCTTCAGGGTCAGTTCAAAAATCATGAACAGTATAGTGGAGTTGGGCAGGTTCAGTGACAACCATAACAGTAGTTCCTAGCAAGGCCTTTATAGTAGCTAGGACAATAGGATCCTGCTCCACCAAGGGCAAAAAAGGCAGGTGGAGGCTGATCTCTGGGTGTTCTGCATGGAACTTGACTTGGGCGTGGATGGGGAGTTAGCCGACAACCAAGGGAAGAGGAGTTGGGTGTGAGAAGTTTCATGGTATAGAGGAAGTAGTTCCAACGGATCCAAGGGTTGTTTTGGTAAGATCAGTGTGTTTCGTACTCTTTCTTCTTCATTCTTTGATTTGGGTTATTCACACACATTTGGTGTACCCAGTCTGGCCCATTCCTCAGGACTAGACATAGTGCTAATTTCTATTCCCCTAGTGTTTAGTGTGCCAGTCGAAGGACAGACTATCTTGCGTGATTTTTTTGGGGATGCATATAGTTATTAGGGACACATCAATCAATTGGGGATCTCTTTATACTACATATTACGCAATACAATTTAATCCTTGGAATAGAATGTCTGTTTTCAGTTCAATCAATTATCAGATAAATATGGAGCAGATTTGTGTTCTCTAACATTGTAGGCCAGCATGTGCTTTCATTGTCGAGTAGAGTTGCCTGGTGGGAAGCTGGTGTGTGGAGATGGTGGAGGTTCCGAGAGTTGTTTGATACTTCCAAGATGTTTTCCATGAGGATTTTGTGGCCTTACATCCTCGATGTGATGTTGAGATTGGGATATAATTATAACCCAGTTGTTGTCAGATTTCAATGGCTATTTATCAGATGGGGCCCTATATGTTTTGAGAAAAGCAGAATCGAATTGATGGTCTGATGAGGTAGGGATTCATTCATCCCACTTTTTCACTGTGGTGTGCTCCTATCTTGTTTCGAAATATGGAAACTGATGGTCTAGAGATGTGCATAGACTATCAGTGATTTAATCCAGTAAGGGTCAAGAACCCTTACACTCTCCCGGGGAAATAGGATCTTTCTGACCAGTTTATATGAGAATGTTTGTTCCCTAAATAGATTTTGAGTCTTGATATCACCAGTTAAGGGAGAATGAGGGTGAAATCCTTAAGACTTGTTTCAGGTGAAGGTATGAGCACTTCAAGTTCATGGGCATGTCGTTTGGTGTTACGAACACACTGTCTGTGTTCATGGGGCTCATGAAATTTTTCTTCCATGAGTTCTTGGACCGTTTCACCATTGTGTTCATCAATGAAATCCAAATCTAATAGATTTTAGAGGATTAGAATGTCGAGTACCTCAATACTATCATGGATATTTATTAACGCCGTCGGCACTATGGGATGTTTCTTATGTGCACATCTGAATGGGAGAGGTGCATATCCTTGGACATGTACTGTCTCAGTAGGGGACAACAGTGGATCTGTCGAAGGTCGAGGCAGATATTTCCTGGGAAGCACACATGAATGTGGTATATGTTCACATCTTCCTAGGTCTAGAAAGCTATTAACAGAGGATTTTACATAACATCTATCAAGTTGAAGCTCATTTGATGGACCTAAGAAGGAATGACATGGCCTTCTTGTGGAGTGAGTAATGTCAGGAATATTTTATCTATCTAATGGAGATGTTGGTCGGTGATCCATTATTCGGTTTTATAGAAGAATTTGTGATGTTCTAGGTGTTCTATTACACATCTGGTATAGGCTTTGGGTTTTTGTTGATGCAACATCGAGTGATAATCCATTATCGGTCAAGGTATTTGCATATCCATGATTTCAATTTTGACACCCATGATCTATATCTTCCCATGGTCATGTTTTCACTGATTTTGTGAATGAATTACTTCATTAGGGAGCACCTTGTTGTCTTCAAAGATCACAAGAGCTCAAGGATTATATTTCACTTATGATACATGCACATACAACAGCGAAGGTGGATAATGTTTCTCAAGGACTATGAATTCGGGAACTCTCACACCTCATGAAAGTGAAATGTTGTGGCTGATTCCGTGATTAGGAATTCATAATGGGAAGTGGTTTGAGAATTTGGAGATGCATGGGAGGTGGTGGAGGAGTTGGATACCATTCATCTAGATACATGAGTGGAAAGGGTTTGACCTTATCTTTTTTAGAAGGCAGTGCAGCCTTCTACGATGTTGTAGGTAGAGGAGTATCAGTGGGGAGACTCTAAGGACGAGGTGATGCGAGATCTCTTTGATGTGGGTGATGCTCTTGAGGGATGGTTAGAGGATAGATAGAATCAGATTTTGTTCCGCATGAATCTTTTTTTCTGAATGGAGTTGCATGAGGGAGTTCATCATGATTTCTATAGCTCAACCATTGTTGTACACCCATGATTTTCCAAGATGTTATGAGGTATGAGGAAATAGTTTTGGTTTCCCGGTTTGAAGAGGGATGTGGTCACGTTTCTAGTAGAGTTTCTATTTTGGAAGCATGTGAAGGATAATCACCATGATCCTAGTGGTTTGTTGCAAACCATACATGTATCTGAGTGAAAGTGGGATGACATCTCAATGGATGTTTTTCATAGGGAAACCCAGGGCTGAGGGAGGATGCGATGTTATCTGGGCAGCAGTTGATTGGATGCTAAAATTAACTCACTCCTTAATGATTAATGAGTCAAGAACTATGGATTACTTGGTGGGGAGGTATGTGGACGAGGTGGTGCGGCTTAATGGGGTTCTATGATTCATCAGCTTATATCGGGATGCATTGTTTAACTCATGAGTCTGGAAGGAATTACATCGTGCTATTGGAACTCAGTTACTCCTCAACACAACTTTTCACCCTTAAACAGATGGGTAGTCAGAGTGGACCATCCAGATGCTAGAGGACATATTGGGGGCATGTGGTTTGGACTTCGCACGATCGGGGGTATGACACCTTCCCTTGGTGTAGTTTTCCAACAATAATAGCTATCACTCTACCATCAGCATGTCACCATTAAAATCCTTGTATGGGAGGTTGTGTCATTCAATTGAGTGCTGGACATAGGGTTGAGAGACATCTATTCTTGGTTTGGAGATGGTGCAAATCACAGTGGAGAAGTTTAATCTAGTTCATGAGAATATGAAGGAAATTCCAGATTAGATGAAGTTGTATTCCGATTATAGGAGGATGAAATTAGACTTTGAGGGTGGGGACCATTTCTTGAAGGTTTCCCATTGACATGTGTAGTGGAGGTTCTACAGGGAGAGAAAGTTTTATCCCAGTTTCATTGATCCTTTGGAGGTGTTGGGACATGTTATTGAGGTGGAATATCAGCTGACATTTCCACCATAGTTGAAGATGATCCATGATTTCTTCCACATATCCCACCTTTTGCGGTATCTACACAATGAATCCCACATCAATGACTATGGAGAGTTTGGTTTTAAGAATGACATGTTGTTTAGGGAGTGACCAGTGGATATCTAGGATCATTGGGAGAAGGTTTTTCATGGATGGATCATTCCATTCGTTCATGAGTTGTGGAGGCATGGTGGCCTCAAGGAGAGTACTTAGGAGTGAGAGGAACATATGTGTGTCTAGTACCCAGAGCTATTTTGACATTTCCTTCATTTGTTTCTTTATGATGTAATGATTTAATCTTGTCTAATATATGATGAGTTTTTCAATTTTTCTATATTGTGTGAAAAAGTCCTATCATGTTGTTAGGGGAGGTCATGATCCCTAGTCAAGACACAATAATGCAGATGTGATTAAACCAGTGTGAGCAATTTAGTTCCACCTAAAGAAGACACTATCTTAATGTGGAGGAAATAATTTCCAAAATCCATATGTTCAGACAATGAGACCTTTACTATTTGTGTGGTTATTTGGGGTAAATGATGTTCGGGATGTTTTCATAGATTTCTAGGTTTTACTAAACATTTCATACAGCACAAGGTGGTTTATATTTTAGAGTTCTCATAGAGGGTGTTTATTCATACCCTTATTTGTTCTGGTCTTGGATTAATATTACTAAGGGTGAGAATAATTTGAGAGGAATCTGATGTAATGGCCTGGACCACTCTGGTCAATTTCATTTTTGAAAATCCAGTTATTAAAATAATCTTGGAGGTCATAGTGGCTTGTTTCAGGAGTTTTCCAAAAATCTAGTTTTCTATTGGTAGGTTAGGGTGTCGGTAGATAGTGGTGGAAGTAGGTCACTAGATGGTGACTCATCGAATGGTATCTCCCCGAATGGTGACTCACCCAATGGCGACATACCATAATTGTGGATTCCCTGTAGATACCCGTACATGAAAAACATGGAAATTACATTAATTTTTCGAAATAATTAATACATAACAAAAACCAACACTCAAGGATCATAATAGTTTAGTGCCTTTAGAAACTCAGAACATAATCTTCTAATCATGGTGAACGAATTTCAACATCTCCCATAAAGATCATCCATTTTTGTTTTCTTACCTAAAACCTTTCATTATATCCTGGGGAAAAGAAAACATAAAAAGGGTGAGCTCAAATGCTCAGTAAGGGTTAACGTAGATAAGATAAAGCATTCCATAAACATTTTAATGCAAAATCATGAACAAAAAATCTAAACATCAAAATCCTGAGCAATGACATAAATCATGGATGTACGTATGGAAGATATCATAATGAAACATCCACCATGACAAAATAGCATTGGAATAAAACATGTAATTGTGTAAAACCATTAAGCACATGATATGACTTTCATAGTAGCCAAGGAATTTCTGGAAAGACCATATTAGTGGACAATGTCCCTTATTGAATCAAGTTCACTCCTCATTCCAGTTCTGTATCACTGAACCAGATTAACATACCATTCTAGCCATGTCTATCAAATGAGATATAAATCATTACCCAATGCATTAGAGGGAGATATAGGTCCCACCCATCACATAATGAAACTATTCTTATGTGTTTCCACAAAATCATAAACCATACATCATAGCATAACCCAAGAAATAAAAATGGGATTCATAAATATCATTCCATCATAACGTAATCCATACAAAACCAATGGATATTATTTCATCATAAAAAGAATCAAACCATGTAAATAATAGATACATTATACTTGAATCTAAATAATGTCATATTATATAGGAAATAGTTATGACAAAACACTTTAAATGAATTTTTGAAGAAAATATTCTTTTTTCTTTAAAATCAATTTCTTATCACAAAATTCCATTCAGTTTTGAATGAAAAGGATTTTGTTGAAAATAATCATGAAATCTTGTAGAGTAAGCTTCATGAAAATTAGGCGTTATGAAACCATAAAAATCCATTCATGCTATATAAGATAAAAAACATTCTTGTCATACTTTTTTCGGAAAATTCAAAAATTCCTCTTATGGTAAACAAAATAAAGGTTCCTCACATACAATGTAGTAAAAGTCATAAATGGGTATAAACGATGTTAAACATACATGAAACCATTTAAAGAAAACATGGAAATGGATGATAAATATAACCGCAGTAAATACATAAAAATAAACAATCTCGGATAAAAATGAGATTGGAAAAGTTATCCCTTACCTTTGGTCCGATATGCTTCGTACGTAACTGAACCTTCTCTTCTTCGACACACCTCTTTTATGCTTCCTCTTAAGGTACAACAGTGGGTTTTTTGAGTAGACCAGAACCTCTATAATATAACTAGAGAAGTTTAGAAGAGAAATTTTTAGGGTTTTTCTAATCTTGATGGCTCAAAATTGTGTAAAGAAGAGAGGGAGGAGGTGCCCTTTTATATTGGAGGAGAGGGGCAGTTTAGGAAAAACATAAAATATTATTTTACAATAATGTCATATTCGGTTTATAATGGCTCAAAATTGACTTATTTTGATGATAAAGTGGGTATGGGTTTAAATCCTCTCAACCAATGTGTTTTAAGCATGTTTAGGTTACCATTTGACCTTATTATTTAGATTTAACTATAAGTTAAATAATTTAACTTTTACTGTGTCTTCTTGTTTTCTTACACTATATGGTTAACAAACATACTATAAACAGACAATAAAACCCAAATTGGTTAATTAATGTCATGTATATTATTATATACATCTTTTGGAAGAACCTTATATTTTTAGGAATATAATATCAATTAATAATATAATCATTCTTTTAAAAATATATTTTATGTAAATTTTGACACTATTTGGTAATTGATTTTTGTGAAAATCATAACACCATAATTAGTTCGAACAATGTTAATTAAATCAATAATAATATGTCATATTAAAATAGAAAATTATTTGAATTCATCAAAAGGTCCAAAATTACATTTATTTAGTTATATATAACATCAATTATGTTAATATTTCATTAATAAGGTAACTACTGCATCATCAATGTGTCATTAATAAATTAAAGTATTTAATGTCTACATTTTTTAAATAAAATACCATTATGTGGGAAATATTTTTAGCTTTCTAATGAATATTTATTGTCTAATTTATCTTATGTATATCCCTATATTAATAATGTTTTATTTATAAAACATTGATTTTAACTCTTTTTTCTCTTCTTTGAATTAAATAATAATAAATGTGCTAATCTTATCCAAGTGGAACTAAATGATAATATTATATTCCAAAGTTTGTTTTTGGTCTAATTATACTTATCCAATATAAATAAGACATGTTTTAGGGTAAAAATAATATCATTATTACCTTTAATTGCCCTATTTACTTTTTACCATGGTAAAAAAATTAAAAAGTTACTATTCACCAAAAATTATTTTAATCTCATTGGACAACATTTTACTTACTGATATCAACTGTGTCTCTCGGATTATTGAAATTTCTTTCATAGAAGTGGTAAAATTATGTTTTATGCAAATTTGTAAAATGCTCCTAGGAGGTAGGTAAAAGAGGATAAAAATTTCAATATAATTTTTATATCTCTAAAATTATTATAAACTGACTCCAATGAATTACATTGAAGTTATATATGTATTATGTATCTATATTTACCTAATATAAATTTAAATAAATAATTATTTCAATAAAAAAGTCGGTTTCTAAATAGTAACCCAGTGTTTTCACTATTCCTAAAAAATTGAATGTTTTCAGAAAAAATACCAAAAATCCACCCTCAGATAATTTCGATACTCCGAATCCAAATATGGAGTCAATTTTGAATGATAATATTTATAAAATATCATAATGTGATTATTATTATTCATAATGGCTAGTTCATAATAATATTATAGTAATATATCATTTAGTGAAACTCGGTATTGCGTATAAAACACACTATCGAAGAAGGTTGCTCTGGAGTGCAACACAAGCCAAGATGGTATTGTGTATAGTGAAAGATTCCTTTAGTGTTTCATATAACATAATACATAAAAACAAAATATTTCTCATAAAATCTCGGGGTGTTACATTCTACCCCCCATAAAATGAATTTCTCCCTCCAAATTCTTCGGGGTTATAATTGGTTTACTACTTGAAAGTTTCATTCTTAGAAACCCACATAGTAAAAAGGAATACTAAAACATTATTTTAAAAACTAAATAATGAAATGTAACAGTTAACCAAATTAACTCATAAGTGGGTTTCCACATAGGAGAACATATGTAAAAATATGGACATGGAAAAAAAATCTAACAAGCATGTTTTGATGGAGAGTGGTATAGAACATGGCTATGAAAAATCCCTCAATACCAAAGCCCTAAATTTGTGATGATCTAAGGTACCGTATGATTAATCAGATATGAGGGTTCTTGGACAATGTTTTTGGATTTCAAAATCATTTCCCTAATGTTGAAGAATTGTTGAATTAAAAGAAATACTTACTTGATTTTGGTACCATCGCACCATTTTTCGTTCCTTAAACAATTTCCACTTCATTTCGTAATGAAATGAAGTTGAATTTGTCATTCGTGAAGTGTTACCAGATCATGCGATAGAATGATAGGTCATTCTTTCTGTCTCTATTACATAAAGATTAGAACAATTTATTAAATATACATAAGTCCATCTATGATAAGATTAATCGTATATGGTTGCTAAAATAAACCTATAATTCAATTATAATAGCGCTTAATAAAATAAAACTAGTTTCTACAAACCAGGGACTTCTTGTAGGCGATTAAGGCCTTTCGTGCTTCAGTTGTGTGTTCGATTCCCGCAACCTTGTCCGACTCGATGGGTTTTCGCCCATCCTATGGGTTTTCCTTTTTCTAAAACAATACTTATAAAATAACAAAAAGTTCTATTCTTAAACAATACTATCTGCTGTCTAACATACCATTGCAATATTTATGCTTATCCAAAATACATCTATCCAATCTCATAGTATAAAGAAAATATATTACTAGAGTGGTCATCTACCAAGCATGTGATTACCATCATTTATCCCCCATATATCCTAAGATATATCTTTTTGGTCACATTAAAAACATGTGAATACCTTAATCATGTATTCTATCTAAATATGAGTTACCATAGAACCTCACTAATAACATGAATGATTTAAAAAGTTAACTCTTTCCACTTACCGCAATCCAAAAAATTTAATATACTCAATCCATGATATCACATTGTTCTTATATCTATTATGAGCTCGTGAATACTATCAAACATCTCATTATCTCCTTATCCTTTCATTATGCACATATCATCTACCTTCCAAAAATATTTCAATAAACTTTCATGGTTACCATTTTAATTCATCATATACTTTCAAAAACTCAAGGAAAGGCAATAGTGTAACAATCCTTATATTTTTATTTATTCCATTGTAACATACATTATTCTTGATAAACATAAAATCCTTCCACCGCCTTCTTAAACCACTGACTGAGAATCATCATTTCTTTCATCTCATATATCATTTGTAGACTCTTCATCATCATCCACATAAATACTACCCATATGACCATGCTGATTCTCTTTATGAGATTTTCACTTTGGGAATTTGTTTTCATAATTCACATACATTCCACATTTAAAAAATTTAATCGTTGTTGATGACTTATAAATTCCATTATCCTTGTCTGTGGTGTTAAATGATCCTTTACCTTTACAATTACTAGTTTTGTGTCCTTCTTTTCCACAACCAAAGCATCTTGCAGTTCCCTTGAAACATTCTCCCTGATTCCTCTTCCCACGTGATTTACATGAGGGAAATTGAACTTTATTTCCTCTATGATCTTCATGAAACTCCACGTTTCTCTTATTAGCTGTGTCGGGAAACTTACAAAAGTTGATATTATAGATCATATAATGAGTTTTTTTATTAGGAATTATAACGATATGTGGACTTCCAAATCCAATATCATTTGGTTTCTCATGAATAATATCATTCCATTGTCCATCATATCCTCCCTTATCGTGAATCTTATTGTTTCCATCCATTTTCTAAAACCAAAAATGAATAGTGTGAGAGGCAAAAATCATGCTAGGAAAACAACATAATAAAGGGGAAGAATCTTCAATATCTAACATCTTAGGTTTAAATCTATGATTGTTAGAGTAATTCTAGGGATATTACCTATATGTATAAATAACCTTTGGGACAATACTAATCCTTAGGGACATCCCTAGACATACCTTATAAATAACTCTAGGGATATCACTAAAGTTTTCTCATCCTAGTTTCCAAAGTTTAACTAATACTTTCCTCTAATACCAATTATAGAGACTTGTACTTGACGTACATGGAAATAACAAATGTTTTGCGGAATAATTAATACATAACAAAAACCAACACTCATGGATCGTGATAAATTAGTGTCTTTGGAAACCCATAACATAATCTTCTAATCATGGTGAATGATCTTCAACATCTCCCATAAGGATCATCACCTTTTGTTTTCTTACCTATAACCATTCATTATATCCTAGGGAAAATAAAACTTAAAAAGGGTGAGCTCAAATTCTCAGTGTGGGTAAACATTTACAAGATAAAAAATTCCATAAACATTTGAATGCAAAACATTAACATAAAATCTAAACATCAAAATCTTGAGCAATGACATAAATCTTGGAAGTATGTATGACATATATCATAAAGGAACATCAATCATGAAAAAATATAATTAGAATAAAACATGTAATTGTGGAATACCATTAATCACATGATATGATTTCCATCATAGCCAATGCATTGCTACCAAGACCATCATAGTGGACAATGTCCCTTACTGAATAGAGTTCACTCCTCGTTCCAGTCCTGTATCACTGAACTGAATTAACTTACCATTCTAGCCATGTCTATCTCATGAGATATAAATCTTTAACCAATGCATTGGTGGGAGATATTTGTCCCACCCTTCTCATAATGAATCCATTCTTATGTGTGCCACAAAATCATAAACCTTACCTCATAACATAACCCATGTAATAAAAACGAATTCATAAACATCATGCCATCAAAACATAATCCATATAAAACAAATGGATATCATTTCATCATAAAAAGAATCAAACCATGTAAATAATATATAAATTATAAATTAAACAAAATAATTTCATCTTTGATGGAAAATTGTTTGGACAAAACACTTGAAATGAATTTTTGATGAAAATATCCTTTCTTCTTTAATATCATTTTCTTATCACAAAATGACATTAAATTTTGAAAGAAAAGGATTTTGTTGAAAATAATCATGAAATCTTGTAGAGTAAACCTAATGTAAATTAGGCATTATGAAACAATAAAAATTTATTCATGCTGTATAAGGTAAAAAAACATTCTCCTCGTAAATTTTCCGGAAAATTCAAAAAAGTACCTCGTATGGTAAACCAAAGAATGATTTCTTATATACAATGTAGTAAAACTCAAAATGGGTAAAAATGACTTTAAACATACATGGAACCATTTTTATAAGACATAGAAATGGATGATAAATATAACCCCACTAAATACTTATGAATAAACAATCTCAGATAAAAACGAGATTGGAAAAGTTATCCCTTACGTTAGGTCCGATATGCTTCGTACGTATCCAAACCTCCTCTTCTTCGACTCACCTCTTTTAAAATTCCTCTTAAGGTACTAGAGTTGGTCTTTTGAGATGACCAGAACCTCTATAATATAATTAGAGATGTTTAGAAGAGAAATTGGTAGGGGATTTCTAAGCATGATGGCTCAAAATTGTGTAATGAGGAGAGGGAGGAGGTGCCCTTTTATAAGGGAGGAGTGGCGCACTTAAAGAAAAACATAAAATTTATTATATAATAAAGTTATATTAAGTTTATAATGGCTCCAAAGTGAGTTATTTTGAAGATAACGTAGGGATGGATCTCAATCCTCTCAACCTATAGGGTTTAGACAAGTTTAGGTTACCATTTTAACCATATCATTTAGATTTAACTCTGAGTTAAATAATTTAACTTTTACCGTGTCTTCTTGTTTTCTTACACTATATGGTTAATAAACATAAAATAAACTAACAATAAAACCCCAATTGGTTAATTAATGTCATATATATTATTATATACATCTTTCAGATGATCCATATATTTTTAGGAATAGAATATCAATTAATAATATAATATTTGTTTTAAAAAAATATTTTATGTCATGTTTGACACTATTTGGTAATTGATTTTTTTGAAAATTATAACAGGATGATTTGTTCAAAAAATGTTAATTAAATAAATAATAATATGTCATATTAACCTAAAAAATTAGTTTAATTCATTAAAAGCTCTCAATTAACATATATTTAGGTATCTATAACATCAATTATGTTAATATTTCATTAATAAGGTAATTACTGCATCATAAATGTGTCATAAATAAATTAAATTATTTAATGTATAAAATGTTTAAATAAAATACCATTATGTAGGAAATATTATTAGCTCTCTAATTAATATTTATAGTCGAATTTATCTTATGTATAACCCTATATTAAAAAATTCTTAGTTACTAAACATCAATTTTAACTCTTTTAACTCTTCTATGAATTAAATAATAATAAATTTCCTAATCTAATCCAAGTGGACCTAAATAATTAGATCATATTCCAAAGGTTTTTATGGTAGAATTGTACTTATCCAATAGAATCAGGACATGTGTTAGGGTAAAAATAATATCATTTTTACCTTTAGTTACCCTATTTATTTTTAACCGTGGTAAATAAAAGTAAAAAAGTTAATATTCACCAAAAAATATTTTTATCTCATTGAACCAAATTTTACAAACTGATCTCAACCGTGTCTCTCGGATTTTCGAAATTCCATTAACATAACGGGTAAAATTATGTTTTATGCAAATTTGCAAAAAGCTCCTATGAGGTAGGAAAAAGACGGTAAAACTTTCAATATAATTTTTATATCTCTAAAACTATTATAAACTGACTCCAATGAATTAAATTGAACTTATATAGGTACTATGTATCTATTTTGACCTAAAATAAATTTTAATAAATAATTATTTAAATAAAAAAGTTTGTTTTTAAATAGTAACCCAATATTTTCACTATTCATAAAAAATTGAATGTTTTCATAAAAATACCAAAAACTCACCATAAGATAATTCCGATATTCAGTATCCAAATATGGAGTACATTTTGAATGATTAAATTTATAAAATTTCAAAAATTGGGTATTACTATTCATAATACCTAGTTCATATTAATATTATTGTAATATCTCGTTTAGTGATACTCGGTATTGGGTACAAAACATGCCATCGAGGAAGGTTGATCTTGCGTGCAACACAATACAAGATAGTATTGTGTGTAGTGAAATATTTATTTAGTGTTTCATATAACATAATACATAAAAACAAAATATTTCTCATAAAATCTCAGAGGGTTACATTGCCGAATAGTGACTCACCAAATGGTAAGTCACCGAATGGTGACTCACCGAAGGGTGACTCACCGAACAAAAACTCACCAAATAGTGACTCACCAAATGGTAGGTAATAAAATGGAGAATCACCAAGTGGTAGGTCATCGAATGGGGACACACTAAATTCTTCGTCACTGAGAGGTGACTCATCACGAGTGACTCACCCAATGGTGGGTCATTTCTTTTTTTCCCATGTTTTCTTGTTTTCCCCCACTCATGACTTTTTAATCGTTAAATGTGGAATCTATCAATATTGACCATTTATCAATCTATTTACACCATCTCTAAGGAGAATAACTATATATTAATTTTTCATAACTTTTTGATATCCTTGAAACTACCAAGGCTCATGGTCAAGGCTAAGACCTGACTTTTAAGTACCTTGAAATCATCTCACTGATATTAGGATATTTCATGTTCTTATGCTAATATAATGTCTTTCTTTATCCCTTTCATTATATTATTGTGCAACTAAAACATTTCTCCTTAAATAGTTTTTCACCCATGATGTGCCATCCTATTCTTTTTTTTCCATGGAGTCTCTTTCTCGCGTGACCCTTTTTTTGGGTGTAAGAAAGGATCTTTGGTTGCCTATTGTTCCATGTAGGAATTTATTTTATCTCTTTTTCTTTTTTGAATCATGTAGGATGGGTATACTCATGTCATAACTTGATCACATTTAAAACCTATTATTAATGATGATAAAATAAAACCTTCTTGTTATGTCAGTCATAAATGGGGGCATGGATGATGATGATGTTGATCTCTTGTTTTATGTGATATCCGTGTCTTCCTATTATGGATTATTCTATCTTTATGTCTTCAAAAAATCATGGTTGTTGGTGGGTTATGATTTCACACCATGGTAGCTTGTGAATAATCTAAAAATATCAATCCATTAATCACGTACACCCGGCAAAAAAGATAATTCCCCGCGATCAGTCTATTTTGTGAACACCATTGTTTATTAAAGTTTAATTATAGATTCATGTTGGATAAATCGGAATAAACATGTATTTTTGGAGTGGTTGTGTTAGTTTTTTTTGTGTTTTGTGCCTTTTGTGGGTTGTGTGATGTTGTTTTTGGTAGAATGGTTGTGTGTACATGGGTGGAGAGAGGGGTTGGCTCAATGAGTAGGGCGTGGTATTTGTGTGCAGTAAGGAAACTGTGTTGGTGGTGGTTGATGTAGGCATTGTGTATGAGTTTGTATATGAGGTGTGATGTAATCATGGGATGAGAGATTGATTGATTGTGGAATGGATACTCTTGTAGAGTAGGGGGACAACTTTAGGTATTTATTATTTTTATTTAGTAGTGTTGTGTAATGGGACTTCAATTTGGTTGTTAAGCAGTATTGTGTAGTGGGATTGTAATTTGGTTATGTGATGTTTGTGCAGTGGGACTACAATCTGTGTTGGGTATGGTTTTTGTCGTTAGTTTCCTGGGTAGGGGTGGAACAAATAACTATTTCATTAATAAATAATGTATAGTTTTGGAAAGGAGTGTGTAACTTCATAATAAATAATCGTATGTGGATAAAAAATGCTGGGTTTATGTTTTGGTTGTGGTTGTGCATGTAGGGGTACCAGAAAGGGCTATTTTGTGGGGGTATTTGATGTATAGAAACCCATAGGATGGGGAGATTCTCTATTTACCTATATGTAGAAAGTAGAATTCATTTTGATTTCTATACCCACACAACCCATGTTGAGCACTATGTTCCAAACACCCCATTGTTATGGGGGAGGGTGTCTTTCCCAACATACATGTGAGAGGATGGATGGATGGTGATTAGATCTCATGATCTATGTTCTAGGAATCTATCATCGAATAATCATCCATAAGGATATAATGTCTTGTGTTTTATTATATCCCAAGCTAATTCAGGCAGTCTCTAATGGATTTAGGTTTACTACCAAAATTATAGTACTGGTTATGTGATAGGTGGGTTGTTTCTGAGGTATCTTTGGGATGATATCGATTTTTTTTTCAGGAAACATGTGTGGTGGTTTGTGGCCCAAGTGTGTTCATGAAGGTTGTGGTTGTGTTTTAGGTATCTATGGGTATGATGTAATGTGGTTTTTGCCAAGGTGTGTACAGGAAATCTATCACAGTGGGGCTTGTGGAAGAGTTGTAGTTCTAGGACATTCATCATTAGGGATGAGCAGTTATCTAGTGGGAATTTTTGTGGGGTACACTATCCTCGATGTGCTCATATTTCTACTTTAGTTGACTTGTGTTTTTTAAGTGATCCCCAGTGAGTCTATGGTTGTTAGTATTTCATATTAGGTGTTCTTGAGGTTTTTTTGTTTTCTCTTAGGGGAATCATAATGTTCCCCCAGTTGTGCATGAGTGAATTTGTTTTTTCCTATTTAGTATACTTGTATTCTCACCCTATGAATATAAAAATGATTTCATTTATCTAGGAGGAAATTGAGGAATGTTTTGGACCTTACTATATTGAGCATAATGATAGTTATTGTGTTGCCTCTTAGAACTATTTTTGGTACTTAACTTGGAGTTTTTTAATACTCTGTGGATGTTTTTTTAAACATTAATGGGAATTTTTTTCCTTTTTTTGTATAATTTTTTGGATTTATTTGGGATTGAACATCTTATCTCCTGATCTTGTTTTCCATAAAAGAGTATCTCCTCCCATATTGTGTGAATATTTACCTACCCTTGGTGCTAGTCGCCACCCCGTGGCCTATTTGAGGGAGGACTGAAGGGGTCATTATCTCTCCTTCATCATGAGGAATGAAGGTCAGAGAATCAATCCCTTACCACATGTTAAAGAATGAGGGTAGTGACACATAGGATATTGTATAAATCCATCGGACTAATTAATTATTTATAGGATTATATGGAATTTAAAACCTTATCTTGTGGTTTAACCCTTTTGTTAATGAACATTAACACTAACCATGGTAACAAATTTTTCAATTATAAAGGGTTATAAAATAACATATAAGAAAAAAATTAGAACAAAAATGGTTATGTTTTTACATTGTACATATTAGCTGATCCATCATATCCCCTCATAATAGTTTTATAAAATTTAAGACATTTAATAATATATTATTTTACATAAAATACTATCAAATACATTTTAAGAATTATTGATCATATTTTTACTTTAATGAAATCAATATAAGTACGTAATTAGAATATAAACTCATTAAAAATCAATTATAGATAATTAATAAAGATAATTTTAGTGTTACACCATAATTAATTAGAAAAAATATTACTTTGGATTTTTTTTTAAATTTACTAATTTTATATTCTACTACTTGTATAAACATTGTGTTTGTGTTGTATACAAAATTAACATAATTCTTTGTTACAAGTCAATTTTTTTATTTATAGGATCATCCACTATTAGGGGTATAATGGGAACCCTCATAGTTAAATAAATTGAAAGAGTAGATGAAATCAGGTAAAAAGGAAAACCATGATCATTCCAACCCGATGAAAGGCCTATCAAACATATTAGTAATTAGTTCTTCATTATAATGTAATTTATCCTTCTTAGAATCCTCTAAAATAATATTGACTCTTCCCATTATATTTAATGATTTAGTTCCTAACTCATAAAATTCCATTAAAATATTAATATACACACAGTGATCATAGAATGATTATTAGAAAAGAATCCACTAAGGAGGATTTTGTTTTATTAATTTTCATGGATCACCATTACCAAGGATGTAGAATTATGTATAGACCACATATTGATAGGTCTGTTGGTATTGGAGTAGTCCTTCGATGGTTGTCATTTCTCCTGTATCATAGATTAAAATACTTCTCTATCAATTCTAGAAGATTTTCTCGTATGTTTATCCACATAAATATTAATTGGGTTTCAATTAATCATGAGAAACATTATAGAATCCTACACATATGCATGATCATCTTATTCCTCAAAAAACGAATTAGTGTATTCCACCACTGTCTCCCTACCAGAATGCTTTATATTCTCTTTAATAGTGAGTCCTAATCGAATGTCTTCTTCAGAAACGATATTGATATAATCAATTGTGGATACACTTGTACTAGAATGATTATTATCATTAGATGAATCAGTAGCACTGAAACCATACCGTTTAGCAAAATCAGAACCCATATCATGATTCAAATTACATTAAATCTTCTCCACCCAGAAGGAACATATATCATTACCAGTTTAAAGTCCATTCAATTTATGGGGAAACCCATCTACTTCATATGTTTTCATTACTTCTTTACATATTTCTCTAATAGCTATGTCACTATCTCACCAAACCCCCTTCCCTTACTCAACCTATCCTTGTGACCACACCGTGAAGATATGTGGAAAAATCTCATTAATTTTAGTAGAATGGTTGAATATATTCATAGTGAAATTCCTAGAATAAAAACTTCCCTAAAATTCTTGGTCCAAATGAATAATGGAAAATCCACTACAAGGACCAGCACCTCACAAACATGAGCTACCGAAAACTGTGATAGATTAATAGTTTAGTAGTCTATTTTTATCAAGGTTCTTATAGTGGTTGAAATTAATATTTTTTGTAATTTTAAAATAACTGAAAATTATAAATTAATTAAAATAATAAATATTTATAAATAATGGTAAAAATAAACTATTCTACCAATTCTTGTCATTTTCTATTCTGTATGTGACCATATACGGGTAATTAAATGCAAGAGAGTGATATTTTAGAAATTTCTTCTAAATAAAATATTTTGATGGAATTTATGAATGAAAAATGGAACCATGATTCCTCATTTTAGAATATATGAAGCGGAGGTAGAATTAAACTCATCCAATGAAATATTTTCATGTCTATGGCTAATTTCTAAGCATTCTTCTGTAGTTTCAATCTTGATTATCAAATTTTCCCCTTTACCAATGAGATAAATTTTCCCACATTTTCTATTCAAAATGCATTGAAATAAAAGGTTCATAATTACCAAATTTTAACCTCTTTATTAATAATATAAAATCATTTTTATCAAATTAAATTTCTACAATTGGAATAAATTAGAATAAAAAACTCATAAATCATTGTGAAAAATGGATTTTTAGGAGAATTTATTTTTCATGAATGAGACGGTCTTCTATTAACCCTATAACTATAATTATAATTATATAAATTTCAATTCATATATATATATATAATCTATAAATTTCATTTAAATCATTCATAATTAGGTATTATTTTAATTAGTTAAAATAGAAAATCATTATTCACTTATAAAATGATTTCAAAAAACATAACATTTTACCACCAATTGATTCTATTTTTTTTTATCAAAATAACATCCAATATATGATTAATTTTACATATTATAACACAATATTATATAAATAAATACCTATATATGGTTGTGTGAGGATGATAAACCTAATGAGAGTGAACCCTTGGATGAACAAGGAAGAAACCATGAGAAAAATTTCTAACCCTATATAGATTCTATTTTTGATCATGATATGTAAATGAATGGATGATATTATGATTTTAAGGATTCTGTTTACCTATATATGAAGCGATTATGTCATAGGATATTCTATATACTAAAATTTTTTATGATAGTCATATAACTTATTTTTTCTTATCAATACTCTGTACATGTTTGAAAAATTATATAACATAGATCCCCACTGATCATCTAAATAATGTTTATAATATTTATTGGATTTGATAGCATTCATGTCCATAGATTGATATATTGACATATTTTATTCCATTTCTTTTTTGAAATTGAATACTATCATTCATGGATAAGGGGTTCCCGATCCTTCAAAAGATTCACTATGAATGTATTGAAATTTTTCTCAGACATCATCATTTATTTTGAGCCTCCAATTGTTCCTATCTTGTTTGGTTTTCCTTATTTTTTGGTTCATATATTTGAAAAATATTACCTTTCTCATAAATAGAATTTCCAAAAAATAGATAAAATTATCCTCTTCTACGAAAAACGTCTCTTAATAATATTTTTCTAGGGTTTATGCATAGATATATATAACTTAACCTATTTCACCACACAAATGGATTAATAACAGAGACTATGTGGTTTTTATATAGGTTTTCCATAAGAACAAAATACTATTTTTTATAAATGTTTTAAAATTGGTCACTCATAAATGGATTATGGAAAATGGACTGACCATTCATTTCCCATCAAAAGAAAATATTCAATCTGGGATTACAAGGGATTCCTAATGTGGAAAGCATCAGATTCCTCCAAACACCCATAGGATCTTGATGATGGGGATTTCAGTAAGGACCAAACAAGACCTTCTAATTTTTATTCATATCTGGATACATCTTAATGATTTTGGGATGTCATTCATGATTCCCAACCAATATATGAGGTAGAGGTGGAAAACAATAGTCCTATGTGTAACACCCCAAAATTTTATGAATTTTTTTTTTAATTTCATTAATGTCTTGTGTTGTATTCTACACCAAGATTACCTTGCGCTATACGCAACACCGTATTAGCTTGCAGTATACGCAACACTATTCATGAATCGTGTTACACACAATTTTGATAATAGTTATTCTAAGCAACATTGAGTGTATATATATATATATATATTCAATGTATAAATGAAATATGGTTGGATTCTATTATACGAAACAATGAAGGATTCTTGCACAACATGCAACCCTGACTTGGCTTGCACTACACGCAATCACGACGATCCTCGATAGCGTGTGTTGTACGCAATACCAGGTTTTCCTAAAAAACAATATATTATTATAATATTATTATGAACTAGCCGTTATGAATAGTATTAACTAAATTTTTAATTTTATAACATTATTATTCATCTTACACATTTTCTAGAACATGTTATAAGAACAAAATAAATTTTTTGGGTAAAATAAGTATTTCTCAAAAAATGCAGTTTTGCCACCTTTTGATGGCGCACCCACATTAAATCTAGTTTTTGACATGTTTATAAGTTAAATTTGACAAAATAAAATTCTTATTTGGAATAAAGAAATAAAAATTTACTTTGGATAAAATTTTCATATTATTCTGGTAACTTTCATATTTTGATTAATAGTAAAAACACGCTATATTTTAATTAAAAACAACTTTTTCATCGTAATAATTTATATGGTTAAATTATAATATTGAATGGTTTTAAAGTATAAATAGAATATATTTTTAGCATTTAATATAATTTATGTCCTTAGCATTGATTTTACATTAAATTAGTAGGTTAAATCAATTCAATCTTTTGCAATGTTTTAAAGAAAAACCCATTTTCTTTCGACAACGGGATTAATTTTAATTTAATTTATGCCACTTTTTTGAATTAAATTTGGAAAAATAGATTCCATATTTGGAATCAGTGGGTCCAAATTATGTTAATAAGCTAGTTTTTATTTTTGGAAATTATGAATAGTAACTACAGTAAATTTTATTTACCATAGTTAAAGGTAAATCGGGTAATTAAGGGTAAATATAATATTATAAAATTACCCTAACACATGTCAAAATTCTATTAGATGGCTAAAAGTATACTCATATCACCTAAGGGTTGGATTAGATTAATTTAATGGACTTTTTCCCATGAAAATAACTTAATTATTATTAAAACCAAAGAAAATGACAACATGTCACTCTCTTAAATCTTATAAGTATATTAATATTAATTTAGTGATAAAATTCATGAAACATCGAACATGAGTAGTATCCAGAAATATAATAAAATTATCTACATCATATGAATTTATTTATAATTTTTAGGGATTAAATAATTATCATTAATTATGACACAATAGTGATGCAGAAATTGTTTATCTAGTGAAAAATCAAGAATATAGTTTTCATTAAACTAATAGTGACCATCAAATGCACAAAACCATGACCAAAACCTATTTTTCATGTAAATGGAAACCATAATAATCCAATGTTAGAATATTGGACCATTTGGAGCCTTATAAAAACGAATATGACACTTATATTATTTTATTTTAAATGATGCCAAAGTTGTCACCTTCATAATTTAATAAATATAAAAATTTAAATATTTTGATTTTAAGATGATAAATTCGAGTAAAAGTTTTATTGTGAAAGGTAATAGATTTAGATTCATCATAGGATTTTATTTTTAATTTGTATACAACAAATAAGTATATTAAATAATTATACAAAAATGTTGTAGTATTTATTTTTTTAAGAGATAAACCAAATAAATGGTTTTAAAAATAATAAAATAAATATTATATGAACTATTTAACGTGATACACTAATTTTATATATACATATGACATTTTATGAATCTATTGATGATTTTAGTTCGAACATATCTTGTATATATATTTCATTTAAATTCAAATAAATGAATAGTGTCAAAATTGACACTATTGTTATTTTATAAAAATAACATATTATATAATTGTTTAAAAATCACAAAAATATTTAAAAATTATAAATTTAAATTTATATGGTCTATAATATTATAAAGTAAACAATTATTGAAAATTAACCACAAATAAGTAATTATTTGTTATAATTTAAAATTTAGAATTTTATTACCACAAATAAACTTAAATAGATTAAATATGGATAAATCAAAATGATAAGGTTTAAAACAAGATCCAAACATGTCTAAATTTGATTGTTTGATTATATTACAACCCTATCACATCTAATAATCTAATATGAGTAATTTTTGTAGGTTTATAAGTGGAGTTAGATTTATTATAAATTAATATTTTTAAGAATTCCAAAGGTGCCCCTCTCCTCCCTTATAAAAGGGAATCTCCTCCCTCTCTTCCAAACACCACATTGAGCCTTCAATCTCGGCCAAACCCTGACCAATTATCTTCTACACTTCCCTAGAAACATCCTAGAGGTCTTGGTCTTTTTCAAAGACCAATTTTAGAGCCCTAAGAGGAGGTCTCAAAGAGGCGCTTCAAAGAAGAGGTAATTTCCGTTACCGATTCTTTCACCTTTATTTCTTCTTCCACTTCTTCTTATTAGGTTTTTTAGTTATGAAGTAATAACATAAGTATCACTCATATACTGATATGTTATTATATGTATGAAACAACCCTATTTCACCATCTATCCATCCTACGGAAAATGAAATCACCGCGCATGCGTACGTACAGAATACCGTCTCCACACCGTGGTGTAATCTATTTTCCACCACCAACATACTTGGTTGGGTATAATGGTGTAAATAATAACTATATATGATTATTGTAATTTGATAATGATTCTATAATATTATAAATACACTCCAATAAAATTCCATGATCATGGGAACTATATCATCGCTCGTGCGTACGTACGGAATACCGTCTCCACGACGCGATGAGATTCATTCTCAATGATTAACCATTCATAAATGGTTATAAAGTATATATAATAAGTAATCATGAAATATATGACATAATAATGATACTGGATTTATTTATATATATGTATGTATGTCATCCAATTAATTCCATTCAATTCAATGAGGAAACGAAAACAACGTTCATGCGTACGTACGACCTACCGTCTCCATGAACGGTGTATTTCTTTCCCTTTATCGATCTATTAAATATATGTATATTCTGAATATATATTATATATGAATCATGTTTTAAATTCTGGATGTAAGTAATCATGATCTAAGTAATCATATGAATAATTAGAAGTCAAAACACGGATGACAAATGAAACGATTTTACCCAAAACACTCTTTAACAGGGAATTTACAAAAGAACGGGTAATATAAAGTCATAAGTGAACCATATATGATATCATAACAATTTGTACGATTCTTTAATAAGTCAATAACATTATTTAAATCATTATAAAGGTGGTTCGGATACGTACGAAGCATATCGGACCCAAGGTAAGGGATAATTTTTCAAATCTCATTTTTATCCGAGATTGCTTATTCGTAAGTATTTACAGGGGTTATTTCTATCATCCATGTCCATGTTTTATAAAAGTGCTTTCATGTATTTTTAAATTCCTTTTTACCCATTTTTGACTTTTACTACATGGTATGTAAAGAATCTTTCTTTTGTTTACGTGACGAGGTACTTTTTGACTTTTCCGGCAAAAGTAAGAAAAGAATGTTTTTCTTTTAAATTATACGGCACGAACGGATTTTTACGGTTTTATAATGCCTTATTTTCATGAAGCTTCCTCCAAAATATTTCATGAATATTTTCAAAAAAATCTATTTCTTTTAAAATTGAAAGACGTTTTGTGAAAAGAAATTGATTTTGAAGAAGAATGTCTATTTTCCTCAGGAATTCATTACAACTATTTTATCAAAACCATTTTCCATCTAAGATGAAATTATTTCATATGTGTATGTTTCAAGTGTAATGTCTCTATGATTGAAATGGTTTCAATTTTCTTATTATGAAATGATATCCATTTCTTGTATATGGATTATGTGATGATGTTTATGAAACCCATTTTATTCGTTGAGTTATTATGAATGATGTATGTTTATTTTGTGGAACAAGTAAAAATGATTTCATTATGATATTTTTGGGACCTATATCTCCCTCCAATGCATTGGGTAAAGATTTATATCTCATGAGATAGACATGGCTGGAACGGTAAGTTAATCCGGTTCAGTATTACAGGACTGGAACGAGGAGTGAACTCGATTCAGAAAGGGAATTTGTCCACTAAGATGGTCTTGGAAGCAATGCCTTGGCTACTATGGAAATCATTACATGTGCTTAATGGATGCCACAATTAAATGTTTTATTCCCATGCTATTTTATCATGATTTATGTTCCATTATGTGTTGATTCAATAAGGTTTTCCTTATGACTTTTCCATTCCTTCTTATTTTGAAAATCACAAACACCTTATACATAAGCAAATATTATTTTTACCCCCGTAAGGAAAATTTACTTCGTTATGGAAATTTACCTTAACCTATATTTTCTTATACATAGAAATATTTTTTCTTAAATTCAAAAACCGGATTCATAACCAAATTTCTAGAGCCTTATAATTATAATTTTCGACCATTCTGTTTTTAGGATCCGAATTCTGGATGTGATCTGTAATGTAGTTCTAATCCGAATTCTGGACTCCAAACTCTAAAGAAGTTCTAATCCGAACTCTTAAGAAGTTCGACTCCGAACTATGAAGTAGTTCGACCCCGAAATAATAAGTAGTTGGACTCCGAACTCTTTAGTAGTTCGACTCCGAACTCTTAAGAAGTTCGACTCCAAACTTTTAAGCAGTTCGACTCCGAACTCTTAAGAAGTTCGACTCCGAACATTTAAGCAGTTCGACTCCGAACTCTTAAGTAGTTGGACTCCGAACTCTTCAGTAGTTCGACTCTGAACTTTTAAGCAGTTCGACTTCGAACTCTTAAGATGTTCGACTTCGAACTCTACAGGTTCAGAATCTGATCTCTGGTGAAACCAGACTCCGAATTCCTATAAAACAGAATCTGAACATTTCTTAACACAGACACCGAACTTCTTTTTGGTTAGACTCCGAACTTTTATCTTACTTACACTCCGAAATTTCTATTAGCTTTTACTTACATATACGTCATTCCAAAATGATGTCATACATTCAGTTATACATAGTTTGTTATAAAACAATGTTGTCTTTTCTGTTTCTAATTAACCGTTGGTTGAGTTACACGTGTACAGGTCCCTCCGAGTTTCATGGAAAATATGACCATTAGAGGAGGGAGCAGACCGTTGGAAATTTTCCTATAAATAGGAGCTCATTTTAAATAGTTCAAAAAACAATGAAATTGATCAATCTAGAAACCACACACTTCTAAGGTGATTTCTAGAGAGAGAAATATTTTCATGCCTTGTGCGTACTAAACCGCTCATTCAGTTTTTGCTTTGTGCGACTCCGAATGTTGGTGACTACATTCGAGGAATTTCGGTGATAAGAAGACAGAGGTTTCCAACACCTTGAAGTTGAGGGCTTCCTTTTAGAGGAAGACAGAAGTTTCCAACACCTTGAAGTTGAGGGATTCCTTGCTGAGGAAGATAGAGGCTTCCAACACCTTGAAGTTGAGGGCTTCCTTGCTGAGGAAGACAGAGGTTGCCAACTACCTTGAAGTTGAGGGCTTGCGGGGATAGCAAGATAGAGACTCTGATCTTCGTATCGAGGGATTACCCTAGTGTGGGTAAGCCATACTTTCCTGAAAGTATAAATCAAAGGACCTTTATCAAAGGTTGTTGGATACCCTTCTCTTTGGGTTAAAAGATTTATATCTTGTTACATGTAGTATTACTACTTGTCTGTTTCCGCTGCATTTTTTATTTTAAGGAATGTATAAATTTCTTATACTTTCTTAATTGTACTCTATTTAATTTAGATTCTATACACTTTAAGGTAGAATCTCATATTGTAATCTTTTGTTAAGTTTCAATTTCCGGAACCATATTTCCAGAACCTACTTTCGGAATCTCTTTCCAGTTTTAAAAAAGTTCATAGGACTTGATGTTTATAACTTCATTCCTTATTCCAAATTTTCCTTTGGTGTTAGAGGTGTTGTGAATTTTTATAGTTTAACTTTGTTAAACTTAGCCCTTTCCTTTGCTTAAGGAAATCATAGTTATTCGTAACTAACTTTAAAAGTTCCAAAGGAATTTTTAATGTATACAATTCACCCCCTTCTTGTATATTGAGCATCTACATCATTATTTCTATCCTACAATTGGTATCAGAAAAGGTATTTGAAATACTTGTACTCATGTATAAGTTTTTCTTGCTCACATTTTCATTCCGAAATTTTTCATTCAGAACTTTTTCATTCCGAACTTTTTTATTCCAAACTTTTTCATTCCAAAGTTTTTCATTCCGAACTTTTTCATTCCGAAATTTCTCATTCCGAGCTTTTTTAATACGAATCTTTTCTACTACCAAGTTTGTGTGCAGAAGGTTATTTTATGTATGGAAGGAGTAAATGTTGGTTCTATTGATAATCTAAATCCTACAAGACCACCAATCATTGATGGTAATGATTATGAGTACTGGAGAGATCGAATGAAAACTTTTGTTTTCAATACTGGAGTGGACAACTTTGTTATGATTATTGGAGATTATAAAATTCATGATAAGGAAGTTAGAAATTTTACTAAATAGGAAAAGAAAGAGTATCAAATCAATTATATGGTAAGCAATACTTTAATTTGTTCAATGACTAGAAATATATATAGCCAAATTTCTTCTTGTGAAGCAGCTAATTGTATCTGGAAGAAGATAGAGGTTACACACTTTGGAACTTCTAAAGTGATTGAGACTAGGAGAGCTAAGCTTAGAGCTGAATATCATGGCTTCAATTTTCCGTATGGTGAAACAATTTGTAAAGTTCAACAGAGATTTATGACTATTGTCAACAGCCTACAGTCTATGGAAGAAAAAGGATTAGATGATGAAGAACTTGTGGATAAGATAATTGATATCATGCCAAATGAGTGGGAATCCAAAAGAACTGCTATAGATGAGAATAAGAAGGTCACTCAAATTTCTCTTGATGAGCTATTTGGAACTCTTCTCCAACATGAAACCAGAATGAAGAGAGATGATAACAACATAAAAAAGAAAAATGGAAATTGTACTGTTTCTTTTACAACAACATCAAATCAGATGAAAGCTAAGACTCCTGAAAGTGTGACCAGATCCATGTCTAAGAAAGTTATTTTTCCAATCTGAATCTAGTGAGAGTGAAATCTCTCAAAATGAGTTAGCAAATCTTTCTCGAAGGATGAACAAGATAGCTGGCCAAAGAAGTTTCCAATCAAAGTATAAGAAAAAGGAAAGGAAAGATAGGAAAGATGGAGAAGTTACTTGTTATGAGTGCAAGAGAGCTGGACATATTAGACCAAATTTCCCTTTGCTCAAAAAGAAAGAAAGGAAAGAAAGGCATTCAGACAGGAACATAAAGAAGTATTATAAAGCCAAAGCTAAGAATGTTTTGAAGGATAGTGACACCTGGAGTGCCAGTGGTGGTGACTCTTCAGATTAATCTTCTGATTACGAATCTTCAGGACAGAAGAATCTTGGTCTTATAGTCAGATTACCTGTTGATAATCATTTTTTTATGGCTAAGGTACGAAATGCTGAATCATTGACCAATGTGTCTTTAAATTCTAATGATAGTAAGTATTATAACTCTTCTGATGAAGAATCCTCTTCTGATGATGAAAATACATTACCTACTTATGAAGAAGTCTCTAGGTTTGCTGAACTCCTTGAGATTGAGAATTCTAAACTCAATAAGAAACTTGATAAGGAAAAATATAGGAATTTTATTCTTACAAAAGAGATATCAGATCTTTCTATAGATCTTGATAAGAAAAATGCAGATTTTGAAAGTACTTCAAAAAAATCTTGAGGAAGTAAGTTCTGAGAAGAATAAACTTTCTAAAGAATTAGAAAAAGTAATTTCTAAGAAAAATGTTTTCGAGCCTAGCTCTAGTTCTAAAACTAATGATTTTGGGGATAAGAAATTTGTTATAAAACTCAAGTCTAAAATTTATTCCTTAAATAAGTGTTTATCAAACATTACCCATGGTAAGGAAAATTTTGATAAAATGTATTCCCAAATACGACCTTTAAGAAATAAATCTGGATTTGGTTATACCCATGCAAAACCAATTTTTAGTAACAATTATTTTGTTCCTCAAAGTGCCCCATTTTGTACTAAGTGTCAATGTGGTGGTCACTGGGCAAAGAATTGATCCTTAAACAAAACCCAATCATTAGGTTTTCATAAATCCTATTTCCCAAAGAAGATGTGGGTTCCTAAAATTTTGTTATCTGGTAATCTCGAATCCAAACAAGTTTGGATTCCGAAAGTCTAATTCTCTTCTTGATTTCAGGAAAATAAAGAGAGTACCAGCAACAATACATGGTACATGGATAGTGGATGTTCTTGGCACATGACTGGTAACAAAAGCTATTTTGAAAAGATTATCAAAACAAAATTAGGAAAGGTATCTTTCGGAGACAATGCTAAGGGAGAGATTGTTGGCATTGGTAATATTGTTCTTTTAGGAAAAACTTTGATTTCAAATGTTCTTATTTTAAGGGTCTTAGGCACAACCTCATTAGCATAAGTCAGTTATGTGATGAAGGATACCTTGTGAATTTTAGGAATGATAGATGCTTAGTTCACAATTCCAAGGAAGAATTTATTCTCTCATCCACTAGGCAAGAGAATGTTTACACATTGAACAAAGAAGACCTCAGGAGCCAAGATTTACCTTGCCTATGTGCAATGGAAGATCATTCCTGGTTATGGAATAGAAGATTAGGTCACTATAACCATAGAAACCTATGTAAAATCTCTAAGAAGAAACTAGTTAAGGATCTACCGAAGCTTAGATTTTATTCTTCTAAAGTTTGTGATCCTTGTCAATATGGCAAGAAACATAAATCTAGTTTTAAATCAATCGGTGAAGTCTCAATAACTGATGCATTAAATTTAGTGCACATGGATCTTTTTAGTCCAACACAAACTGGAAGTATTGGAAGAAAATACTATGTGTTTGTTCTAGTTGATGATTACACTAGATTTACTTGTGTTTATTTTCTAGAAAAGAAATATGAATCTTTTTCCTATTTCAAATTTTTTAGAGCTCAAGTTAAAAATGAGAAAATCCTTCCCTTGAAAACAATTCATAGTGATCATGGAGGAGAATTTCAAAATTCTGATTTTGAAACATTTTGTAGTAGAAAAGGTATTGCTCACAATTTTTTAGCACCTAGAACTCCTCAAAAAAAATGGTGTAGTTGAGAGAAGAAATATAATTCTTCAAGTGATAACTAGAACCATGTTGAGTGAATATTCTATAGCTAGAAATTTCTGGGTTGAAGCTGTAAGTACTGCTTGCTATACTATAAATCGAGTTTTGATTATACCTTTTCATAATAAAACCCCTTATGAGTTATGGAATTGTAGAAAACAAATACTATCCTACTTCAAGGTTTTTGGTTGCAAATTATTCATTTTGAATACTAAAGATTACTTACATAAATTCACACCAAAATCTGATGAAGGAATTTTCTTAGGTTATTCCACAACATCTAAGGCTTAGAGAGTTTAAAAAAAACCTGTAATGTTGAAGAAACAGTGCATGTAAAATTTGATGAGTCTGATCCTTTCATTTTTAAACAATCCCAGCCTATATCCTTGGATGTGTTTTCAAAAACTGATTATCAACCTTTGATAGAAGAACCTTCTGATAAGGAAAATTTTCAAGAAGATACTTCTGAAATATTTACCCCAGAAGACTTTCTACCCTATGTTGATGAACAGGCTTTTCAAAACCCAAATCAGGTGTTTCATAAGAATCATCCCAGTGATATTATCATTGGTGATGTAAATCAACCTGTAAGGACTAGAAGTTCCTTACGAAATGAAGTATAACATCTAGCATTTCTTTCCCAATTAGAACATAAAAGCACTGATGAATCTTTAGGTGATGAGGATTGGATCAAAGCCATGCAAGATGAACTAAATGAATTCGAAAGGAATAAAGTCTGGACATTGGTTGAAAGACCTAAGGAAACTTCTGTAATTAGAGTAAAATGGGTTTTCAGAAATAAATGTGATGAAAATGGAGTCATATTAAGAAATAAAGCTAGACTTGTTGCTAAAGGATATAATCAGCAAGAGGGAATAGACTATGATGAAACCTATGCTCCAGTAGCTAGACTTGAATCTATCCGTATTCTACTTTCCTTTGCAGCATTCTTTAATTTGAAAATTTTTCAAATGGTTGTGAAATGTGCTTTTCATAACGGTTATGTTCAAGAGGAAGTTTTTGTTGAACAACCTCCTGGCTTTGAAGATACAAAACATCCTGATCATGTTTTTAGACTTACCAAAGCTCTGTATGGCCTTAAACAAGCCCCACGAGCATGGTATGATAGACTCACTGGATTTTTGCTTCAAAATAACTATGTTAAGGGAAATTCAGATCCAACCTTTTTTATAAAGAAAGATTAGAAAAATGGTTTGATTGTTAAAATTTATGTTGATGACATTATATTTGGTTTAACTCATCAATCTTTAACCGACTCTTTTGCAAGTCTAATGAAATCTGAGTTTGAAATGAGTATGATGGGTGAGTTAACCATATTTCTTGTTTTTTAAATTTCTCAAAAACCAGAAGGAACCTATATATATCAACATAAGTATATTAAAGATCTTCTCAAAAAGTATGGTTATGACAACACTAAGAGTATAAGTACTCCCATTGGTACCTCAAACTCTTTAGATCTTGATGAAGCTGGGAAAATGGTAGATCAAACATCTTTTAGAGGTATGATAGGAATTATACTTTACTTAACAGCTAGTCGACCTGACTTAATGTTTTCATTATTCTTATGTGCAAGATATCAATCCAATCCTAAGGAATCTCACTTAAAGGCAGTAAAAAGAATTTTTCGCTACCTTAAGGGAACCATGGATTTAGGATTATTTTATACATCTGGAAATGATTTTGTTCTAAAAAGCTTTTTAGATGCTGACTTTGGTGGATGTAAAATGGATAAAAAAAGTACATCCGGATCTTGTCATTTCTTAGGAGATTCATTAGTTTCTTGGTCTTACAAGAAGCAACATTCTGTAGCACTTTCCACTATAGAAGCCGAATATGCAGCAGCTGGAAGTTGTTGTGCTCAAGTGTTGTGGATGCAACACACACTCACAGACTATGGCTTGAGTTTTACTAAAACTCAAATTTTGTGTGATAACACAAGTTCCATTTCCCTTAGTAAGAACCCTGCACATCACTCTCGTGAAAAACACATCGATATTAGGTATCACTTTCTAAGGGATCACACACAAAAAGGAGATATTATTCTTTAGTTTATCGGAACACAAGATCAACTTGCTGATATCTTCACAAAATCTTTACCCTCTGATAAGTTTGAATATATTAAACAAAAGTTAGGAATGATCACCGTAAGGTATTAATTCTTCATTAACTTCTTGTTGAACAATTCTCCTAATAGTAATAATCTCCTTTTCATAGGGGGAGTACATTTTTTTAAAAAAAAAATTAAAAAAAAACTTTTCGGAACTATGATTTCCTAAATGAAATTTCAGGAACTGAAATTTTCAGGAATGGAAATTTTTCGTACTGAAAACTTTCGGAATGGAATTTTCGTACTAATAATTTTCGAAATGGAGATTTTCGGACTGGGATTTTCGTAATGAGGTATTTGTACTGGATCTTTCGTAATGAAGTTTTTCCCCCCTTCAAGAAGAATATTACCAATTTCAAATAATATTACTTGTCAATCCGTAAGTTATGATTTTCCTACTTATAGTTTTGTAATCAAATTTTTCTTACTGGTATCTTCCTTGTTTAGTTCGGATTTTATTTTTTCCTCAAATCCGAATGTTTTCTTTAAAAAAAACCACAAAAGATCGGAGGCAATTTTTTTCCCTTACGGAATTATTCTCAATCGTCAAATCAGATCAAAGTCTTTTCAACCATTGGATGACTTTTGGAAGACCAACGGTCAAATTCTTTTCCTATAAAAAGTGGGTCCCGAGACTCATCCCACGTCAGTTTTCCAAGATTTTGCGTCTTGAAGCTCTGCTGATCCTCTTAAGGCTGGTTCCAAATCTTGTGAATCCAATCTGAATCTTACAATTTATTTCAATCTGAATGTCTGTTGAAGCAACCTCTCAAGATATGTAAACTATCAAACCAATTTCAAAGTGTTTAGTTTACAGAGAAAGGTTAGTTCATTCGGATATTTATAAGATTGATTCTATTATTTCAAATAATATTAGACTGAATGGATGGGAAGACGTCTGCATAGCTAAGTCAGTTAAACAGGATCCGGTTTATACTAAATTGTTGATAGTGTTTTATGAGTCTGTTTCCTTCCTGGTGGAAGATGGCAGAGAAAGATTTTCTTTCAAGTCTTATGGAAAGACTTATAAACCTTCTTACACTAAGGCATCAAGCTTTGTTGGTATAGCATATGAAGGAGAAGCTGAATTCTGTTCTCACAAACTTCCCGATGTGCAAAAAAGTTTCAACAAGGGGAAGGCACTGAAGTGTCTTGTGATTAAGGATGATTCAACAACTAAGATTGCTCGGCTCACTTCGAATAATAGAATACTTCTACTATGGTTGGAAGGTTTTCTGGTTCCAAGATGAGGAGATAAAGACAATTTGAAGAAGAGTGATATCTATGTCTTAGATTTTTTGGTAAATCTAAGAAAGATAAATCTGATAAAGCATGTCTTGGTTACGATCAAGATTATCAAAGAAGGATATCTGAGAGCTCAGATTATGATGTTTCCTGCCTTACTATCTAAGTTGATTGTTCGGTTCTTAGAATGTTTCAAAGTTTCCTGTAAATCAAAGATCCGTAAATGCAGGCTCATGATTGTTAGTGATGATATGCTTAAGAGAATGAAGATGGGATTTTCTATGAATCCGGAAAATTTTACCCCCTATCCGTGGAGGATTTTGAAGCAGATGAAAAATAAAACTCAATCTCTGGAACCTTCCAAAAAGAAAAGGAAGAAGATAAAGTCTATGGAAGTAGTTACTGATGAAGAAATTCCTCAGTCTAAGGAAACTGAATCCACACCACCCAAGCCGAAGAAGCAGAAAATCTATACAGAAGAAGTAGAAGCAAAGTGAATGAAAGATAAATAAATGAGGAAGGAAGGGGATCCTCAATTCGGACTCGACCCTACTGAGGCTAAGGCATTAAAAGAAAAAGGTGTTCAGGAGCTAGAAAGACAAGTGAAGGAAAATAAGCTGAAAAAGAAGATGTATGAATCTGATATATTGCGATATTTGTTAAAAGATACAAAGTTGGCTTCCGAAAGGCTTCCAGTTCCGGAAACGTTCGGTGTTGAACATTCTTTACCAGAAACTCCAGAAAAAACCTATGCTACTCTGGAAAAGGATAAGGTTAAAGAACCTATAGTAGAATCTGAGAAGGAGGTTGCTGAAGTAGCTGAGGAAGAAGTTGAAGAAGAAGAAGAGGAGGAGAGTGAAGATCTGGATACCTTGATCAAACAAGTTCAGAATTATAAGGCTAAATCCTAAAAAATAGTATCTCCAGGGAAGGGAGATAAGGAAGCCAGCAAGAAACTTCAAGAAGAAGAAGAATAGAATGAGTTGTTTGATGAAGATGAATCCTATCAGAGGAACTTTCTTGAGGAAGGACAAGAAAGACAACAACCAGATGAAGATCACATTGGTCATGTTTCTGAATCTGAGGAAGTTTCTCCTAATGTGAAATCCATTAAGAAATACGATAAAGGGAGGAAAACATTAATGGAGACACCTATAAAAGATATCATCATAAAGAAAGAGGTTGGTGGTACCTCTAGAAGGAAGATGATGCCAGTAGAAGAAGGGGAATCTCAAAAAGAAGTTTCTGATTCGGAATCATCATCCCACGGGCATGATTTTGTGGTTCAATCTCTGAGAAAGTTGGTGGACACTATTCCAATTCTTCCAACAATAGATTCTATATGCCAGTTTCTGCAACAATCTATGAATCAAAAATCAGAATCTTTATCCATGGTAATGGATATGTTTGTGAAGTTGGAAGCTGAACAGAAAAGTTTTATGATCGATTACGACGTGCATAGGAAGTTCTGCAGTAAAGTAACGAAGTGGTATAAGAGAGTTGATGAAGATTTAGTTCACTTTGTGAATTTTCAGGCTGAAGTTCAAAATGCCTTTGAAATGGAGGATAAAAAGGTTAATGAAATTTCTTAGAAGTTGACCCAGGAGCAAAATTTCTTGAATCAACAGGTCAGGGATCTGAATGGGAAACATAACTAAGTATCTCAAAATTGTAAAACTGAAAGAGATTTCTGGATTGAGTTTCAAAAAAAGATGGAAAAGCAAGATGAGTTGTTGAAGTTGCATAAAGAAGCCTTGGAGGCTTAGGCAGAGGCTTTAAAAGCTCAAGAAGAAAAGGTAAAATCCTTGGGGAGGCAACGAGAGGAAGATCAAAGAGACTTGAAGAAACTCAAAGCCTTGTTGAAGAAGCTCATTCTGAAGGAAAAGGAAGACAAATGAACCCACTCCGATTTTTTGTTGTAGTTGTCTTTCCTTGTAATTTTTTCCCAACTCTAATTAAATTTTTATTTGGTTGGTTTGTATCTTGTTATATACAAATGTTTCAGGTAGTATATTTTGTTTTCCATTCCCTTCAATTCTTTTTGAAAATCACAAAGGGGGAGAAGGAAAAAGAACGATTCCTAAGGAGGATAAAGGAAAAATTTCTAAGAGAAATATCCTTAATGAAAGGGGGAGTTTCCCACTACAAAGTTTTTTTATTCTTACAATAATGAAAACTCTACTCCGGAAACCCACAATACAATCCTTAGAGTTTCAATGCCTAAGGGGGAGTTAGTTGTATTCACTTCTATCTATGAACAAAGGTAGATAAGTTTTAATTTTCAAAGTCTAATGAAAAATTTTCAAAATCCTTATATACTTTTTCAAAAGGATGTTTGTGCTTTCCAAAAAGGGGGAGACTGTTGAGTCAATAAGGTTTTCCTTATGACATTTCCATTCCTTCTTGTTTTGAAAATCACAAACACCTTATACTTAAGAAAATATTATTTTTACCCCCATAAAGAAAATTTACTTCTTTAAGGAAATTTACCTTAACCTATATTTTCTTATACATAGGAATATTATTTCTTAAATTCAAAAACTAGATTCATAACCAAATTTCCAGAGCCTTTTAATGAAAAATTTGGACCATTCTGTTTTTAGGATCCAAATTCTGGATGTGATCTTTAATGTAGTTCTAATCCGAATTCTGGACTCCAAACTCTGAAGAAGTTCTAATCCGAACTCTTAAGTAGTTCGACTCCAAACTCTGAAGTAGTTCGACCCCGAACTCTTAAGTAGTTGGACTCCGAACTCTTTAGTAGTTCGACTCCGAACTCTTAAGAAGTTCGTCTTTGATCTTTTAAGCAGTTCGACTTCGAACTCATAAGAAGTTCTACTCCGAACTTTGATGCAGTTCGACTCTGAACTCTTAAGTAGTTGGACTCCAAACTCTTTAGTAGTTTGACTCTGAACTTTTATGCAGTTCGACTTCGAACTCTTAAGAAGTTCGACTCCGAACTCTACAGGTTCAGAATCTGATATCTGGTGAAACCAGACTCCGAATTCCTATAAAACAGAATCCGAACATTTCTTAACACAGACTCCGAACTTCTTTTTGGTTAGACTCCAAACTTTTATCTTACTTACACTCCGAAATTTCGATTAGCTTTTACATATATATACTTTATTCCAAAAAGATGTCGTACATTCAGTTATACATAGATTGTTATAAAATGGCGTCGTCTTTTCTATTTCTAATTAACCGTTGGTTGAGTTACACGTGTACAGGTCCCTCCGAGTTTCATGGAAAATATGACCGTTGGAGGAGGGAGAAGACCATTGAAAATTATCCTATAAATAGGAGCTCATTTGAAAGAGTTCAAAAAACAATGAAATTGAACAATCTAGAAACCACACGCTTCTAAGGTGATTTCTAGAGAGAGAAAGCTTTTCATGCCTTGTGCGTACTGAACCGCTCGTTCAGTTTTTGCTTCGTGCGACTCCGAATGTTGGTGATTACATTCGAGGACTTTAGTGGATAGGAAGACAGAGGTTTACAACACCATGAAGTTGAGGGCTTCCTTGCTGAGGAACATAGAGGTTTCCAACACCTTGATGTTGAGGGCTTCCTTGCTGAGGAAGACAGAGGTTTCTAACACCTTGAAGTTGAGGGCTTCCTTGCTGAGGAAGATAGAGGTTTCCAACTATGTTGATGTTGAGGGCTTACGGGGATAGCAAGACAGAGACTCCGATCTTCATATCGAGGGCTTACCCTGGTGTGGGTAAGACAGACTTGCTTGAAAGTATAAATCAACAGTCCTTTATCCAAGGTTGTTGGATACCATTCTCTTTGGGTTAAAAGATTTATATCTTGTTACTTGAAGTTTTACTACTTGTTTGTTTCCGCTGAATTTTGTATTTTAGTGAAAGTATAACTTTCTTATACTTCCTTAATTTTACTCTGTTTCTTTTAGATTCTATACGCTTTATGGTAGAATCTCATATTGTAATCTTTTGTTAAGTTTCAATTTCTGGAACCATATTTCCAGAACCTACTTTCAGAATCTCTTTCCAGTTTTAAGAAAGTTCATAGGACTTGAAGTTTATAACTTCATTCCTTATTCCAAATTTTCATTTGGTGTTAGAGGTGTTGTGAATTTTCTTAGTTTAAATTTGTTAAACTTAGCCCTTTCCTTTGCTTAAAGAAAACATAGTTATTCATAACTAACTTTAAAGGTTCCAAAGGAATTTTTAAGGTATACAATTCACCCCCATATTGTATATTGAGAATTTATATCATTATTTCGATCCTACATTATGATCTATGCCTTATGTACTTCCATGTTTTATGTCGTTGCTCAAGATTTTTAATGTTCATGTTTTTTAAGTTCAAATGTATATGGTATGTTTTATTTTATCCATTCTTACCCTTACTGAGCATTTGAGCTCACCATTTTTATGTTTTCTTTTCCCCAGGATATAAAAAAAGGTTTTAGGTAAGAAAAAAAAGGGGAAGATATTTTTGAGAGATGTTGAAGATCTTTCACTATGATTAGAAGATTACGTTCCAAGTTTCCAAAGACACTAAACTATTATGGTCCTTGTGTGTCTGTTTTTGTTATATATTAAGTATTCCGCTAAAGTAAAGTAATTTCTATGTACGTCAAGCTTTGGGTCTCTATCGTTTGTATCAGAGGAAACGTTTAGTCAACCTTTGGAAACTAGGATGTGAAAACGTTAGTGAGACCCCTAGAGATATTTCTAAGGTATGTCTAGGGATGTGCCTAAGGATAAGTATACGTATAGGATATAGTCATAGAACTATAGTAACAATCATAGAATTTATCCTAAGATGTTAGATATTCAGGGTGCTTCCCCTTTACTATGTTATTTTCCCTAGCATGATTTTTTCCTCTCACACTATTCTTTTTGGGTTTTAGAATGGCTGGAAACAGGAAGATTCATGATAATGGAGGATATGATAGACAATGGAATGATTTTCTTCATGAGAAACCAAATGAAACGGGATCTGGAAGTCTAAACATCGTTATTATGCCTAATTAGAAATCTCATAATATGATCAATAATCTCAACTTTGGTAAGTTTCCCGACTCAAATAATAAGAGAAAGATGGAGTTTCATGATGATCATAGAGTAAAGAAAGTTCAATTTCCCTCATGTAAATCATGTGGGAAGAGGCATCAGGGAGATTGTTTCAAAGGAACTGGAAGATGCTTTGGGTGTGGAAAAGAAGGACACAAAGCCAGTAAGTGCAAAGGAAAAGGTTCAGTTAACACCATGGATGAGGATAATGGTATTTCTAGGACATCAACAATGGTTAAATGTTTTAAATGTGGAATGTACGAGCATTATGCAAACCAATGCCCTAAGGGAAAGTCTCCTGAAGAGAATCAGTACGGTCGTATGGGAAGTATTTATGTTGTTGATGATGAAGAGACTACAAATTATATGTGAGATGAAAGAATTGTTGAAGCTCGGTCAATGGTTTAAGAAGGTAGTGGAATGATTACATGTTTATCATGTGTAATGTTGTATAAGTAATCTCATGGTACTATGGAATAAAGAGACATCTATGGATTGTTACACTATTGTCTTTCCTATGTTTTGAAAGTGTATGATTAATGGTACTAGCAACCATGAAATGTTATTCAGATATTTTTGGAAAGTAGATGATATGCACATAATGAAGGGATAAGAAGAAAATTAAATGTTTGATAGTATTCATGAACTCATGACTGATATAAGGATAAGGTTATATCATGGTTTGAGTATATAGAATTTTTGGATTTTGGTATGTGGTAGGAGTTATCTTTTGACAACATTCATGTTTTCACTAAGATTCAATGGGTATTCATTTTTACAGAGAATACATGATTAAGGACTTCGAATGTTTGGAATGTGACCAACAAGACATATCTTATGATATATGGGGAGCACAGTGGACTGCAGTATTATGGATAAACCTAAAGATTGGAATGGATTATATTGGACATAAGTTAGTATTGATTAAGGATAAAAGTTTATTTTTCATTTGATATTATTTATGGGATGTTATAGTAACATAGTTTTAGAAAAAGGACAACTTGCAGGACGGGAGACAGCCCATCGCATCAGACAAGGCTGTGGGAATCGAACCCACAAACGAAGTGTGACTAGCCTTTATCACCTACCACTGGCTTACAAGTAGACCCTGGTTAGTAGAAACTAGTTTTATTTTATTAAGCGGTATGATATATGAAGTATAAGTTCATTTTTTGGAACCATATACGATTAATCTAACCATAAGATGGACTTATAACTTTTTCTAACCTTTTGTTTGAAAGAGATGGAATGACCCATCATTCTATCACATGATCTGCTAACACATCATGAATAACAAATTCAACTTCATTTCTTTAAGGGATGAAGTGTAAATTGTTCAATTCACGAACAACAGTGAGACTGTACCAAAATCATGTAAGTATTTCTTTTAATTCATCAACTTTAGGGAAATGATCTTGAAAACCAAAAATGTTGTCCTAGTTCCCTTATATTTGATGAATCAGATGGTACCTTAGATCATCACAAATCAATATCTTTGTGATTGTTGGCTTTTTCATAGCCATGTTCTCTACCACTCTCCATCAGAACTTGATGGTCAGATTTTTCTTCCATATCCCTATTTTCACCTATGTTCCCCTACGTGCAAACCCAGTGATGAGTTAATTTGGGTAACCATTACATTCCATACATTAGTTTTTAAAGCCATGTTTTGGTATTCCTTTTTACGATGTGGGTTTCTATTAAACAAACTTTCTAGTAGTAAACCATTTATAACCCCGACGAATTTCGAGGGAGAAATTCATTTTAAGGGGGGTAGAATGTAACACCCTGATATTTTATGAAAAATATTATTTTAATTTTATTAATTTCTTGTGTTGTATGCTACACCAAGATTACCTTGCGCTATACGCACACCGTATTAGCTTGTAGTATATGCAACACTATTCTTGGATCATGTTACACACAATTTTGATAATAGTTATTCTACGCAACATTGAGTGTATATATATATATTCAATGTATATTTGAAATATGGTTGGATTCTGTTATATGAAACAACGAATGATTCTTGCACAACAAGCAACCCTGACTTGGCTTGCATTACACGCAATCGCAACCTTCCTCGATAGCGTGTGTTGTACGCAATACCGAGTTTTACTAAATAACGATATATTATTATAATATTATTATGAACTAGCCGTTATGAATAGTATTAACTAAATTTTGAATTTTATAACATTATTATTCATCTTAGACATTTTCTAGAACATGGTATAAGAACAAAATAAATTTTTCGGGTAAAATAAGTATTTCTCAAAAAATGCAGTTTTGCCGCCTTTTGATGGCGCACCCACATTAAATATAGTTTTTGACATGTTTATAAGTCCAATTTGACAAAATAAAATTTTTCTTTGGAATCAAGAAATAAAAATTTACTTTGGATAAATTTTTCATATTATTCTGGTAACTTTCGTAATTTGATGAATAGTAGAAACACGCTATATTTTAATTAAAAACAACTTTTTTCATCGCAATAATTTATATGGTTAAATTATAATATTGAATGGTTTTAAAGTATAAATAGAATATATTTTTACCATTTAATATAATTTATGTCATTAGCCTTGATTTTACATTAAATTCGTAGGTTAAATCAATTCAATCTTTTGCAATGTTTTAAAGAAAAACCCATTTTCTTTCGACAACGGGATTAATTTTAATTTAATTTCTTCAACTTGTGTGTATTAAATTTGGAATTATGGATTCCATATTTGGAATCAGTGGGTCCAAATTATGTTAATAAGCTTCTTTTTATTTTTGGGAATTATGAATAGTAACTACGGTAAATTTTATTTACCATAGTTAAAGGTAAATCAGGTAATTAAGGGTAAATATAATATTATAAAATTAGCTTTACACATGTCAAAATTCTATTGGATGGCTAAAAGTATACCCATATCACCTTATGGTCTGATTAGATTCATTTAATTGACTATTTCCCATGAAAATAACTTAATTATTATTAAAACCAAAGAAAGTGACAGCAAGTCACTCTCTTAAATCTTATAAGTATATTAATTTTAATTTAGTGATAAAATTCATGAAACATCGAACATGAGTAGTCTCCAGAAATATAATAAAATTATCGACATCATATGAATTTATTTATAATTTTTAAGGATTAAATAATTATCATTACGTATGACACAATAGTGATGCAGAAATTGTTTATCTAGTGAAAAATCAAGAATATAGTTTTTATTAACCTAATAGTGACCATAAAATGCACAAAAACCTGACCAAAACTTATTGTTCATGTAAATGTAAACCATAATAATCCCATGGTCGAATATTGGACCATTTTGAGCCTTATAAAAGCGATTATGACACTTATATTATTTTATTTTAAATGATGACAAAGTTGTCACCTTCATAATTTAATAAATATAAAAATTTAAATATTTTGATTTGAATATGCTAAATTCGAGTAAAAGTATTATTGTGAAAGGTAATTGATTTTTTCTTCGTCATATTATTTTATTTTTAATTTTTATGCAAAAAATAAGTATATTAAATAATTATACAAAAATCTTTTAGTATTTATTTTATTAAGAGATAAACCAAATAAACTGTTTTAAAAATAATAAAATAAATATTATATGAACTATGTAATGTTCTAAACTAATTTTCTATATACATCTGAAATTTTATGAATCTATTAATGATTTTAGTTCGAACATATCTTCTGTTTATATTTTATTTAAATTCAAATAAATAAATACTGTCAAAATTGACACTATTGTTATTTTATAAAAATAACATATTATAAAATTGTTTAAAAATCACGAAAATATTTAAAAATTATAAATTTAACATTATATGGTCTATATTGTTATAAAGTAAAAAATTATGGGAAATTCAAAACAATTAAGTAATTATTTGTTATAATTTAAAATTTAGAATTTTATTACCACAAATAAACATAAATATATTAAATAAGGATAAATCAAAATGATAAGATTTAAAACAAGATCCAAACATGTCTAAATTTGATTGGTTGATTAGATTACAACCCTAGTTCCTCTAATTTTCGAATATGAGTCATTTCGGGTGGTTTTTAAGTGGGTTTATATTTATTATAAATTGATCTGACTTTTTCGGTATATTTATTATAAATTAATATTTTTAAGAATTCCAAAGGTGCCCCTCTCCTCCCTTATAAAAGGGCACCTCCTCCCTCTCTTCCACACACCACTTTGAGCCTTCATGCTCAGCCAAAACCTACCCAATTCTCTTCTCCACTTCCCTAGAAACATCCTAGAGGTCCTGGTCTTCTTCAAAGACCAATTGTAGTGCCCTAAGAGGAGTTATCAAAGAGGCGCTTCAAAGAAGAGGTAATTTTCGTTACCGATTCTTTCACCTTTATTTATTCTTCCACTTCTTCTTCTCAGGTTGTTTAATTATGAAGTAATAACATCAGTATCAACTATATACTGATATGTTATTATATGTATGAAAAAACCCTATTTCACCATCTATCCATCCTGCGGAAAACGAAATCACCGCGCATGCGTACGTATGGAATACCGTCTCCACGCCGTGGTGTAATCTATTTTCCACCACCACCTTACTAGGATGGGTATAATGGTGTAAATAATAACTATATATGATTATTGTAAATTGATAATGATTCTGTAATAGTATACATACACTCCAATAAAATTCCACGATCATGGGAACGATATCATCGCTCGTGCGTACGTACGGAATACCGTCTCCACGACGCGATGAGATTCATTATCAACGATTAACCATTCATAAATGATTATAAAGTATATAATAAGTAATAATGAAATATATGACATAATAATGATACTGGATTTATGTATATATATATATATATATTTATTTTATCCAATTAATTCCATTCAATTCAATGAGGAAACGAAAACAACATTCATGCGTACGTACAACCTACCATCTCCATGAATGGTGTATTTCTTTACATTTATAGATCTATTACATATATGTATATTCTGAATATATATTATATATAAATCATGTTTTACATTATGGATGTAAGTAATCATGATCTAAGTAATCATATGAATAATTACAAGTCAAAACACGGATGACAAATGAAACGATTTTACCCAAAACGCTCTTTAACATGGAATTTACAAAAGAACGGGTAATATAAAGTCATAAGTGAACCATATAAGATATCATAACAATTAATATGATTCTTTAATAAGTCAATAAAATTATTTAAATAATTATACAGGAGGTTCGGATACGTATGAAGCATATCGGACCTATGGTAAGGGATAATTGTGCAAATCTCATTTTTATCCGAGATTGGTTATTCGTAAGTATTTACTGGGGTTATTTCTATCATCCATGTCCATGTTTTATAAAAGTGTTTTCATGTATGTTTAAAGTCCATTTTACCCATTTTTGACTTTTACTACATGGTATGTAAATAATCTTTCTTTTTTTACGTTACGAGGTACTTTTTGACTTTTCCGGAAAAAGTACGAAAATAATGTTTTTCTTTTAACTTATACGGCACGAAAGAATTTTTATGGTTTTATAAAGCCTTATTTTCATGAAGCTTCCTACAAAAGATTTCATGGCTATTTTCAACAAAATCACTTTCTTTTAAAATTGCATGACGTTTTGTGAAAAGAAATTGATTTTGAAGAAGAAAGGATATTTTCCTCAAGAATTAATTACAAGTGTTTTATCAAAACCATTTTCCATGTAAGATGAAATTAATTCATATGTGTATGTTTAAAGTGTAATTTCTCTATGATTGACATGGTTTCAGTTTTCTTATTATGAAATTATATCCATTTCTTTTATATGGATTATGTGATGTTCGGATGATGTTTACGAAACCCATTTTATTCGTTGGGTTATTACGAATGATGTATGTTTATTTTGTGGCACAAGTAAGAATGGTTTCATTATGATATGGGTGGGACCTATATCTCCCTCCAATGGATTGGGTAAAGATTTATATCTCATGAGATAGACATGGATGGAACGGTATGTTAATCCGGTTTAGTATTACACGACTGGAATGAGGAGTGAACTCGATTCAGAAAGGGACTTTGTCCACTAAGATGGTCTTGGAAGCAATGCCTTGGCTACTATGGAAATCATTACATGTGCTTAATGGATTTCACAATTACATGTTTTATTCCCATGCTATTTTATCAGGATTAATGCTCCATTATGATCTATGCCTTATGTACTTCCATGTTTTATGTCGTTGCTCAAGATTTTTAATGTTTATGTTTTTTTAAGTTCAAATGTATATGGTATGTTTTATTTTATCCATGCTTACCCTTACTTAGTATTTGAGCTCACCCTTTTTATGTTTTCTTTTCCCCAGGATATAAAGAAAGGTTTTAGGTAAGAAAAAAAAGGGGAAGATCTTTTTGGGAGATGTTGAAGATCTTTCACCACGATTAGAAGATTACATTCCAAGTTTCCAAAGACACTAAACTATTATAGTCCTTGTGTGTCTATTTTTGTTATGTATTAAGTATTCCGCTAAAGTAAAGTAATTTCCATGTACGTCAAGCATTGGGTCTCTACACTATGATACGTCACCTAGATATACTAGGAGTTGTTCAATGCACATAAGAAGAGGACCATGGGTTTTAATATAATTATGGTGAATCTATCGATGATGAAAATGAGAAATATCTTTATATTAAGGAAAAAAATTTGAATTCATGTGCTAGAACATGAAATAAACCACTGGTATAATCGAGTGGATTCGTTACACAATATACTAGGAATAATATAAAGTATCAATATTACTATAATCTTGAGAAAACAATTATCACTAGATCGATAAGATCATTACTGAATGTCAAACCTTATTTCCCTAAAAATTATGAGGTTTTTGAGGTCCCTATATCAGTCTCAGATGAAGATGACTTTGATGATAATCCAAAGATTAATAATTACAAATGTGGTTTGAAGCATAGTTTTAAGGTGGATATCTGTACTTGTGATGAGATACATGAGCTCTAATTTCAACTATAGGGGTATCCATAAAATATGAAAAATAATTTATGGTTAATTTTTTACTTATATATGATACAACTAGAAGTACAATTGATTATTATCCAATAGATTTTTGATTTCTAACATATTCTTTATCAAAAAGTTTCTTTAGAGAACCTTCTTAGGAGATGGGGTTTTATCTTTATTTATTGGATCCTATTCTTGGTTTGAATAATATTATCACATGATGGTTTTGGTAAGATTACCTAACGCATAAAATGGTTTACAATTAATTTAATAATAATCTATTTATTTGGATAATTTCACATTTCATTTTGTGATCTATTAGAAAAAATGAAAGATACTAAATATTTTCACATTGGATTATATCATAATTGCAACTTTTTTCTTTTTTAGATGAAATACCAACTACATTATGGGAATTTATTTTCATATGTCTATTTTTTTGTGGGATGCTTCATGATCACATGGTTATTTTTTTGATCTTCTGAGGATTAACTTATGTTAGTGCATTTCATACATTCATAGATACTGATTGTGGTTTTGTTGATGTCAATTGGATATTTTATAAACACATATATTCTATAGCATTAGAGATGTTGTTGGATAAAACCTTGTATATTGTAATTGATTTCATCTAAATAAGTCATTTATTGTTGAAATGTTCAAAAATTATTTCTCAATAAATATTTCAACGTATTTCTCTTGTATGATCTTTCATTTCATTTCTTGTATATGAAAACATCATGCAACTCATGAAATAAGAATTAATATCATTTTTAATACATATTTTTGGAGAAATATTTGGAATACATAATAATGTTACAAGACTTTATGGAATACGAAATTATTATAAATAAATTAATCATTATCTAAATAGATCTTTTTAATTACTCATAAATGCATATATCTACGGGAAAAATAAAGAAAATTTATTCTAGGAATTTTTTGACATATAAATTTCAAAATAAATATACATTATATCACAATAGAATTTTTTTACCATGAAATATTAAAATGTGCATTGTATTACAGTTTCATTAAGATAAACTGTTCACATAAAATAATTTAATCAATGGTGTTAGATTTTCCTCAAACTATATCTCTGTGATCTTCTAATTGTTTTTATCATCTATGGTTTTACCCTTTGAAATTTAATATGCATGATTGGTTATACGGTCTAATGATACCACACACTTCTTTTCACTATATGGTTTATGATGAAGAAGTTTTATTGATGATTATATGTAACCCAATAAGATCCCATGTGTTAAATAATATAAGAGAAAATATTTCTATACCTCATTTCCATTCCATGTGTTATAAAATTATGGAATATTTAATCGTTTTATTTTATTGTGGTACATTTATGATTTATGTTTAGTTGTTTGGTGGGTTAGTTATATCCCTCCAATTTATTGGTTAAATATGGATAACTCTTGAGATTACTATGTTATCTGTGAACAAGATATTGTTTCAAAAAAATTATTAATAGACATTGTTTAATGTTATTAAGATTAGGTTTAAACCTTATTTCTTTTCCATAACATTGTATGTATACCTAATTTCATGTTCATAAGTTCGTACAGGATCCTAATTTAATTTCTTTAATTTAATGAGTGAAACTATTATTATTTATTCATTTTCATAACATTATAATCATATTAATATTCCATATTCAAATGATTATAATATTCTCTCATGGATTATTATTTATTATTTATGATTTTACACTTATTGGAGTATTTTCTCTTTCAATGACAATGCCACATCCCATGACTCATGATTAGTGACTCTTAAATGATTGGGTATGATGCTATTATGTTTTGATCATTTTATCATACCCTTATACTCACATATAATCATATATTGATATCTCTAATGTTTACCCTTACTCAGAATCTCAGCTCATCATTTTTATGTTTATATTTAACACATGTAATGAAGAAAGGTTTTATTAATGGTATGAATAATAATAGTTCTATTTGAGAAGATATTTATGAAATATATTTAAGATAATTTAGGAATTAATTTGTTTATATATATAGTATCTAAATACGTTAAATCATTTCAGTTCATAGGTGTTAATTATTTTGAAATATATTAACTATTTATGTAAAATTATTTAATATTTATTAATGTTATACATTTGTCAACTAAGTTGGTTTCATATGATATATTAGTTTTTTTGGATATGATGTTATAGTAAATATTGCAAAGAACCTATGAAAATATATCTCAAAAAAATTATTTGTGAAAAACCTAAATCATAATAGGTTTATAATAATATTTCATAAATTAGGAAATATCAAGAAATAATTTAGTATGATTTCGTACTCTATTTTTAATTGTTTAATACTTACGTTATCTGAATTTTTTTAGCTAATGGTTGGAACTAACACGACGTATACAAAAAAATGTGATAAGAAATGAAATTCTCTTCCACATGATCAACCAAATGGCTTGTGATCGAGGATATAATATTTTGGGACTGTTATTAGACAACTCTCTCAAGATATGAGTGGTAATGAGGACTATGTTTATCATTCTAATTTACCAATGAGTGAGTAACATGATATTGACTCTTTTATGTGACAACATCCAACCTCATTCTATGGGTCATCTTATCAACATGTTTTCGTGTAATGGATTAATGTTCTGGAAAAAATATTTTATACTATTAAATGCATAGACCTTAATAAATTTATCTTAATACTTTACCACTTGGAAAGAGAAATTGATCAATGGTGAACTCTTATCATGAATATAAGGAAATAGAAAAAAAAATCCATGGAATGGGAGGAGTTTAAGAGGGGATTTTTCAATAAATACTTTCCTTGATATCTTTGAACTAGTATTTAATGGGGGTATTTGTAGATGAATCAAATCGATGATGAATCCATTAGTTCTAATAAATAAAAGATTTCAAGACATGTGAGGTACACCAGTGTTTTTTTCATCGTCCTAGAAAAAGTTATTAATTGATCATTAGTGGTGGTGAGGAGTAGTGGGGGATCCGAGATGAGATGGAGGCATGGTTGTATTAGCGAAGTTCTAGGTGGCATGTGATATTACTAGCTTTGGGGTCAGACTTAGGCAATGATGGTGGATTCAAACTAGATTTTTATCTGGTTTCAGACTAGATCTGGTGATCTGGTGTGTCATATGGAAGGAAGAAGTTTCAACCTCCCACATGAAAAATATGTGGGAAGAATCCCATAATAAATTTTCTAAAGTGAAAAAAATATTTTTCCAGTTTGGGAGGCCTAATAATCATGTAAAGGAATATGGATATGATGTAAAGAGGTTATCCATTTATGAAAATAAATAGAAATCAAATCCGAATACACCACCCAAACATTAGTGCTTTATATTTAAGGAGTATGGAAATTATGAAAATAAATTACATAATCCAAGGCTAATGATGATAATAAATATTATTTACATCTTACTTCAAGGAAAAAATGTAAATCATATCTAATCACTAATGATGAAGTGTTTCATGAAAATAATATGGTGAAAGGCACTATTATCATCCACTATAAATTTGAAACATATTAATTTGATTTTGGTTCTACCCACAATTTTATATTTGAATATTTTTTTATGGTATCACATCACCACCTCAATTATTTAATGATAATTTATTAGTAAGAACTCTTAATATAGTGATGATTTCATCTCAGGTTTGTATCTTCAATTTGATAGATGTTTTTGGGAATGTGCTTCATATAATAAATTTTTTTATATTTTTTCTAGTTGAATATGATTTCATTTTGGGAATCGATTAACTATTTTCATATAGATCTAATATAAATTTTTATTGAATAGAAGTAACATTTAACATTCTGAATCAACTTGCAATAATTTATTGATGGGAGGATGAACCTAAAATCTTATTTAAAATAAATCCCATAACATGGGTTTGACTAAAAATTCATCAGATATATTTATCAAAAAATATCTTTAGAGAATCTCAATAATTATGATATTCCAATTATGAAGGAATATTTTTAGGTATTCAATAATGAATTGAATATTCCTCCCCAAAATCATGATGTTTAGTTTGTGATAAAACTGATACTTTCTACTACACCTATTTTAATGATTCCTTATAGAATGCCCAAAATTGAGTTATTGAAAATGGATAATAATATATCAAAAAATCCTAAAAAGTGATTCATATGCTTGAGTGTATCACTATGGAGTGTTACTATTTTTTTTAAAGAAAATTATGATCGATTGTATCTTTTCATTGAAAATCAATAATGTAAAAGGTTATATTCAAGATTAGATAACCTTTACCATGTATTGATGTATTGTTTGATTAACTTCATGAAGATCAATACTTTTAAAATATTTGACTTTTTATGGATATAATCATTTGAGGTCCAAGACAGAGGATGTACTAATGAAAAGATTTTGTATAAGGTATGCTCAATAGGAATTTATAGTAATTCTATTTGGACATCCCAATTTCCATACTATTATTATAGATATATTGAATGGATTATTTAGATATTAGCATCATCAATTTGTGATGTTCCTTAAAATTAATATTCTTATATATTGGATGAAAAAACAATTACATGAATATTATTTGAGAATTTTACTGTAGTTAGTATAATTTTCATACTATATATACGAAGTGTGATTTTATTCTTGAGAAATTTACATTCATTAGTCATATAATCTCAAGCGATGTTATATAGATTTATCATTTAACAGTGTAAGTTATTGATTAATGACCTAAACCAACAATGATAACTAATATATATAGTTTTCATGGGTTTGATACATAATATAAATGGGTTTTCAGAATGTTTCATGGATTTACATTCGACTGACCTTGTTTACACAAAAGGGAACCGTGTTCTTACTGAAAATTGAATTCCAGGAAAATTTCATCGAGATAAAAATATTGTTAGTCATCACACCTATTCCTATACTACCATATACTGGTTAAGGGAAAATGATCAATAGTGGACAATAAATGAAGGTATTGAGATGTTTCATCATGCAAGATTCTATGATTATATCATATTCCTCATGAAAATTCAAAATTAATGAGAAAAATAATATGACTCAGAACATGGAGTTAGAATTAGTATTTTTTAAAATGAAATTATGAAGGTGAATTCATTATGGTGTGATATGATATATATATATATACATACATTGAAATTCATGATTTATATATTCACACACAAAGAGTTAAATATTAACTAAATGATATTGTTTTTGTTTATTTATTACTATCAATGCCAAATACATTACCACCTTGGAAAGGTGAACATGGTGGCTTATGCTCTGAGTCAGAATGGCCATGCATGATTGTCCATTATAAATATTGAAAGATATCTAATACTTATGGACTTGTAGAAAATATGTCTTCAAAACATGATAAAACTATATATATCATATCTTTACGTGATGAACAATAAACCACCAATGTATGTGAGGATTAATGAGGCACAAAAGGATGGTGTGGAAGCATTGAATATGTTATAGAGTGTTCCTATGTTCAACCAGGATTGCGATGGATTGGTAAGGTTCAAGAATCAAGAATGTGATGTATTAATACCAAACATAAAGATGGATTTGTTGTATAAATCTCAAAATTTTCCATTTTATTCATCCATGAAAAATGAATATGTAAATTGATATAAATGAGTATTTATGATGGGACAAATAGAAGAAAGATATAAAATAGTTTGTATCATGGTTCACGTTATTTCAGTATGTTATGGCTGAGTAATATAATTATATGGGTTTGTTATAACCATTACTCATACCCGAGTGGAATTGAAAAACATTACCATTAATTTCATCATTACACTCTCCAATAAATCCAAAGGAAATAATGATATTTCTGTTGTAGATGAAAACCCTCAAATATCACCAAATTAATTATCATCAAATAAGATTTGTATCTTGATAAAATTTAAAGGATATAAATTATAAAGTGTAATGGTTTAATTGAGTACCATATTTTATTGAATCTGATTGGTATATGAGGTTTACCATGAAGTACAATAGATTTATTTGTAAATTTTTTAATTTTTTTTAAATCTAGTACTGTGTATCATCCTCAGATATATAACCAGTATATGTGGAACATTGAAACCCAAGAATATATGTTGAGAGGATTTTTTATATATTTTAAAGGTGTTATGAATTGACAACAATATATGGTACAGTTTTCTTATAACAATTGTATTCAAAATAGTATTCAGATGAGTCCTTATGAAACTCTCTATACCAGTATGTTTATAACTCTAATGTTTTTGTAGGTAGTGGGAGAAAAAATCTATTGAGACATGATATTGTTGAGGAAATAATATAAAAGGTTAGAGTGAGTAATAATCATACTAGGGTATGAAAGTGTCAATTGAAAATTTATACTGACAATTATTGGTAGGATTTATTATTAATTGTTGGTGATAAGGTATTACAAATATATATTTAGAAAACGATAATGAGATTTGGAAAGAAGGGAAATTTGAGCCATAGATATGTCATTCCCTATGAAATTCTTGATTGTACCAGGATTGGTGATTTTTACTTGGAACATCCACAAAATACGTCTACCAATTTCATGATCTTTTTCATGTATCTCTACTGAGTAATTTCATACCCAATCCTTCACATGTATTGAATTCATTATTCATACCACATGAGCATGAAATATCTTATAAGGAACAAGAGGTGGTCATTTTGGATTTAAGAGAAAATGTTTTCATAAATAATACCATTGAATTATTCTGGAACCTAATTATTTTAATTAACCCAATACATGTTTATTATATATCTAATGAATTTTATGTTTTCTTACAATCATGTTTTTTGGGAAAAAATAGATAAAATTTACCATGTTTTGAACCTGAAAAGGAAACCTACCGTATGATTAATATACTTAACATTTGAATAATTTCAACTAAAATTATATGTGATTTCACAATATGGATCCTACAACATGTTTTACTCCAACTGACCACATGTACATTCAACTGATCATGCATCAGATGAGAAAATTATTTTTAATTAATAAAAAGACCCTGTGTTGAAGTTTAAGTGACCATAGGTTTACTGAATCTATTACACAATGATGATCAACCTACAACATGAATAATTCTACATACCATATGAAAAACTATGTTACCATTTGAAATGTAAGGATAATTTTCTTTAAGCATTGTACTTAACATTTGTCTGTATTGTATTGACTAAATGAGTGAAGTACCTACTTCATGAACAAGTGAAGTTATTGGGTAAAGAGATAAATATATCTCATGATGGAAATAAGTATCCATGTAAATATTTTAAGTAAAAACAATATGGATTCAATATACACTAGGAATTTAAGAAGCCATTGTGTGAATTAATATATCAAACACATAAAGATATTAATAGTCTAGAAGACATAATCTGGTTATTATGCTAACGGACTGCGCTAGGAGATTGTGCCAAATATCTGTTCCCACCAATCTTATTGCAAATTAACCATTACTATAGTGAATACAACCAACCATTTCTAACTAAAGAATTATGGTACATTAAAATCTCTAATGACTATTTTTAGCATTAATTGTAAACCATGTTCATTTAACAATGAAATGAGTAAAAGGATTATAGAATGAGTATCCTCTAAAAACTAGTTTAGAGAAAATAAATATTTAAGATAAAAACCTATATTGTAAAAATGAGAGTTGAATATTCACATTTTCCTACTAATATATTGATATATAGAGGAATTGCTTAGAATATTCTATGACACTCAAGTTTACTAAAATTAATATTCCAATTCAATTGATCTCATTCAAAGAAAAATTCAAGGACTCCCAAATAATTAATGATGATCAAAATGAGCCGCATCAAATAATCCATCTTTTTATTATTTTATCTCTTTGTTCTAGATTATTTTACAAGCTATGTTTATTACAATCATTTTATTATTTAAAATAGACACATATATTGTATTATGGAATGGTAAAAACTATTTAATTTTCATTTCTTCAATAATATATCAAAATACTATGGGAGAGTCCTTGTATATTGGACTGCTTATTGATAGTTATTATCAATATATTTATCCCATGAAGAACTATGGAAGTGACTCTGTGTAGCCCATATAAACTTGTGGATTATTTTGTAAAACACGATCCTCGTAGGATCCGTTTATTCAATAAAACAATTTGTGGAATTCGGTGATTTCCAAGTGGAATGGATTAGGTTGCAACTTTATAGTGAACCCTATGTTTAAATATTCTATGTGATTTCTTGTTTTGTTTAATCTTATTTAAAAACAAACAAGTATTTATTTTCAAAACTATAATACCAAAAAATTACTTTGATAGTTTCCATAATATTTTTATATAGGGTTTTTTATCTTTGAAAATATATTTCTATTGTTAAAAGAGTTTCAATATTATATTAAATGAGTTGTGATGGAAATTTTGAGAACATTTATCATAGATAAAATTCACTATCTGTACTATTTTATTTAAATATTTTTTTTAAGAAATTGGGAGAATATTTTTAAATAACTTTTAATTATAAATTATAATCTGAATCCCAGTTTACGCCCACCTGACATTCAAACTTCAACAAAAATATTCTATCTATTGTGTTTTCAAAATATATTTAATTATTATATAGTTTTATCAAATGATCAAAATTTTTGTTCCTTTTTTTATGGGTAATAGTAGTCAAGAGGGGATGGTTGTGAACCAACCAACCTATTTTAATAGATATAATTTTCTTAGTGTAATATGAATATGAAAATACATATAGATAGCACAAGCATTTATTATTAGACTATAAGTGAGGAAATATTTTCAAAACATAAATTTACTAGAGATGAATATAGTGATAACACTATGATTGTGAATCAATATAATTGTAACTATATGAATGGATTAGATTTTTCTTTATGAGATTCTGAATTTATTTGAATATATTCTTGATTAAATACCTTGGAAATTTGGGACACACTGGCTATTTTTCCTTGAAAAAACTCCAATATTTAAGAAATGAGATTAAAGACGTATAAAATTTAATAGCATACATTTAAGATTAAACATTATAAAACAATTCATAAAACTTATTTTAGATTTAATTATATTTTGAACACATTTTATTCACATGGAGAATCAATAGTGGCTAAATATCAAGTGATGCGAATTTGATATTTAAAACTGATAGGTGGAGAGGAACCGATGTTTATATCATTGAATACTATGACATTAGAAAAATACAAGTAAAGGTTCTTATCAGAGAGATTATATTCTATGTGGATGAAATCATTGTAAATAAAAAAGAACAAGAAGAACCAAAGTGGAAATTGGTTTCCTATAAAACATATCACTCAAAAATAAAAGCGAATATTAATTATGATAGTTCAAGTGAGGATGAATCTTGTTCATAAAATAATTAAAAAATTTATCTTCTAGCAAGGTGATTCAAGATATTAAAAAATATGAATAAATTCATGAATAAGAAATGTAGAGAGGAACATATGATCAAAAATGAAAATGGAAAAATTAAAATTAATCTAGCAAAGTAACATATTATGAGTTCAAAAGAAAAGAAAACATGAAGGATGAAAACATGATGAAAAAATGAGTATTAAGAATGGGAAAATGTTAAAAATATGAGTATTAAGGATATAAAAGGATGAAAACATGAGTATTAAGTATTTATTTGATTATTGTAACATGATAGAGGAAATATTCTATGAGTTTAAGGGAAAATATAAATGGTTAATGAACCAGTATGCTTTGTCGCCTCACTTATATGTATGAATTTGTTGTACAAAAGGGAAAGAATTATTATTTATTAATTTAAACCAATGAAATAAAAATTTCTAATGAGAAACTAACAAAGGATATAGAATAATTTAAAATGATAATGAATCCCTTAAAAATTCATATTAAAAACCCACACCTGTTGGTACCACTACGATTAGTTACCAACATAAGTTGAGGATAATTTATAAGAAAAAACTCATTCCAAGATAAGGTTATTAAAAATCTTAAAATATATATTATTATTATAGACCTAATAGTTTTTAAATTTCAAAATTGATAATGTATGTTTATGGTAAATTTTTTAAAAATCAATGGATTCATAAAGATTTTATCACTAATTTTTCTAGACCCATGAAAATATAGGTATCAAAATCATTTTTTACATTTATCTATAGGAAGCCTAATTAAAGAGTATCATTAAAAACATATTTTATATAGATATTTAGTTCTCTAGACATAAGATTGGGTTTTACTCAATAATTATGAAAATTATAAATGTAGATGGAAGACATATCAATTTTTTTGATAGCACAAAAGGAAATATAATTTGACTCGGTAAAATCTGTAATTATAGTAATATTTTGATTTCTAAAGTCTTATTACTGATGTATTAAAATATAATTTACATATCAATTCACAGTTATTTGATGATAGGTATCATGTTAAATTTTAAAATATTTATTGGAAAAGTTATATTTCAATGCTTGATTTAGTTTTTAGTTCCCTACGAAATGAATCTTCATATTCTATTGATTTGAATTCATTGATTTCCTAGATTTTTTATTATTTACGTTCCTTTCATAAATACTTTTAGATTTGGAATTGGATACTAGGAAACTGATACATTCAATCACCCTAGAATCTACCAAATAAATTATTTTATAAGGATCTTCTTAATCTATAATTACCAATTGACAATGTATGTCACCCATGCTAAAGAAGAAAGTTACATAAGATATCTTTCAAAGAAAAGAAATGTTTCTCAAAATATAAAACCCTAGAATTGGTTCCCATGGACTTTATTTGTACCCTCAACACTATCTAGATTAAATGGGAATCAAATTTCATAGGTTCTACTAGATTAATTTTCAATATGAACCTTCATATTCCTTTTATCTCACAAATGTGATTCATCTTCTTATTTTTTCAAATATGTAAATTATATAGAGAACCATATCAGAGTTAATTCTAAGACCTTAATACTTGATCATTTTGAAGAGTTTGAATATAATAATTATAATTACCTATTTATATAATATGGATACATTACAATTTTTCTAATCATAAGAACCCATTTCAGAGTTGTGTAATGGATATAATAAAAAGATCACATAAAAAGATTTTACAAAGCATGATTAATGAATATGATTTACCTATATACTTTTGGACTGAGGCTGTGAATACAAATGTCTATATTATCTATATAATTTTTATTTGAAACATTTTGAATAAAAATAAGTATGATTTATTGAATGGGTGAAAAAAATTAAATACATTATTTTTTAGATAAAATGTATTTTTACTCAATATAATGGATACTTTAGATAAATTTTCATCCAAAATTGATGAAGGGATATTTTTTTCTTATTCAATATCCATTAAATTATATATGGTATTTAATCAACAGAACCATATTTTGGAATAGTGTATACATTTACTGATTGATGAAATAGACACAGATGAGCCTATGAACCATTTTGAGAACCTTGAGGATAAAATATTAAAAGTAAATATCATTAACAAACCTAGTGAAAATAATATAGAATATTATATAGAAAATCCATCATTTTGGAGGAACTGATTGTACTTGACACTATAGATGAAAATGATGTATCGAGTGATTTAATCCCTAGAACTATTTGGATTAAAAGAGACCATAACTTAGATTATATAGTTAGAGCTATAAATAGAGTAACATATACAAAAGATTTTCTTATAAATATGCTTGCACATGAGACCTTATTATAAGAACATGATCCAAATAACATCACTGATGCAATAGATGATGGATTAATGGTAATGTATGTGCTAGAAGAATATAATAAAATTGAGATTAATATAGACTTTGAGCTATTAAAAATATATATAGAATTTGTTAATATTATATCTAAGTGGGTGTTCATGACTAAGGTAAATTATTCAGGTGCAATAAGTATAAAAAAACAATAATTTTTCAATAAGGTTTCAATCAAGAGGAAGGTATTGAATATATGGAAACCATTTCACTAGTAGATAGAGTGAAATATATCATCAGTGTTGTTGCCTATAAAAATTTTGATTTTAAAATTATATAAAATTATTTTCAAAAGTTCATTCGTTAATGATTTTACAATTGACTATATTCTAAAAGAACAGATTCCTTCACTAAAGGAGGAAGCTATGTCCTTACGAGGGGTCTCTTCAGATAGGGTTTCAGTGTCTTTGATTTTTGATCCAGGTCCCTCATGTGCTTTAGAAGTGGTGTGGTCTTCTCTAGTGTAGCCTGGATCTATTATAAGGAAATTTCATCCGTCGATCTCCTTCAAATATGCGTTGTGTGGTTCTCAGAAGCAACGACATGTTTTTCCCATGTTTCTCCCATTTTTATCGAATGTCTGTGGGGATGATTCTGGCCGCTATCATGAGATTCTGGTGGAAGCCTATGAATATGCGGTGGATTGTTTTAAATGGTCTCTTATAGCACGTTTTGGTTCATCAAATCATTATTTCATTGTTTTCAAGAAGATGGTGGACTCGTGGGGGCTCTCGATCAAGGCCAAGGTGTCGAATGTTCATCACAATTCGTTCTTTATTGTTCTAGGTTTTGAAGAGTAATTTATTTTCGCATGGTGTAAAGCACCTTGGGTTTTTGGGCATTAGATATTTAACCTCTCTCACTGGTCTTTGGATGCACACAAGGGAAAATAAAGTGAGATTGTGGTAGTGTGGATTTCTATACCAGGTATTCCTTTACCTTTTCATAATGGTGAGATATTGAAATCCATAGGGGACTCTCTAGGGGTATTCTTGTGCTTGGAGGACCATGACTGGAATGGGAAGGAAATCCTAACGGTGAGGATTTGTGTTGAACTTGATATGTCTTTTCCGCTTTTGGACAATATATCTCTTAGTGTTAAGGGTGTTTTTTCATGGTCCCAAGATATTGTGTACCCTGTTTTTCTGTGGTTTTTTTTCACACTGCTTAGTTCAAGGCTAGTCGGTCCAATTTTGTAGGAGAACCGAAGAGGGGAGAATGGTCCTTGTGTTTCTTTTTCTTCTAACATTTGAGGAATTACTATTGGTCCAAGGGAGGGCTCAGAGATCTCTGGTCTGGTATGGGTTGAAAAAAAGTCCTATAATTTTTTATCTTCTGCTTTGGGTGTGAATGCCCCTGCTTAATCTCAGGTGTTTTTTTTGGAATATCCTTTGGCCAAATATGTTACTAATTTTTCTCGGGTTTCTCTGGTGTGTGATTGTTTCTTGTTTTAGGGGAATTTGTTGTCTTGTGCAGGGGTTTTATTGCCTTCGTTTTCCTGCTATATGCTTGTTTTGTCTTCGTAGAGTGTGTTGAATTTCTCTGGTTTTTACGCGTCAGGTTTTGGTACAGTTAGTTGTTTTATACAAGATGTCCGAGATAATTTCCATGATCTTTTGAAAGGAAGGTAAGGGCATGAAGATGGATCATCATGTTCTAAGAAGATTTTTTTTCAGTGGAAGGAATTTTGTGACAAATTTATTGGTTTTAATGACAAAAGGAGGACCCTTAAGGGACAGCCTCTTTCGAATTCTCCTCCAAAGTCGGACTGGACTACGTCTAACAGAGTTTATACAAGAGCTAAAATGCGATAATTATAGTAATTTACGTCTTCCAATGATTATATGACCAAGGAGACTGGGGTCAAAGCAAGGAGTTCTCTATCAAAATGATTCCTTTTATAGTATGGAACTCTCTTGGTCTTGCAACTCGAGGGAAGTCCAAATTTTTTCCTATGTAAATTAAGAAATATAAGGTTAGTGTATCAGCAATTCTTGAGCACAAAAAGAATTCATCAAGGATTGGGTAGTTCTCTCATAAGATACATATACAGGAATGCATGGATGTTGATTCGGTTAATCATCTTATTTGGATTTTCTGGAAAAAGGAGGTTGATGTGGTCCTTGTTAAATATGGGGATTAGTTCATCCTGGTAAAATTTAGTACCAATATTAATTCGATGTATATTTCCTTTGTTTGTGGTAGCTGTGACATGAGGAAGAGGGATCTGTTATTGTAGGATCTGGTTGAGTTTGACTCTGATGATCTCCCATGGATTGTTGGTGGAGATTTTAATGCAGTTTTAGACTCGGATGAGAGGAAAGGAAGAGGTGAATTTCTGATTGTGGCCAGTACAAGATTTTCTCAGTTTTGTGAGATAAAAGGTCTGCTGGACATGGGATTTCATGGGGACCGTTTTACTTGGTGTAAAAATTATAAGGGCATCTGATATTGATGGATCCATTTAGATAGATGTCTGGAAAATGTGCATGTTACCTTTAAGTTTCCTAATGCTGTGGACCACCATACCCGGGGATTTCGTATCATTCTCCGCTCCTTGTATCTCTCTTTCCCAGATATGGTGGTGGTGAGAGGTTATGTTTTCGCGCTCACAGGATAGAACATCAAGGTTTTTATAAGGTTGTTGAGGATAGTTATAAAGAGCCGGTGCATGGTTTTTCATGGGTGGCTCTTCATAATAAATTGAGGAGGCTGAAACTAAAACTCCAGGCTTGGGTAAAGGGTCTTTGAAGCAATGATTAGGAGGTACATAATATCCAGAAAGAATTTGAAAGGATGGAGGGTAGTCTTGTGAATTTTTGGGATGACATGGTGTATGGAAATTTATTTCTTAATAAAATGATTGGGCATCATTGATTCAGAAATAGGAATTTTCTGACGGGGGATTTCAAGGGTGAAATGGCTACATTAAGGGGATAGGAACACGTCATATTTTCATGCTTGTATTAAGGAGAGAAGAAGGGTAATTAAGCCTAATATTTAATTGGAGGATGGATCGTACTCAAGTGATAAAGAGGTTGATGGAAACATGTCTTTTTCATTTTTCAAAAAATCATCTTGCATGGCCGAATAATAGAATGGATAGTGGGTATCCGAGTGGTAATTATGAAATTCTGGAAGGGATTCCCATCTTGATGTTTGAATAGGATAATAAGTTTTTGGAAAAAAATCCCATGTGAGAAGGAAATTTATGTTGCTATGATGAATCTTAATCCAGAATGTGCACCAGGGCTGGATGGTTTTTTTGGTGATTTTTATAGGGGCTCTTGGGAGATTAATAAAGAGGATATTATCATGACTATTCAAGACTTCTATCGGGGGGGCATTATCCTGAGGGTGGCTGGAGCTACTGCATTGGTTATGATTTCCATGGTCAGAAATCCTTCTTTTATTCAGGACTATCAGCTGGTTAGTATGTGAAATTTTCCTTATAAATTCTAATCAAGAAATGTTAATTCATGATTGTCCAATTTTATTACTCGATGGATATCTCTTGAACAACATGGGTTTGTTAAAGGATTTTCTATTCAGGGAGCAGTGGCTTTGGCTCAAGAGATGATCCGTGATATTAACTTTAAAACACATGGTTCTAATATTTCCATTAAATTGGATATGAGTAAGGCGTATGAACGTATGGAATGGGGTTTCATTAATAAGGTGCTAAATTTTAGGGGATTCTCTCCATGGGCTACATATATTATTTTCAGATGCTTTAGCTCCTCCGGGATGGCAGTGTCTTTCATGGGAAAAACTCATGGGTTTTTTTAATCCTTCTCATGGTCTAGGGCAAGGAGATCATATCTCACCGACTCTTTTCATTCCTATGAAGGATTATATTAGTCACCTCATTAATAAAAAAATCTCAATGGGATGGCTTCTTCCTTATTGTAGACCCATGAATCACCGAGCAATTTCTCATATAATGTTTTCAGATGATACCCTTACTTTCACTAATGTCATTGGATGGTCGGTTAAGGTTCTAATGGATATTCTGGAGGAATATTGTCTTTAGAGTGTACAGGTAATTAATAGATCTAAAAGAAGTATTTTTTATCAATGAACTCTAGAGCTAGTCATGTTAGATCCTTGGGTAGCATGATAGACATTTAGAGGGGGTCTTTCCCGATGATGTATCTTGGATCTCTTATAACCCCCAGTCGTGTCTAGATTTGTGACTTTGATGGAATTATGAATAAAATTTTCATTTGGTTGTTTAATTGGAGGAATCACCATTTATCTTTTGGGGGTTGCATAATGCTAATTAATTGTGTTTTGGGGGCCATCCATATTCATGATCTTTTGGGTTGTAATGTTCCGAAGGGAGTCGTTCAGCTATTGATAAAGTGATGGATTGTTTTATTTGGGATGCTTAAGAGGAGGGGAAAAGACATTGGGCTTCATGGAGTAAGATGGCAAGGCCGGTCAATGAGGGTGGTATCAATGTGAGAAGTCTGGCTGGGGCTATTCATGGCATGCATGAAAGGCTTGCATAGGAAGTGGTGGAAATGAAGACCCATTGGGAGATGATTATGTCTGAAAATTCTACTTCTCATGGATCTTCATTGTGGATATTAGTTCAAGATCTGATTCAACGCATTAAGAACCATTCCAGATGGATTATTGGTAGAGGGATTTTTTTAGCACTCCAATTGGGTGGGAGTTACCCTGGACTGTCCTGGTTTTCCTACTCCCACGATAACTTTTAAAGAGCCTAGTAATTATCGATCCTTTATTGATGCAATTCTGGAAAAATATCAGAAGGAAGTCATTGATCTTATTGACCTGAATTCAGATCTGGAAAGATGTTCTTTCTTAGCTTCTAATTCTGCTCACTTCAGGATGCAGTTTTTTTTCAAATCATGGCTACTCAAAGTTATGAGGATCCCTGGAATAGAATGGATTTTTGTGAAAAAATACCAATCAAATTCAATTTCCTTTTATGGAGAATAAGGAATCAATCCATGTCCACATATGAGAATGTAAAAAGGTAGGGTATTAACAAGGTTTCTAAATGTCACTACTGCAGAGTTCATAGGGAGGATATCTCACATCACCTATTTTTTTAGAGTGATTGGGCTAGGAAAGTGTGGGGATTCATGGGTCAATTTACTATTTTTATGACACCTAAAATCATGGATGTTCCTTTCATCGAACGATGGTTCGATGGAGCTATTAGAGAGAGTCTGGAAAAAATGGCTAGATCTGTGATTCTGAATAGAGGCTGGTGGTGTATTTGGTTGCCCAGGAATAAATCTATATTTGAGTGCATGCGATGTTAAAGGGAATATATTTCTATGAGGAATAAATGTTTTCTGGTTGATATGGTTGTTGGAATTAAAAATTGGAATATGGATCCTTCTTTTAGCATTCTAAAGGTACGACATGATGCTGTTCAACAATCTGATTTTGTGGGAAGAGGGAAATGGGTATGTTCGTCTCCGCCTGGAAGGTGTCTGAAGTTAAACATTGATGGTTCTTGCTGGTCTGGCAATATGAGGGGTGGTGGAGTGGTCTGAGATCCCAAAGGAGAGGTGGTGTTGGCTTTTGCAGCCTTCTATGGGAAAAGGTAGCTCTATTAAGGCAGAGGCCAAGGCCTTTTGGTATGGAATCCGTATTTGTGAGGAGAGTGGACTGAATATCAACATAATAGTGACTGATTCCAAGGTAATTCCTGATTTCATGTAGGGTAATATTTCGTCTCCTTGGGATATTTCTTATATTATATAGAGGGTGGGGTCGAAGATATAAAACAAGGGGATTCATGTGAATCATATGTGTCGAGAGGGTAATATGGTGGCTGATTAAATCGCATCGATGGAAGAGGAAACTAAAGGGACCGATGTGTCTGTTTTTGTGAATTTTCATCATTTTAAAGTAGAGGGGATTAACCTAATTAGGTGAGACTAGCTTGGACTCTACTACTTTAGCCCCCCCCCCCCCCGAACTTTTTCATTTTGTTTGGTCTTGACCACTGATTTTTTAGGCTTCTCAATCAAAATTCATTGTTGGTGGTGAGTCTATTCATAAATAACACCTGTAGATTTCAGAATTATCAATTCCAAATAATGTATTTATATTTTAAAATGATTTATATGGTTCAACATAAGACCCTAAATCTATGTATGATAGGATCAAGTCTTTTTTTATTTCAAAATCGTTTTCAAAAGACATTGTTCCCCATACTCTAGTTATTAATATAATATTTAAAGGTGTGTTAGTAGTATATATATATATGATGATATTTTTTTGGATCATCCAAAAACTATTTTTGGACTGGATTTTAAATTGATACTTGGTGAATTTTAAATGAGTTTAATGGGTGAGTTAAAATTCTTCAGTGGTTTTCATATTTTTCAGAATTAGGAAGAAATAATTTTAAACTAATAAAAGTTCACAAAATATCTTTAAAATTTTTTCGTATGGATACTGCTAAAGGTTGTGGTTATCCCATGAGTACAAAAACATCGAATGGATATTGATGAAACTAAGAAACCAATTGATTAGACCACTTACATAAGTATTATTAGAGGTTTATTATACATATCTTATAACAGAACATATATTATGATTACTGTGAGAATGTGTTCACCTTTTCATTAAAACCCAATATAATCTCATTTAAATGATGTCAAAATTAAAATTTTAAAACATCAAAATTACATGAAATTTTGGTTTTTTTTACTATAGATAATAAACCTTTGATTTTGTGAGTTATTCATAAAAATGTTTTAGTGGTTTTAATGTATATTGAAATATAACTTCTAGAACATCTAACTTTTTTGGCCAGTCTCTAGTTTCATGAAGAAGTAAAAAATTATAAATCTATTAAATAATCCACTACTTAAGATAATTACATAGATATATTATGTTTTTGTGGATATTATATATAGATAAAGAATATATTACTAGTTTATGGAAATGAATTTTGACATGTACTAATAAATAGTGATAATAACATTGAAATAAATATCTCCAAGAAATACTAATATAAGACCTCGCATTTTGAGAGATTATTTTCTGAAAGGAGATAAAACTCATAAACTCATGTGTATAAAATATCATTTTGATGATATATTTAAAAATATATAAAAATTTGAGAGAAATAATTATATCACACATGAGTGAGGAATGATTAAAAATCTTTTAAAATAAATAAATTTTGTTAAAAATATTTTGATTATTTGAGTTTTATTTATAATTTTTAACTTCTACGTATGATGTTGAATTGACTGTGAAGTGTATTTCAAACAGTTAGTTATGTGACAATGAGTTTTTGTTCATATGTTTAGTAATGTAACCATTACTAGTTGGTCATGTGCTCACTATAACAACCATGAACATTTACACACACAGTCACAATACCTGTTATGAGAATTAACTCACAGAGTCATTACATTTCCTATTGTTAAAAATCACTTATGGTTTGTATAATTACCGAGAAACCATGGTCAGTATACCGTTCATTCCTAGTTTCCATGAGAACATGATTAGTATACTTATAATGTCTATTTATTACTTAAATATTTTTGATGTAATGTTTTTGAGATTTTATTCATATTTATTATTATTATGTCATTAAAAGTCTGAATTTCAAATATCAATCATATTGAAAATTTATGGGTATATATTCTCTAAAACCTATTTCTTTTATCTAAATCATTTCCAGGATTTAATACCCTATTTTGTGAAACCAATTTCTTGAACCAGAACCTGCTGAGTTTGAACCGAAGTATTAGAATTCCCGGATTAAAGCATGATTCGAATGCCACACATTCTTTCAAAGTTCCACCTATAAGGAAATTTTAAAAAAAAATCTGGTAATAGGAAATATATTGTTAAATTGAGAAACCCGAATTTATCGGATTGACCCATATGTACTTATGAATAAATATATACATAGTGTCTACAACTAAGACGATCACTAATTTTGAAAATGGATTCATATTAAATGATGGGATTAATATGTTAAGAAGAATAAGTAGCCATTTTATCTGAATCTTATTTAGGATTTATATGTGTATTGTTATTTTATTCTTGGAGTAAAAAGAGGCATCATTAAATTGAAAATAAATGAGGACATTTTTGAGTATTATTCAAATCATTAGGAAGAGATATTAGATATGCCACATAATGTTGGATAAAATGATTTTTTGAGTTCTTATCCAATCAACCATTCCCATTTTGAACATCAAAATTTCTTGAAAAAACTAAATATAAATGGAACACAAAAAATAAAAAAATGTTTTAGAACTCAGTTGGGGGAAATAGGATTCATGATAAATTAATTAAAAAATTAATCTTTCTATGAATAGAATATTTCCGTATCTCGAGACACCAATATTGTTGTTTCATCTTCTAATGAAAAATAGAATTTAGATAAATTTATAAAGATATGTGATAAGGCACTTATATGAGATATGTAATCCCCCTTCATTGTTTAGTTTTATCATTGAAGAAAACTCATATTATCCCTATTAGAATATAATGGTTCTGTTCTATAGGGTAGGGAGAAGTAACTTCTCTAGATATCCTTTTCCTCACCTAAAAAATCATTACGTAGATAAGAGTTAATTGGAATCCTTTTCATAGGGAATGGGTGAAATACTATGAGAAACCATATGAGAAGATCAACACTTAAAAATATAACCTTAAACTAAGTGATCTATTGGATTTTACTATTATTATAGATGATGTTTTTAGTACACTACTGATGATGGTGTAGTTTGAATTCATGGTAAATTGAAAAAAGATGAAGAAGAGGTAGATATTTCTTATTGTGATGAGGTATCCAGTGCAGACTATGATGATGATAGGGGACCTTCTCTTTTCCTGTATCCCGGACAAAAAAATCTCCTCTACCCATAACATATCATGAATAAGAGTTGTGATATAAGTAACTTGTTGAAATTAAGGTTTTTTTAGTAGTTATGTGGATAAAACTGACTGGGATGATTCCAGTGACTCTAATGAAGATGAAATCTATTTACTAAAATATGTTCTGATAGGAATAACTCTTAGAATATTTATTCTAGATGCACATTCTATGGGGGAGAAGTCCCCATGATTATTTGTGCATGTATTAGACTTTCCAATATATGATGATGATGATGGGGGTTGTCCACTTTGGGATTGTTGATCTTCCATTCCCTTTTCATTGAAATCATTAAAATGTTTTTTGTTTTAAAAGATAGATTCCCAATATAGACATGAGGTCTCTGTTATACCTTCTTTAGACCAAACATTGGTTGAAATGATTTTTCTAACTCAAAACATGAAATTTGAAGATCCTTTGAAAAGTAATGAGGAAGAACCTATTGTATAAATCCATATTGTTGTTCATGAGGATGATGAGGATGTTTTTAAGACCCCAACCCCAGTGTCCTAGAGCCGGTTAGTTACATTATCATATTATCACAAGATACATGATTCAAATCCCAAAGGACTATGTACGACCCAAGATTTTTATGAGAAATATTTTGTTTTTATGTTATAATAATCATCAAAGGAATCTTTCACTACACACAACACTAGCTTGGCTAGCATTACACGCAATCACGACCTTCCTCGATAGCTTGTGTTGCACGCAATACCTAGTTTCCCTAAACAACGATATGCTATTAAAATATTATTAAAACTAGTTGTTATGAATAGTAATACCCACATTTTGAAATGTTATAAATTTTATCATTCAAAATGGACATCATTTTTGGATTTGGAATATCGAAAATAACCTTCGGTGAATTTTCGGTATTTTTCTGAAAACATTGAATTTTTTATGAATAGAGAAAACACTGGGTTACTATTTAAAAACAGAATTTTTATTTAAATAATTATTTATTTTATTTAAATTGATTTTAGGTCAAAATTGATACATAATAATTATATAATTTCAATGTAATTCGTTGGAGTCATTTTATAATAATTTTAGATATATAAAATTTTTATTGAACTTTTCACCGTCTTTTACCAACCTCATAGGAGAATTTTAAAATTTACATAAAACGTAATTTTACCTCTTCTATGAGTAGAATTTAGAAAATATGAGAGACATAGTTAATATCAAGGTGTAAAATGTGGATCAATAAGGTAAAAATAATATTTGGTGAGTAGTAACTTCTTACTTTTATTTACCACGGTTAAAAGTAAATAGGGTAATTAAGGGTAAAAATGGAATTATTATTACCCTAACAGATGTCCTAATTCTATTGGAAAATTTTAATCCAACCAAAAACAACCTTAGTAATAAAATATTACCCTTTAGGTCTACATGGATTAGATTAGGACACTTATTATTATCTTATTTAAAGAAGTGTTAAAATAGTTAAAATCAAAGATTAATAACTAAAAAAAATTTAATACATGGATATAAATAATATAAATTCGACAATAAATATTAATAAAAAATCTAAAAATATTTCTTACCTTATGGTGTTTTATTTATAATTTTTAGAAATTATATAATTTATTTATTTTTGACACAATGAGGATGCATTAATTACCTTATTAATGAAATATTAACAGACTTGATGTTATAAATACCAAAATAAATGAAATTTGATACTTTTCAAAAATTAAACTAATTTAATAGGTTTATATAACATATTATTATTGATTTTATTAACTTTTTTTGAACTAATATTGCTGTTATAATTTTCACAAAAATCAATTACCCAATATTGTCAAAATTGACATAAAATAGTTTTTAAAACAAATATTATATTATAAATGTTATTTTATTCCTAAAAATCTATGGTTTGTCCAAATGACTTATATATGGATATATATATTATTATTTAACCACTTGGGGTTCTTTTGACTTGTTATAGTATGTCTATTAACCATATAGTGTAAGAAAACAAGAAGACACTGTAAAAGTTAAATTATTTAACTTAGAATTAAATATAAATGATATGGTTAAAATAGTAACCTAAACATGTCTAAAATCTATTGTTTGAGAGTATTTCGACCCATAACCACCTTAACTTCGAAATAAATTAATTTGGAGCTATTAAAAACCTAATTTGACTTTATTATAATATAATATATTATGTTTTTTCTAAGGTGCCCCTCTCATCCCTTATAAAAGGGCACCTCCTCCGTCTCCTCCTCACACCACTTTGAGCCTCCCAAGCTCGTCCAAACCCTGCCAATTTCCCTTATAAACTTCTCTAGAAACATTTTAGAGGTCCTGGTCTTACTCAAATACCAACTGTAGTGCCCTGAGAGGAGGTTTCAAAGAGGCGCGTCGAAGAAGAGGTAATATCCATTACCGATTCTTTCAAATTTATTTCTTCTTCTATTTCTTCTTCTTTAGTTGTTTCATTATGAAGTAATAACAGAAGTATAATTAATATAATTATATGTTATTATAAATATGAAACAACTATATTTCACCTTCTATCCATCCTATGGAAAATGAAATCACCGCGCATGCGTACATACGGAATACCATCTCCACGGCATGGTGTAATCTGTTTTCCACCACCACCTTACATGGATGGGTATAATGGTGTAAAGAATAAAAATATATGATTATTTTAAAGTGATATTGATTCTTAAATAGTATACATAAACGTCAATACAATTCAACGATCATGGGAACGATATCGTCGCGCGTGTGTACATACGGCCTACCGTCTCCACGATGTGATGTGACTCGTTCTACATGATCTTCAATGCTTAATGATTATATAAATGAATTGAATGAATAAATATGATATATATTACACTAATACCATTCTGGAAACGTGGTATCTATAACCTAAAAAATAATAATTTATTCGACAAAACACGCATAAGAACAAAAAGCAATAAACACCTGAATAACAAGTAGCAATGAAATATTACTAATAATAAACTAAGAATATGACCATATATTATATCATAACAATGGGTACAATTATGGAATACTTCAATAACATTATTTAAATCAATATACAGGAGGATCGGACATGTATGAAGCAAATCAGACCTAAGGTAAGGGAAAATCTCATAATCTCATTTTTATCCGAGAATGTTTATACTTCGGTATTTAATGGGGTGTATTTATCATCCATATCCATGTTTCCTCACTATGTAATATTATTTCCATCGTCCTACAATTGTTTAAATCCAATTTTCCCTTTGGTGAGTTTTTTGTAAAAGATATGAAAGGATGCTTTTGTCTTTTTTCATACGAGGTACTTTTGACTTTTCCGGATAATGTATGAGAAAAATGTTATTTTAACTTATATGGAATGAATGGATTCATTGAAAATTTCTTACATGAAGCTTCATTAACAAGTTTTAATGTTTCTTTTTAATCAACTTCTTTTAGTTTAAAATTTAATGACATTTTATTAAAGGATCAATTTTTTTGAAGGAGAAAGGATATTTTCCTCAAAAATGGAGTTCAAGCGTTTTATCAAACTTATTTTCCATCTATGATAATATAGAATTCTGCTCCAATCCATACTCTTACATTGATTTGATTATGTAATGATGGTATTATTTTTATGATTTCCTTTAATCTTATATGGATTATGTCATGATGGCATAATGTTTAAGAATCCCATTTTTATTACATGGGTTATGCAATGATATATGATTTATGATCTTGTGGCACACATAAGAATGATATCATTATGAGATTGGTGGGACCTATATCTCCATCCAATTCATTGGGTAAAGATTTATATCTCATGATATAGACATGGCTGGAATGACAAGTTAATCCGTTTCTGTGATACAGGACTAAAACGAGGAGTGAACTCGGTTCAGAAATGGACGTTGTCCGCTAGGATAGTCATGGCAATGAGTCTTGACTACTAAGAAATGATTCTCAATGATTATGTGTATATGCCACAAATTTTTTTGTTTTATGTTATGATTATTGGGATTACATTTCACTACTATGATTTAACCCATGTTATGAAATCATGATCTCTTTTGAAGGTTAAGATTTCCAAAATGTTATGTTATTGTGAATTTGATGTGATTGATATTTATGTTGTTTACCCTTACTGAGCATTTGAGCTCACCCTTTTGTATGTTTTCTTTTCCCCAGGTCAAGAAGAATGTAATTAAGTAAGATATCCCAAAAGGGACTCTAGATATGATAAAATAAAAGGGAGACAGTGTAGATGATTTATAAACCAGTTGTTTATGTTTCCCAGTTTCTAATGACACTATACCTATAAGGTCCTTTCATGGTTTTGTTATATGTTGTAATAAGTATGCTTCAATTCTAACGTAATAACAATGTATGAAAAGTATGTGTCATTATAGCTGGTATCAGAGGAAAGGTACAGTCAACCTTTGGAAACTAGGATGTGAAAGCCTTAGTAAGAACCCTCAGGATAAGTCTAAACATAGAACACAATCTTAGTGCTTTAGAAATAGCCATGAGTAACCTATGATAAGACCTTAATTGTGAAATTTTATTATTGATTATGTGGTTTTCCTATTATTATTAGTGTTTTTCACACTATGCTTATTGGTTTTAGTCAATGGATGGAACTCAAAGGAACCATTTTAATGCTGAATGTGATGGGCAATGCAATGATTGTCTCCCTGAGCAACCCAAAATTATGGGAGTTGGAATAAAAAATCTTGTAGCCATGATCACACACCATTCTCAAGCTATGAATCATGCAAGACTTCCAAATGAGTAAATGAAGGAGCAATATTTTGTTGAATCCTTCAAGAGGCAGCGTCCAACCTCATTCAGTGGGTCTACTGATCAATTAGTTGCTGAAAAATGGATCAGTTCTACTGATACGATATTTTTAGTTCTTCAATGTTCTGAACATGATAAAGTCATCTTTGGAAGGTGAATCTGATCAATGGTGGAATCTTATCAAGAATACGAGGCCAAGATATGAAATTGAGTCCATGGAATGGGACGAGTTCAAAAACTTATTTTTCAATAACTACTTCCCTAGTATTCTACATACAATGATGGAGAAGGAGTTTCTTGAACTGAAGAAAAAGGATGATGAATCTATTGGTACCTATGATGAAAATTTTACTAGACTTTAAAGGTATGCTTCTGGGATTATTATCCAACCTGAGAATAAGATCGATCGATTCTCTAGTGTCTTAAAACCAAGTCTTCAAAGGGAATTAGCCATAAGGGACTTCAATAACTATGAGGAAATCATTCTATGTGCTCTCAAGGTTGAGATGGAGGTTAGAGTTACCCATCATTCATATGGGTTTGATAAGAAGAGGAAAATGGAATTCAATGGAAAATCTAAAGAGCACACTGAAAAGAAGATGAGTTTCCCCTAATGCTAAATGTGTGGAAAGAAACAAAGAGAGACTTATCTTAAAGGGACAAGTAAATGTTTCAAATGTGGAAAAGAAGGTCATCAGGAATTCGAATGCCACAATGATGGGAAGAAGATGTCTTGTGATGCGAACAAAGAAAAGGCTACACAGAGTTAACCTCCTACACTTCAATGTTACATGTGAAAGTAAATTGAGCATTATTCCAATAAATTCCCTAATCCAAGGGTTTTTTATGATGATCGAAGTCAACAAACTCTTAAGGCCAAATACAAAGGGATGTCACGTGAAATTTCTCTGAGCGATGTGGAGTACGATAACGAAGTGGTGAAATTCACACTTATCATCCACTCTAAAGTAGAGAATGTTTTATTTAATTCTGGATCCACCCACTCTTTTATTTCTAAAGAACTTTCTATTGGTATCGTTGTATTACCTCAAAAATTAGATGTTGAATTAGCTGGGACAACCCCTAATGGCACAACAGTCGCATCAAATGTTTATAATTCTTCTCCGATTGATGTTTGTGGGAAAGTGATTCTTGTAAATCTTGTGATCCTTCCTATAGTGGAATTTGATGTGATTCTTGGAATAGATTGTCTTTCTTTATTCAGAGCTCATATCAATTTCCAAAGAAGAGAATTCACATTTAATATTCCCGATCAATCTACTATCATCTATCGATGCAAGGATGAATATAACCTTGTAGTAGAAATTTCTTCTATATTATGGGACTTGATTACACTAAATGAAGGTTATTTATCTCAAATGGTTGGAGAGAATCTCATGATTAAGAATATTCCCATTTTACAAGAGTTTGATGTTGTCTTTCTAGAGTAATTTCCTGGTATTCCACCAAATAGTGAAGGTGAGTTTTCAATATAACTCGTACCGGGTGCTTTACCTATTTCAAAGACACCTTATAGAATGGCACCAATTGAGTTGCTGGAATTGAAGAAACAACTCCATGATAATCTTGATAAGGGACTCATACGCCCTAGTGAATCACCTTGGGGAGCACGTGTTCTGTTTGTTTAGATGAAAGATGGATCAATGAGACTCTGCATTGATTATTGATAACTTAACAAGATAATGATCACGAAAAAATATCCTCTCCCACACATTGATGACTTATTTAACCCCCTACGCGGAGCTCAATACTTTTCAAGATTTATCTTCGTTCAGGGTATCATAATTTAAGGGTCAAAAAGGAGGATATACCAAAGACGGATTTCCGTACAAGGTATGGACACTATGAATTTATAGTGATTCCATTTGGTCATACTAATGCCCCTACTGCCTTCATAGATCAGATGAATAGAGTCTTTAGAGACTATCTTGACCATTCTGTGGAAGTATTTACATATGATATTCGTGTCTATTAAAAGAGAAAGGAAGAGCATGAATATCACTTGAGAATTGAATTAAAGACCCCGAGAAAGGAGAATCTTTATTCCAAATTTACCAAGTGTGAATTTTAACTTAAAAAGTTTCATTTTTGGGTCACATAATCTCAAAAGAGGGGATACATGTGGATCCAGCAAAGACAGAGGTTATCGAATGATGGTCGAGACCAACAACAGTAACTGAGATCTGATGTTTTCTTGGTCTGGCTGGATACTATCAATGTTTTGTGAGTGTTTTTTCAAGATTATCTAATCCACTCACCAGGTTGACTCGAAAAGGAGTTAAGTTCATTTGGACAGAGGAGTGTGAAGATATTTTCCAGGACTTAAAAAGAAGGTTATCTAGTGCACCTATGCTCACACTTAATTTTAGCGTAGAAAGGTTTGTGATCTATAGTTATGCATCCAAGAAGTTGTTAGGGTGTGTTCTCTTGAATAATGACATGGTGATAGCTAATGCCCCACGATAGTTGAAAATCCATGAGCAAAATTACCCAACTCATGATTTGGATCTAGCTACAGTAATCTTTGAATTAATGATTTGGAGGCATTATATTTATGGAGAATGGTGTGATATTTATACTGATCATAAAAGTTTAAATTATATTTTCACACAAAATGAGGGGAATATGCGCCAAAGAAGATGGTTGGAGCTGATTAAAGATTATGACTGCTCAATTCATTACTACCCTGGGAAAGAAAACAAGGTGGCAGATGCATTAAGTCAACAAGACCATTATAGATTATCCATGATGAAGATCACAAAAGATCCAATATTTATTGATTTAAAATGGATGGATCTTGTAATTATAATGGAAAGGGAAAAATCGTATATTTATCAAATGAATGTTCAACCATCAATACATCTGAAGATTAAAGAGGCACATAAAGAAGATGTAGAGTAACCAAAGAAGGTGAGAAATGTTCCTGAATTCGACCTTGATTATGATGGGATAATGAGGTTCTGAAATTGGGTTTGTGTTCCTCCCATCCCAAAATTAAAGAAGGTGCTACTGGATGAGGATAATAGTTCTTCATTCTCTATTCATCTTGGAATCAGAATGATGTATATGGACCTGAAATAGTACTTCTTGTGGGATGGCATGAAAAGAGATGTTGCTGAATATGAATATCGATGCTTGGTTTGTCACCAAGTTAAATATGTGAGACAGAAGTCTAAGGGGATGTTACAACCACTACCCATAGCCGAATTGAAATTGGAAAACATCACTATGGAATTTTTCACCAGACTTCCTAAAACATCCAAAGGCAATAATGCTATCTGGCTCATAATTGATCGTCTTACGAAGTCGGCACACTTCATTGCTATTTGAGAATATTTCTCTCAGGATCATCTTGCTATGATATATGTAAAGGAAGTGGTATGATTGCATAGGGTACCACATTCCATTATATTTGATCGGGATCTGAGGTTTACCTAAAATGTTTTGGGAAGTCTTCAGCATACTCTGGATACAGAGTTGAGTTTCAGCACTACATATCATCCTCAGATAGACGGTCGGTCTGAGAGGACAATTCGAACTCTAGAAGAAATGTTTAGATCTTTCTCGATGGATTTCAAAGGAGGTTGGGGTCAAAACCTACATTTGGTGGAATTTTCTTATAACAATAGCTTTAACTCTAGTATTCTGATGGCTCCTTATGAATCTCTCTATGGAAATAAATTCCAAACTCCAACTTGGTGGGACGAAGTTGGGGAAAGAAAGCTATTAGGACCTGATCTTGTTGATGAGATGTCCGAAAAGGTCCGATCTATTCAACAACACATAACAACATCTCAGAGTCGAAAAAAAATTTATGCCGATAATCGAAGAAAAGACCTAGAGTTTGAAGTGGGTGATAAAGTGTTCTTAAGAATATCTCCTTGGAAGAGAGTAATGATATTTGGAAAGAAGGGAAAGCTATGCACTAGGTATATCGGTCCTTTCAAAATACTGGATCATGTTGGGAAGGTAGATTACTTATTGGCGCTTCCACCATATATATCTCAAGTTCACGATGTGTTCCATGTATCTCTCTTGAGAAAATACCTACCCAATCCTTCACATGTACAAAGCTAAGAAGTTGTACTGTTGGAGCAAGATATTTCTTATGAAGAACATCTGATAGAGATTCTGGATCGTAGCGAAAAAGTTCTATGGAACAAGACCACTCGCTTGGTGAATGTTTTATGGAGGAACCACTAATAAGAGGAAGCTGCATGGGATCTTGAGGATATGATGAGGGAGAGGTATCCTCATCTGTTTGTTACAAAGTAATGAATTTGGAGGGTGAAATTCATTTTAAGGGGCGTAGAATGTAACACGAGAGATTTTTATGAGAAATATTTTTTTATGTTATATAAATCATCAAAGGAATCTTTCACTACACACAACACTATCTTGTATTGCTTTAAGGGCAATCGCGGCCTTCTTCGATAGCTTGCATTGTATGCAATATTGAGTTTCAGTAAACAACGATATGCTATTAAAATATTATTAAAACTGGATGTTATGAATAGTAATACCAACTTTTTGAAATGTTTTAAATTTTATCTTCCAAAATGGACTTCATTTTTTTCTTTGGAATATTGAAATTATCCTAGGGTGAATTTTTAGTTTTTTTCTGCAAACTTTCAATTTTTGATGAATAGTGAAAACACAGGGTTACTATTTAAAACTCGACTTTTTATTTAAATAATTATTTGTTTTATTTAAATTTATTTTATGTCAAAATTGATACATAATACTTATATAAGTTCAAATTAATTCATTGGATTCATTTTATAATAATTTTAGATATATAAAAATATAATTGAACTTTTCACCGTCTTTTACCCACCTCCTAGGAGAATTTAAAAATTTACATAAAACATAATTTTACCTCTTCAATTAGTGGAATTTTTAAAATCCGATAGACATAGTTACTATCAAGGAAAAAAATGTGGTTCAATAAGATAAAAATAATTTTTGGTGAATAATAACTTTTTACTTTTATTTACCACGGTTAAAAGTAAATAGGATAATTATGGGTAAAATGGTATTATTATTACCCTAACATATGTCCTAATTCTATTGGATAACTTTAATTAGATCAAAACCAACCTTAGGAATAAAATATTACCCTTTAGGTCCACTTGGATTAGATTAGGACACTTATTATTATTTAGTTTAAAGAAGTGTTAAAATAGTTAAAATCAAAGTTTAATAACTAAAACTTTTTTAATACAGTGTTATAAATAAGATAAATTCGACTATAAATAATCTTTAGAAATATAAAATGATTTCATACCTAATTTTATTGTATTTATAATTTTTTTACATTAAATAATTTAATGTATTTTTTACACAATAATGATGCAGTTATTACCTTAATAATTAAATATTAACATAATATAAGTTATAAATACCCAAATAAATGTAATTTGAGACTTTTTAAGAATTAAAATAATTTAATAGGTTAATATAAGATATTAGTACTGATTTAATTAACATTTTTCGAACAAATAATGCTGTTATGAGTTTCACAAAAATCAATTTCCAAATAGTGTCAAAATTGACATAAAATAGTTTTTAAAACAAATATTATATTATTAATTGTTATTTTATTCATAAAAATATAATGTTCGTCCAAATGTCTTAGATAAAGTTATATATATTAATAATGAACCACTTTGGGTTCTTTTGGCTTGTTATAGTAAGTTTATTTACCATATAGTGTAGGAAAACAAGATGACACGGTAAAAGATAAATTATTTAACTTAGAGTTAAATCTAAATGATAATGTTAAAATAGTAACCTAAACGTGTCTAAAATATATTTTTTGAGAGAATTGGGACCCATACCCACCTTAGATTCAAAATAAATCAATTTGGATCTATTAAAAACAGAATATTACTTTATTATAAAATAATATTTTAATTTTTTCCTAAGGTCCCCCTCTCCTCCCTTATAAAAGGGCACCTCCTCCCTCTCCTCCTCACACCACATTGAGCCTTCATGATTGGCCAAACCCTGACCATTTACCTTATCAACTTCCCTAGAAACATCATAGAGGTCATGGTCATCTTCATAGACCAATCTTAGTGCCCTAAGTAGAGGTTGCAAAGAGCCGTGTCGAAGAAGAGGTAATATCTGTTACTTATTTTTTCAAATTTATTTCTGCTTCTGCATCTTCTTCTTTAGTTGTTTCATTATGAAGTAATAACAACAGTATCACTCATATACGGATTTGTTTTTATTCATATGAAACACCCCTTTTTCACCTTTTATCCATCCTATGGAAAACGAAATCACCGCACGTGCGTACGTACAGAATACCGTCTCCACGACGTGGTGTAATCTGTTTTCCACCACCACCTTACATGGATGGGTATAATGGTGTAAAGAATAACTATATATGATTATTTTAAAGTGATATTGATTCTGAAATAGTTTACATACACTTCAATACAATTCCATCATCATGGGAACGATATCATCGCAAGTGCGTACGTACGGCCTACCGTCTCCACGATGTGATGCGACTCGTTCTACATGATCTTCAATGATTAATGATTATATAAATGAATTAAATGAATAAATATTATATATATTACACTAATAACATTCTAAAAATGAGGTATCTATAACCTAAAAAGAATAATAATAATTTATTCGACAAAACATGCATAAGAACAAAAAGCGACAAACACCCGAATAACAAGTAGTAATGAAATATTACTAATAATAAGATAATAATATGACAATATATGATATTATATCAATTAGTAAAATTCTGGAATAAGTCAATAACATTATTTAAATCAATATACCGGAGTTTCAGATTGGTACGAAGCAAATCAGACCTAAGGTAAGTGAAAATCTCACAATCTCATTTTTATTTGAGATTGTTTATACTTTGGTATTTACTGGGGTGTATTTATCGTCCATATCCATGTTTCCTCAATATGTAATATTATTTACATCCTCCTAAAATTGTTTAAATCCAATTTTACCCTTTGGTGATTTTTTGTAAAAGATATGAAATGAATCTTTTGTCGTTTTTCATACGAGGTACTTTTTGACTTTTCTGGCCAAAGTACGAGAATTTTTTTTTTAACTTATACGGCATGAATGGATTCATAGAAATTTTTTTACATGAATCTTCATTTACAAGTTTTCAATTTTATTTTTAATCAACTTATTTTAGTTTAATATTGTATGACATGTTAAGAAAGGAAAAATCTTTTTGAAGTAGAAGGATATTTTCCTCAAGAATGGAGTTCAAGCGTTTTATCAAAATTATTTTCCATATAAGATAATATAGAGTTTTGTTACTATACCTACTCTTACATTGATTTGATTATGTTATGATGGAATAATTTTTATTTTGTCCTTTAATCTCATATGGATTATGTCATGATGGCATGATGTTTAAGAATACCATTTTTATTACATGGGTTATGCTGTGATATATGATTTATAATCATGTGGCACACATATGAATGGTATCATTAACAGATGGGTGGGACCTATATCTACCTCCAATGCATTGGGTAAAGATTTATATCTCATGAGATAAACATGGCTGGAACAGCAGGTTAATCCGGTTTAGTGATACAAGACTGAAATGATGAGTGAAGCCTGTTCAGAAATAGACTTTTTCCGCTAGGATAGTCATGGAAATGAGTATTGAATACTAAGAAATTATTCTCTATGATTATGTGTGAATGACACAGAGTTTCATGTTTTATGTTATGATTATTGGGATTACATTTCACTACTATGATTTATCCCATGTTATGAAATTATGATCTCTTTCGCAGGTTATGATTTCTAAAATGTTATGTTATTATGAATATGATGTGATTGATATTTATTTTGTTTACCATTACTATGCATTTGAGCTCACCATTTTGTATGTTTAATTTTCCCCAGGTCCAAAATAAGGTTATTAAGTAAGATATACCAAAAGGGACTCTAGATATGATAAAATAAAAGGGGGACAGTGTAGATGATTTATGAACCAGTTGTTTATGTTTCCCCGTTTCTAAAGACACTATACGTATACGGTCCTTTCATGGTTTTGTTATATGTTGTAATAAGAATTCTTAAATTCTGAAGTAATAACAATGTATGCAAAGTATGGGTCATTATAGACTAAATAGTTTAGTAGTCTTGAAGGACGTGATACACACATGGTACCCTTATTACATTGGTAATAAAATATGAAACATAACAAAGTAAAGTAATTGAATCCTTGACCTTATTCAATCATTTCTTATTCATATCCTAGGGAAAAGAGAATAAATGAAACGGAGACTCAAATGATTAGTAATGGTTAAATACAACATATGCTTTTATGAATCAATAATAAATGAAACATAACCAACAAGGAATGGTATAGATTAATTAAATAAATTACATTTTATTAACAACCTTTCAATAATGTTAGGATAATCATAATGATTATGAAAATGAAATTTATTATAATCAAATTCCATTTAATAAATAACTTGAGCACATTACAAACCCATAGATAATAACATAGTAAAAATATCATGGATAATAATGACTAAATTCTTAATGAAGGAACTAATTAACAATTTGGACACCATGATAACATGAATCTTGGTACCTCTACCTTTGATACCATTCACAAGATAGTTTAAAAATTATGGATAAAACTCCATTTAATTTATCTTTCTTTGTCATCCCATTAGACTAAAAATGCTTGGAGGGGATTTCTATAAAAAGGCCCCACCCATGTTATCATATCAAAAGCATTACTAAAACATCAAAATGATAAATTTAATTAATTTATCAATAATAAATATTAAAAACTATCTTTATTGAGTAAAATATTCTAATTAACCATTATTTCCATGGCTAATTAGATAACATTCAATGTAAACACCATATGAAAGGCTATTATATAGTTTAGGAAATAGTCATATCTGTGGTACTAGAAATATTTTTATTTAATGAAATCTTAAATTAATTATGATAATAAATAATGAGGTAAGTATTTATACTATATAAGAGAAAACAATTTCATAATATGAAAAATGTCCTGAAAGAAAAAAAATTGGGACGAAGTCCCTTATAGTGAGAATATAATTAATAAAATGAATAGATTATGTATTTTTAATGTAAATATATATAAAAATAAGTGGAAATACACCATAAGATAGTCAATAGTCATTTTACACATAACCTTAGCATTACATAATCAATGAAACATAATTTTAACCAAATGATTGAAAATTAAGTTAATAATTCTCTTACCACTTTCCAATCAGTCGAATTGTATACCCCATGAAATTAATAATTATAAAATGTAACATTGAATACCATGAATAAAATAAAATTCATTATGTAATATATCTAATGTTATTATGTATACCCAAAAAATGGAAAAAGGGTTGATTAAGTAATATATCTCACATAATTATAAGCGATAGGAGAAACCATACCTTATGTTCGAAAAAGTTCTTCAATTATAGTTAAGGTCCTAGATAATCAAATTACGGTCATTAATTAATTTATTCAAAACATATTGATCATATATTTTATTTATTATAATTTTATTAAGTTCATTAATGAAAATTTCAATGAGTTATGAATTTTAATTTTTTTATTTTGGGAGTGTCTATTTCATAGTTTAATGGTCGGTTCCATGGTTTATAATTATGGGAGTTCTAATCAAATTGAAGAAAAATTTTAGAAATGTAATGAAATGGTATTTGTATGATTAAATAATTTTATATTTTCCTATATATAATTTCATTTTCTATTATGAGGATGACTCATTAGATAAAACTCGAATGATAAATGTTTAGTTTATTTTAGGTAGTTTTTTCAACCATCCCAAACAAAAATTCATTTTCATCAATATTTTGGATAAAAATTTGTTCCAGAATATGATAAATGTTATAATATGTTCATTAAAACCATAATAATTTTCTTAATACCCTCCTTAAAGGTGATAAATGAAAACGAAAAATCATCTGCCATTAATGCGGTGAATCGACACATCATGGAAGATGTTTTCATTTATAGAAATAATATAGATGATAATAGAATTGATGGTATATATTACTTAATTAAAATTAAATTCTAGTATATGTATGTTAAATGTTGTTTTCAAGTAACTTTGGATAGGGGAGGTTAGTAGAGGATAAGAAAATTAAATAAATTAAAATAGAAATAATGGTGATTTTACCTCTTGAATATTGTATCTTTGAGGACCTTCTTAAGAAACTTGGATTTGGACTTTTGGTATGATAAATAGGTCTTGGATTTTGGGAAGACGATTGGGATTTGAATTGGAAAGAATTTAGATAACTAAAAGTTTATGGTGGTGTGATGATATGGGGTGGTGTGGGGTGGTATTTTTAGGGGGAGAGAGACGTTTAAGATTATTTTAATAATTTTTATTATTATTTTTTATTAAGAATATAAATAGTGATGATTATTGTGATAGAGTATAGTCACTAGTACATGTGAATTTGAAATAATTTGTGCATACTGAATCTATACATCATTCATGACTCAAAGATGTATTTATTTTACTTATAATTTAAAATACCATAAATTATAGTATTTCACTATTCACCAAAATAACTACTATGTTAGAAAAATAGAAAATATTATACATAGAAATTTTTTATTTGTATATTTAAAAATGGAACTCGTTTTTATTGACATAATGTTGTTATTAGGAGAAATTTAATTTTTTTAAAAATAATCATTTATTTGGAAAATATAGATTTTAATATGGTAACGGATTTTACAACACATTGAAAAAATATATTATGGTCTCATAAAATTATATTTTAATGATAATAAAAATAATATAGTACTTTATGAATCTATTTTATAAAAATTGACTTTATTTTAATCATTATATTAATTATAACATTTTAAATAAACTTTTACATTTCACAGAAATACCAACATTTAATTTATTATTTTTAAAACATTTATCTACTTATTCCAAGATATAAATATATCATATTTTTATTTATGAGATTCCATAATTTTATTTATACTTTCATTGTTGTGGCTATAAATCTAATGTCCAGATTACTATTCCAAATAGTCACATTACTATTAGAACGACCATGTTAATAATTAATAGTATTTTACAGTTTGTTCGAGCTCAGGGTTTTGTGAAACATTAGCCATCAAATAAATTGAATTTATTTAAGAAGATACATACCATAAAATCATGTGGGGATATATTCTTCCCTTCTTTGAAAACTTCGTCCTTGAATCATTTCTTGAATATTACATATATGAGGGTGGTTGTTATTTATAACATACTCTAGTTACCTTGGTGCATCATCAAATTTATGGTTTCTCTAAAGAAATTTTACCAATCGATTCATCTAATTTCTCAATAATTTCACCATAGTGTCAATAATATTAATAGTCGCATCACAGTCATACAAATTAGGTTCGATTTTGATTCTTAATAGTTGAGTAAATGCTTTGGGTCTTTCATGTACTTCCTTAACAGTGATACATGGAACACATCGTAAAAAATGGGGACACCTGGTGGCATTGCTAGTCAGTAATCTAAAACTCCAATTATTTCAAGAATATCTAATGGTTTAATATACCTGGGGATCAATATCCCATTCTAACAAAACTATATGAGACTCATCCATGGATATAATTTTAAAAAGAAATGGACTCATACTTGAAACTCTAGATCCTTTCTCATGTTGTCATCATAATTCTTTTTACAACATTGAGCTACTCTAATATGAGCCCAAATAGTCATTAACATTTTCATTGTTTCTTTAATAATGTCTGGGCCCATATGTTTCCTTTTATGATCTTCATAACAATAATATAGAGTATGACATCTCTTTCCATATAATGCTTCATATTTTTTCATTTGAATACTTAAATGTCAACTATAATTATAGGAATAATCTACCCAAGGTAAATACTGATCCCACATTTGTTGAATGATAAGTGAGCATGACATCAACATGTATTTCAATGTTTTAATAGTCCTTTTAGTGTTTTCAACAGTTTTGGGATGGTATGTGATCTCAAATAATGCTGGTTATCTATATCCTTCTAAAGACTATTCCAAAATATTAATGTAAAATGGTGATCTCGAAAAAATAGTATTGATAGTGGTGCACATAAATTCATACAAATTATTCAGTATATAGTCCTTATAGGTTTTCAAGAGGAATATTCTCTCTTAAAGGAATAAAATATGATAATTTGGTATGTAAATAAATAATAACCCATATCATATTATTATTTATGAGCGTATTTCGTAGTCCTATTAGAAATCCCATCGTATTTTCATTCCCTTACCACAATGTAATAGGTATATATTGTATGAATCCGCTTTGATGGTGTCTGTCATCATTTATATGTTGAAAATATGCCCATCATGACACATAGTCCATAATAACCCAGATCATATTATCCCACCAAAATCTTCCCTCAGCTCTCTTTACATCTTGGTACTACTGTGGTGTATATAGAAATTTGAGCTACAGGCATCATCCAATAGTTCTCTTTTAGCTAAGGTATTGATGAAACACATACCTTCATTCCAAATTTTATAATTCTAGTCTCATATAGAAATTCTGTCAATTTTCCAAACGTGAGAACTTAAATAATGTATTGAAAATGTTCATAAAAAGATTTTGAGGTTATAATCTTTTATAATAAAATGGTTTCACAATCATTTGAGGAAGGACTGATTTTTCCTTTCCATAACAATTCACATATCCATCTTTACTAAATTTTTGAATATAATATCTCTATCAATCATCATTTCGTTCATTACTCCATGATATTTCCTATATAATTCTTACACTACCATATCTCATTTTCCTAAGTGGTAGTGTGTTGATTAATAAGAATCATTGAGTAACACAATCCTTCATATTTTCTCATCTTCTCTTATTTCTATGTAAATATTTATTTAAAACTCTTATGATCTCTATATATCTCACATCCTTCACCCTGGAGATATTGTCTCTATATCTATAGACCAATGACTAAGGATGTTAACTCAAGATCATGATTTAGCTAATTTTGTTCATGAGTCTCCAACTTCCATGATCCATATGTAAAAACTTTATAAATTTTAAAAAGTTCACAATGCAGTCCTTTATCTGATGCATCACTATATATCACAAACCAATCAATTCATGATGGTAGAGTCAAAACCAGACCATTGATCAATATTTTCATCAGTTATTCAAAACATTCTACACATTATTTTTTCCATAATTACTTAACCACTTTACGTGTGAGCTTGGGTAATGGGTTATCCAATATAATTTTTTTGGAACAAAACACTAATAGTATATTGATAAACTAATGATACTACATAAAATGGTTATATTCATTGGCATGAGCCATTCATGGATAACCTTTATCTTCATAGGATCAACTAACATTCTATCCTTAGATATAATTTGGCCATGGAAATAAATTTAATATTATATCTATAAACATTTTATAGAATATGATCATTATTATAAAATTTATTTTACAACCATAAAAATTTATTTATTACTAGACTTGAAAGTGGTAATGGAAATTGTGAAATCATTATCCATGAAGGTAGTTAATCATCACACCAAGAATGATGTTTACATTTTTAGAAAAAACAATAGAGAATAGAATAGAATGGATGATTGGTATTTTATTAAAAAAATAACATTATAGTATATGTATGATAATAGAGATATCATGTCACTTTTTATTTGGGTGGTGAAGAAAGGATATGAAAAGAAAAGAAATTAAAAAAGAATGAAGGTAAATTTTTTGTTTGGAATATTGTCTCCTTTAGAACCTCCTAAAGGAAATTGGATTTGGTATTTTGTTAAGATGATAAGGAATTGGATGTGGAAATATGTATTGGAAAGGTAGTTGGGAATAATTAATAAAATCTACATGGATTTGGATGTGTCAAGATAGTGCTGGTGAGGGGTGGTATTTGTGTGGAGGATATGTGTGTTTTGATTATTATTTTCATTTGTTTAATATTTTTATTAATGACTATCAACAATGATGATTATTATGAATAAGTAATGCAAATACTGCATGTGAGTTTGATATAATTATTTCTTACCTCATACATACATTGTCAATGATACAAAGATTTATTTATTTTTCTTATAATGTTAGACACCATAAATTACCATATTTCACTATTTATAAAAAATTAAACTATTTTAGGAAATTTTCAAAAACTAACGCATACCATTTTTTGATGATTAGATTAAAAAAAATTACTCCATTTTTTAAAAAATTACATTCTATATATGATAAATTTAATTTTTATTAAAATAATAATTTATTAAAAAAATACGGTTTTTAATTTTTTACCTGGTTTTACAAAACATTGAAAAATTAATTGCGGGCTAATAAAATTATTTTATTTTAATAATAAGACAAAAAATTATGAATCAATTTTATGATATTTAATTTTATTTCAAATCATTATATTAATTATAATGTTGTAAGTAATCATTTATATATCACATTTATACGAACATTTAATTTATATTTTTTCATGAATTTATTTACATATTCAGTGATATAAATATATCATATTTTAATTTATTAGATAACTATATTTTATATAAAATTTCATAGGTGATGTTATTATTCTAATGGACATATTACTATTTTTTACAATCACATTACTATTCCAATGGGCATGTCAATTTTTAATAGTATGCAACAATTTTCTGTGCTTGGTGTTGTGTAATACATAACCAATTAAATAAACTGAATTTATTTAAGAAGATACATACTGTAAAATACTAGGGTGTAATAGTTCTATCTAATAAGGTAGAAAATCAATCATTATTATATAGGTTTGTAGAATTTCAGGATGATGGTAGGTAGCTGGCATATGATCCACTCATTCATTATATTTCGCTATCCCAATTATTCATTCAACATACCATGTTTCTAAATATTATTTAGCAGAATTAAATTCTAGTACAATGGGAGTGTTGATTGAGTTGTTGATCAATTTAAAAGATTATCTGTAGAAAATCAGAGATTCAAATATCTCCAAGTCAATGACTTTTTCCATTTCACTTACTCATCACTAATTTCATCTCAAAATGGTCCTAATGAGAAATGAGATTGAGGATTTTAATGCAAAATCTGGTTATTATTAGATTAACTGTTAGATATAATATTAAATTTGGACTAATGGTTTTTAAATACATTATTAAAATACTCTACTGATAGTTATTTTCCAATTTATCTTCATATCCAAGCCTTTGATGAAGAAAGTATCATAGAAACCATCAGAGATAATTTAAAGATTGAGTTTGATGAATTTGAAAAAAATTAAATAATTGTTTAAAGGATTAAAAAATCATGCTACTAAGATATTTTAGGTAGTAATAAATGATATTGAAGAAGATGGATAAGATATGGAAACTATCAAAAAGGCATTTAAATTATACCAATGTAGAATCTGTACTAAATAATATCTCAATGCTATGTACAATTATTTGGATGATGATTTGATGGTCCCTCCATTGACCCAAGCCTTCAAGTTACAAGTGTAAAAAAATGCAAATCTGAAATCCTTTTGTAGAGGCATTTATATAAAAAAGAGGGCTATTTCCATGAAATGGAGACCAGATTCTATGTTCAATAATTTTATCAGGATATTGAATCCTTAACTATAAATTTCCAACACAACCATTCGTTCATCACATACCTTACCTATTACCTCAACACTAGATACTTAAACCTCATCCATTATCCAATTTATATTTTATCCTATAGAATAAGATTATTATTTTATAACACTTTACAAGTGTGTGGTAATTCAGGACCCTATAAAAGATTCTATACCATAACAAACCTGACCAACCAAACCCTTTTCACCCTCTACCACAAAGGGGAAGGTTCCCATCCATCGTTATGAGAGTAGAGATGTCTAAACTCATAAAGGGATTATAATTATAATTACTAATAGGAAAACCCTTTGTAATACTTTCTTATTAGTTTTTATTATTAATAATATATCATTATACATCTTTATATTCTTCTTATTATCATGTATTTATATATGTGTATCTTATTACTCGTTTTTCCCCTAATATCACTTTTTGATAATGAAAAAGGGGGTGAAGTTGTGAAATTAACTGATGAAATTGAAGAATTGGATAAATCTTTATGATATTTAAAAATATATATTTCAATTATTTAAAAATATGTTTTTTATGAATTTCATTAATTTCATTTTATCAGTCATGATTCATGATGATAAAAATGATGGATACTATTGGATTTATCTAGAACCTCCTTTTTTCAATGATCCTAAATCCTTTTTATTAGATTTCATATGAAGTTCTTTTTTTATTATATTCAACAGATTTTCTGAAATAATTGATTAAATTGAGTGCATCTTGAATATACGATGACAAAAAACTACATGTGTAATGTACTTATTTTCTGAAGATTATGAAATAACCACTAATGTAATGTTACCATATAGAACATACCACATGTTGTTTTCCAACTGACCGCATGTACATTCAACTGGTCGTGCGTCATATTACCTATTTTTTCCAAGCCATGAACAGACCATCCATTGAAGCTCAAGTGACTACATGTGTAATGAATATATAGCATATTAAATATCAACTAAACACCTTAATAAATCAAAATTCCACATGAAAAACCATGTTACTATGTGAGATGTATGTATAATTTTCTCTATGTCTTTTATTGATCATATGTCTGTATTTTAGTTACCACAAGACCAATGTACCTATTTCATGAACAATCCATGTTGTTGTGTGAAGAGATGAAGCTACCACATAAATAAAAGATGTTACCAAGTAAACCAGTGAAGTGATTTCTTGTTGGATGTAACCTATCGTATAATTTAATGAAGCTTATATGGGATATAATATATTTACCACTTGAAGATATCAATTGAACATAACAGAAAACTAGCTTACGTTGAAAAACAATCATGATAAGATATTGTTCAATCCAATTATAAAAACTGACTATGAGCCAATGTAATTATGATTTATGTTGTCATGACCCAACCCATCGGGGCCCACCTATTCAGTAATACTTTTAGTGTGACAGCCCAATCCCACTTCCAATAGTCAAGGAGATGGTGGCTAACACTGAGTAGGCTTATCACACACATGGAAGACCTTAGCTGAAAGTACCAAGACGCACACAAACACACATGCAAAAATATCTAAATAAAAAAACAAAGATTAATGTTAAGATAATGATGATACCATAATCCATGAATAAAATCTATCCCATAATAATGTGTGAAAAGAAATACATTAAATCATAAAAGGGTCGTGTAAAAGAATTCCAAAAACTGCAAAAGTGTCTAACCTGCTATTAGGAGTGGACTGTTGTCAAATGAAACACATGTACTACCACTATGTGTCTAGATCACAGTACTTCACCTACTCCTAGAACACTGAGGACTCTATCAAAATGTATGTATTTTGTATAAGATATTTAATGTTATGTAATATCCCATGTTGGGGTGAGTATGCCAATACCATGTAGGACACACCAAAATCATCAAACATAAAGCCTAAATATATTACTATGATCAACACAAGTATATTTCAATCATGATATTAGAGACAAAAATAATAAAATTAACCCAGATATACTCATTACATTCACCATGTATTTAAAATAACTCAACTATACTACTAGGGATAAGGTTCTACTAAATGCTCCAGTGTAATACTTTTCTGAGATAACATAGTCTGTAATTAAAGATGTTAACGATTGAACTCATCTAAGAGGTAATCATTACTATTTCCTTAAAAAAATAACATGTTGTACATATAATGGGATCAATACATAGATACAGGATCACAACCAGGACAATTGAGGTCACCAAGAAGCATAACTGCAATTACCTACCTTGTTGGGGATCATACATCCACATAAGTTTTCCACGATGATTCATTGAATCCCACCTAGTGAATATAAAGAAATGATATGGGATACCACTCCAGTAACATTGAGGGTTACCTGAAACTCTATATGAGATAAAAAACATTGTGGGTATGATAATACTATGCTCATGACTTAATTCTATACTGCATCCTCATAGACACAGACCATAGGATTTCACTGAACTGAAAATGGTCCAAATAGGAGATATGGAGGGCCTCAACATTCCTAGTAAAATTTAAATGATGTGTATGGTGAGTACAAGATTTTTCTTCCTTGATACGAGGGCTACCTATGTCTCTCTATCTCACATGTAATATATTTCTCCCTCTACACAGTGTGAACCTTTAGTATACACTGTGTGTAGATATATATCGGCACTCAGTGTGTGACTCTACTCAAGTCCATGTATATTATGACAATATACTTCAATTTATGTTGTTCTCATTTTTTATATTAATACCCATGTACCTATCTATGTCTACGTACTAGGTCATGCCCATGTACTTTATTATATTTTAATATTCTTAAAAATTATAATTGTGTTGCTCCCCTAAAAAATAAAAGGGTACCATTATCCTTTATTCTACACACCACTTGATCTATTTATCATGGCTAAAATATACCGAAATATCTTCTAAAATTCCATATCCATTTCTTATAGGATACTTTATTCTTAAAATACCAACCCAAGGACCCTTAAAAATATATTCAAATAAGGTTTCTGGAAGAAGAGTTATATGTTTTTACTGATGTTCTACAAGTTCCATTATCCTTCTAGTTACCTTAAATGTTTCATATGCATCATATCAAAATAAATCAAGTTTAAATAAAATAAATATATGATATTATTATTAGTATATAACCATTTTACACCTCCATTCCATTTATTGACAATTGAAAGTTTCTCTTCTGTGTATCTGTGGACTACAACCTCCACGTGGTGGTACGATTCATTTTCCATAACAATCATTCAGGGATGGTTATTATGATGGATTTAATCCTTATATGGGATATTTTAAATTTAATTATACTTTTCAAATTATAATATATTATATATCGGATTACCTTCCCTTCTATTAGAAAATAATAATTTTACTCTTGTGAATGTGTATACTACCACCTCCACGAACGACGTGATTCATTATTCAATTCCATCTTTAAATGAATATTAATAGTGATTTAGTTAATGAAAAATTAAGATATTTATAATATAATAAAAATTCTATAATTTTCAATTATTATTTACCATATCTTTTATTCCATCCATTGAAATTTTGAAACATCACTTGTGCGTATATACAGAACATTGTTTCCATGAGGTGATAGAGTTCATTTTTCATAAACTATTTTAATCAGGAGTTTTAAAAGTTAGTAGAATGAAAAAATATGATAATTATTTCTTTACTATGATTATTTATTTTATTATTTCCTGATAAATGTGAAATTATTGAAGTCATTTAACCGAATCATACATGGAAAACATACCAGCTTTAACCTGATTGTCCTTTTTACGAAATAATTGATTATTAAAATATAATTGGAAATTATAAAATAAAATAAGATTTTATTTTATGTATTAATATGTTTTTATAAAATATTAATAATAAATATATTTTTTTTAAAATGGATTCATTTATTCTTATGAAGAAATAATAAACCTGAGGTAAGGGGATTTTGTTGCAATCTCATTTCTTTTCGGGATTGATTATAGAAAAATCTACTGAAGGAAATTATATAAATCATATACATTAAACCCCATATATATTACTATATTCTGATAATTCATATAACTTTAATTTAATATACATATTTATCTCTATTTTGATATTAAAATGATCAAGAAATGGTTTTTAAGAAAAACACATTTTATATCCTTTTTGACCATGAATATTTTCTTCCAAATCACTATTTTATTTAAAAAATATTTTTAAGAATGTTATTAATATTCCTTAGTAAAGGATTAAATTATTTTAAGAAATATTTTACTTTAGATGAAATGTTTTTAAAATAATATTCTTGTTATTTTCTGAAAAAAGCCACGATTTAAATTTTTTTTTGAATAAAATACATATATTAACGTATAATGAATTAGCAAATTTTCATTCCATCATGAATAATATTTTCATTAAATCCTTCTTTATATTATTCCATGTAAATTCTGAATAAATTTTTTTTCTTATTTTTTTTGAATATCTTGTATTTAAAGTGATTTCTAAAAAAATTGTTATTTTCTACAAGAAGTATCCAAGTGACCTGGTAAAAGAATTTTTTATATATTATAAAATCATTTGATGTTACATATACTTAACTAGGGATATTATCCTATGATAAAATCCACTTATTTTATCTATATTGTTGATGATGAATATTTTTTATGGATGATTCTATAAATTCCATTACCTTTATATGAGTTAACTAAGTTAAAATGAAATATTTATGAATCAAATTTCATTTAAATGGGATATAATATAATGAAATGATGAATGTTTTTATGATCATGTTGAACATTTATGATTTAAGGATATTTAAATGGTGGGTTTTTTATAACCCTCTAATGGATTGGGAAAATATGTACAACTCATGAGACATCTATGTCATGCATGAATTTTATTTCATGTTCAAAACATTAATCATGGACTTATTTTCATGTCTATAAAATTATGAGTAGTAAAAAATTCATGTACATAACACTATGTGTGGAGCTGGTTTCATGTCAATATGTTTATGTGATTACCTGATATCATTTCCTTAATTTAATGAGTGAACCTGTTACTACTTATACATGTCTATAATGTTACAATTTTATGTATGTACAATATTACTAGGATTATTATATTCTATCATGGATAATGATTAATTATTTTTGATTCCATACACATATGATTTTTTCTCATTCTATGAAAATTTAATTTTGCATGAATCATGATTAATGGTACTTAATTGATTGGGTATCACCTTATTGTATTATGATCATCTTTTTTTAACCATATGATCACTTGTGATCAATAATTGATATATCCAATGTTTACCATTACTGAGAATCTAAACTCACCCCTCTTATGTTTCCATTATCCCAAGGTTCTGAGGAAATGGAAAAATTTGGGGACATTTAAGAAGAGTAATTTGATAAATAATATTTCTTGAATATTTATTATATTCATTTTTAAATAATTTTTTTCTATGATAACTAAAAATTTTAGGGAATTTCCCATAGAATATTTTTTTATATATCTGGATTTATGGTCATCATAGTGGTTTGGTGTCTTGGGACCCTAGAATTAATATATTAAAAATATTAATAAATTTTAATGGATGTATATTGATTGTTATGGGTTAAATAATTTTCACACAATTCAAAATACTGAATGGTAAATATGAGAAAATAATTTATTTCGGAACATGGAGTTTAACCTAGGCCCAATCTTATGTGGGTCGGTACCATAAATTCCATTAAAGTAGCCATTGAGGGGTACTTTATGAGAATTAATTAATTCTATTAATACCCCAAACTTAATTAAATCTTTATATACCATTTTATGGAAATTTACTAGTGTTAGATGTATAACCCTAGTTGGATATAACAGATGGAGGATATATCATTTTTGGTGGATCGAGATTAGAGAATGATTTTGATTATATCGAGGTGGATTGAGTGATTGGTAGGTGATACGAAGGATTTTCTTTTTCACTGGTGATTCATTATTCACCAATGATTGATCTATAATCGATTTAGGGATTATTATCTACATCATCAACTTATTGTTTTTAAATGAATGGATGTGTTATTGGTTTATATTTCTTTTCAATCACCCACCCTGAACCTGAGCCTATTCTATTATATGATTTTTTTATATGTTTATTTTGTTATGTTGTGTTATCACCCATGATCCCACACTTATCGATTATTAGTCATGATCGAATCATCCAACAATGATCATCATAATTCTTATTTTTCATTTCCACCACCTTTCATCCTAGTCTGCATATTTGGTCCACGGGGTCATAGTATGGCATTTTTGTGGAAGGTTTATGCGTGATCAAACCCCCGGATTCATGGTGGTTCCATGAATAATTAATGGATAAATAGTTTGGGGAGGATCAAGGTTAGATGATGTATGTGGGTAATGCCTCATTGATATAGTTTCCAGTTTGGTGAAGGGTGAAAGGATACAATATAGGATGGTAATGGAATTCTATGTAAGGTGATCCAAATCCAATTTTTGTCAACCAGAGGTAATGAATTGATGGCCGAAAGTGTTTCCCTTCACATTTAGGTGGTAAAATGGTGGATTTTGTCGAAAAAAATAGAGATCCTGAATTAATGTGAATTAATTTGACTTCTATGAGGAGCCTAACAAAATTTCATTTAGTGTAGAATAACACATGGTGTCTAACTAAATTTCTATTGAGCCTAATGTTTTAGGGGAGGTAACGATAACGCAATATTTTTTCATCCACACACATAGTATAAGGATGCCTCGGTAGCCAATATTGGTGCTAGTTGTACACACATCAAAAACATTTGTGGTTAGACATGTCATTTCCCCTGAAAACACATTGTGTGGATGTATATGTCTGGTCAAACCGGTATTGAGGTGTACATTCCCATTACTTCGGGTGGACATAAACTCTATGTACCTATGTGGACAGACTATGTAGGATGAAATGGCTTTCAAGATGTTTCTTGGGGAGAATAAACCCAGACAGTGATATGAGGTCACATACCATGTGGACCCCTATACACACCATGTATTTCCCAAATAAATTTATTACTCCTGTATCTCCTTCTTCGAGGCTCATATTCTTCCATAGAGTAGACCATCCTGAGTTATTATCTCCATTGAATGAGTTAGTATTACTATTTTTTTGTATGAAATACTATTTGATTTATTTCAATCATTATTCTTATTCAGGTGATGCATAAATATGGAAGCAATCAAGGTAGGGTCCTCGAAGTGATATCAGGGTCAGTATTACTCAGTCACATAAGGGTGTGGGTCCCCTTACTCAATATTTAGTAAGAATTAGTAATCACCCATACTTAAACAGGTTGTAGGTCTTCTATATATAGAGTATAACTATTCCATATTCATGATATGGCAGTGAGTGGTTCTTCCACTGGGGTTGTGACTCCCACATATGTGGAGAGAAATAGTGAATTCCAGGCCCCTCTACCTAGATTCTTGTGAGGCTATTTCTGATTCTAGGCATCAGAGATAGTCTTCTTGTGTTTAAGGTGGAATTACCAATATTTTCTAATCTATGGAGATGTATATCCCCTTTCTCACTCTTTTGGTCTCTCTATGATCATATATGTATAACGTTTTCATTTCCCACTTGCTATGGGTTGAGATCACATTTATAGTTTCTTTTTATATCTCCCATTTTTATTTTTATAGATTCATACTATCTATATATATAATCTACCCTTTATGGGATTTTAATGCCTGCTTTGTGAGTTTTAAATAAGATATGTAGATCAGTTATGACATTGGTATATCTTAGTGATACTTGGGTGTATTGACCATGTGTTGTTGTGAGACATGGAGATCAGTAACTGAGGTCCATTTAGTTTTTATTTATTCCATTTCATGTTAGGATGGGAATAAATTTATGATCTGGAATGTATTTTTCACCTTTTATATTTTGGGTTATAATATCAGACTCTAATATATTTCATAGAGATTATTTCATTCATGTTACACTCTATATGTTGGAGTTACTTTTATTATTCCTATACACTTTTTGAGGGATATGATTGAGTGTGTGCTCACATGTAGAATAGGTAAAAGGATCTCATTTTACTTTATTCCTTCTCAGTTCTTTCCTCTATACCCTAGCCTATTAAAGGTAGAATTTGGGTTTTCACACATGGCCTTATGATGGCTAGGTAGGATAGGAGGGTTTGGTTGTGATATAGTTGTATTGGAGGTGGTTCATCCTTAGGATAATATTAGAGTGAGAAACTTGATGAAGAATCATTTGGGAACTCAGCGAAGCTTTTCCAAAGTGTCTCATGTGAAGCTTCTATAATGGGGTACCTTGTGGTTGTGTGATGGATAATATATTCATTCACCATGAATCTAAATAACTACTTGTTGACTCAAAAAACCAAGACATCATAAGAAAGGATAAAATAGTAAATGAATCATAGTGGATTGATTCGTTTGATGATGCTTATTGAGTTGTCTCTCTATATATAATCTCTTCCAACTATGGTGCATATAGATCACGTTGAAGATGTCTCAATAAAGATAGTTATCCATGTTAAGACTATAGGACCATGAAGATGACTTATTGAGTAATGAGGCCTTATTTCAAGGTATATCTCATGAAGTATTTCTTACATGTGGGAAGGGAGAGGCTCCTGTTCCTATTGAGTATAGATAGTAATAGTAGAAAAAGATCATGATACATGTAGGCATCAAACGTTTTATGAGATCCATTGTCAGAGACTGTTGAGGTTCCACATTGAGATACACCTATATGTTGCGGAGCATTGTCTTAACTTAGTCTTACATGTCATAAATAGTGTTTGGAACCCAAATGATCTTATGCTTGTGCATGAATTCATCCTTCTACATGGGTCATCTAACAACTAGAGTTTGATGAATTAATTTTTTTGAATAAATTAAATTTATTAGATGGATCACATTGCACACTATAGAAATTTATGCTTTCATTATATAAAAACTAAAATTATTCTTTTCCTATACACAACACATAGATTATATTTCAAAAGAAAAAAACTATTTTGGTATTGTCTTACACATAATTTCAAGTTCCTTTGATGACATTCATTACACGTAAGATCATATTTTACCAAACAAAAATATATTAATAATAATAATAAGTTTATATTTTTATATTTTTCACATTTCCATTAGAATGTAAGTTTTTTAAATTATTAAATAAATTTTGAAAATTTTGTTCATTCTTTTTTATAAATGTCTTTTATTTGGAAGCTAATTAATTATAAATGAATGTAAAAACTATTTGAAAATAATGAAATTCCATTATTAAAAAACTATTTTTCGATACACAAACATGTTTTATAAAAATAAATTAAAAAACAATTATGATTAATAATTTTAATGAAATGTATAGAAGATATAATCAATCAACTATTTATCATTCCATGTATAAGTTCTCTATAAAATAGGTAAGAATAAATTGTATTTGAGGCTTAAAATGATGTATTTTCTTAAAAGGTAGTTTTACTATATTTTAATGGGGCACTAATTGTAAAAGTAATTTTTTACAATTTTATAACTTTTTGTTGGAAAAATAATTTTTTTTTTCAGAATGCCAAAATTATCTTAGGGTGTATTTTTTTTTCTTTTTGTATAAGTTTAAATTTTTGATGAAAATTGAAATATAAATAATTTTAATTTAAAATCAACTTTTCATTTAATTTATTTAAATTGAATTTTTTTTATAATTTTTTTCAATGTATTATTAGTTAACTTATTCATAAATATTTAAAATTTAGGTCCTTTTAATCAATTTCACATTGAAAATGGATATAAAAATATTTCATACTTTTGAACATTTTCACTTTAGACACCTATTATTTTGTCCCATATATGGGACTAATATTGAATTATATTTTACAAATTATTCGAAGGTAATTTGGGAAAATTAATTTCATATTAATTATAATCATAATTTATAATGAATAATAAGTTCAAATTAATTTTTGAAAAAAAATATTAGTGAAAATAGTTAAAATTAATTACAATGATTAAGATAAAAACATGTTTACCAAGGTACTAAACGTTAAATGAAGGGGAAAAATGGCCTAGAAACTTTTCCAAACCCCGTTGTATTTAAATATTTCAACCATATAACATTTTTTATAAATTTGTTTCATTATTGGAGGAGCAATATGTTAGGGAAACCACGCAATATTGTTTACCTTTTTGTATTAACAAGAATTCCCCTCCTCCTCTAGTATAAAAGGGTACTCTGCCCCTTCACTTATTCACATCTATGAAGATATTTTAATCAACCAAGCCCTATAAAAATATATTCCCAAATTACTTCCCTCACTATTTGTTTGGGAGATAATCTGGCTAATAATGTGGTTTAGTGTAATCCAAAAGGAGTTACCCGAAGAAGAGGAAACATTCAATGACAAATGTTTATGTTTTATTTATTCCTAAAAACCATTAAATTATTTCAATATCATGATTTAATGATATCACAAGTAACATAAATATACTACTACATTGTCATCTTAATGGCTCGACCATCACCTTCATGCACTTCCATCAAATGGGATACACAATCATAATTCGTGTGTATGATAGACTATCTCCTCGCAAACCTATGTTGTTTGTTATTTAATTACCACATTTCAATGTTATCAATAATTATTTATTTATGATAATATATGATATATATGATATAAATTACTTTATTAAGATTATTTAATTTTTTTGTAACACATACCATCATGATTTTCATTTTCTGGGAATATGATAATGTCGTTCGTGGGTACGACAGACTACAACCTCGTGAAGCGATATGATTCATTCAAAACAAAAATTGAATGTATTAAACATGGATTAAAAAAAAGTGATATATATGAAATAAAATTCAAACTTAATGATAATATATTTATATATCATTTACATATCTTTCTTTCAATGTGATAATAAAATGGAAACATCTTCATGCATGCGTACGAACTACCGTCTCCATAAACGGTGTATTTCATTTCATATTTATATATTTTATATATAATTATAAACCCATAAATAATAAATATATATGATATTTACATCATGTTTTCCATTCTTTAAATAAATAAATCATAATCTAATTAAGTGAACTATGAATATCAAGTCAAAACATGTATGAAAAACAAAGCAGTTACTACCCGAAACATAACATTAACTAAGAATTGATAACAAACGGGTAATATAAATTAATAATTATATGATATATGGTATAATATTTAAGAATATGTTATTTTTGGTGTGTATAATAAACATTTATTAATCATATAGGATTGTTGAATAAGGATTATGAGAGTTATGATTGAAGGTAAGAGGATTTATAGTCTCACTTTTATTTCTGCACAACATATCTCATATACGCCAGTTATTTATTTTGGGTATTTTATATACATCCATATGACATATTAAAACATTAATTTTTTTTATTTAATGAAATTAAATATTTAAATTGATGTTATTATTTCATGGATCTCATGATTCAAAAGTAGCTCAATTTTACGAGATTTTTGTCTCACTATTTACTTTTGTGAGAAACACCATATATTCACCTACACATTATGTAATATGGTCTATATAAAACCAATGAATGTAATTTTTTAAAAATATAGATTAAAATTTTAGTATTTACACATCCTTTTTAGGATCTCAATTTTTTGGGGTTATAGTTTCAATGTTACCATAGCAGAAATTAAAATTTGTCTCAATTTTCCTTCATTTACACACATGTTATGTAATTAATCTATATTCATTAAAAAGTTGTATATAATGATACATTGAAATGTTATATCTGGAATATATCTATTTTAATGGTATTTTATTCATAATGTAACATTATTCCTTCATAATTAGTTTTATTCAGCGTTACCGAACTGGAAAGAGTTTATTGCTAAAATCTCATAATCTATTAGGATTATTTATGATTATGGTTCCTTTGATGTAATATTATGATTCATATCTCAAACATTACCGTGAATTTTATTCTACTATGGTATGTCAGTGAATCTTCATGAAATGGTACTATTTTTCACCATTTGGTACTTAAGACAATTAAGAAAGTGTTTCTAATAAAATCCAACCTTATGTCTCTCTTTGGACGGCAATTTTTTTAGTCAAATAACAAAATTTTCTAAAATAAAATTCAAATTGTGTTTCAAATAAAATTTTGAAAAAAAATAAACGTATTTTAAAATTTGTTTATGTTCTAAAAAAATTTCAAAATGGTATTTAGTGATTCCTTTATATGTTATCTTGGTTATTTTCAAAGAAAATGGATTTTAGAAATAATATTATTTAAAAATAATTTTTCAAAGTGGAAATGATATTTTCCTAAAGAAATTTTCTAAATGGTTTTGGAATTTTAAATCATATATTTTTTTGTTTCTTTCAATGAAAATGATTTTGGAAATATTATATGACATAAAAATTTGATTTCGAATGAAATATTATTTTCCTTAATAGATTCTCCAAGTGATATTTCAAAATCCTTCAGCATATAAAATGACTTCAGGAGATATAGTTTATGATTTAATGGATATATAATATAAGTAAACCATTATTATTATTTATTTTAATGGTTTATTTTTATGATTCAAATTTAATAATGAAACATGTTTCTCTTCCATTTGTTATACCATGATTAAATTCTTATGAATATATCTTCCATTCATGGGTTATTCTATAAGTAAATGATTATGAAAGTTATCTCTTTTCCACCTATTATGATATGAATAAATCTTTACAATTCTCATTTCATTTCAGGGGATATAATATTATTTTTATGAAGACTATATCTTTTTATGATTCGTGATATTATTAATTTTTTATTTTCTTGGGGAACATTTATGTATGATTTCATTATGTGACAATTGGGACCTATATCTCCCTCAAATAAATTTGGTAAATATTTATAACACATAAGATAGATAAGGATGGAATGGTGAGTAAACATGATTCAATAAGGGAAATATTATCCTAATATGGTCTTGGTAGTGATTCTTGAATTTTAATATGGTCTGGGGAGTGTGCCTTGACTACTAAGATAGTCCACAGAGTGAACTTGTCAACTAAGATATTTTAGGGAGTGAACGAAATTCACTAATATAACATCTCCTGTGATCCTTGACTACTATGATGTTTTAAATGAAGCTGATTACATGTTCAAAATGTTTTGGGTGAGTGTGATTACATGTTCATAATGTTATATGTAGAAATGGTTTCCTGTTTATTAGTATATGTGATTACATAATTTAATTCCCATAATTTAATCATTGAAGTTGTTTCTATTTATACATGTTTACAATGTTATAATATTATGTGTATCCACGAATTCTATGTCATATGTGAATTTTATTCCCTCATGGATCATTTTATTTGTTTTATTTTTGATTCATCTCATATGAATTTATGAAATTTATTACATGAATCAATATTATAATCATTGATATGTAGGGTCTGGTTTCCTATTGTCAGGATTATATTCTCATTACTTTATGCTGATTTTATTCTTTTGTATTTCACTTTTTTTACAATTACTAAGAATCATATATCACCTTTACTAATGTTTCATTTCCCTAGGTTATGAAGAACTATTTTTATGTATGTTTACTAAATGGTAAGATATATGTGGGAAACATTGAATATCATTCACTAAGAGAAAAGATTTTTCCCCAAGATTCCAATGAAACATAACTATTACGGTCCATGAGAATATGCTTTTCAATTGTGAAAAATGTTCATCTAAAAAGATGCAATATCCATGTATGAGAATCCTAGGTTGCTATAGTTTTTACAATAGAATGGTTTATTCAAACATTTGAAATATGATTATAAAACTTTAGTGAGGTCCCTAAATATGTTTTAAAGGATATTTCATGGGGTGTATATAGAGAAGAGTCTAAGATTGAGATGAAGTATTATAATATGTCCTTGACTTTTAGTTTAGGATTGAGTGAGGGGTTTTATAGAAACACATCCCTACCTGGGTACTACTAGTTGATGTGGATAAGAAACAGATGTTCATAGGGGTGAAAACTATAAAAAACCATATTCAGCATGATTTTTTCAGTAATTACTACATTATTACAATCCTTGATGCACACATAATTTCACACTCTTGGGGTATATGATATGGAAATTCAAAAATTCTTCATGAAAAATCACGATGGATTTAGATAGATTATGATATTTATGATCTTGGAGAAGCCTTAGGTTTCATAGGTATAAAACAAGTTTGATGATTTATACATACTAGAAGTAACTTTTCATGATTATGTATTTTTCATGGTTTGATATGTGTTACTCACACAATGATTTCTGGTATACCTGATCACTAGAATGTGAAGAGCCCATCTGAATATAGAGTGTGACAAAAACATTTTCGATCAGAAATATAATGGAATGATGAATAGAATGAAGGACATTGTGATTTTTTAAATTCTCTTTTCTCAAAATATTGTTTTTCAATGTATATCATAATAGGATCTCAAACTCACGAAATAAGAGTAGTAAAGCATTTATTGAGTGTTTATGTAGTGGAGACCTTGGAGGAATGAAGATTATTTCATCTATGTTCTGATAATGCGGTGATAAATTCCAATATGATGGTCTTATAGTAACATGATTATGTTATTCCTATAGTAAATATGGAAACATAGTAAGTAACTACAAGGGGAAAATGAAAGGTTAAATTAATGGAATGGATGAGAATTATGGCCTCCCAAATGTATCATCAACTGTCTAATTATTTAAATGTTGAATGTATGGGAATTTAAAAAAACAATGTCTGAGGAGGAAATATAATTGATGAAATATAAAATGTCGAAATAGTAGTGGTATTTATAATGATGATAATGTGACCACAAGAAATATACGAATGGTATGTTCTTTTTTAATAGTAATGTTTATAAGAATGAATAAATTTATTTTGAAGAATTTTAAGATGTGATTCATATTTAAAATTTTCAGAAAGGGGTATTACAGAAGATGATGATAAACCCTGTTTAATGGTTGGAGAATGAAGTGGGATGGTTGAGTTTTATATTTATTTTAATTCAATAATTTTGTAATATGAATCATGAAGTATATGTTTTTCATTATGTATTATCATAAATATATTTAATGGTGTTGATGAAATAAAAAATTGATTTGATGGAACATTAATATTTTAATCAAGGTATGGTAAACCATAATGTGTTCCTAATGTCGAATAAATTTAGCGTATCTTTGATAAACGTATTATTGACATGGATAATGTTAATTAGATATTATTGATTACTTTAAAACTGATTAATGATTTGTTAGAAAAGGTATACGTGTTATCATTGATCAAGTTTACAACTTTTTCTGGATTAATGTAATATATCCAATAATAAATATTCTATATAAGGAATTAATACGTGTGTTTGTTTTCAATATGGTGTTACGGTAATTTAGGTTCTTACCATGCTATAATAGAATTCCAGAAGAAGGTATTGACATGTTTGGTATCTAGAATCCAATTAATAATTTTTCACATATGGGATATCAATTATAAGGTCATTTTAATAAATTTAGTTTCATTATATCTAATTTTTTAAATATTCATCTTCAAAGAGGGTTATAAGGTTCACCATTTATGGAATGGTTTATGTAAAACTTCTGATGAGGTTATTTAGATTAAATTATTATCTTTCCATATTAGGATTTATGTATATTCAATAAATTATTCTAACCAATTTCCTATAAAGATAACTAATGACTATAAAATTACATATAATACTTAATGGATCTTATAAACTGTTAGTGCATTAGGAATAAAATTTTCAACTTCATTTTTGAAGCGATGAAGTGGAAAATATTTCAAGGAACAATAAATGGGTGAGTTTTTCTATATAAAATGTAATGAACCTATGTTTTACCAATGTAAATAACATTCTTATAGTTTGTTTATATATTATAATCACATAAAATCACATTAATAAAACAATAAAAACATTATAAATGAAGAATAATTTAAATAAAATGAATTTCTAGAAGATAGAGAATATATACCAAAGTAATGGTAACTTCATCTTTCAAACTGTAAAATTATCTTTATGAATAGTAAACCGTAAATTTGAATAGTAAAAACCCTAATTAAAGTATAAATAAAGGTTATCCAACTTATATGTGACAATATTATATAATTATATCATAGTATAATTACATAATTTTTTTAAAAAGTATTAATTAAGTGTCAGTATTTTCGTATGTCATAATAATTTAATTAAAATTATATGACTAATTTAATATTTTAAAAGAAAATTTACTTTAATAAAATGTATTCATAAATTAGTATTTTTAGGTATTATTATTATATTATAATTTTATAAGAACTTAGTTAATTTTTCAAAGTGTTATAAAGGTTGTTAAAATTTTAAAATTACATTTTTCAAAGTAAAAACGGATTTTAATTAAGAATTAAATTTCATATTTATAGAAAATTATATTCATACAATTGATTTCATTTTTTAATTGTACATATTGAAAATTTTCTATGGTGAATTTTTATGATCTTTCAAAAATAATTTATTTTTTGGTGAATAGTGAAATATGGTAATTTATGGTATTTAAATTGAAATCCAAACAAATGATTTGAGAACATCATGAATGATGTAATCACACTTAGTTCAAACTCACATTTTCTATTTATTTTATTTAATCTCAATAATAATCACTATTTCTTGTCTTGAGGAAAATAATAAACTATTGAATTAAATGATGACAAAACACTCCCTCCAACTCTACACCACACAACTCTCAAGCCTTAGGGAATGTATAAGTTCTGGTAAAATATACTGACAATTCCCTCTCCCTTATCCTGGAGCTTTCAATTTAAATAAATGACCAAAACCATTCTTTTATGGAGGCTCCCAAGGAGGATATATTCAAGAGGTACATTCTTCTTTCTTGTACTTTTATTTTTCTTTTCTAGTTACATTATTTTCTTTTCTCCCATAAACTCTGCTCATCCAAATGGTTTGATATCTCCATTAACATACATATAATGAAATTTTTTCTTGAAAATAGAATAATTTATTATCTCTCTTCAGCCCTCCATTTATATAATGAGTGAAAACATCATCCGAGATGTGTTAATTTAGCACATTTAAGGTTGATGAGGTTTTAAATATCTTTTACTGTCCTTAAGGATGGTCATGGAAAGAGTTTTTTGGTTTAACCAGAGTATAATATATTTATTATATATTATTTAACATTCATGAATCATTTTTTAAAAATAAAATTAATTAATAATACAAAATGTGTTCATTGTGATAAAAAACTTCCAAAATAAACCCAAACGATTATCCTTAACTATTTATCTAATGATTCACCCTCATGGAATAAAACCAAAGGATACATAAGTCCAAATTAACCTATATAAGGTCATTAATAACATATATGTTCAATTCTAGATAATTACCTCCAATTTACATGACCGTTCATGCATGTATACAAGTAAACTGATCATGAAAATAAAGGAAGCCAACGCTCTTAAATGATTAAATTGAATCTCTCAACTGATTAAAAAGTCTATAAATGAACATAAAAAAGTTATAATAAAGAAAATAAATGTATAATTTGATTTTAATTATTAATTAATGAATCTAATTTGATTTTCAATGACAATAATGTAAATTGAAAAACACCTTCAGACTTAAGGTAAGGGATTCTACCTAAACCATAATTTTTCCTTCGAGTTATTCTTTCTCTAGTTTTACACAAATTAAATTATCTTTTATTTCTATGTAAATATTATAAATTAAGTTTATATGTTCTAAAATTAAGTGGAAAAATTATTCTATCCTTATTTTTCTAGGATATAAATTTTTTTCAAGGGTTTCATACTTGATTATTTCTGATAAGTAATCCCGATTGAAGGGAACTTCTTGAATTCTTACCCATTTTTTAGTGACCTCGGCAGTATATTTTTAAAAATAGATATTTTTATATACTAACACTTTTTATTATGAAAATATTCTTTTTTCACTTTTAGATTTATAGAAAAGATTATTCCATTTTCTATTATAAATGCTCTTTATTAATTTCTTTAAACCACACTAAAATGTATTCATTCTAAAAATTCTTAAATAATATTTTTACATTATTCCACCTCAGTTTGACTATACATATCACTATATATGACTATTTTACCTTATTAATGTCCATCTTTGATTTAAATCCTTTCTTTCATAGACACCATTATGATATTACCTTATGTTATGCCTTTCGACAGGATTATAAAGCCCAATTCTTACCATGGGTAACCCTTATGTTTATGTTTGATTATTTATGTATGATTCTTAATGTGAGACACATGTTCCTAAAAATTTCATTTTGTGTTCTCATAGATAGTTCTCCATTTCATTGGTTAATGTTTAGTTTCATGAGATGTTATGGGAAACAGATTTGGTAATTATTCTTAGCTCATGATCCATTTGCAATTGTCTTGGTGGTTATCCATAACTCGTGCTCCTCTATGTAGAACTAGTCTTGAATTTTCATAAAGTCATGTTTTATGTTGGTGAAACAATAATATGAATCCATGATTATTTTATTCTATGTTATATATAGTTTTATTGAATATGTTTAACAATGTTCCATGACGTTTTTATCATAATTTTATGCCTTCTAAACTATTTGCTGAGATTTATTTTAATATTTGTTGCATTACTAAGATTTTTAACTCATCCCATTCTTCATGTTATCCGCAGGTTATCCTATGTAGTTGTATGAGCTCAATGGAATTTTGAGGCGCATTTTGGAGTTTAAATAAAAGTTATTTTTATCATGTTAATTTATGTATTGAATCATCCACCGACACTATACGTCATAATCCTTAGCAAGTAATATGATGTTTAATTATATATAAAATCATGTAATGATACCTACATAAAATGGAACCAAATAAAGGGAATATATATCATTGGGAATATTATTCAACTTTACTAAAATGATCTAGAAATAAAATATTTTCGTGTAATAATCATTTTTCATGATATGAATGACCCCTTTTGTACTAATTGGGTTATGGTTTTATGGAAACTAAACATATCTATATGATACATTTTTCTTGTGATCACATATCTTTATCACTGAAAATAATTATTTATCCTTTTTATTCCATCTCCAAACCTTCACCTATGTTATCCGCTGTGGAAACATAATTAAGATTCATTTTAGTTAATTGGTATGCTTCCAACAATACATTTTTTATTTAAGTGTTAGAATTAATTTCTACAATGTGGTTCCTATGAAAGAACCCTTTTTTATTAAACAAATGATTACCCATAGAAATAATTTTACTGATATACATTTTAAGGGGGATATAATGTAACTGACCAAGTAATTATGTATTTTTTTGAATAATATAAATTTATTTGATGGATTTAATTTCACACTACTCTATGTTATGATTTCTCTATATGAAACGCCATGTAAATATTGTGATACATTGAAAACCTATATTATCTTTTGGTATATGTAATTGGATGTTTGGATAGTGTTACAAAAAATAATGTGTTCCTTCGATAACATGCATTACATGCAAGACTGATATTTATCAACTATAATATATATCAATATTATTATTAAAATATTATTATAGTCATCACCTATCCATTGGAATTGTGGGTATGAAAATGATTCACCAAATTTGAAAATTATTATTTATTCATATTTATAAAATTTATTATTTATAAACCAATAAATTATAAATAAAAGTAAAAACTATTTTAAACTAATAAATTTCATTTTCTCAAAAACTACTTTCAACAGTAAAATATGTTATATATCAATAAATTAAAAAAAGATCTATGATAAAAAAAATTAATTAGAATTATATATTATAAATTAAATCAACCTTTTATCTTTCATCTTATGTGTTTTATAGAGAATTGACAAAACCAATCCAATTTAAGGCATAAAAACGTTGAATTTTTTTAAAATGGAATTTTACAATTTTTTATGGATCTAATTTTTTAAAAATAAATTTCCGAATTTTTATAAATTTTATTTGGAAAAAAATATTTAGTTTTTAAATTAAAATATAAAAAATATCTTACGATTAATTTATGGTACTTCTCTCAGATGTTTCAATTTTTATGAATAGTGAAAAATACATTATTTAAATTTAAACTAACCTTCCGTCTAATTTAATTAAATAGATAAATTATAATTTAAAATATTTTTAAATTATGAATATTCCAATTATACATATATTAATCCTATTTAGGTTGATCGAATAAATTTCACATTGAAATTTGATATAGAAACACTTCAAACCGTTGAACATTTTCACTTTATAAACATGTTGTTTCATCTCGTCTGTGAGATTAGTTTTAAATTATTTTCTTCCACTATTGTGATTGGAATTTATAATATTAATCCATATTTATAATCAGAATAATTTATAATTTATAATAAGTTTAACTTATTTATTTTACAAAAAATTTTAGGGAAAAATATTAAAAATAATTATAGTGATTAAGAAGAAACCGAGTTTACCGAGGGATTGAACACAATCATAAGGGTCGAATGTCCTATAAAAATTTCATAAATATATTTTATATCCATATTTATAACAAATTAAATATTTTATATACATTTTTTTCTTATTGGTGGCACATTAGGTATGGAAGATCTCTATATTTGTTTACATTTTTTGTATTTACAAGAATGTCACTACTCATCTACAATAAAAAGAAACTCAACAGCCTCACATAGTCACACAAATAAATCCATTTAGATCATAAAAAATATATCCAAATATATTTTCTAATTACACCCCTTAATCATTGAATCCTTAATTTATGCATTATTCCAAACAAGGAAGTCCTTTGGCGCAAACCAAAATGAGATACATGAAGAAGAAGTAATGTTCATCAATGAACATTTTTTTATTTCATTATAAAAACCGTTCAATAATTTTTATAACATAATTATACAATATAATAAGTATCATAAATTTAAATATATGTTTTTATGTTATGTATATTACCTACACCTTCACACAATTCCATCAAATGGGACACAAAATCATCATTCCCATGTACGATGGACTACCGCTTCGCGAACCGATGTCGTTCATTCGTCCATTACCACCTTTCAAGGTTTATAATAATGGTAAATTTATAGTTTAGATATTATATAAATTATATTTATTATCTTATTAGTTTTCATATTTTAAATATAACACATACCTTCACACATTCCATTTTTTTGGAATTTGATAATGTCAGTCACTTCTAGGGTATATTACCGCCTTCCCATTCGACATTATTCATTACCGATTTACATGGAATGTATTATAGATGGGTTTTAAAAAATGTGTGACATAAATGAAATAAAATTTATAATATTATTATAATATATGTATATATATATATATATATCATTTAAATTTCTTCCATTCAATTCGAAAAAAATAGAAACAACATTCATGCATACGTATGACCTGCCGTCTCTATGAACAATGTATTTTATTTTCAATTAATTTATTTTGTTGATTAATAAATTTTTTTTATTAATATATATGGTATTTATATAATTTTTTACATTTTTAAAATGATGAAATCACATTCTAAGAATGAGGTCCATGAATAACAAATTAAAACATGTACAAAAAAGTGGTTAATAACTGAAACAAATCATTAGTATGGAATTGTTAATAAAAGGTTAATATAAGTCATAAGTAAATAATATATGTTTTATATATTTGAATATTTTTATTTTATATATGTATAATAAAATTATATTTAATATATTAATGGCCTGAACAAGTAGGACGAGGGTCATGAATTATGGAAAGGGGATTTCTAGTTTATCATTTATTTCTGCATGACTTATCCCATATTCAACAATCATTTCTTTTCTGTGGTGTATATAATACCTAATAAAATTTAATATAATTAACAATATTTATTTCATGATATTAAAATTTTCAATTTCGGTTATTTATTCATGAATATAATGATTCAAAATCTACACATGTAGTAAGGGAATTGCATCTCAATTTTTACTTTTTTGAGACACATGATATATTCACCACATATTTATTCTATGTGGTGTATATAATGTCAATGAATATTCATTATGTTTAATATAATCAAAATTTATTGTATTTACAAATCTATTTGAGTATCCATCTTTCATGGGGTCAGAGTTTCAAATTTAGCAATGCGATGAGATACTTTTTTCTCATTTTTTCGTCATTGAGTCACATGTTTTGTTATGCACCTATATTCATTAAAAAGGTGTATATACCTCAAATTTGACATGATACATCGTGAATATCTTTATATTGGTAATATTTTAGGAATCATGTATTTTATTACATCATGGGTATTTTGATTCAATGTTACCAAAGTGGTAATATTTTATTGATACAATCTCATCATTTATAGGGATTATTTATGACTATGGTTACATAGAAAAAATATTATGATCCATATCTAAACAATTCTCATGAAATTTAGAAACATTTGATTATTCATGATATATTCACATAAAATTTCCATTATTACACTCTTTGGTAATTAAGATAAATAATAAAGTATTTTTATGAAAATTAGACTTTACTTATCTCTTTAGTTGGAAATTTGTTTTATTCAAAAACAATGCATTATAAAAATGTTTCTGAGAATGATTTTAAATGAACATTTAAGAAAATTTTCAAGGATATAATTTTTTGAATTATTTTTTTTAAATGGTGTTAAAAATGGATTTCATAGATTCCTATAAATTTTGTATAAGATATTTTCAATGAAAAATGATTTCATATTGTTTTAGGATTTAAAAAGAGATTTTTAATGAATAATAGAAATTTTCCTTTTGAAATGTTTTAAATGAATTTTAAAGTGTAATTCATATGTTTTCAATGTTTTTTTAAATTAAATGATTTCTTAAATTGTCATATGTCTTAAAAAATGATTTTAAAAGAAAGGGTATTTTTTTAATAAATGATCCATGTGATATTTCCAAATCCTTCTCAATATATAATTTAATCATTTTATATATTTTATTTTTTATTGAGGATATGATCAAAGGACACCATTACTATTATATATTTGAATAGTTTATGTTTATAATGAAAAGTATTTTATGAAACCTATGTCTCATCCATGGGTTATACCGAGATAAAATGATAATAATACCTTCTTCCTTCCATGGGTTATTCTATGATGAAATTGTTTTGTATCCAATCTTTTTTCCACCTATTATGATATGATGAAATGTTTATGATATCCATTTAATTTCATGGGTCATGATATGATGTTTATGAAACGCACTTATTTTTATGGGTTACGATATGATGAATGTTTTTATTATCTTATGGAAAACATATATATGATTTCATTATGTGAACGGTGGGTCCAATATCTCCCTCTAGTGAACTGGGTAAAGATTTATATATAATTAGATAGTCAATGATATAATAGCGAGTTAACCAAATTAAATAAAGGTGATATTGTTTCTAAGATGGTATTGGGAGTGAAACTTGATTATTGTAACATCCCTAAATGGGGGGAATGCACTGATACAAAGAGGCAGTCGGTGTCATAGATTCTAGTGCACCTCTATTTATGCCACAGGTAGGTGACTGGCAGCGAGGGTATAATATTGATCATTGGGATACTATATCCTGTATATCAAAGAATCACTATAGTTTAAATTAATAAACAATATCCAAATGTTATAACCGTAACCAGAATAATAACAGAATCACATCATGACCAATACAAGGAAACAATATCCAAAACCATAGTCGTAGATATAACATGACAAAATATGTGTCAAGTGTCTAATGAAAAATAAAAAATAAAGACATATAAATCTCTATGTGGGACCCAACACAATGATTTGATCCCTTATCCTTGTCCCATCCCAAATATTCTATAAATGATAGGCCTCATTCCCTTATTATATCCTGTATACATTATGTCTATTTGGGAGCAGATCTCGAATCCCGAGTAGTGTTTGAGTATAACATAGCTGGCCACAACCAAATGCATATAAAATACTATCTATTAAATATTTCTATATAAAAGTGTAATAAAAATAAAATAAAATCAATAACTAAACAGTTTACATATTTTGAAATTTTATTTATTTCTCCACAAAAATATCTAGGCTCATAATGAAACCCATACAATCAATACCTACTTTGGCATGTGCTTGAGTATGAACAATACCCAAGGGATATCACATATCACAATACCATTATAATAATTTATTATTTCAATTCAATTAATAACATAACCAATTTTAAAAATAGTCCAACTCCAATCTCATGGGAATATAACATCATGTCGTGAACCCTCTAGGTATTTGGAGCATATGTCCATATTCCATAACTCAATGTCTCATGGTTATTTGGAGACTCAATCCTGGTCCAACACATGATATCACTTATGGGAAAATGGATCCTAAGTACCTATCCTGCACTCAATTATCACATTTGGGTATTTTGAACCAGAGTCCCTCTCCCACCATCATATATCAATAAATCACACTTACATCTCATATATTACATCAATCATGGTTAATCAACATTAATCTCATTTTTATTAAAAAATTTCATCATGGTATACCATTAAAATTTATCAAAAAACAAGGTTATTAAATTTACTCAAATGTAATAATATGAACAATTCACCATTAATCCATTTAAAAATATTTTACCATATAACCATTAACACTTTAATGTTAAGCCAAAAATCCCAATATTCCCATTTTAAATCAATTCCATATCTCAACAACTAACCAATAACCCACTCTGAATACCCCATTAATTAATAAATCACAATATTCCATTAATTAATTAACCCATTAATTAATACAATTCAACTACTAGTAATTTCCTTAAAATTTATCAAATTCATTATCACATAGAAATTGAATTTAATCAATTAAATCTCTAATGAAATTTCCCGATCATTAAAATTGTAAATTTCACAATTAATTACATTTAATTAAATAAAGAGAATGGTATTTTCAATCCCAACCTCCATTCTAAAGATCACTGACAGATTCTTACCAACAGAAATACCCAATTGAAGCATAAAAACCGTTATCCTGATGATGATTGAGATATAGATCGAAAACCTACATCTATTATACATATAAACAAGAGCCAAGAAATGTAGATCTATAACCACCACCAATTGTGAAAAAAAATCCACTTTTTATCACGAATGATATATGGGAGAGAGAATAAAACACACTGGATGATAATATCTTACCGGGAGAGGTGAAAATCCTTCAACATAACTTTATTTCATCAGGTACAGAGGACTACGTGAAATTTAATCGGTCCACAAGCCTCAAAAATGAGATAAATTGGTTTAAGGATGATCTAGGTTGTTTGGGGATATATGGCAAGGGTTTAGGAGGATTTTAATGAATTTTTAAGGGGTAAGTTTCCATGCACACTATTTCCTTATCAGGGTATTCTGTTTTCCCTACCCACATTCTTAACCATGAAACTTCTCCATGGGAGTCACGCCTTCACTACTAAGGGGGTGTTATTTTTTCCAAACCATGATCCAATGGTAAAATCCATCACTACATGGGGATTCATGGTTTTATAGGGAAAAGATTATTGTTTGGTAAAGCCATGCCCCAACAGTGCACTAACCAAAACCCCTTCAAAAACATCAAAATTTCACCCAAAATCAACCAAGATAAAATAAGAATATGATGTCCTCAAAATAAGTAAATAGTGTACTTAAAAAATCATGAGAAAAATTTGGAAATGGTTGGTATTTTATAATCTACCCACCTTATAACAAATCATCCTTTGGTTTTACTCCAAAGATGCACTAAGATTCCAGGGTAAATAGATCAAGACACATATCCCACATATCCACCTCTCTCTCCCAAGTTTCCTTCTAAACACACCCTTATTTCCATAATACATTATCTTTCAGTATAGTCTTTCTCCAAAAAATATTCTCACTATGATCCAACATAATTTAAGATGCTCTTCAATGGCCGTGTTGGTCTCACCCTCCAAATCATCCACATCAATCATATGATAATGGTCCGGGTGACCCACGAAACATTTATGACACATGGGAAATGTCATATATAGCACTTTACTTCTGTGGATGATCCAATCGGTATGCCACCAACCCAATTCTCTCAAAAACCTCACATGGTCCATCAAACTAGGATGCCAAAAGTCCTATATCAATATCCTTTTTTGACCAAATCTAGGTGACACTTAGAGGAAAATATGATCACCCATTGTATACCCTATGTGTCATTTATCCTATCAAAAAACGACATATGCCTACTTTGAGTCAAATTAATATGCTTCCGAATTATATGAACCTCCTCTCAGAACACCTACATGAGACTCAATGGAAATAAATCCAACTCAACTACAACCATATAACATAGAGATGATCTACATGTCCTACCATAAATAACCACATACGCTTCCATCCGAATATTTTTATGATAAAAATTATTATAGGAAAACTCCACATATACTAGGTTTTTTTAAATATACCCAAATATTTCTAAGACACACACATGAGGAATGTCCTCAAGAACCTTTATAGTATGTTCCAACTTCAAAAATGTCAATGGGAGGAATTTTGTATTCTATAATTATAAAGACATAGCTGTAAACATTACTTTATCTAGAGATAAGTCAATCATTTGACATTACTTCACATGGAGTATCTTTTTGTGTATATAGATTTTGAGAATTAGGTCATAACATAAAAATTAAAACTTGAATATTACAAGTAGACACTTCTACTCACTATCCATTTTTTCATAAACAAAAAACACTTTAAAAAGAACCATGTTTTGGTTTCTGTTTTAAACAATATGAATTTTCCTTGATCCCATCATTGTATATATTCTTCATTATGTCCTGTAAAAAAATTTCCATTTACAATAACAAGAAATCATTTCTAGTTATTGAAATATTTAATCCATTTAAAAAACCATTTTCAATACCAAAACACAAAAAATGGAATACATTATTTCTTTTCCTATATTAAACATCATGGATTATAGAGGAATCCAATTATTAAATAACGATTATGGTGGTAGAGAATTTCTTGTAACCACATATGTTAAAACATTCCTTTTCAAATTCTTGAAAATGCATCGTAGAAAAATATTCCCTTTGAATGAAATAAAAATTCAAACCAGTTTATTATATGTCGTATGAAAGAATGATGTGTATATTATCAAAACATTTCCTCAATGAATGGAGATTGAGAAAGAGTCCCTTACCTTAAGTCCATCATATATCATTCATTATTTATTTTCCTAAATAATATAAATAGGATAATTTATAATTTATTAAAAACCTTTTTTTGTGTTTATTATTCATTTTTTATTACTTATCCTCATGATAAAAAAGTTACTTAATTATTTAAGTTCATGTCGGTTGTTTTGTCGATATTTAGTATTTGAGTGGACAAATGAACTTGTTATGATGAAAATTGTCCATGTGGTAAAAATTCCATCATCTCCAAAATATTATAAGTGATTTAAATATAATATATATAAAGTATATATGTATTTCTAATTTCCATAATCTTTGCTGGTAAGAAAAGAAATGCACCGTTCCTGGAGACGGTAGGTCGTACGTATGAATGAACACTACATTCATTTATTTGTCATATTAAAAGGATAATAATAAAATGATATAATTTTATATAATAATAAAAATATTATATATCTATGATGTATGTATTATAGGTTTAATAAAATAATCCTTTAAACGTTCCATGTATATCATGAATGAGTCGTATAACTTTGACTGGGCGGTAGTCCACATTTCTTCAAATAAAATTATCGTATTTACACATCACAGAAAAAATATTGGTATGTTGTAAATAAATATTACAAAAGAATAGAGACAATATAAATATTATATATATATCATATATAAATAAAGTTCCACCATAATGGTTACCATTTTAGGTGGTTAGAGATAGTTGAACAATCATTGTTTCGTGATGCAGCAGTTCGTCGTACACATAAAGAGATTGTCCGCATCCATTCGATGGAGGTGTATATAAGTGTAGTTTTATTCCATATCATAATAAAATTATAGTATATTATTGATACTTTTTTTCATTTACTTAAAGAATAAGAAGATAATTGCGAGTGGAGAAGGAAAAAATGGAAATGAACATGATAGAAGGCTTTATCTCTAAATCGGGTAACTTCATTTTATTTGAGCCAGAAGGTTTTCTTTAACTGCCTAATGCCCAATGTAAGGCTTCTAAGAGTAAGGTAAGGATTTCAAGATCTTATTTTAAAATAATTTGGATGATACAAAGAGATTGATAGGTGTGATTATGTGTGTATAGGGGGTTGCCTTTTATAAGAGGAAGGAGGAGATCATTAGAAAGGTCTTGAAATATTATTTTTTTATAAATTCAATTTCAATTAAAAAATTTCCAGAACTCCTTAAAGACAAAGATAAGATGATTCTGGGTTGAATACCAATCATCCAATAATTTTTAGACATTTTTGGATCTTTGTATCCATATTTTTTTTGTTTAACCCTTATTTTACCCTTTTTATTCTTATAGTGATATCAAGTAATTTACACATTGTCGGTTAATATAATTACCATATCATGTATAACGTCCCGAAAAAAGTCATTTATGAAACATTTGGACTTATATTAACCATTTTTTGGAATCATATATTATTATTAATTTAATATCATTTAATAAACTAATTTATATTTTATGTTTTGAATTATGTCAATTTTGGACACTATTCATACGAGACATTGTTTAAAATTTATAACAACATGATTCCATTGAAAATAACATTGAATAAATTATAAAGTTTCATATTCACCTATGTAATTCATGTATTTCATTAATTTTGTCAAATATTTTTTTAGTATTTATAATATCATTTATTTGAATCCGTTATTAATGAAGGAATCACTACATTATCATTTTGTCATACATAAAATTATTCATTTAATGTCTAAAAATTATAAATAAAATATGATTATGTAGGAAATCTTCTTATATTTATAATAAATATTTTTAGGCTAAGATATCACTTATATAACAACAAATAGAAAAATAGTAAATGATAAAATTTTATTTTATGTTTAACTTTACATTAAATTAATTAATATAACATGTCATTATCACACCCACATGGATCCATGAGGACCCAAAATAGACCTAAGTCTTAATATGGTCAGAAATATCACATAAAATAGGTTTAGGACACATTTTATGGTAGTTTAATATCATTATAATATTATTTTTTCACCCATATTTACAAGATTTACCCTTTAACCATGGTAAAAATAATAATTACTGAAGTTACTATTCATAATTTCCCAAAATAAAAGATATTTATTTACAAATTTTGGAAATTTTGATTCAATATATGGAATAAATTTTTATATATTCAAAATCTATAATTGGAAGAAGTAAATATAAAATTAATTCCCACTGCCAAAACCAAAATGCAGGTTTTTATGAAATAAAAACTATCAAAAGATAGACATGTGTTTATGTCCAATTTCAAAATGAAATTACATAAAATGAAAAAAATTGGATTAAATGATAAAAACATAATCTAATTTCACATTAATACAAATTAAAATTACAATCCAACTATATAAATAAATTACATTTAATGGCAGCTATGAATTAAAATGCAGTATTTTCCATTATTCATTAAAATATGAATTTCATCTGAAAAATACAAAAATTTAAACCAAATAAAATTTTGATGTTATGCTTCTAAATATGATTTTTATTATGTAAAATAGAAAATATAAATGTGACAAAAAATATATTAAAAAATGGTTTTCCATCAAAAGACAGTAACATGATTTTTTAAAAATATTAGAGTATTTTATGCATAAAATTGTATTCATTCTCATTTTAAGCCTCTAAATTTTATTGGATAAGTGTAAAAACATTTATAAATATGTATAATCGTGTTTTAGTTAGTAATATTCATTCCACTCAAACACAACTTCTTTGAGTTAACTACCATTTAAAATAATAATATTATTATTAAATTATTTTTCGGTATAATTCACTATTGTGTGCAATGTAAGATTTTAGAGAAACCCTTTGTTACATGTTGAGTACACTATTAAGAAATACGTCTGATTAAAATAAAATTAATATCTTATTCATAAATATAAATATAATTGAAAAAGTATGACTCTATAAATTCTTGGTATGCTACATCATTCCTCCCTTTTGAAATTGTGCACCCCCCCCCCAATTGTATTTACTTGTCAAATTAGTGGGTGTATTTATCCCTAATATCACTTTTAGATTCTCATGATGCCTCTTCAACCATATCGTTCATCCACAAAATGATTACATTATGATTCACCTTATTCTTTAACACGTTCCCTATGTTGTCAAGAATCTGTACTAGATGTTCTTAATAAGAAAGATTCTATTCCAAATGAACTACCTCTAGAGTCAAGACATAAGATGGTTCCAACATATACTTTCTCAGCATTGAATCATGATAAAAGTTATGTACCGAGGAAAAAATATGAAGTAAATCCACCCCTATATGCAACTGATACAACATTATTTGGGATTTTATAGAGTCAAATTAACCTCATACTCATTTTTACCTTTTTACCAAAACACATCACACTTTTCCATGGAGAAACCTTAAGAAGGACATGATAACCTAACATGAAATAAATGTCCTTCCCTCGGATATCCATATAATTTTCGGCCTACTCTGTGTTGTCCTCATGATCTTCGGAATAAACTAAACCTTTTCTTCCATATCTTCTACTAATTATGGGCCCATCAAGTTCCTTTCACTTAATTCATCCTAAAACGTTGAATTTTGACACTACTTTCCATATAATTCCTCAAATGGTGCCACATGTATAATCGAATGAAAACTATTATTATAAAAAAACCCAACCAAAGAACGATGGTCATAACAACTTCCATGGTAATTTAGTGAAAAAGAATGTATCATATCCTCCAAGGACAGAATTGTTTGTTCTGAATTCCCATCTGATTGAGGATGAAAAGTTGTGCTATAATATATTTCACTTCCCAATGAGTTTTTATGGCCTTTCCGAAAGTTAGAAGTTAACCTGTTATCAAGATAAGATACAATGGAGAGAAGAAAATCATTAACCTGACTTACTATTTAATATACAATCAATAAAGTTTATCTAGAGATAGAGTATCTCTAATAAGAAGAAAATGAACATATTTAGTCAATTGATCAATAATAGCCCAGATTGAATTGTTGCATCAAGTTGTTTTTGGTAATCCCACTACAAAATCCATGGATATATTTTCCCATTTCCAATCCAGAAATGGAAAATGATGAATCATCCTTTTTGGTAACTACAATTCTTCTTTAACCTATTGACATGTCAAACTATTCACAGTAATGTCAGAAATATTTCTTTTCATTCCATCCCACCAGTAATACTCTGGAAGATCTCTGTACACCGTAAAACTACAAGGATGAACTAAAAAGGAAGAACTATGAGCATCACATAATAACTATTTCTTCAACTATGAGTCACAAGGCACACATAATCTCTTTACAAACATCAAAACACGGTCTTTATCAATGTTATGTTTAGGTAACATACCCTTCAAAAACAATTATATCTTTTTCAACACCTCACTGTATTCTTTCTATACATTCTTAATTCTGTCTGATAGAGATGATTTCATAGCCACCAAAAACAAAATAGTGGAATTCCCTGCACAAACGACATCAATTCCAAAATTCATAAAATTAGAAACCAATGGATCTTGTTCAAAAAGTAGCATGGTTAATGTAGAATTAATATTTTTACTCAAATAGCCAGCTACTTTATTTTCCATTCATTAATTTTAAAGAATTGTGAAATCATAATATTTGATCAATTCTATCCCTCTCCTCTATCTCATGTTTAAATCATAATGAGTGGATATATACTTCCAGATTTTTTTATCAATATACATTCACAAGTTACTCCACACAGATGGTGCCTCCAAATTATTAATTCAAAAACAACAACAGTTAATTGCAAATCACGTGATGGATAATTTAGATCATTAAGTTTCAACTAATGTGAAACATAAGAAATTACCACATCATTATGCATTAGGACACAACCATGTCCTATTAATTATGCATCATTATAGATAACAAATTCCCCATTCTTGGAAGGCTCGCCCAAACCTGGAGCATTTACAAATCTTATTTCCAGTTCCTAAAAACAAACATCACAATTTTTTGTCCAGATAATCTTAACTCTATTACATGTAATCTTAATTATTTGGAAAGAAAACACTGATATTTTTTCAAAAAAACATTTGTAATAACCCACTAATCCAAGAAAACTATGAATTTCAGTGATATTGGTAAGTCTTGTCCACACTTCAACAACTTTTTTTATAAGGGTCTCCAGTTATGCCATCATTAGAAACAATATGAACAAGGAAATAAAATTGTTTCAGACAAAATTCAATTTTAATAAACATTCCATATAATATCTTTTCTTTTAAGGTATGTAAAATAGTGCTTATGTTACGTTCATGTTCCTCCTAGCCTTTAGAATATACCAAAATATCATTTATAAATAGAACGACAAACTGATCCAAAACTAATGAATGAATCCATTTCTACCTTCTCAGCAAATCTACCATGTTTCCTTAATGTAAAATATTCTGAAAAAACATATCTTAGACGAAGAAATGTTGAAAATTTCAAATTCTATATCATTTAACATTGAACATAAAGTAAAAAATATTTTATGGATATTCTATTTACAATATTATAACTCATAATATTTTCTAAACCATCCTATGATACCAACTATAAGGCCCCATCCTTAAACATTACTTAATTTTTATATATCACATTAATTTGAATGTAATTAACATCCATGATCTTTATAGGTTTTTTGATTTTGTGAATTATTTCATTTATTATACATAAAAACTAGAATATTATGAGTGGAAACTTTTATTAACTATCCATCTTTTTTATAAACCAAAAACAATTTAAAAAGAAACATGGTTTCTCACCTGTTTTGAACAGTGTGACTTTTACTTGGTCCCATCCTTGACTCTATTCTTCTTTAAGTCCTATTAAAAAAAATTCATTTTCAATAACATTAAATCATTTCAGGATATTGAAATATTAAATCCATTTCAAAAACCATTTTCAATA